>CM062810.1:703273690-703873690 GCA_031772625.1 Pinus tabuliformis | reverse complement strand
ATGAGAGATAAACCAAATCTAAGACTTGTGTTGTTGTTGCAATGGGGGAATGAATTTTCCATGATTTCCTTCTCAGTGAAATGGTTGGTGCAAAATGTTCTTTTTTCAAGTGAGGTTCAGTAAGATCCTAGGGATCCATCTGGAACTCAAACTTGGCACCCAAACTTGCCTTAAGGATATATATGCTAATGTTATCATAAAGAGTTGTAGATAGTGTGGTCCTTTGCTATCTGAAGTGTTGATTTATAATATTATTGCTGCCTATTGTCTCTTGTACCTCATCCGTGTCCCCCTTATAATATTTTTTCAATCTGGAGCCCTATGGGCTGGAGTTTCAAACTTCAAAGGATCACTCTACCCAACGTCATGTCTTGAAAGTGATCTTAATACCTTCAGGACACACGGATCTGAGCATTGAAGATATTTACATTTTTGTACTTGAATTATTTGAATGTACTCATTTATTGTTGGTTCCACCTCACCTTTGAATATACCTATCATAATATCACCTATAGCAATATGGAGCTTCCTTTTCCAGTCCTCTCTGCCTGTTTGGTAGTTAGTTTCTGATTCTAGGAGTCCTTTCCCTTAGATTGAATATCCATATTTCTTAACCAATTTTCTGATTACCTAACAAATTATCCTGCTTCATTTTGATCTCAACAAACTCATATGAGCCCATTAGAATTTCTGAGGATGCAGAGTGAAAATGCACTAATTAGAGAAGAAAGTGTAGAAGATATTTCTTTAAACATGAGACAGTTAATTGCAGAAGAAGAGAAGGAAATGGGAGGTGTAAGATGACAACCATATTGTGATTACATTCGTGTAGCAGGAAGGGCATTACTCTTCCTCTGCATTGTACTATCAAAATGAACTTTTACTATTGTCCAAATATCATCAAACTATTGGCTTGCATCAGCAATCCTAAATCCAAATATTGATAGTGCTCTTTTTTATAAGAACATATGCAAGTGTTTCATTATGTAGTGGATCTTTTGTCTATGCAAGGGCTTAGTTTGTTGTGTTGTTTAGCTTGCGAGCTTCAAAGGCCTTTTTCCTTGGAATGATCAATTCAATATTCACTGTTCAGGGCGCCCATGGCCTTTTTTGATACCACGCCTATGGGAAGAGTTCTAATCCGGGTGAGAAAATATTCCCCTGGATGTTTATGTTCAAGCAATTTCAAATTTAGGGCTTGAAACATTTTACTTGATTTTAACCAAAAGAATTATTGTTTTTGTAGGCATCTTCAGAGATGTGTTTGATAGATGTAGGCACATAACCAACTATAGAAAATTCAGACAAAAGCACCTTTCTAGCACACGTGGCAATCAAATGTCTAATTGAAATGCTTGTTAAGGCACTGAATGAAGTACAAGCTCTTGATTACTCAAAAATACCTATTGAAAATACGAGATTGAAAATGGATTGCATCTCTACTGTGGTGAAAATTGGTTATGAAGACTACCTTCAATAGAGACTTTTACAAGGCTACAAACAAAGAAATGTGCAGTCTAGATTTAATGAGGAAAATTGCCCAAATGAAAGATGGTTGAAGGCTCACAAACGAAAATGTTTACTTTGTCAAATTTATGTCAACCAAAGAAATCCTTGAAGTATCTTTATCAAAGGGTGGTCTTGAATTTCCATGGTGTGATGGGCTAGACCTGTTTGTTATTATTTTGGAGCTGACCTTTTTGTCATTATTCTGCAACCAACTTCTTTGGCCATTATGTGGGGCTGACCTATGCATACTTAGAATAATACATATTTATATATATTGGTGGAAGCCGCCATAGGTATTATTATTTGAATGAGTACAATGATGTTCCTATTATAGATTTCTAATAGGTTGGTTGCAATGCCTAGAATAGTTTTGTCCTATCTCCAGTGAATTAACCTATGCATGGTGTGATATTTCTAGCAAAGGGTGGATCATGCATTGAATGAAATAAAAAATAAATGCTTAGTTAGGTGTGGAGTTGTTGTTTTAGTACTTAGGAGGTGCAGGGCAGGATATATGTAGGGACATGCATGTACCCAAACACAACATTCAACTATAAATAGCGGGATGTGGTTACCTTGTCTGGAAAGAGGCACAACCCATAACTAATTAGTAACATCTAGTGAAGTAATAATGAAACTTAACAAGCAATGAAAACGCTATATTGAGGATGACTTATGCAAGATGTTGCGAGATGATGTTGCATTACAACTCCTTTTTGTAGAGCCATGCATGTGTTTTCAGTTAAATATCTAATTCACGTGGGGAGGAAGGTGTATCTTCTACTCATTAACATATATGTACATGCATTATATGAACAAGCAATTTTCTGGGCAATCTAAGTGGTAGTAAATCATGTGTTTTGGGGCAACATGAAATTGTAAATACACAACTCTCATTTGGGATTAATCCTTATGTGATTACCTTTCATTCTTAATAAAATATTTTGCCTGATGGCACCTGTCAAGTGTTTCACTCTCTTGTACTTGTGTTTATTTATGTCTATCTTTGTTGTTCTTGGGCTCACTCTCTCTTTAAGGATGCATCCATCTTGGCAATTTCTCTTCAAGAGTTGTGCTGCCCAAGTGCTAGTGTATGTTTCTCTTTATTATGGAATTTGGATTTTGTGTTGGTTCTGATCTATTATTTTTCTATCTCTTGTGAATATCAACAAATTTTCTTTTATCTAATTTCAGTATTTAACATTTTTATGTAGAATTTTACATCTTTAATTCCTCGTGTGTGTAATTTTTATTTATTTATTTTCCAGGTAATATATCCTAGGTAAAACCTTGGGGCACTTACCCTCATTCCAAGGATATATATATATATATATATATATATATATATATATATATATATATATATATATATATATATATATATATATATATATATATGTATATATATATATATAGGTAATATATCCTAGGTAAAACCTTGAGGCACTTACCCTCATTCCAAGGATATATATATATATATATATATATATATATATATATATATATATATATATATATATATATATATACATATATATATATATATATATATATATATATATATACATATATATATATATATATATACATATATATATACATATATATATATATATATATATATATATATATATATTCTAGGTAATATATCCTGGGAAAAACCTGGGGGCACTTACCGTCATTCCCAACATGGTCGGCAGGGTAATCCCTATGTTTCTTAGAAACCAAATCCAGGTCAACAACAGGGCTCAAATTTGTTACAACAATACATATTATGAACTCAATAGGTCACTTATGGGAATAGAAAGTGGGGGGAAGGATAATGTTCCATCACAACAACTTGGGCTAGACCCAATTGACAATTAGTAATATATAAGAGAGAAAGAGAGAGAGAGAGAGAGAGAGAGAGAGAGAGATCCCTCTTCGCCCTTGGAAACTCGGGGTAACTTCTAGATGTGTCCAAAAGTTTTCAACCCAACTCCCCATCATCAAAACTTGGTGTAACATAGGGATCATTTACGTCATGCTTAACAAGGTTTTTTGTTGGATGGCACTTGCAATTTTTGTTATCTGAAATTTATTTAATTTAACTTGCATCAGGAAAAAATATTGATTGTTAATGCCATTTAACATTAATTAAGGAAAGAATTCTAATTTCATTCCTGCATTATTTGAATTTTTTTTCTTACTCTATTTCTTATGATGAAGTGCTCTATTGTGAAGCTTGATATTTATTTTAACAATTTGCGCTTTGAACTTGACATTTATGGAAATTACAAGTGCGAGAGATCTCTGTGTGGACTACTTTCACTTGTACAACCACCTTAGGAAATTGATATAATAGGAAATAGAATGGTGTCTAGAAGCTGGCGAAATTATGAGGAAGAAGAATACTTGTGGGAAGATATGAGCCCAAGATTGGAAAATCATGGAAGAGGAAGTGATAACTCAAGGAAAGATGATTTTTTCCTGGTGACCCAAAGAAGTGGTCAAGCTTAGAGAGAGACAAACTCCTAACAGTGATTGGCATATCCATGGACCATTGTCTCTTGTGGATAGACCTATTATGAGTGAGAAGGAGAGACGACCTCCTAGAAGGGTATGCTTCCTTTCTCCCTACTTTCCTTTTTTATCTAATTAGTTTGATGACAAATTATTACCCATTTTCTTTTTCATTGTTGCTTTTTTAGTGTTTTCCTTAACATGTAAAGATAAAGGATTTATGATAATGATATTTTTCTTAATGTAGGAGTCTAAAGAGAACCATCCATCTTCTCTTCTGTAATCAGGTATTTTGTCTTGAAATATCATAGATACTTCCACTGAGACATCATCTTTGCTGTGAAGTAGTCAAGATCCATGAGAACATCAACCTGTAATGGATCGACCTCCTCACCAGTTACATCAAAATAATAGCCCAACTTCACAATCAAGGTTGAGAATGCTCCAAGTTTTTGTTCCTGGGGACAACAATTCAAGTTCGATCTGCATTGAATCGATAACCATTCTTTGTTGTCAGAAGCTAGAGTTTTTCAAATTAATCAGGGAGTATTTTAGCTTCCATTGGGTATGGATAATGTTGGTCCTATTTCCCCATTCCCACTTCAGGATGAAATATGTTGAAATATTGGTAGACTAAGGAATCAAAACCAGATTGCATGATCATAGCTTTGGTAAGGCCTTGCGCAGAAGGGAAATTTTTTTAATGAATCATAATTTTCTTGAAATTGTAGAAAGTTTAGCTTATCTTTTTGTTTCTCAAAAAGTATTGATATTCCACAAGGATTTTGTAATTTTCATTAGCATTTTAAAGATTCTGTCTTTTTATAGAAAAATGTAGGCAAAATAATTTGATACTATAGACATTTGGGCCAATACTTGTTTTGAATTGGCTAATTTTTTGGGATGAATTTGTAAAAGCTATCCAAATGGTGAATATTAACCCCTGAAATTTTCTCAGGGAAGTCAATCCAATAAGGTCATGATTAACCCTTTCTAATGGAGGGTCAACCTTTAAGTCAGTTAAGGACCTAGTTGTGTCAGTCTTATTGAGTTGATTTGGTCCTTTCAAGTAGGTGGTAAGTTATTAACTCCATCTTACTAGGGGTTTGGTTGTTTATTTTAGATGGCTTTGAAGATCCTAACCCGATGTTACCGGGTTGAACCCTTTGTCGCAGTATCTCAAGTAGTGAAGACCGTTTTAGGACCTTATTAGTTCAATGTGAAGAGGAAGTAAAACTTATGGTTTTAGGAGAAGTGAGGGTGTGTCTTCTATAGTCACTTTCTCGACCTTTCCTAATTTGGGAGATGAGTCTTTTGACTCTCCCTTTATCTACCATAGATGCGTAGATTTTTGAAAGAAAGAAAGATCATGGATAACTTAGAAATACTTTGATCCTGATATTTCAGTAGAAGAACATGCCCATATCCTAGTTTAGAAATACCCCAGGAAGCACACTTCTTGGGGTTCAACTAGTTGAAATAGTGGCCCAAATTTTGAAAGTGTCATGGCTCACCAATCTAGGCAGTTTCCTTCTAAGATTGGTTCATTGTTCATAAGTGGTCAAAATCCTTTTTATAAGTGCACAAATTCCATGTTGTAGTATGGATTCCTATGCAGGGTTGTTGTATAGTCATGATGAGGGTGTATCTGAGGAGAATGAGGGTACAATTCATTAAGTTGTATGGCATACTACATTGCAGTTATGTAGGAGAAAGATTGAGACGACACATGCATGCATCAGTCTCATCCACTTCTAGTTTTATAATTACTATGCCAGATTTAGCATTCCAATTTCATAATAAATGTTTTTCTTCTTTT
Organism: Pinus tabuliformis; assembly: GCA_031772625.1. Classification (NCBI taxonomy): domain Eukaryota; kingdom Viridiplantae; phylum Streptophyta; class Pinopsida; order Pinales; family Pinaceae; genus Pinus; species Pinus tabuliformis. The sequence goes on along the minus strand of CM062810.1, from coordinate 703,867,860 downwards.
GGAGTTTTACTTCCAGATTCAAAAATAGGCTTTTCAGTGAGATTTGTTTTTGAAAGTTAGCTCAAGCACATGAGCTAGAGAAACTTCCAGTTAAAGGAGGGCACACTTCCCTAGATAGAATTAGGTTGGGGTTTTGATTTTGGTGCCAAAAGGAATGGGCTACATTTGCCTCCTCATCTAGCCTTCCTCATATATAAAGAAGGTGGGGTGGAGGTGAATTGAATTATGTGCTAGTGACTAGCGGGGTATTTTTTGAGCTTTATTAGTGTACTGGTTTTCTAGATTTAATGAAAGGTAGGTTGCAGGTTTGAGAGTTCAGCTTTGTACTTTTTGTCCTATATTTTGAGTATGATGTGTTAGGAGTTTAGTGTATTCAAAATTGATAGTTTTGATAGTCTGAAATTTTTTCTACTTTAGCTGTTATGATTTTCAAAGTGAAAAATCTCCCTGCCATTCTCTAAATTTTTCTTTTCATGGTATCAGACAATCTCTAAGTCAGCAGGTATAGAAATTCCATTAGGAATGGTACCAAATATTGTGAAAATTTTGGATCTTCCCTTGACTCTGATACCTTGAGCTTTGAATTATTGTCACCTGTGACACCATCATCGAACAATGTTTCATTCTCACAAAGGAAACAGTCACAAACACTTGCTTCTCTGTCTCATATCACCACATGCCAATTTCTTAATGAATCATAATTTTCTCGTAAGTCTATAAAGTTTAGCTTATCTTTATGTTTCTCGAAGTGTGAAGTATTGATATTCGGCAAGGATTTTGTAATTTTCATTAATATTTTAAAGATTCTATCTATTTTATAGAAAAATGTTGGCAAAATAATTTGATACTATAGACATTTGGGCCAATGTTTGTTTTGAATTGGAAAATTTTTGGGATGAATTTGTAAAAGCTAGCCAAATGGTGAATATTAACCCCTGAAATTTTCTCAGGGAAGTCACTCCAATAAGGTCATGATTACCCTTTCTAATGGAGGGTCAATATTTGAGTCAGTTAAGGCCTTGGTTGTGCCAGTCTTATTGAGTTGAGTTGATCATTTCAAGCAGGTGGTAAGGTCTTAACTTCATCTTACTAGGGGCTCGGTTGTTTATTTCATATGGCTTTGAAGATCCTAACTCGATGTTATTGGGTTGAACCCTATGCAGTAGTAGCTCAAGTAGTGAAGACCCTTTTAGGACCTTATTAGTTTGATGTGAAGAGGAAGTAAAACTTAAGGTTTTAGGAGAAGTGAGGGTGTGTCTTCTACAGTCATTTTCTCGACCATTCTTGATATGGGAGATGAGTCTTTTGACTCTCCCTTTATCTACCATAGATGCGTAGATTTTTGAAAGAAGGAAAGATCATGACTGACATAGAAATACATTGAGCCTGAAATTTCAGTAGAAGAATATTCCCCTAGGTTAGAAATAATACTTTGAACCTGAAATTTCACTAGAAGAACATGCTTATATCCTAGGTTAGAAATACCCTAGGAAGCACACTTCTTCGGGTTCAACTAGTTGAAATACTAGCCCAAATTTTGAAAGTGTCATGGGTCACCAATCTAGGCAGTTTCCTTCTAAGATTGGATTATTCATAAGCAGTCAAAATCCTTTTTATAAGTGCACAAATTCCATGTTGCAGTATGGATTCCTATGAAATGTTGTTGTACAATCATGATGAGGGTGTATATGAGGAGAATGGGCGTGCAATTCACTAAGTTGTCTGGCATAATGTGATGTAGATATGTAGGAGAAAGATTGAGAGGGCACATGCATGCCTCTAGCATGCATGCATCAGTCTCATCTACTTCCAGTTTTATAATTATTGTGCCAGACTTAGCATTCCAATTTTATAATAGATGCTTTTCTTCTTTTGGAGTTTGACTTCTAGATTTAGAAATAGGATTTTCAATGAGCTTTTTTTAAAAGTTAGCTCAAGCGTATGAGCTAGAAAAACTTCCAATTAAAGGAGGGCACACTTCCTTGGATAGAATTAGGTTGGGGTTTTGCTTTTGGAGCCCACAGGGATGGGCTACTTTTGTCTCCTCCTCTAGCCTTCCTTATCTGTAAAGAAGGTGGAGTGGAGGTGAATATTTTTTCAAATTTTGTGAGTGTGAGATTGAATTATGTGCTAGTGACTAGCAAGGTATTTTTGAGCTTTAGTAGTGTATTGGTTTTCCAAATTTAATGAATGGTAGGTTGCACGTTTGAGAGTTCAAATTTGTACTTTTTGTCCTATATTTTGAGTATGATGTGTTAGGAGTTTAATGTATTAAAAATTTATAGTTTTGATTATCTGAAGGTTTTCTATCATAGTCACTTACCTCAGAGGGGTTTTTTTTAACATCCATAGGGGTTTGAACATCAATCTTGTCACTTTGAATATTTTTTGAGACCTTTTTCAGCCTCTAGGACATCATTTCATTTCCATATTTCATTACTTCCCAACTTTGATCATTGCAGGTATTTTTCAACAATATTTTTGAGGATTTGTACATATGATTTTGGCATTGGATCTGATATACCAACCCTGTTTTATTGGTAAAAATTGACCAAACGTTTAGAGGGCTTTCTATCGTAATTTTAAGGCAAACAATTGTCAAGTTTCGAAGTTGGGTTTACATTGTAATTTCTTAGAGGAAACTACACTATTTTTTACCCTTACTATGAGCCTAAAGACCCATTCTTTTACCTATTGCGAGAGGCCTCTAAGGTCTGAGATCACTTGATTATTTGAAAAAATATTTTAAAGTATTTCAAGCCTTGAAAACTTAACATTTAATTAAAATTTAACTCAAGTTTGTGTTCATCTCTGGAGCTGGTAGTAGGTTCTCTCCTGGGTGTCTCTAGCTTGTTTTGTCCCTGACTGTGAGAGTCTCTAGATCACTGATATAAATATATTTTGCAAAGATCTAATATCTGTTTTGCAGGAATAATCATCATTGACATTTTGAGCATCTTGTAAGGCTGATATTCAACATATTTAACAAAAGAAAGTTGCACTACAATGATCTCTGCTATGAATGTCATCACTTTGTTGAAAGAGAAAAAGCGGTTGAGGTCACATCCTTGGAGAAATTCTGAGCTATATTAAAGAGGATACAATATACCTGCTAACCTAAAAACAATTTTCTTTGAGTGAATCTTTATTACCCAGTGTGAATTTATTTAGCTACTAATCTTTGGTTGTTGTAGGAAGGTCTTCACTGGTTTCAAGCCATCACTCTTGCAGAGATTCATTACTCATTCTTGAGCTAGGATTTCAGATTTTCAGAGGCTCTTGTCTCCTAAGCAGTGAGCAAGTTGGGTTGTCAAATCATCTCTATTTGGAGAGTGTGAGCTAAGGAGGATCTAATCTACTCTTTTGAAGTGTTTTTCAGACTACAATCATAGGTGGACCTATTTGATTCTTGAGGAGACCTTTGTAAAGATACCTCCTATTGTAAAGCTCATTGGGAGAAGAAGAGCCTTTCGGTCTGTCAAAAGGATTATTTTTCTTTATAATTCTCATTAATAAAAAAGTAATTTTTCATCTTAGGGAGCTTGGTGTTGAACAAAAGTGTAACTAGGTTCCATATTTGTAAATGTAATTTTGATCTTTGTACTTGACAAGAAAAAGAAATATTATTTTTGTAAATTATTCGAATGAGTTTCTTGCTCATTCATAGGTCTGGGAAAGTCAAAGGATCAAGGTCATGTTAAATATATCTTCTTGAGCACGAATATGGGCCAACCTAGTGTCAAGTAGCCCTCCAAGACAAGCACCGTCCTCCAGTGAAGAAGACTACAAGAAAAACGATGAAGAGAACAATTAAGTCAACCTCAAAATGAATATTATCATGAAGTCGACTCACATATGGAGACACATCTCTTTGGTGGACATGTCGGCTCAAATACAGGGGCAAACCACTGTATATACCCAATTAGGGTCTGCACAAAAAAAGAGAAGACATAATTTTAGATTCCTTTGTAACTTCGAAGGTGCAAGAAGGTACAATATCTCTGATGATTACAGTCAAGAATCTCAGACATGTCTACAATATCATATGGTTACAAGAAGGTACAAAATCTCGGTGATAAGTATAGTGATCTCACTACAATCTTGGCCTAGTTACAGGGTCATTGTAATAGAATCTCGGTATAGTTGTAGTTGACCTCGGTGCAAGGAGAACATGGCTAAAATCTCAGTGAAAATCATAGTACAGAAAAAGATACAATCATAATCTCGACATTCCTGATAGAGAAAGGATCTCAGTGTAGTATATATATCCTAGACACAGCATGTCCTCAGCATTACTATGAGCATGATAACAGTCATGATCCTAACGAAGATGAAGATTTTGGTATAGCTATATATATACCTCTAAGTGGAGATCTCATTGATGTTATAATATTCTCGGTGAAGGAAAAGCAGTGGCACATCAAGTTCTCAATGAAGGTGTAGCATTGGCACAATAGTGATGAAGGTCTAAATGAAGGAGCAGTCATGGTGCATCAGTGATCTAGATAAAGGAGCAATCATGGTATAGTAATGATGATGATGATCTCATCAGTGACAAGGAAGAGGATTGGTGTATTGGTCTTGGAGTGGCCTAGTAGGTCAAGGGCCATGGTCTTGGTATTTATCAATTGGAATCTCAATAAGAAGAATTTTGTGTCAGTTTTCCTCTCCAAGAGGGAGAGGTTTTGGCCCTGGCATAATGCCAACATATTGTGTTCTTGTTTCTTTGTTTTGATAGCTATTTGATGAACTAAATAAGATACACTCTAATAATAATAAGTGAATATTGGAATAAGAATAAAATTGAAAACACCTCACAAATTGTTATCATGCTAAGAAGAACCACACACTCTCTCAATCTTAAATTTTGAGTTTAGTCTAGATCCCTCAAACTATTTTCTTCTAGTTTAATGTATTCAAAATTGATAGTGAAGATAGTGAAGATATTTTTCCTGTAAATTTTGACAAAGTCTAGAAATACCATATATATGATTTTGCTTTTCTCATTTTCTTCTAAAGTGTGCTTAGATCATGAAGAAACTGGTTGTCCATGGGAATGAAGATTTCTGGTCTGGAATCTTGTCTTCCATGAACTATTTTGGCTTTTACAAATGTATTTCTGCTTTCTTTCTGTATATTATGCCTTCAAATGTACTTGACGTTACATAGGATGTCTAACAACATATGATGTTATTGGTAAGAGTCATCATTAACACGGAGGATTCGAGTTAGGATTTATTTTTCTTTGGAATTGACATCAACTTTTCAAGAAACATGACATCCTCCATAGATCCTTCATTTCCATCAACAATGTGTCTAGCATCACTTTTTATTACATGTGGACATACATGTTCTAAAATTTTGGTTGCTTCAACAACATAAAATTTCCTTGCACCAGCTTGTGCATACTAGATTACCAAATTACCACTTCCTGTGCCTATATCCAAAAGAATCTTGCCTTCAAAGTGGTGCTTGTTCTAAAATATAGTTGTTTAATAAGCATACATCCTCACATGTCACATTTGAGAAAAGAGTTGTAGGGAATCTCCACAATTCCCTCACTGCCCATGTCTTTCCTCGTACCAAATCACTAACATTCGTGCATGGATTTTACTAAATAGCAGAGCTTTTTTCTCTTAGAGCATCTCATAATTATAATTAACAATCTCCTAAATATTTTGTTTATCAACAAAATTTGCCTCATGAGAAGGTGTCTCATCTTGAGGAGAAATTTTCTCATCAACAGGCCATTTTGAGGGAATTTATAAAGAAGATGATAGAATAAATTTCAGAGAGATAGTTAAAGATGACTTCATAATTCCCCAATTTTGTAGATGAGGTGGGTAATGAGGAACTGATAAATCCAATATCAAAGGAATAATTACAAACAATTATGCATTGTTTCCAAAAGGATAAGAACCCTTAGCCACTTAACAGGACAATATAATTCTTTTAGGGGTTCTATGACTTCCTTCAAACATAACAACTAAGAATCATTGACAAATTAAAATACACAAGCATGATTTGGGAGCTTTCAATTCAACACTTCAGGATTTAATTGTTAGCCTCACTCTCATGTGATGAAAATAATTATAAGTCCAAAACAATTAATTTAATTAAAATCAAGAAAGTTGGATTTAATCCTACCTTTCTATATTGAGTTTGTTCTTCATGGTTAGGAGTCAATTTATGCCTAGTTGGTTGAGAGATTCTCTCCAACTAGTTAGGCTCCTAGATTAGTGTTTGGTTGAGATATTTTCTCAACCATAGTGTCCAAGATAGATGTACTATCTTCAGACAAACTTCCTCATGTATTTATTTGTACTATTATCATTATTTGTACATTGCATTATGAGAGGAATACAGTAAGGCTGAGACCTTTTCCACCATTTCTATTTCTCTGGCATCTTTTCATGTCTTTTAATTTTGTTTAATATTCTACATGTGGTATCAGAGCTAAAAAGATCTACGGAGCATGCAACCTATCGTGTGAATTCCTTTTGCATGTGGGAGGAATGCTAGAGCATGGAGGTGTATGCAACTCTGTGTATGAACAAAGCAGCGTGTGAGTGAGGATATTGTAGCATGGTGTGGCTAGTTCAATACACTATTGCATGGAAACATTGTGCATGGAGCTTGGAGTCGTGTGCAATTACTAGTGGAAAAATGCTAGAGGAAATCAAACGAACAATTTAATGATTGCATAGGAAATGGTGTGTGAATTTCGCGGTTGTGTTTCTTAACATGGGAATCTTCCTGAGCTTCCAGCATCGAATTCAACGAGTGGATACTTGGACTTGTTCTTGAAGATATGAGGTACACCGATCAAGTTTGAAGATTCTTGCAGTGCACAGACCTTGCAGCGATATGCAAGAAGTGAATCCTAAGGGAGATAGTGACATTGATATGCAAGAATTTAAAAATCGCAGAAAATGATGAAGACGACATTGGTTGTAATGGAGGACATGCTTGATCCTTCTGAAGAATTTCCAGTAAACAGTCAAAGGGGCAGTGCTTTCAGTGAAGAATTTCATGTGCCACAGTAGCTTTCGATCAAATTTTGTGAATGCGTGTTATTTTTTCAAATAACTCCATAAACCTGAATTCACTTTTTAACTCACTTTATTAAAGTGACTCATTAAAATACTTTTAAATGGGAATTTAAAAGGTTTTTTTTTTTTAAGTTTATAAATAGAGTGAGAAAGTGTATAGCATTGTCATAAATGTGTCTAAAGTGAAAGAAAGGCTCGAGACCCATACTTAGTTTATGTTTCTAAAGTAAAAGGAAGGTGCAATTTTTAAAAGTGGGATTTTTTAAGTGTGGAGTGACAAGTGGGATTTTTATAAAGTAAGGGATTATTTCCTTGTAATGGAGTGATAAGGTGTATTTGTTAAGGAGGTCATTTTAATATTTTGTTGAAGAAAGTGGGTAAGTCAATTTTGAAGACAATTTGCTTCCAAGCATTTTTGAAAATTTTCAAGGAGTTTTGGAATTTTGAGAAGTTTCAACGACGACATTGTAAAGATAAAATGTTGATGTACTTCAATATTTAATAAAAATATATTTTTTGTGGTGTTGATGTGTCCTAGATCCACCTGAAATTGGATAAGGGAATCTTAGGTACACCTTGTGTAGTGATTGATTGTGCATATTTTGTGTCTAGTTTTGACACTACAATTATCTTATCTAACACACAAGGAGTCTAAAGCAAGTGAATGAAACAAGCACATTAATCAAAGCACCTAAAATTAAGAAGCTGCAACGAGCATTCAATCAAGCACAAACAATCACATGCATTTGCGCAACTACAACACATAATCAAAGTTGGCAACATCAACAAGAAAATTCATGCAAGGCAATCAAGTTAATGCAACTACAAACTCATGCATTTCAAAAGACTACATCAACATTCAAAGACAATTGGTCATTGTTTAACTTGAAAAATCATAATTTGTAAGTTACCTTGTAAACAAATTCAAATGAAATTGAGTTGAATTGTAGAGGTGCATTTTCGGTCAAAACCGACACCCAACTTGTGAATTTATAGGAGGTAAAGTAAGTCAATTCTCCTCAACTGAGTCAATTAAGTGAGTTAATTCTCTTCAAGTGAGTCAATATCATTTGAACTTGTCATTGTAAACATTGGGTGCATTTTCAGTGGTATTTGACACCCTCATCCTAGTACAAAATTCAAACGAGCATGTGTTCATTTGTTAACAGAAATTTCAAGTAAACGTCAAGCCGATTGAGGCATTCACAAAGTTCAAGTGAGTGTGAGTTAAACCATTCCATTGATAAACTAAATTAGGCACACAAGTTCAAGAATTCAAGCGAGCGAGATCTTCAAATGCCGCAAGTGTTACAAGAAACCATCAAGCAAAATCAAGCAAGCAAGTGAGCGAGTACAAGTGAGCGTGTCAAAACTCATAATGGGTAAAGGAGGAAAAAATCTTCAAAGTGCAGAACTAGAGATTAAATATTTGCAAGATTGCAATCATTGGTTACAGAACAAAATTGAAATATTGGAATGGAAGTTAAAGAAAATTCAAACCTTAGTCAATCAAATGACTAGTACATTAGAAGCAGCGAAAGACTTTCAAATTCAGCTCAAAGTGAAAGAAAAACACATTCATGTACTTCAAATTAAGTTAAGTGAAAATAAAGATTTACTTGATGCACAATGTGTAGAGAAGACAGATGCAAGTTGTGACACAGAAGACCTCATGACAACAACAAATGAAAGTTGTGATACAAGTGATCTTATTCAACATATTAATGAAGGTTGCAACACAGATGATCTAATCAAGCAATTTGATATAAGTTGTGACACAAATGAACTAATCAATCAGGTTGATATAAGTTGTGACACAAGTGATCTCAACCAACCAGTTGTACTACTTAATGATGCAAAAAGTAGTACCAAAGATAAAAATGATCAGATTGATGCAACATGTCAAACCGATGAACTGCTAGTGATTGATGCCGAGTGTGACATAGAAGGTTTAATAAATCAAGGACATAATGTTAGCAGAAGCAACAAGTATGAAGAACAACAACATGATAGTCTTTCCAAGAAAGTGATCAAACCTTGGGAAGAAATATCCTTCAACAAAGACTTTCATGGCGTAGGATACAACAAATAAAACATTTTGTTTGTTCCAAATTTCTCAAGGCCAGTTCAGTTTGTAAGTGTTGGATTTCTCGACAATGATCAGAATATGGTTAAGTGTAACCATTGTAAACGAAATGGCCATATGGAGAGTAAATCCTTTGACCTCCATCCTTGTCACCATTGTGGCAAGAAAAACCATTCATTCGAAAGATGCTGCAAGCAAAATCAACCACCTAGAGTGAAGATCAGTTACTCATGGATTGATCCTTGGAAGTGGTCATCTAGATAAAATAGTTGTCTATGTGCTACCGAACGATTCAGTTTCACATGATGACAAATTATACAGTAAAACGAAGATGGTGAAATCTCCACACCTCAAGGGGGCGGAGTTCCAAAATCAAATGTCGATTTTCTCTCCTTTTAGCTGACAAAGGGGGGAAATGATAATAATGGAATTGAAGGTTGTCAGACTAAACTTTTCGACAAAATCAACAAGAAGTAGTAACATGTTGGGTCCCTATAATACTAGTGACTACCCCATTACTATTTTAGTTATACCCCTTATTAATATTGGTGTGCCCCTATTGCCCCCATATTGTTATTACTGTGCCCCATAGAATCCCTCTATTGTTATTTTTGTGGCTTTATATTATTATTGTTAGGTCGGCTGGATTATATTGTGACTCCTTAGACTCCTATATATAGAAAGGAGGTTTTGTCATTTAAATGATCCAAGAATTGTTCATTTATGTGATGTAAAGGAGGTTTCCCCCTCGAAGAGGCTGAATTCTAAGGCATTGATCTATCTCTTCTATCTTTTCTTGAGGTGGTTTCATAACATTTGGTATCAGAGCTTTGGATTCTAGGGTTTCGCTGCTCCAAACATGTCATCGTGGAATTTTAGCTATAACTTTGTTTCTGCAATGTTTCAGAAGTTGAAAAAAAAACCCATTTGATAAGAAATCGCGCTGAACCTTGGGTCCGAATTTCAGAGCTTTTCGCGCTATATTTGCAGAGATATGATCTGCAGAAGTTGGTCTTTTTGCAGACTCCTGAATTGTATTCCAAACAGGTGACCTGGGGAAAATTGTCATAAATTTCTCTATGGGGATCGGATTGCAATTTCATAAGAAGTTACAGAAAGAGGACGGACTGTAGTTTCTTGTATGCATTTTTCAGATCCAAAGGTCGAAACAGTGACTCGTGGCACGTCGTACAAGTTCACTCTACTGAACTAGTCTATAATCAAGTCACTGTGGGAGATTTCGCATAACTCTTCCTTGGAGAATCCAAATTGGGTCAGAGTTGTGGCATTGGCAAGAGGACATAGAAAGCTACTACAGGTCGCAATTTCAGAACTGGAGGATCTGAAATTACAGAGATACATCAGATTCAATATCCGGATTCTACAAAGTGAAAAAAGGTGTGTAGTTTTTTTTTTTTAATTTTTTGCGTAAGCTTGGTTTGAAGGAATTCAAAGGGCATAGTAAAAATTTATTATCGGTAATTGATTCCCCGAGGAAATAAAATGCAAACACCTAGTAAGGAACCTGAAAGCTCTAGCATGACTCATGAAGAAGAGGAAGAAATGCTACATGATATATCAAAATTACAAGAACAAGTGCAACAAATGTCACGCTCACAAAAGCTAACAGAAGCTAAGATAAATGGCATGGAATATAAGATAAAGGGTGTGGAAGCTAAGATGGATGATTGGAAGACAGATTTGAAGACAGACATGGAAGAATTGAAGATAGATTTGAACACAAACTTGAAGACAGGCATGACAGATATGAAGACAGATTTGACAAATTTTCTATAAGAAATACTTACTAATGGTGAAAAGGTAGTAAAGGAAACTCATGATGCGAACAAAAGAAATGTTAATCATGATATCATAGACTCTAATGTTGGATCGAAGACTCACCATATTCCAAAAATTGATATGAGGAAGTTTGATGGCAAGGATCCCGCCACATGGATATTACAGATGGAGCAGTTCTTCAATCTCAATAATGTGCAAAACACACAAAAGGTACGTATGGCAACTTTATATTTGGAACCAAATCAGTTTGTATGGTATCAATGGCTTTGCTCTCGTAAACAATTTATCACTTGGGCAATTTTTACGGAAGAATTGATAGCACATTATGAGGATACAAAAAGCAACACTTTTTTTAGCCAATTGATAAGTCTCAAACAAAAGGGTTCAATAATGGAGCACATTAAGGAGTTCCAAAAATTGAACATAAGGGTAAAAGATATTCCAGAGGAGCATAGGATTGATGTGTTCATAGGGTCTTTAAAGGATAATATCCAACATGATGTTCGCCTTTGGGAACCTGATTCATTAGAAAAGGAATTCAGGTTAGCAAGAAAAATGGAAAGCAAAATTATGGCAACCAGGAAGCATACCACTCACAAACTATAAAGACGGAAGCATTGTTGCCCCTAGTCTTCCACAACCTATAAGGTTGACACCACAACAATTGGAATAAAAAATAGCAAAAGGGCTTTGTTACAGTTGTGATAGCAAATACACTAAAGGTCATAAGTGTGCTGAGAAGAAATTATTCTACATAGATTGTGAAGAGGAAGAAGAAAAGGAGCGAGAAAGGTCAAAAGAAGAGGATATACTCCAGGAAAAAAGCCTAGATGAAGAACAAATAAATCCGACCATATATTGTAATGCATTGGCGGGAATTACCACTCCTCAAACCATCAAGATAGAAGGACAAATCAAGAAGAAAAAGGTAAGAGTGTTGATTGATTCAGGAAGCACCCACAATTTTATTCATTGTAGGGTAGCAAAAGAATTGAATTGCTTCCTATATCCAGCACCAGAGTGTCAAGTGATGATTGCAAATGGAGGAACAATAAATTTCTCTGGAAAGTGCCATAATATCAAGCTTGTAAGGACCACGATTCAGACTAATTTTTTTTTTTTTTTTTTTTTTTCTAAAGTTAACAACAAATACAACCAGAAAAGAAACACATTGAAATTTCAAATTTATTTAGCACACACATTCCTGACACTCATTTCAGGAAAACATATCATAACATTTACATATGTTTAACTAAGATCAATAGTAATGAAATACATGTGTACCGTTCACCAGAAGGTGAGACTCCGCTTGCTCTGTTGTTACTGGTATTCCCTTGTAGCCGGTCACCTCCGCGAGTGAATGATGACGCAATTGATCTGAATGCAAAGACCCACCGGTTAACCTCCCAGCCTACTCCTTGGGTACTCTTCTTCCCCGCAGACCCCCGAGCTGCAATGGGGTTGTACAATGGAGGAAAGCACTAGCTGGTAGAGGAGAGCACACCTTGGCTCAAGAGTCCCCTCTCTAAAATCCTCTACCTCACCAAACTCACTATAGCTTCGTAATCACTGCTCTGACATCATCTCATCCATCCAACCATAGGGTTCCCAAAAAATCCCTTCTCCCATGGCTTGCCCCTTCTTTTATAGGAGTCCTCAAGGTGACACTTTCATGCCATGCATAATTAATTATTATTTTTTTATAATTCAATAGCCTAATTATTCACCCACCCATGTGTCATTCTCACATCAAGGCTCTCCCAAAATTATTTACTTAAATTTTTATTGAGAACTAATATTTTCCTCACCTCAACAAGATTCCTATTTCTTCTCCTAGTTGTCTCTTTATTCCCCCCCTTTTATTTCTTAATTTGTGTTCATTACTTGAGGTCAATTAATGAGTCAAGATTTTATCCCCAATCTACTCCCTAATTTAACTCAGGTTATCTCCTAGATGGATATTCTTATGTTGATTGTTGACACATGGAGCTTCTCTACATTTCTCTAAATTTAATTTATTATTCTCATTTTAATTCACCTTCCTCTTTTCTTAATTAGGTTTAAATTAGTTTAGGATTAATCTTTATCCTTACTATTATGTTTGTCTTTCCCCTTTTTCCTAATTAAACCACATAATCTTCCTAGTATTTTCCAAAATGGGAAGGGTAGAGTTTTTAAGGTACTCTATTTTAATTCTTCCTATGATCCTCCTTATTCCAAGTTTTATTTTTGATTTAATTACATTGGTTTCTAATCATCATTTACCCTTGATGTAAATTTACCTAGTTTTCATTCCTTGCTTATATTTATTTATTATTATTTATTTTTAATGATTCCAAGGATGCCAAGTTTGGTTGTGCCCTTCAAGAACTTCCCTAGAAGTTCCAAGGGTGCCACACCTAATAGCTTATTTGTGATGTCAAGGGTGCCAGTTTGGTTGTGCCCTTCAAGAACTTCCCTAGAAGTTCCAAGGGTGCCACACCTACTAGTTTATTTGTGATGCCAAGGGTGCCAGTTTGGTTGTGCCCTTCAAGAACTCCCCTAGAAGTTCCAAGGGTGCCACACCTACTAGTTTATTTGTGATGCCAAGGGTGCCAAGCTGGTCGTGCCCTTCAAGAAATTCCCCTGAAGTTCCAAGGGTGCCACACCACTTTCCCTTCAAGAATCCAGTGACTACGAGGGGAAAGTATAGTGCAACGTCATAGACTACTATCATCTCCTATGTTGCCTGCTATTGTGAGACTAATGGTGTCGGGGATCAAGGAATCCGCCTTGATGCGCACCCCCCGGTAAAGTCCTCATGAGCGACCCAACTTTGGGACCTGCCCTCATGGCATCATGATCTTCAAGGCGAAGGTGATTCATCCCTTCCAGCCCAAGTCACGGCGGGAGTGCTAGTGGGTGGGATCAGGGACTCTGTCCCACCCCTCCCATGTAGTCCATCCACTTGTACAACCCCATCACCCATATGTGAGTCATTCGATCAAGCAACTAATCTGTGCCTGCAACCATTAATATATCATCAGAATATAGTTACACATATATGGCAGATTCCAAGATCGACTTATACTTTCAAAGTTAAATAATATAAATTTTCATCAAACCAGGTGTCATTGACATGTCATATGTGAGTGCCTCTGATGGTTTCCTGCCATACTCAATAATCATCAGTAACAAGGTTTCTCAATGTTAGTCAATTATCATAATAGCATCATTAAAAATTCCTGGTCATTCACATCATTGTCCATTGTAAGTCTGAACTAAAGGAAGTAGGTAACATAGGGGACACATCCCTCATGGCTATCATCAATAATCATCAATGGAAACATACATATTCATTAAGCTATCAACATCGTAACATCGTAGAAATATACCTATCCATAAAATTTATCCTCATTATGATTTTAGTAGAGCGCATACATATTCTTTACTACCCTCATCATAATTTCAAATAGAGACCAACTTAACTATTTAATATTGCAATCATCAGAATACTGATAGATAAGATACATAACCATTCATGCTACCATAATATCAATGGAAAGCATTCATAAACATCACAACCATGAATATCTCAATCGCTAATAATAGTGTCAAGGGTCTAGATCCTCAATCTAAGGTCCTCGAAGAATAAAGTGTCTAAGATAATGTCGTATTAGGGTCAGGAAACTAGAGTGGGCACTACAAAGCTATCCATGGGAGAATATGTATTGACTAGCCCAATGCTTTCCATTCCAATGGGAGGTGCTGATGTTGTACTAGGAGTCCAATGGCTACAATCCTTGGGTACAATAGCTTTTAATTTTCAAGAACTTTTCATCAAATCTTCTATGGAAGGAAAGGAAGTTGAATTAAGGGGTATTGCAGGGAAGCCAGGAAATATAATCAGCTCTAATGGTATGACAAAGCTTCTAAAAAAGGAGCAAAGAGGTGTAATTGCACAATTATGTTCGCTAGATGTTTCCACATCGGAATCATCTATTTCTCCAGATCTCCAAAAAGTCCTGGACAATCATTCCAAGGTATTTGAGACTCCCAAAGGTCTCCCACCTATGCGTGATCATGATCATGCTATTCATATGATTCCAGGAAGTGTTCCTCCAAACATCAGGCCGTACAGGTATCCCTATGTCCAAAAGAGTGAAATTGAACGTATGGTTGCAGAAATGCTAGAGGCTGGTATAATTCAACCGAGTCAAAGTTCTTTCTCTGCTCCAGCAGTATTAGTGTACAAGAAGGATGGATCATGGCGCATGTGTCCGGATTATAGGGAGCTCAACAAGCTCACTATTAAAGATAAGTTCCCCATTCCTGTCATTGATGAATTATTGGATGAATTGCATGGATCAATTTACTTCACCAAGTTGGATCTTCGTTCAGGATATCATCAAATCAGAATGAAGATTGAAGACATTCTGAAAAAAACATTTAGAACTCATGAGGGTCATTATGAATTTTTGGTCATGCCTTTTGGCCTTACCAATGCACCTTCAACATTTCAAGGTTTGATGAATTCAATTTTCAAACCATTCCTTAGAAAATTTGTGTTAGTATTTTTTGATGATATACTAATCTACAGCAAGTCTTCGAAGGATCATGTTGAACATGTTGACAGGGTGCTACAACTATTGGAGGAGAAACAATTATATGCAAAAAGATCCAAATGTTTCTTTGGAGTCCAGGAGGTGGAATATTTGGGTCATATTGTATCTCATGAAGGAGTTAAGGTAGACCCTAGCAAAATTAAAGCCTTTAAGGAATGGAAAATCCCCACATCCATAAAGCATCTACGAGGATTTCTTGGGTTGACAGGGTATTATCGCAAGTTTGTTAAGAATTATGGGAGAATAGCAGCACCTCTAACAACATTATTGAAGAAAGATGCATTTTCATGGACTCCGGAAGCAACAAAGGCCTTTGAACATCTTAAAGAGGCAATGTGCCAAGCACCAGTCTTAGCTACACCAGACTTCACAAAAACCTTTATTGTGGAATGTGATGCTTCAGGAAATGGAATTGGTGTTGTTTTAATGCAAGATGAAATACCCATTGCTTTTGAAAGTCGTCCAATCAAGGGAAAGTTTTTAAGCAAAGCTATTTATGAGAAGGAAATGTTGGCAATACTTCATGCACTTAAGAAATGGCAACCCTACCTAATGGGAAGACACTTCAAGGTAAAAACGGATCATGATAGCCTTAAATACTTTTTAGAACAAAGATTATCCTTTGAAGAGCAACAAAAGTGCGTCACAAAGATGTTGGGTTATGACTTTGAAATCATCTACAAAAAAGGGAAGCAAAATGTGGTGGCAGATGCACTCTCAAGAAAGGATGAGGATGTGGAAGCATTGTTGTGCGCCATTTCTATTATCCAACCAGATTGGATAAACGAAGCAAGGGAGGAATGGAAGAATGACGAAGAAGTGTGGGCACTTATTCGAAAGCTACAACAAGATTCTAGTACGTCTGATACATTTAGTTGGCAAAATGATTCGTTATGGTACAAAGATCGCTTATACCTCTGTAAGAATTCCCAGCTAAAACAAAAGATTCTTATGGAATTGCACACTTCTCCCTTAGGAGGGCACTCAGGATTTCTAAAAACTTACCACAGGGTTAAGAAGGAATTTTTTTGGGATGGCCTTAAAACAGATATTCAAAAGTTTGTGGCAGAATGTTTGGTTTGCCAACAAAATAAAGTTGAAACAATTAAGACACCGGGTCTATTACAACCTTTATCCATTCCAAGCCAACGTTGGGAGGAGGTTTCAATGGATTTTATCACAGGTTTACCCAAGTCTGAGGGAAAGAGTGTCATCATGGTGGTAGTTGACAGACTTACCAAGTATGCACACTTTTTTTCATTATCACATCTATTTAAAGCCAATACAGTTTCTACTGCATTTATGGAAACAATTCAAAAGCTACATGGAAACCCAAAGATTATTGTAAGTGACAGAGATCCCATTTTCACTGGAAATTTTTGGACAAAATTATTTTCTTGTGTTGGTACTCAGCTAGCTCATAGCTCATCTTATCATCCTCAATCTGATGGGCAAACTGAGATAGTAAACAAATGTTTGGAAGGATATCTTCGTTGCTTTGTATCTGATAAACAAACACAATGGGTCAAATGGTTGCCTCTAGCTGAATGGTGGTATAACACTTCCTTCCATACAACAACAAAAATGATCCCTTTTATGGAACTTTATGGGTATCAACCACCATCCATCACATCATATTTAAGAGAAAATTCTAAGGTTCAGGCAGTGGAACATCACATCGAACATCAACAACAAGTCCTCCAACTCTTAAAGGATAACCTCGTGTTGGCACAGAATAGAATGAAACAACAGGCAGATCAACATCGCAATGAAAGAAGTTTTGATGTAGGTGATTGGGTATTCCTACGGCTACAACCATATAAGAAAATGTCCCTCAAGAAAACTAAGAAGGATAATAAATTATCACCAAAGTATTATGGTCCATACAAGGTGTTGCAAAAGATTGGTACTATGGCATACAAATTGGAGCTTCCTGCGACTTCTCGATTGCACCCAGTTTTCCATGTGTCATATTTAAAGAAGGTTATAGGCGACAAGCTCCCAGTTCAAACAATATTGCCAGAACTTGACGAGGAAGGAAAAATTATATTGGAACCGGAAGCAGTCATAGAAACAAGAATTCAGCAGTTACGAAATCGATCAATTTCAGAGTATCTTATCAAGTGGAAGAACTTATCCGTTGAAGATTCCACATGGGAGGATGAGAATTTTATGCAGAAGTATCTAGAACTACTCAAGCGTTGAGGACAACACTTTTTTGAAGGCGAGGGGCATGTTGGGTCCCTATAATACTAGTGATTACCCCATTACTATTGTAGTTATACCCCTTATTAATATTGTTGTGCCCCTATTGCCTCCATATTGTTATTACTGTGCCCCATAGAATCCCTCTATTGTTATTTTTGTGGCTTTATATTATTATTGTTAGGTCGACTGGATTATATTGTGACTCCTTAGACTCCTATATATAGAAAGGAGGTTTTGTCATTTGAATGATCTAAGAATTGTTCATTTATGTAATGTAAAGGAGGTTGCCCCCTCGAAGAGGCTGAATTCTAAGGCGTTGATCTATCTTTTTTATCTTTTCTTGAGCTGGTTTCATAACATAACATCAAGTAGCCAGTGGGAAGTCATCATCTTCCTCAAAGCAACGAGTGAGTAGCTTTCAAAAAACAACAATGAGAAGTTTCGACATCAACGAATTCGCTAATGGGCGTTCTCAATATTTTGTCAATGGACAAGCAAATTCGCCAGTGGGCGTCATCAACATTTTGTCAGTGGAAAAAGGATGTTGATTTAAAGCAAAGGACATATGCATCCTTTTGCATCTTGGCACCTGATGGAGTTTTCAAGAGATGTATCAAACTTGCAGCTGATTCAAGTTCTCTTTAGATTGGAGTTTTTTCAGCATCCATCTTTGGCAGTTTTTCAGGAAGCATTTTTGAGGATCAATAGTTTCAACATGAGAACTTGGAAGATGGTTCCTGGTTCTTATTTTGGACTTATCATTGAGGGGGGGAATGTTAGCCTCACTCTCATGTGATGAAAACAATTATAAGTCCAAAACAATTAAATTAATTAAAATCAAGAAAGTTGGATTTAATCCTACCTTTCTAGATTGAGTTTGTTCCTCATACTTAGGAGTCAGTTTAGGCCTAGCTTACTATGGGATAACAGCGACAACAAGGTGCAACAAGCACATGGTAGGAAGAATGGTGGTGCAAGCACATTGGGACAACAGTATGGCAAGCACATGGAACAACAGTGGCAAGCATGGTGCAACAAGCACGTGGGACAACAGTGGCAAGCATGGTGCTGCAAGCACATGGGAAAAAAGTGGCAAGCATGGTGTTGCAAGCACATGGGACAACAGTATGGCAACATGGTACAACATGCCACATGGGATAGTAGTGTGGCAACATGGTGTAGCAATGGCACATGGGATAACAATGGTACATGATGCAGTATAGTGATGGGTACAACCATGATTAGTAAAGCATGATGAGATGCAGC
The DNA here is from genome assembly GCA_031772625.1 of Pinus tabuliformis. Classification (NCBI taxonomy): domain Eukaryota; kingdom Viridiplantae; phylum Streptophyta; class Pinopsida; order Pinales; family Pinaceae; genus Pinus; species Pinus tabuliformis. Next base: position 703,848,844 of record CM062810.1, on the reverse strand, counting down.
ATAATGATGATGGGTGCAACATGGTGCAACTCAGTGAGGTGCAACATGATGATGAGGAGCAACACAATGATAGGTGTAGCATGGTGATGGAGTCGCCTGGGAGAATCAGTTGAAGCAACATGTCTTCAACTGAGTTCAGCTACCTCATGTATCATCTACTTAGAGATGATCTATGCTCTTATTTAGATAAGTCAAAGTGTTGACTTCTATTGTATATGTACTATTCTCTCTCTCTCTCTACTGAACTATTGAAGAACATATAAGAAGAATTGATCAAGGGTTCCCCACATTGGGGTTTGTCCTTCGCTAGCGCCACATCTTGTGTCCTCTTGTCTTGGCTGCCTTCTGTGATTTATGTTTATGTTCTATCTGCAATTTACTATTATGTTGACGTGATTGCTAATTTGGAAAAGATATTGAGCTAACTGTGAAAATTGAAATATATTGCTCTAAGCATAGAACATACCTAAAATTAACAATTATCCACATATTGACTAGCAATCGATACAATGTTAGAAGATAAACAAGAAGTCATGGAAAAGGTAGTCTGAAATTGAGATCACATCTCCTCTAGTCTTGCAATAGTCCCATCTACAACCTATCTTGCATCCCCTCCCTTTTTTAGTGGACTCTAGCTTGCATAATGTCTCATCTTGTGACATCGGAAGCACATCACCTTACTCAAGTGTTTTTCCCTGTATTTGTCTCATCCTTCTTCTTGAATCCTTTCTTGCTATTCTTGCTTTCCTTTTCGACAAGACCAAATATCATTTACTTTCCACATGTTTTTCCAAACAGGATTGCAATTTGATTTCTTCCTGTTCAAGATCAACTCAAAGCCTAGGAAACTTTGGTATATTTTTTTGAGCACAAATACCTTGAAGAAAAGGAATTCAAGAAGGAGCAAGCCATTTTAGGGAAGTGACCACCAACTCTTGATCCTTTACTTTACTGATTCTAGTAAAGTACCTCATTATAGTATTTATCTTGCTCATGCAAACAACTAAGTGTTGGGTGTGGAGCCTGATTATCTTCTATAGTACCAGCATATTGGACCCCAGTTCAAAATGGGGCGGCAACGCCGCCCGTAAAATAATCGCTGCCGTGGGGGGTCCAGGGGGGGGCGGGTGAATTGGATAAGGAGCATGATATGGGCACGTTATACAGTGATAGTCAAAGTTCCATTCATCTTGCAAAGAACTCAACATTTCATTCCAGGACAAAACACATACAGCTCAAGTACCATTTCATACGATCAGTGTTGGAAGATGGAGAGTTGAAGCTGGAAAAGATACACACTAGCCAGAACCCTGCAGATATGCTAACAAAAGTTGTAACCAGGGAGAAACTGAGAATATGCTCAGTTTCAGTTGGTCTTCAAGGATGACGATGAAGATGAGAAACAGCCAGGTCCAAAGAGGAGTCATTGTCCAGCAAATGGAGCAGCGGTGGAGTTGCTACAATCAGTCTCCAAGTGGGAGATTGTTGGGTGTGGAGCCTGATTATCTTCTATAGTACCAGCATATTGGAGACTTTATGGAGCCCCCCCCCTGGTGGGGGGTTTCGGGGGCAGCGCCCCCGAAGCTAAAAACAGCTGTAAAATTGCCTTGTAACAGTATAATAATTTCTAGTCAATCTGGGCCGTTCATTAGGCGGATGATCTGATGGTAGAACTTATGTTTAGTTTAGGGTTTTTTGCCCTAGAAGGCAACCCCTCTCTTTATATGAGGGCATTGTATTTGAGGCTGTGAGAGATGTGTATTCGGTGAGCGAGAAACATAGAGGTGAGACTGTGAGAGAAAACAGAGGATATTACAACGGTTTTGCTGTAGGTTGTATCTCTTCATTTTGCTGGATAATAGAAAGGAAGGACTGGCTGTTCGGGGTGGACGTAGCCCAAACTGGGTGAACCACGTATATCTGTGTCTCTCTTGTTTTGTGCGTTTTCTGTGTTTATATTTCTGCAATATTTTATGTGTTCCATTGCTCCGTAATATATAATTTTCTAACAACTGGTATCAGAGCCGAAGGTCTATTTGGCTGATAAACTCGCAGGAAAGAAGGGTTCCTGGTTCGAGTGGGAGCAATGGCGGAAGATGGTAAGTTTAGGGTCGAGAAATTTAACGGCCAAAACTTCTCGCTGTGGAAGATGCAGATGGAAGATTATCTGTATCAGAAAGATCTATACCTACCATTGGGCGGAAAAACAAAGATGCCGACGAGTATGAAAGACGAAGAATGGAACCTTCTCGATAGAAAGGCACTTGGAACAATACGGTTGTGCCTTGCTGCGTCAGTCGCCTTCAACATTTCGAAGGAAACCATGACAGAGGGTTTGATGCAGACGTTTTCGAAACTATATGAAAAACCCTCGGCCTCAAACAAGGTATTTCTTATGAAACGGTTATTTAATATGAATATGTCAGAAGGTGGATCTGTTGCAAACCATTTAAATGATTTTAATACAGTTACAAGCCAGTTAAGTTCTGTAGGGGTAAACTTTGATGATGAAGTTAGAGCTCTGTTATTCTTGTGCTCATTACCAGAAAGTTGGAATGGTTTGGTAATGGCCATTAGTAAATCTGTTTCTGGATCTAGTACTTTAAAGTTTGATGATGTTGTCGGTGCTATCCTTAGCGAGGAAATGCGACGGAAAAGCTCCGGTGAGACATCGGGAAATGCTTTGAGTGCAGAGTCTAGAGGAAGAAAAATGGAAAGAGGAAAGAGCTCAGGATATCGTAGTAAATCAAGGAAAGGCAGATCCAAGTCCAGATCGGGGATAGTGTGTTGGAAATGTGGAAAGAAAGGACACCTAAAGAAAGACTGTAGATCTCGGAAGGGAAAAGAAGGAGATGCACAGCAAGAAAACAATCATGAAGCAAATGTGGCAGGTGAGGTGTTACAAGATGCTTTGATTCTTTCTTTCGAAAATATTACTGATTCCTGGGTGGTAGATTCAGGGGCCTCATTCCATGCCACACCTGAAAAGAAATATTTTTATGACTATGTTCAAGGAGATTTTGGACAAGTTCGTCTGGGTGATGACAAACCCTGTAAAATTGTTGGAATGGGTAAGGTTCTTGTAAAACAGCAGAATGGAAACCAATGGCTACTAAAGGAGGTAAGGCATGTTCCAGATCTAAAGAAAAATCTGATTTCAACAGGGCAGTTAGGCAGTGAAGGTTGCGTGACAACTTTCACAGATAAAGCTTGGAAGGTCACAAAAGGAGCCCTGGTAATAGCAAAAGGTGAAAAGGTTGGTACATTGTATTTATGCAATGGTATTTCTAACTCTGTTAATGCTTTGACTTCCAAAGGAGCAGATGCAGCATTATGGCATCATAGGCTCGGACACATGAGTGAAAAAGGGATGAAGATTCTTCACTCGAGGAATTTGTTGCCAGGTTTGAAGAATGTTGATTTGGACCTCTGTGAGAACTGCATTTATGGAAAACAGAAGAGAGTCAGATTTCTCAGAGTTGGGAAAGAAAAGAAGAACGAAAAATTAGAGCTTGTGCATACAGATGTATGGGGACCTGCTCAGGTATCATCTCTTGGTGGCTCTCGTTATTATGTTACTTTTATTGATGATGCAACTAGAAAAACTTGGATTTATTGTATTAAGAATAAATCTGATGTATTTGATACTTTCAAGAAATGGAAAGCTTTGGTTGAGATTGAGACAGGAAAGAAATTGAAGTGTCTTAGATCAGACAATGGAGGTGAATATTGCAGCAACGAGTTTGATAGGTTTTGTTCAGAGCATGGAATTCGCAGAGAGAAGACAGTTCCAAGAACACCACAAGAAAATGGTGTGTCAGAAAGGATGAACAGAACAATCATGGAGCGTGCAAGGTGCATGAGATTGCATGCAGGATTGCCTTTACAGTTTTGGGCAGATGCTGTAGATACTGCTGTTTATCTAATAAACAGAGGGCCTTCAAGTTCCTTGGATGGTGGTGTTCCAGAGGAAGCATGGACAGGTAAAAAGGTAAACTACTCTATTTTAAAGCCTTTTGGTTGTGAGGCCTTTGTCCATATTGATAAAGAAAATAGAACAAAGCTTGAGGCAAAGTCAAAGAAATGTACCTTTATTGGATATGGTGTTAATGATTTTGGTTATCGCTTATATGATTATGAAAATCACAAAATCATTAGGAGCAGAGATGTAATATTCAATGAAAAGGTCTTGTATAAGAATCAGTTGCAGGAAAAGAAATAGGAAAAGGAAAACAAGGAATACGCAGTCCTTGATGAAATCACTGAAAAAGTAAAGGTGCCTGAAAATAATAATAATCAACAACCACAACAACAGCAACCACCACAACAGCAACAGGCACCCCAAACACCTGAAAGTGGTGTTAGAAGATCTACCAGGATAGGTAGACCTCCTGAACGATACTCTCCTTCATTATATTATTTATTGTTGACTGATTCCGGTGAACCTGAATGTTATGAAGAAGCAATGCAGGTTGAAAACAAGAAGAAGTGGGAGGTAGCCATGGAAGAAGAGATGGACTCCTTAATGCATAACCAGACTTGGGATTTAGTCAGGTTGCCTACAGGAAAAACTACATTGAAGAATCAATGGGTTTACAGGCTGAAGGAAGAAGATGGAGGAAAGCAAAGGTACAAAGCTAGACTTGTGGTGAAGGGGTTTGCACAGAAGAAAGGTATTGATTTTGATGAAATATTTTCTCCTGTTGTTAAAATGACTTCAATCAGAACTATTTTAAGTCTTGTAGCAGCTGAAGATTTGCATCTTGAGCAGTTAGATGTAAAGACAGCCTTTCTCCATGGGGATTTGGAGGAAGAGATATATATGCAGCAGCCACAAGGATATGAGGTGAAAGGGAAGGAGAAACTTGTGTGCAGGTTGAAGAAGAGCTTGTATGGTTTAAAACAGGCTCCAAGGCAGTGGTATCTAAAATTTGACAAGTTTATGTCTGAACAAGGTTATACTAGATGTCACTCTGATCATTGTGTTTATCTGAAAAAGCAAAATGATGGCAGCTATATTATATTGTTATTGTATGTAGATGACATGCTTGTTGCAGGATCTAACATGCAGGAAATAAATGTGCTCAAAAGAAAATTGGCAAATTCATTTGCAATGAAGGATTTGGGTGCTGCAAAACAAATCCTTGGTATGAGAATAATTAGAGACAGGAAAAATAGAAAATTAACATTGTCTCATAATGAGTACATACAAAAGGTGTTGAAAAGATTTAACATGCAAAATGCAAAACCAGTTAGTACACCTTTTGCTAGCCATTTCAAACTTAGCAAAGAAATGTGCCCAAAGACCCAAGAAGACATGGATTATATGTCTAAAGTTCCATATGCATCAGCAGTTGGAAGTTTAATGTATGCAATGGTCTGCACAAGGCCTAATATTGCACATGCAGTGGGAGTTGTAAGCAGGTACATGAACAATCCAGGAAAGGAACATTGGATGGCAGTGAAATGGATTCTCAGATATTTGATAGGTACCGCAAATCAGGCATTATGCTTTGGTGGTTCAAACATATCCTTACAAGGATATGTTGATGCAGATATGGCAGGTGACAGAGATAATAGGAGGAGCACTATAAGATATGTATTTACTGTCGGAGGAACAGCTGTCAGTTGGGTTTCAAAAATCCAAAGTGTTGTTGCACTTTCAACAACAGAAGCAGAGTATGTTGCTGCTACAGAGGCTAGTAAAGAAATGATTTGGTTACAAAGGTTTATGGGTGAATTGGGTAAGGAGCATGATATGGGCACGTTATACAGTGATAGTCAAAGTGCCATTCATCTTGCAAAGAACTCAACATTTCATTCCAGGACAAAACACATACAGCTCAAGTACCATTTCATACGATCAGTGTTGGAAGATGGAGAGTTGAAGCTGGAAAAGATACACACTAGCCAGAACCCTGCAGATATGCTAACAAAAGTTGTAACCAGGGAGAAACTGAGAATATGCTCAGTTTCAGTTGGTCTTCAAGGATGACGATGAAGATGAGAAACAACCAGGTCCAAAGAGGAGTCATTGTCCAGCAAATGGAGCAGCGGTGGAGTCGCTACAATCAGTCTCCAAGTGGGAGATTGTTGGGTGTGGAGCCTGATTATCTTCTATAGTACCAGCATATTGGACCCCAGTTCAAAATGGGGCGGCAACGCCGCCCGTAAAATAATCGCTGCTGTGGGGGGTCCAGACTTTATGGAGCCCCCCCCTGGCGGGGGGTTTCGGGGGCAGCGCCCCCGAAGCTAAAAACAACTGTAAAATTGCCTTGTAACAGTATAATAATTTCTAGTCAATCTGGGCCATTCATTAGGCGGATGATCTGACGGTAGAACTTATGTTTAGTTTAGAGTTTTTTTCCCTAGAAGGCAACCCCTCTCTTTATATGAGGGCATTGTATTTGAGGCTGTGAGAGATGTGTATTCGGTGAGCGAGAAACATAGAGGTGAGACTGTGAGAGAAAACAGAGGATATTACAGCGGTTTTGTTGTAGGTTGTATCTCTTCATTTTGCTGGATAATAGAAAGGAAGGACTGGCTGTTCGGGGTGGATGTAGCCCAAACTGGGTGAACCACGTATATCTGTGTCTATCTTGTTTTGTGCGTTTTCTGTGTTTATATTTCTGCAATATTTTATGTGTTCCATTGTTCCGTAATATATAATTTTCTAACACTAAGAGCTAGTTTCACAAAGTCATCTATGTTGAGAAGCGCAAGAGTTCTGAAACAACTCAACCAAAGAATCAAACATCTTTTTACCTATGTCTTATCTAAAATGTGTGAGATGAAGTGATTCTTCATAGGATCAAGAATGATTCTCTTCACTTTCGCTTCCTTCTTTCGATTAGGAGCTAAAGTTGTTGGATCAACATATTTTGAAATCTCCTTCTCAACTTGCTCCCAAATTTTTGGCCTCCTCCACAAAAAATTGAAGTCTAAGCTTCAATGGAACAAAGTTAGAGACTCCATTTAACTTGTCACACCCTCTGAGATTGAGAGTCACCCTGCACATCTTGAACAAGTCTCAAGTGCATGAAGTCAGTATTATATGAAGTAGACAAAACCCTTTCTAGGGTATTAATACTTCTCCCAAGTAACTTGGGTTTCTCACACGACATCAACTTGGTCAAGTGCCTATCCTAAGTAAACTCCAACTGAAATACAAAATCAACAGTACATTAAGTAGACTGTTAAAATTGGCAACTAGGGCCAAATTCCATGTGGGTCACCTCATTTATGCCAACTGATATTTTTCCTAGATTCCTCTTGTTGAGAGGTGTAGGATTGATCTAAAGATCATCGGATTCCGACAAGTATTTATGGAGATATGAATTTATTTGTATTTACTTGACAAATTTTCAAGGTCGACCAGCAGTTAAAAGTGTGGCACACATGTCTAGTGAATCATATAAATATAAGAGAGGTTGATTTATACAAGGAGCAACTCACATGTGGGAAGAAGGAGGACGCTCAAACTGCTGAAGGTTCATCCACAGGTTTGACCAGCGTTGACTGCCCTAGTTTTGGGAAGCAAGTTGACTTTAGTCAATAATAGTTTGACTGTGCTTTTGGGGTTGTTCAAGGGTTGTTCGAGGGCTAGTTGACCGGAAATTGACCAAGCATATTGGAGGTCAATTTCAACTCGTTTGACCAAGTTTGACTTTGCTGATATAGGGTTTGCTGCTGCTGATATAAAATTATAGAATTCTGATTTTGTATTATTTCTCTCTGCTGAACTATTGAAGATAAAAGAAGATCTGATCAAAGGGTTTCCCCGCATTGGGGTTTGTCCCTGGCTAGCTGCCACATTTTGTGTCTCTTGTCTTGGCTTGTTTCCGGTTGATCGTTTAATGTTCTATCTACACTTTACTTAATTTATATGTGATTGCTAATCTGTGGCTAATAAGAAGAAAAGAAGTAAATTGATGTAAGCATAGAACATACCATAATTTAACATGGTATCAGAGCTGAGGTGAAGACAAAGCCCAAGCAAGAGCAAGAGCAAGAAAAATCACCAAAGAGAAGGTTGGCAAGGCTATCCTAAAAACTTCATGGGGTCCTCAACACACTTCTCCACCGAAGACAAGCTCCATGAGAAGTTTGACTATCACGGATGGAAGATGTCTCTCGATCTAACTATAGAATATCAAGAAGTGTTGGACCATGTGAGAGGCAGTATTGTTTTGCCTCCATCAAATGCATCTGCTGCTACCAAAAGCAAGTGGTCCAAGGGAGAATTCAAAGCAAGGAAGATCATCCAGGACTCTATCGACAAGCGCCTGGTGGCCTATGTTTCCGACCTAACTGTTAGCGCTTGAGATTTCACCTCAGGCTGAAAAGGTAAACCTTCAAGGCTACATCAAACCATTTCACCTCGTAGCTAGCCCTACGAGGTATGAGAAGGCTCTCTCGGGTCAGATTTGATAGATCTTTCAATATGATTAGGCTGACCAATTAAGAATAAGGATTTTAGGCTAGTAAATTGATAGGGGGTTTGGATTTAATGATTTTTGGGGTTTTTTAATGGAATGACGGGGCTTTTCTGGGCTACATGGGCAAAATCACAGCTTCAAACAGAAAAATATAATGACTACACAGGTTATCAACTGAGGCAAGGTAGGCATGCAATTTAACACCAAATCTGGTTTCAAATGGGATGGCAAGACTGGTGAGGAGCTAAGGAGGGCAGACAATAACTCTGAATCCTCCTTAAACAGTAGAAAACATCGAAAGCGAACAAACTTATAGGAGGAGCATATAATACTATGAATTCCTACCTAATCACTTCATTTGTTCAGCTTGAAAGGGTCATGAAATGAAATGGAACATAACTGATTACATATGAGACAAAGGGAAAAACTTATGCTAAATCAACATACCACATGAATCTCGGCAAACAGAGCTGTGAAATTCCATTAAATTCTTTGTCATAAAACTGTACAATAAAAGCTCTCTGCTTCTCCAGCAGCTCCCAGCGCTCAGAAAAAACTCCCCTCCCTCACTCCCTCTCTCTAATTACAAATGAATTTTTTAATACAATAAGTCAAACTACTGCCCAAAAAAAGGGCGTTGTTTTAACGAACCTCACAAAAATATCAAACAAACTATAGCTGGGGAAAAACAAGTCGACCCCAAGATGAGGGATTTGTTTTATTATCCTTATTAACAAAATAAACTAAAAATAATCAGCGCTTTCCTGAAGGGAGAATGGCGCTCTTTCCACTGAATTCTGTTGATGGTTTGGCTAAGTTTGAGGCAAATCTGGTGAATAGGTGGCATTACAGGTGTCCTTCCCTTTGCTAAAAATAACATAGGCAATCGAAATCTTATTCTCTGCTGCTAGGTGTTCAATCGTCCTTTTTTAAGTTTCATTCACATCTGGAAAGTATATCTTCAAACTTATTTCATGCCTATTTCTGCGCTTTGACGTAATGGCTGCTTACTTTTTCCTCCTGTCATGTGTGATTCAAATCTGAGATCAATAATTTCAATGGCGCCATCACCTCTTGTTGCATATTAGAATCACCATCCTCAGTCCCATACTGGTTGAATGATGAATGCTTATAACTTAGTGCTTTTCTCAAGTGATTATCCCAAATGATTGTTATAATGCATTTTTATCCCAATTATTTCTTTCACATTCTCCATTTGACAGATTGCACTTGTGCAGGTATACTGTGGGAAGAATAACACCAGAGCCAACACGTGATATTTGCGCTGCTGATTTTGGTCCAAAAGCTCGAATATGGATGCGGTTCCCTTCAATGACATCGATGAGATCATCAACAGTGGCATCTTCCCTGAACAATACCTCAGCATTTGATAACAGAGTTTTTCGTTAACATGTGTTAATGCCATTGTGCTGTTGAAGGAAATGTCACCAGTCTTTTTCCTCTTGAAATGCATGCGATTGCATGTTGGGTAATGCTTTGCCTTTTTCAAGTAGCTCTGAGACAGCATTCTGTCCATAACAAACTGCAACGGAAGCTACTTCTAAACTGGTGGATTGAGCCTGCGCTTTTTGCTTTGATTTCCGTATCTTTTTCATCTCCTTTGCTTTAGCTTTCGTTTGGCATCTTTCTCCGCCTTTTTAAGAGCCATTTCATTGTAACGCCACAGAGAAGCCCCGCCAGACTTTGGAGCTCTCCTAGTTGAATCTTTGCTTGATTGCCTGCCACCTGCGTTTGCCCTTACTACATACCTGTGGTAAGTTTTGTGAGATAAAATATTATTTCCATCAAAAACACAACCAGCGAAATGTCCTCCACTTGCAAGCAACACAACCCTCAATTTTTTCTGATCTCGAGATTCTTTAACCAAGGATTGCAACCTCGCAATCACCTCCTTGTCAGCCAAAGCTAAACCCTTAGCATTATTCTCTTTGACCATAGAGTTGTTATGTTCAGGAAGTAGATCCTCTCTGTCACCCAAAAACAAACTTTTCCAAATTGAGACAATTTCTCCAGATTGTAGGGATATTAAAATTTGGTTTTTCATATTCATGGATCTATTCACAGACTCGGTTTGAGTTTGCCAGCCACAAGTGATAGGATCATCCGACTCTTCATCTGATCCAGAAATACTAGAAATGTCATCATCTTTCAAAAATGTTCCCTGTGCTACTTCCTCAAATTCATCTTCATTGAGAGGACCTCTTCCAATAATTCTCCGTGAATTGACTGATGCAATAGCTTCTGACACCTGAGCTCTTAGATTTTCTTCCAAATTAGGAATATATTCTGCCATGCACATGCCATCAACCCAAACTGGAAGTGTGACATCTTCAATGTCAAATAACTCCTTCAATGTTTTTGACGCAACTAACTTTAGCTGTGGAGAAGATGGCATTTCAGATTGTCTTTTCCTTACAGGAAATATGACCTGTAAGAATATCTGCAGGCGGTGTTTCAATGAATACCCAACCAGAATATTGCTTAAATCAAGGTCCAAAAGGGGAACAGCAAACTTCACCGCATCTGGCCTCTCAATTACAGATAACAAACAAATCTCCAGTCCCTCCCTAGGAATAATGGTGCTGATTTCAAATTTCAATCTGGGATCATCTAGTTCCTCAACACGCTTCCTTTGATAACCCATGTACAAATTCCTTAATTCAAGAATGAGTCGCAAAAGCCCTGATGGGTCTTTAATTTTCTAGTCACAAAAAATGTCCCAAATTGACTGAGATGTTTCTTGACCTTCACCTGTAAAGGAAAGGGGCTGAAAGCTATCATCATCCAGTCCAAAGATGATATCCGGTGCAGCCCAAGGGTATTGAGAATTATATATTACATCCCATTTAATGTAATCAAGACAACATGGTAAAAGTAAGGTGAAGCGATTTGCATAGCGTGCATTTCTTGAACCATAGGAAACTTGCTCAACCTCAATAAAATAATCTTTTGGTGTATGAAACCAGGCTGTAAGGCGTGCAGAGAGCTGCTTGTCCTCCCCAATCCCGGGCAAATAGTCACGTAAGCATTCTTCACCCTTATGTGAAGCACAGAGAGCTAAAAGAGATCCATACATGACTGAATCAAATTTCAAAACCATCCCTTTGAAATCCTATAACAACTTGCAAGCTTTGGAATACCCATGTCGAGCTTTAACACAGCCTTTCCATGTTGCTTCATCCAATCAAAGAGCACATGAATCTCTTCACTGTCATCCAACTGCAATGGAGCTGTAACACCATAAAGACAACCAAAATATATACCTGCATTTTGCAATACCTGCTCTCCACAAAATATATATAAATGATGCTTTGAAATTGTGTTTGTGCAGGTAGAAGTTTTGAAGTTTGCTGCTGTCTTAAGAAGAGCTGAAGATAAATTACATAATTTGAAAAGCAACATTAATGATTTCTTCTTCAAAACCCTGTTTTGAAGAAGAATCAATCTCTGATATAAGACAGAGTCTAACATCGGCTCCATTTGGGATGGCAGTTGCCGCTTCGTGGAGGTGCCAAGAACCGCAGAACTTTGGGAGAGCAGACCGTGCCTCCACCATTGGGCAATGGAGTCATCATCAACAAATCAACACAACTGAAGACTTATTTTCACACTGAAACTGAACTCAAACAAACTAAAAGCCAACTGAAACAAGATGCTGCCCTTATGGTTGCTTATTTATGTACAAAACCTACTCTAATCTGCTGTACAAAGAATAGATCAAGTAATGCTAAAATGCCAAATTAACCACTCGAGTAAACCTGGAAATGATGCCGCTTGAGAATGCTGCCACGAAGTCACAGATGCAATTACTGGCAGCCCTTCATGCACATACTGATCCTGGTCACCGAGAAGACAGCCCGATCTGTCCATCAGAGTGAAAAACATGTCCATATATGCCGCAATAGGATCACGGACACCGCCCTCTGTTGGCTGCCCCAACTCTGCAATACATACTTCCAGCTGCACATTGTCAATGTATACCTCTATAGGCAAGTCTGTTAGTGCTTGTTGTGAAGGAAGGAGGATTTCCAGGAACTTTTTAGGGTCTTGGAAATCATAAGATTGAATCTGCTCATCTAACCATTGAATCTCATCTTCAATTCTTTCCACAAGTAACTCACAGACGCTAGGATGATAATCCAGAGATTTCAAACATTGAAGGAAAAAACTTAAAACTTATTCATTAATTTCAACATCCACTAAGCTTTCTCTAAATTCATTTAGAGCTTCACACAGTGCAGGGTCTGCCACATACCCTACCATTGCATGAACATATCAACAGGCACTGGAATGTCTGAATCTAGTTGGAGTCGTCAGGTGAATGATTTCAGCCTTTCAAGTGTCTGACTGCTGTCCACCATCAGCATCAGATCTGAAATCGATACATGTACTGGGGTAAAGTGTCAATGAAGCGCTATGTTCACAAATCCCACGGAGATAGACTGAAGCAGCGTTTATCTACTTGCGCTGATGTAAAACAAGAGCGTTTTCGAAGGCTTCTGGCGTAACTTCAGGCTCCGTCTAAGACTTATGAAACAAACACATCAACCCACAAACAAGTTTGTTCTCCCCAGTATGGTCGCCAATATGTTAGCGCTTGGAATTCACCTAGGCTGAGATAGACAAACTCTCAAGGCTACATCAAACCATTTCACCTCGTAGCTAGCCCTACGAGGTATGAGAAGGCTCTCTCGGGTCAGATTCGATAGATCTTTCAATATGATTAGGCTGACCAATTAAGAATAAGGATTTTAGGCTAGTAAATTGATAGGGGGTTTGGATTTAATGATTTTTGGGGTTTTTTAATGGAATGACGGGGCTTTTCTGGGCTACATGGGCAAAATCACAGCTTCAAACAGAAAAATATAATGACTACACAGGTTATCAACTGAGGCAAGGTAGGCATGCAATTTAACACCAAATCTGGTTTCAAATGGGATGGCAAGACTGGTGAGGAGCTAAGGAGGGCAGACAATAACTCTGAATCCTCCTTAAACAGTAGAAAACATCGAAAGCGAACAAACTTATAGGAGGAGCATATAATACTATGAATTCCTACCTAATCACTTCATTTGTTCAGCTTGAAAGGGTCATGAAATGAAATGGAACATAACTGATTACATATGAGACAAAGGGAAAAACTTATGCTAAATCAACATACCACATGAATCTCGGCAAACAGAGCTGTGAAATTCCATTAAATTCTCTGTCATAAAACTGTACAATAAAAGCTCTCTGCTTCTCCAGCAGCTCCCAGCGCTCAGAAAAAACTCCCCTCCCTCACTCCCTCTCACTACTTACAAATGAATTTTTTAATACAATAAGTCAAACTACTGCCCAAAAAAAGGGCGCTGTTTTAACGAACCTCACAAAAATATCAAACAAACTATAGCTGGGGAAAAACAAGTCGACCCCAAGATGAGGGATTTGTTTTATTATCCTTATTAACAAAATAAACTAAAAATAATCAGCGCTTTCCTGAAGGGAGAATGGCGCTCTTTCCACTGAATTCTGTTGATGGTTTCGCTAAGTTTGAGGAAAATCTGGTGAATAGGTGGCATTACAGGTGTCCTTCCCTTTGCTAAAAATAACATAGGCAATCGAAATCTTATTCTCTGCTGCTAGGTGTTCAATCGTCCTTTTTTAAGTTTCATTCACATCTGGAAAGTATATCTTCAAACTTATTTCATGCCTATTTCTGCGCTTTGACGTAATGGCTGCTTACTTTTTCCTCCTGTCATGTGTGATTCAAATCTGAGATCAATAATTTCAATGGCGCCATCACCTCTTGCTGCATATTAGAATCACCATCCTCAGTCCCATACTGGTTGAATGATGAATGCTTATAACTTAGTGCTTTTCTCAAGTGATTATCCCAAATGATTGTTATAATGCATTTTTATCCCAATTATTTCTTTCACATTCTCCATTTGACAGATTGCACTTGTGCAGGTATACTGTGGGAAGAATAACACCAGAGCCAACACGTGATATTTGCGCTGCTGATTTTGGTCCAAAAGCTCGGATATGGATGCGGTTCCCTTCAATGACATCGATGAGATCATCAACAGTGGCATCTTCCCTGAACAATACCTCAGCATTTGATAACAGAGTTTTTCGTTAACATGTGTTAATGCCATTGTGCTGTTGAAGGAAATGTCACCAGTCTTTTTCCTCTTGAAATGCATGCGATTGCATGTTGGGTAATGCTTTGCCTTTTTCAAGTAGCTCTGAGACAGCATTCTGTCCATAACAAACTGCAACGGAAGCTACTTCTAAACTGGTGGATTGAGCCTGCGCTTTTTGCTTTGATTTCCGTATCTTTTTCATCTCCTTTGCTTTAGCTTTCGTTTGGCATCTTTCTCCGCCTTTTTAAGAGCCATTTCATTGTAACGCCGCAGAGAAGCCCCGCCAGACTTTGGAGCTCTCCTAGTTGAATCTTTGCTTGATTGCCTGCCACCTGCGTTTGCCCTTACTACATACCTGTGGTAAGTTTTGTGAGATAAAATATTATTTCCATCAAAAACACAACCAGCGAAATGTCCTCCACTTGCAAGCAACACAACCCTCAAGTTTTTCTGATCTCGAGATTCTTTAACCAAGGATTGCAACCTCGCAATCACCTCCTTGTCAGCCAAAGCTAAACCCTTAGCATCATTCTCTTTGACCATAGAGTTGTTATGTTCAGGAAGTAGATCCTCTCTGTCACCCAAAAACAAACTTTTCCAAATTGAGACAATTTCTCCAGACTGTAGGGATATTAAAATTTGGTTTTTCATATTCATGGATCTATTCACAGACTCGGTTTGAGTTTGCCAGCCACAAGTGATAGGATCATCCGACTCTTCATCTGATCCAGAAATACTAGAAATGTCATCATCTTTCAAAAATGTTCCCTGTGCTACTTCCTCAAATTCATCTTCATTGAGAGGACCTCTTCCAATAATTCTCCGTGAATTGACTGATGCAATAGCTTCTGACACCTGAGCTCTTAGATTTTCTTCCAAATTAGGAATATATTCTGCCATGCACATGCCATCAACCCAAACTGGAAGTGTGACATCTTCAATGTCAAATAACTCCTTCAATGTTTTTGACGCAACTAACTTTAGCTGTGGAGAAGATGGCATTTCAGATTGTCTTTTCCTTACAGGAAATATGACCTGTAAGAATATCTGCAGGCGGTGTTTCAATGAATACCCAACCAGAATATTGCTTAAATCAAGGTCCAAAAGGGGAACAGCAAACTTCACCGCATCTGGCCTCTCAATTCCAGATAACAAACAAATCTCCAGTCCCTCCCTAGGAATAATGGTGCTGATTTCAAATTTCAATCTGGGATCATCTAGTTCCTCAACACGCTTCCTTTGATAACCCATGTACAAATTCCTTAATTCAAGAATGAGTCGCAAAAGCCCTGATGGGTCTTTAATTTTCTAGTCACAAAAAATGTCCCAAATTGACTGAGATGTTTCTTGACCTTCACCTGTAAAGGAAAGGGGCTGAAAGCTATCATCATCCAGTCCAAAGATGATATCCGGTGCAGCCCAAGGGTATTGAGAATTATATATTACATCCCATTTAATGTAATCAAGACAACATGGTAAAAGTAAGGTGAAGCGATCTGCATAGCGTGCATTTCTTGAACCATAGGAAACTTGCTCAACCTCAATAAAATAATCTTTTGGTGTATGAAACCAGGCTGTAAGGCGTGCAGAGCGCTGCTTGTCCTCCCCAATCCCGGGCAAATAGTCACGTAAGCATTCTTCACCCTTATGTGAAGCACAGAGAGCTAAAAGAGATCCATACATGACTGAATCAAATTTCAAAACCATCCCTTTGAAATCCTCTAACAACTTGCAAGCTTTGGAATACCCATGTCGAGCTTTAACACAGCCTTTCCATGTTGCTTCATCCAATCAAAGAGCACATGAATCTCTTCACTGTCATCCAACTGCAATGGAGCTGTAACACCATAAAGACAACCAAAATATATACCTGCATTTTGCAATACCTGCTCTCCACAAAATATATATAAATGATGCTTTGAAATTGTGTTTGTGCAGGTAGAAGTTTTGAAGTTTGCTGCTGTCTTAAGAAGAGCTGAAGATAAATTACATAATTTGAAAAGCAACATTAATGATTTCTTCTTCAAAACCCTGTTTTGAAGAAGAATCAATCTCTGATATAAGACAGAGTCTAACATCGGCTCCATTTGGGATGGCAGTTGCCGCTTCGTGGAGGTGCCAAGAACCGCAGAACTTTGGGAGAGCAGACCGTGCCTCCACCATTGGGCAATGGAGTCATCATCAACAAATCAACACAACTGAAGACTTATTTTCACACTGAAACTGAACTCAAACAAACTAAAAGCCAACTGAAACAAGATGCTGCCCTTATGGCTGCTTATTTATGTACAAAACCTACTCTAATCTGTTGTACAAAGAATAGATCAAGTAATGCTAAAATGCCAAATTAACCACTCGAGTAAACCTGGAAATGATGCCGCTTGAGAATGCTGCCACGAAGTCACAGATGCAATTACTGGCAGCCCTTCATGCACATACTGATCCTGGTCACCGAGAAGACAGCCCGATCTGTCCATCAGAGTGAAAAACATGTCCATATATGCCGCAATAGGATCACGGACACCGCCCTCTGTTGGCTGCCCCAACTCTGCAATACATACTTCCAGCTGCACATTGTCAATGTATACCTCTATAGGCAAGTCTGTTAGTGCTTGTTGTGAAGGAAGGAGGATTTCCAGGAACTTTTTAGGGTCTTGGAAATCATAAGATTGAATCTGCTCATCTAACCATTGAATCTCATCTTCAATTCTTTCCACAAGTAACTCACAGACGCTAGGATGATAATCCAGAGATTTCAAACATTGAAGGAAAAAACTTAAAACTTCTTCATTAATTTCAACATCCACTAAGCTTTCTCTAAATTCATTTAGAGCTTCACACAGTGCAGGGTCTGCCACATACCCTACCATTGCATGAACATATCAACAGGCACTGGAATGTCTGAATCTAGTTGGAGTCGCCAGGTGAATGATTTCAGCCTTTCAAGTGTCTGACTGCTGTCCACCATCAGCATCAGATCTGAAATCGATACATGTACTGGGGTAAAGTGTCAATGAAGCGCTATGTTCACAAATCCCACGGAGATAGACTGAAGCAGCGTTTATCTACTTGCGCTGATGTAAAACAAGAGCGTTTTCGAAGGCTTCTGGCGTAACTTCAGGCTCCGTCTAAGACTTATGAAACAAACACATCAACCCACAAACAAGTTTGTTCTCCCCAGTATGGTCGCCAATATGTTAGCGCTTGGAATTCACCTAGGCTGAGATAGACAAACTCTCAAGGCTACATCAAACCATTTCACCTCGTAGCTAGCCCTACGAGGTATGAGAAGGCTCTCTCGGGTCAGATTCGATAGATCTTTCAATATGATTAGGCTGACCAATTAAGAATAAGGATTTTAGGCTAGTAAATTGATAGGGGGTTTGGATTTAATGATTTTTGGGGTTTTTTAATGGAATGACGGGGCTTTTCTGGGCTACATGGGCAAAATCACAGCTTCAAACAGAAAAATATAATGACTACACAGGTTATCAACTGAGGCAAGGTAGGCATGCAATTTAACACCAAATCTGGTTTCAAATGGGATGGCAAGACTGGTGAGGAGCTAAGGAGGGCAGACAATAACTCTGAATCCTCCTTAAACAGTAGAAAACATCGAAAGCGAACAAACTTATAGGAGGAGCATATAATACTATGAATTCCTACCTAATCACTTCATTTGTTCAGCTTGAAAGGGTCATGAAATGAAATGGAACATAACTGATTACATATGAGACAAAGGGAAAAACTTATGCTAAATCAACATACCACATGAATCTCGGCAAACAGAGCTGTGAAATTCCATTAAATTCTCTGTCAGAAAACTGTACAATACAAAGCTCTCTGCTTCTCCAGCAGCTCCCAGCGCTCAGAAAAAACTCCCCTCCCTCACTCTCTCTCACTACTTACAAATGAATTTTTTAATACAATAAGTCAAACTACTGCCCAAAAAAAGGGCGCTGTTTTAACGAACCTCACAAAAATATCAAACAAACTATAGCTGGGGAAAAACAAGTCGACCCCAAGATGAGGGATTTGTTTTATTATCCTTATTAACAAAATAAACTAAAAATAATCAGCGCTTTCCTGAAGGGAGAATGGCGCTCTTTCCACTGAATTCTGTTGATGGTTTGGCTAAGTTTGAGGCAAATCTGGTGAATAGGTGGCATTACAGGTGTCCTTCCCTTTGCTAAAAATAACATAGGCAATCGAAATCTTATTCTCTGCTGCTAGGTGTTCAATCGTCCTTTTTTAAGTTTCATTCACATCTGGAAAGTATATCTTCAAACTTATTTCATGCCTATTTCTGCGCTTTGACGTAATGGCTGCTTACTTTTTCCTCCTGTCATGTGTGACTCAAATCTGAGATCAATAATTTCAATGGCGCCATCACCTCTTGCTGCATATTAGAATCACCATCCTCAGTCCCATACTGGTTGAATGATGAATGCTTATAACTTAGTGCTTTTCTCAAGTGATTATCCCAAATGATTGTTATAATGCATTTTTATCCCAATTATTTCTTTCACATTCTCCATTTGACAGATTGCACTTGTGCAGGTATACTGTGGGAAGAATAACACCAGAGCCAACACGTGATATTTGCGCTGCTGATTTTGGTCCAAAAGCTCGGATATGGATGCGGTTCCCTTCAATGACATCGATGAGATCATCAACAGTGGCATCTTCCCTGAACAATACCTCAGCATTTGATAACAGAGTTTTTCGTTAACATGTGTTAATGCCATTGTGCTGTTGAAGGAAATGTCACCAGTCTTTTTCCTCTTGAAATGCATGCGATTGCATGTTGGGTAATGCTTTGCCTTTTTCAAGTAGCTCTGAGACAGCATTCTGTCCATAACAAACTGCAACGGAAGCTACTTCTAAACTGGTGGATTGAGCCTGCGCTTTTTGCTTTGATTTCCGTATCTTTTTCATCTCCTTTGCTTTAGCTTTCGTTTGGCATCTTTCTCCGCCTTTTTAAGAGCCATTTCATTGTAACGCCGCAGAGAAGCCCCGCCAGACTTTGGAGCTCTCCTAGTTGAATCTTTGCTTGATTGCCTGCCACCTGCGTTTGCCCTTACTACATACCTGTGGTAAGTTTTGTGAGATAAAATATTATTTCCATCAAAAACACAACCAGCGAAATGTCCTCCACTTGCAAGCAACACAACCCTCAAGTTTTTCTGATCTCGAGATTCTTTAACCAAGGATTGCAACCTCGCAATCACCTCCTTGTCAGCCAAAGCTAAACCCTTAGCATCATTCTCTTTGACCATAGAGTTGTTATGTTCAGGAAGTAGATCCTCTCTGTCACCCAAAAACAAACTTTTCCAAATTGAGACAATTTCTCCAGACTGTAGGGATATTAAAATTTGGTTTTTCATATTCATGGATCTATTCACAGACTCGGTTTGAGTTTGCCAGCCACAAGTGATAGGATCATCCGACTCTTCATCTGATCCAGAAATACTAGAAATGTCATCATCTTTCAAAAATGTTCCCTGTGCTACTTCCTCAAATTCATCTTCATTGAGAGGACCTCTTCCAATAATTCTCCGTGAATTGACTGATGCAATAGCTTCTGACACCTGAGCTCTTAGATTTTCTTCCAAATTAGGAATATATTCTGCCATGCACATGCCATCAACCCAAACTGGAAGTGTGACATCTTCAATGTCAAATAACTCCTTCAATGTTTTTGACGCAACTAACTTTAGCTGTGGAGAAGATGGCATTTCAGATTGTCTTTTCCTTACAGGAAATATGACCTGTAAGAATATCTGCAGGCGGTGTTTCAATGAATACCCAACCAGAATATTGCTTAAATCAAGGTCCAAAAGGGGAACAGCAAACTTCACCGCATCTGGCCTCTCAATTCCAGATAACAAACAAATCTCCAGTCCCTCCCTAGGAATAATGGTGCTGATTTCAAATTTCAATCTGGGATCATCTAGTTCCTCAACACGCTTCCTTTGATAACCCATGTACAAATTCCTTAATTCAAGAATGAGTCGCAAAAGCCCTGATGGGTCTTTAATTTTCTAGTCACAAAAAATGTCCCAAATTGACTGAGATGTTTCTTGACCTTCACCTGTAAAGGAAAGGGGCTGAAAGCTATCATCATCCAGTCCAAAGATGATATCCGGTGCAGCCCAAGGGTATTGAGAATTATATATTACATCCCATTTAATGTAATCAAGACAACATGGTAAAAGTAAGGTGAAGCGATCTGCATAGCGTGCATTTCTTGAACCATAGGAAACTTGCTCAACCTCAATAAAATAATCTTTTGGTGTATGAAACCAGGCTGTAAGGCGTGCAGAGAGCTGCTTGTCCTCCCCAATCCCGGGCAAATAGTCACGTAAGCATTCTTCACCCTTATGTGAAGCACAGAGAGCTAAAAGAGATCCATACATGACTGAATCAAATTTCAAAACCATCCCTTTGAAATCCTCTAACAACTTGCAAGCTTTGGAATACCCATGTCGAGCTTTAACACAGCCTTTCCATGTTGCTTCATCCAATCAAAGAGCACATGAATCTCTTCACTGTCATCCAACTGCAATGGAGCTGTAACACCATAAAGACAACCAAAATATATACCTGCATTTTGCAATACCTGCTCTCCACAAAATATATATAAATGATGCTTTGAAATTGTGTTTGTGCAGGTAGAAGTTTTTGAAGTTTGCTGCTGTCTTAAGAAGAGCTGAAGATAAATTACATAATTTGAAAAGCAACATTAATGATTTCTTCTTCAAAACCCTGTTTTGAAGAAGAATCAATCTCTGATATAAGACAGAGTCTAACATCGGCTCCATTTGGGATGGCAGCTGCCGCTTCGTGGAGGTGCCAAGAACCGCAGAACTTTGGGAGAGCAGACCGTGCCTCCACCATTGGGCAATGGAGTCATCATCAACAAATCAACACAGCTGAAGACTTATTTTCACACTGAAACTGAACTCAAACAAACTAAAAGCCAACTGAAACAAGATGCTGCCCTTATGGCTGCTTATTTATGTACAAAACCTACTCTAATCTGCTGTACAAAGAATAGATCAAGTAATGCTAAAATGCCAAATTAACCACTCGAGTAAACCTGGAAATGATGCCGCTTGAGAATGCTGCCACGAAGTCACAGATGCAATTGCTGGCAGCCCTTCATGCACATACTGATCCTGGTCACCGAGAAGACAGCCCGATCTGTCCATCAGAGTGAAAAACATGTCCATATATGCCGCAATAGGATCACGGACACCGGCCTCTGTTGGCTGCCCCAACTCTGCAATACATACTTCCAGCTGCACATTGTCAATGTATACCTCTATAGGCAAGTCTGTTAGTGCTTGTTGTGAAGGAAGGAGGATTTCCAGGAACTTTTTAGGGTCTTGGAAATCATAAGATTGAATCTGCTCATCTAACCATTGAATCTCATCTTCAATTCTTTCCACAAGTAACTCACAGACGCTAGGATGATAATCCGGAGATTTCAAACATTGAAGGAAAAAACTTAAAACTTCTTCATTAATTTCAACATCCACTAAGCTTTCTCTAAATTCATTTAGAGCTTCACACAGTGCAGGGTCTGCCACATACCCTACCATTGCATGAACATATCAACAGGCACTGGAATGTCTGAATCTAGTTGGAGTCGCCAGGTGAATGATTCAGCCTTTCAAGTGTCTGACTGCTGTCCACCATCAGCATCAGATCTGAAATCGATACATGTACTGGGGTAAAGTGTCAATGAAGCGCTATGTTCACAAATCCCACGGAGATAGACTGAAGCAGCGTTTATCTACTTGCGCTGATGTAAAACAAGAGCGTTTTCGAAGGCTTCTGGCGTAACTTCAGGCTCCGTCTAAGACTTATGAAACAAACACATCAACCCACAAACAAGTTTGTTCTCCCCAGTATGGTCGCCAATATGTTAGCGCTTGGAATTCACCTAGGCTGAGATAGACAAACTCTCAAGGCTACATCAAACCATTTCACCTCGTAGCTAGCCCTACGAGGTATGAGAAGGCTCTCTCGGGTCAGATTCGATAGATCTTTCAATATGATTAGGCTGACCAATTAAGAATAAGGATTTTAGGCTAGTAAATTGATAGGGGGTTTGGATTTAATAATTTTTGGGGTTTTTTAATGGAATGACGGGGCTTTTCTGGGCTACATGGGCAAAATCACAGCTTCAAACAGAAAAATATAATGACTACACAGGTTATCAACTGAGGCAAGGTAGGCATGCAATTTAACACCAAATCTGGTTTCAAATGGGATGGCAAGACTGGTGAGGAGCTAAGGAGGGCAGACAATAACTCTGAATCCTCCTTAAACAGTAGAAAACATCGAAAGCGAACAAACTTATAGGAGGAGCATATAATACTATGAATTCCTACCTAATCACTTCATTTGTTCAGCTTGAAAGGGTCATGAAATGAAATGGAACATAACTGATTACATATGAGACAAAGGGAAAAACTTATGCTAAATCAACATACCACATGAATCTCGGCAAACAGAGCTGTGAAATTCCATTAAATTCTCTGTCATAAAACTGTACATTACAAAGCTCTCTGCTTCTCCAGCAGCTCCCAGCGCTCAGAAAAAACTCTCCTCTCTCACTTTCTCTCTACTTACAAATGAATTTTTTAATACAATAAGTCAAACTACTGCCCAAAAAAAAGGGCGCTGTTTTAACGAACCTCACAAAAATATCAAACAAACTATAGCTGGGGAAAAACAAGTCGACCCCAAGATGAGGGATTTGTTTTATTATCCTTATTAACAAAATAAACTAAAAATAATCAGCGCTTTCCTGAAGGGAGAATGGCGCTCTTTCCACTGAATTCTGTTGATGGTTTGGCTAAGTTTGAGGCAAATCTGGTGAATAGGTGGCATTACAGGTGTCCTTCCCTTTGCTAAAAATAACATAGGCAATCGAAATCTTATTCTCTGCTGCTAGGTGTTCAATCGTCCTTTTTTAAGTTTCATTCACATCTGGAAAGTATATCTTCAAACTTATTTCATGCCTATTTCTGCGCTTTGACGTAATGGCTGCTTACTTTTTCCTCCTGTCATGTGTGACTCAAATCTGAGATCAATAATTTCAATGGCGCCATCACCTCTTGCTGCATATTAGAATCACCATCCTCAGTCCCATACTGGTTGAATGATGAATGCTTATAACTTAGTGCTTTTCTCAAGTGATTATCCCAAATGATTGTTATAATGCATTTTTATCCCAATTATTTCTTTCACATTCTCCATTTGACAGATTGCACTTGTGCAGGTATACTGTGGGAAGAATAACACCAGAGCCAACACGTGATATTTGCGCTGCTGATTTTGGTCCAAAAGCTCGGATATGGATGCGGTTCCCTTCAATGACATCGATGAGATCATCAACAGTGGCATCTTCCCTGAACAATACCTCAGCATTTGATAACAGAGTTTTTCGTTAACATGTGTTAATGCCATTGTGCTGTTGAAGGAAATGTCACCAGTCTTTTTCCTCTTGAAATGCATGCGATTGCATGTTGGGTAATGCTTTGCCTTTTTCAAGTAGCTCTGAGACAGCATTCTGTCCATAACAAACTGCAACGGAAGCTACTTCTAAACTGGTGGATTGAGCCTGCGCTTTTTGCTTTGATTTCCGTATCTTTTTCATCTCCTTTGCTTTAGCTTTCGTTTGGCATCTTTCTCCGCCTTTTTAAGAGCCATTTCATTGTAACGCCGCAGAGAAGCCCCACCAGACTTTGGAGCTCTCCTAGTTGAATCTTTGCTTGATTGCCTGCCACCTGCGTTTGCCCTTACTACATACCTGTGGTAAGTTTTGTGAGATAAAATATTATTTCCATCAAAAACACAACCAGCGAAATGTCCTCCACTTGCAAGCAACACAACCCTCAAGTTTTTCTGATCTCGAGATTCTTTAACCAAGGATTGCAACCTCGCAATCACCTCCTTGTCAGCCAAAGCTAAACCCTTAGCATTATTCTCTTTGACCATAGAGTTGTTATGTTCAGGAAGTAGATCCTCTCTGTCACCCAAAAACAAACTTTTCCAAATTGAGACAATTTCTCCAGACTGTAGGGATATTAAAATTTGGTTTTTCATATTCATGGATCTATTCACAGACTCGGTTTGAGTTTGCCAGCCACAAGTGATAGGATCATCCGACTCTTCATCTGATCCAGAAATACTAGAAATGTCATCATCTTTCAAAAATGTTCCCTGTGCTACTTCCTCAAATTCATCTTCATTGAGAGGACCTCTTCCAATAATTCTCCGTGAATTGACTGATGCAATAGCTTCTGACACCTGAGCTCTTAGATTTTCTTCCAAATTAGGAATATATTCTGCCATGCACATGCCATCAACCCAAACTGGAAGTGTGACATCTTCAATGTCAAATAACTCCTTCAATGTTTTTGACGCAACTAACTTTAGCTGTGGAGAAGATGGCATTTCAGATTGTCTTTTCCTTACAGGAAATATGACCTGTAAGAATATCTGCAGGCGGTGTTTCAATGAATACCCAACCAGAATATTGCTTAAATCAAGGTCCAAAAGGGGAACAGCAAACTTCACCGCATCTGGCCTCTCAATTCCAGATAACAAACAAATCTCCAGTCCCTCCCTAGGAATAATGGTGCTGATTTCAAATTTCAATCTGGGATCATCTAGTTCCTCAACACGCTTCCTTTGATAACCCATGTACAAATTCCTTAATTCAAGAATGAGTCGCAAAAGCCCTGATGGGTCTTTAATTTTCTAGTCACAAAAAATGTCCCAAATTGACTGAGATGTTTCTTGACCTTCACCTGTAAAGGAAAGGGGCTGAAAGCTATCATCATCCAGTCCAAAGATGATATCCGGTGCAGCCCAAGGGTATTGAGAATTATATATTACATCCCATTTAATGTAATCAAGACAACATGGTAAAAGTAAGGTGAAGCGATCTGCATAGCGTGCATTTCTTGAACCATAGGAAACTTGCTCAACCTCAATAAAATAATCTTTTGGTGTATGAAACCAGGCTGTAAGGCGTGCAGAGCGCTGCTTGTCCTCCCCAATCCCGGGCAAATAGTCACGTAAGCATTCTTCACCCTTATGTGAAGCACAGAGAGCTAAAAGAGATCCATACATGACTGAATCAAATTTCAAAACCATCCCTTTGAAATCCTCTAACAACTTGCAAGCTTTGGAATACCCATGTCGAGCTTTAACACAGCCTTTCCATGTTGCTTCATCCAATCAAAGAGCACATGAATCTCTTCACTGTCATCCAACTGCAATGGAGCTGTAACACCATAAAGACAACCAAAATATATACCTGCATTTTGCAATACCTGCTCTCCACAAAATATATATAAATGATGCTTTGAAATTGTGTTTGTGCAGGTAGAAGTTTTGAAGTTTGCTGCTGTCTTAAGAAGAGCTGAAGATAAATTACATAATTTGAAAAGCAACATTAATGATTTCTTCTTCAAAACCCTGTTTTGAAGAAGAATCAATCTCTGATATAAGACAGAGTCTAACATCGGCTCCATTTGGGATGGCAGCTGCAGCTTCCTGGAGGTGCCAAGAACCGCAGAACTTTGGGAGAGCAGACCGTGCCTCCACCATTGGGCAATGGAGTCATCATCAACAAATCAACACAGCTGAAGACTTATTTTCACACTGAAACTGAACTCAAACAAACTAAAAGCCAACTGAAACAAGATGCTGCCCTTATGGCTGCTTATTTATGTACAAATCCTACTCTAATCTGCTGTACAAAGAATAGATCAAGTAATGCTAAAATGCCAAATTAACCACTCGAGTAAACCTGGAAATGATGCCGCTTGAGAATGCTGCCACGAAGTCACAGATGCAATTACTGGCAGCCCTTCATGCACATACTGATCCTGGTCACCGAGAAGACAGCCCGATCTGTCCATCAGAGTGAAAAACATGTCCATATATGCCGCAATAGGATCACGGACACCGCCCTCTGTTGGCTGCCCCAACTCTGCAATACATACTTCCAGCTGCACATTGTCAATGTATACCTCTATAGGCAAGTCTGTTAGTGCTTGTTGTGAAGGAAGGAGGATTTCCAGGAACTTTTTAGGGTCTTGGAAATCATAAGATTGAATCTGCTCATCTAACCATTGAATCTCATCTTCAATTCTTTCCACAAGTAACACACAGACGCTAGGATGATAATCCGGAGATTTCAAACATTGAAGGAAAAAACTTAAAACTTCTTCATTAATTTCAACATCCACTAAGCTTTCTCTAAATTCATTTAGAGCTTCACACAGTGCAGGGTCTGCCACATACCCTACCATTGCATGAACATATCAACAGGCACTGGAATGTCTGAATCTAGTTGGAGTCGCCAGGTGAATGATTTCAGCCTTTCAAGTGTCTGACTGCTGTCCACCATCAGCATCAGATCTGAAATCGATACATGTACTGGGGTAAAGTGTCAATGAAGCGCTATGTTCACAAATCCCATGGAGATAGACTGAAGCAGCGTTTATCTACTTGCGCTGATGTTTTCGAAGGCTTCTGGCGTAACTTCAGGCTCCGTCTAAGACTTATGAAACAAACACATCAACCCACAAACAAGTTTGTTCTCCCCAGTATGGTCGCCAATATGTTAGCGCTTGGAATTCACCTAGGCTGAGATAGACAAACTCTCAAGGCTACATCAAACCATTTCACCTCGTAGCTAGCCCTACGAGGTATGAGAAGGCTCTCTCGGGTCAGATTCGATAGATCTTTCAATATGATTAGGCTGACCAATTAAGAATAAGGATTTTAGGCTAGTAAATTGATAGGGGGTTTGGATTTAATGATTTTTGGGGTTTTTTAATGGAATGACGGGGCTTTTCTGGGCTACATGGGCAAAATCACAGCTTCAAACAGAAAAATATAATGACTACACAGGTTATCAACTGAGGCAAGGTAGGCATGCAATTTAACACCAAATCTGGTTTCAAATGGGATGGCAAGACTGGTGAGGAGCTAAGGAGGGCAGACAATAACTCTGAATCCTCCTTAAACAGTAGAAAACATCGAAAGCGAACAAACTTATAGGAGGAGCATATAATACTATGAATTCCTACCTAATCACTTCATTTGTTCAGCTTGAAAGGGTCATGAAATGAAATGGAACATAACTGATTACATATGAGACAAAGGGAAAAACTTATGCTAAATCAACATACCACATGAATCTCGGCAAACAGAGCTGTGAAATTCCATTAAATTCTCTGTCATAAAACTGTACAATAAAAGCTCTCTGCTTCTCCAGCAGCTCCCAGCGCTCAGAAAAAACTCCCCTCCCTCACTCCCTCTCACTACTTACAAATGAATTTTTTAATACAATAAGTCAAACTACTGCCCAAAAAAAGGGCGCTGTTTTAACGAACCTCACAAAAATATCAAACAAACTATAGCTGGGGAAAAACAAGTCGACCCCAAGATGAGGGATTTGTTTTATTATCCTTATTAACAAAATAAACTAAAAATAATCAGCGCTTTCCTGAAGGGAGAATGGCGCTCTTTCCACTGAATTCTGTTGATGGTTTGGCTAAGTTTGAGGCAAATCTGGTGAATAGGTGGCATTACAAGTGTCCTTCCCTTTGCTAAAAATAACATAGGCAATCGAAATCTTATTCTCTGCTGCTAGGTGTTCAATCGTCCTTTTTTAAGTTTCATTCACATCTGGAAAGTATATCTTCAAACTTATTTCATGCCTATTTCTGCGCTTTGACGTAATGGCTGCTTACTTTTTCCTCCTGTCATGTGTGATTCAAATCTGAGATCAATAATTTCAATGGCGCCATCACCTCTTGCTGCATATTAGAATCACCATCCTCAGTCCCATACTGGTTGAATGATGAATGCTTATAACTTAGTGCTTTTCTCAAGTGATTATCCCAAATGATTGTTATAATGCATTTTTATCCCAATTATTTCTTTCACATTCTCCATTTGACAGATTGCACTTGTGCAGGTATACTGTGGGAAGAATAACACCAGAGCCAACACGTGATATTTGCGCTGCTGATTTTGGTCCAAAAGCTCGGATATGGATGCGGTTCCCTTCAATGACATCGATGAGATCATCAACAGTGGCATCTTCCCTGAACAATACCTCAGCATTTGATAACAGAGTTTTTCGTTAACATGTGTTAATGCCATTGTGCTGTTGAAGGAAATGTCACCAGTCTTTTTCCTCTTGAAATGCATGCGATTGCATGTTGGGTAATGCTTTGCCTTTTTCAAGTAGCTCTGAGACAGCATTCTGTCCATAACAAACTGCAACGGAAGCTACTTCTAAACTGGTGGATTGAGCCTGCGCTTTTTGCTTTGATTTCCGTATCTTTTTCATCTCCTTTGCTTTAGCTTTCGTTTGGCATCTTTCTCCGCCTTTTTAAGAGCCATTTCATTGTAACGCCGCAGAGAAGCCCCGCCAGACTTTGGAGCTCTCCTAGTTGAATCTTTGCTTGATTGCCTGCCACCTGCGTTTGCCCTTACTACATACCTATGGTAAGTTTTGTGAGATAAAATATTATTTCCATCAAAAACACAACCAGCGAAATGTCCTCCACTTGCAAGCAACACAACCCTCAAGTTTTTCTGATCTCGAGATTCTTTAACCAAGGATTGCAACCTCGCAATCACCTCCTTGTCAGCCAAAGCTAAACCCTTAGCATTATTCTCTTTGACCATAGAGTTGTTATGTTCAGGAAGTAGATCCTCTCTGTCACCCAAAAACAAACTTTTCCAAATTGAGACAATTTCTCCAGACTGTAGGGATATTAAAATTTGGTTTTTCATATTCATGGATCTATTCACAGACTCGGTTTGAGTTTGCCAGCCACAAGTGATAGGATCATCCGACTCTTCATCTGATCCAGAAATACTAGAAATGTCATCATCTTTCAAAAATGTTCCCTGTGCTACTTCCTCAAATTCATCTTCATTGAGAGGACCTCTTCCAATAATTCTCCGTGAATTGACTGATGCAATAGCTTCTGACACCTGAGCTCTTAGATTTTCTTCCAAATTAGGAATATATTCTGCCATGCACATGCCATCAACCCAAACTGGAAGTGTGACATCTTCAATGTCAAATAACTCCTTCAATGTTTTTGACGCAACTAACTTTAGCTGTGGAGAAGATGGCATTTCAGATTGTCTTTTCCTTACAGGAAATATGACCTGTAAGAATATCTGCAGGCGGTGTTTCAATGAATACCCAACCAGAATATTGCTTAAATCAAGGTCCAAAAGGGGAACAGCAAACTTCACCGCATCTGGCCTCTCAATTCCAGATAACAAACAAATCTCCAGTCCCTCCCTAGGAATAATGGTGCTGATTTCAAATTTCAATCTGGGATCATCTAGTTCCTCAACACGCTTCCTTTGATAACCCATGTACAAATTCCTTAATTCAAGAATGAGTCGCAAAAGCCCTGATGGGTCTTTAATTTTCTAGTCACAAAAAATGTCCCAAATTGACTGAGATGTTTCTTGACCTTCACCTGTAAAGGAAAGGGGCTGAAAGCTATCATCATCCAGTCCAAAGATGATATCCGGTGCAGCCCAAGGGTATTGAGAATTATATATTACATCCCATTTAATGTAATCAAGACAACATGGTAAAAGTAAGGTGAAGCGATCTGCATATCGTGCATTTCTTGAACCATAGGAAACTTGCTCAACCTCAATAAAATAATCTTTTGGTGTATGAAACCAGGCTGTAAGGCGTGCAGAGCGCTGCTTGTCCTCCCCAATCCCGGGCAAATAGTCACGTAAGCATTCTTCACCCTTATGTGAAGCACAGAGAGCTAAAAGAGATCCATACATGACTGAATCAAATTTCAAAACCATCCCTTTGAAATCCTCTAACAACTTGCAAGCTTTGGAATACCCATGTCGAGCTTTAACACAGCCTTTCCATGTTGCTTCATCCAATCAAAGAGCACATGAATCTCTTCACTGTCATCCAACTGCAATGGAGCTGTAACACCATAAAGACAACCAAAATATATACCTGCATTTTGCAATACCTGCTCTCCACAAAATATATATAAATGATGCTTTGAAATTGTGTTTGTGCAGGTAGAAGTTTTGAAGTTTGCTGCTGTCTTAAGAAGAGCTGAAGATAAATTACATAATTTGAAAAGCAACATTAATGATTTCTTCTTCAAAACCCTGTTTTGAAGAAGAATCAATCTCTGATATAAGACAGAGTCTAACACTAACAACCTCCAAGGAAATCTACAATAGACTGGTGAGTTTATTTAAAGTTAATGATGCAAATCAAGTTTTTGTTCCTTAGAAATAAGCTGAAGGAAATTAAGAAGGGCAAAGATGAGAGTATGCAAGCATATTTCTTAAGGATCACCGAGATCAAGAATGATCTCCTATCTATTGGGGAAGTAGTTCCTCACAGGGAAATGACTATCACAACTCTTGGAGGACTGCCACTTGAATGATATATATTCAGGACTATTATTCTCAACAATAATGCCATCCTAGGATTTGAGGAATTGATGGCTAGATGTATTCAAGAAGAGACAACGATGGAAGAACAAGAAATGCCCACACTTAAAGGCCATCCCTTTTCCTTTTCTTCTCATGCTAAAAAAAGAAACAATTATGGGGTTAAATCCAAAGGAAAGGTTGGACCAAAGGGTGGAAGAAAAGGTGGATGTTACAACTGCCACAAAATGGGCCACTATGCGAGGGAGTGCACTGATAAAAGGGACTCACACCATGACGATGAACAAAATCACTCTCAAGGCAATCAAAGGAATGGCAGGTCCAATGGTAGAGGTAAACGAAATGTCGGAAATCAAGGAAGAGGGCAACCCTTCAAGAAGGCAAGAAACTCCGAGTATGAATCTAAGGTTGTTAACAATAAGCAAGATGAATATTGTCTACCAGCAACCCTCTCTACTACTTCTCCCCCGGACACGCTGGGAAATTTGCTTATTGATAGTGGTGCCTCAAGGCACTTCACTGGTTTCAAAGAAGCTCTCTCTAAACTGATAGAAAATGAGACCACCCTGGAAATTGTTCTTGGGGACAACGCAAAATATCCCCTCTAAACTGATAGAAAATGAGACCACCTTGGAAATTGTTCTTGGGGACAACGCAAATATCCCATGAAAGGCATAGGTAATGTCACTCTTTAGTTGAATCAGGGTAATACAATTCATTTGCAAGAAGTCCTATATGTACCTGATCTCAAAAAAAACCTGGTGTTCGTTCCAGCAATGGAGGACAAAGGCTACAAGGTAACCTTCATTGATGGCAAGGTACGTGTATGGAAAAAGAATTTTAAGGAAGCTTCACTCTTGGGTTTCGAGTTGCTTCATTATATCAGGTCGGAGGAAGTCCGCTGGCTGTCATATCTTGTGACACATCACTTCAGTTCGAACTATGGCATCGGAGGTTTGCTCACCTTCATTATAAAGCTCTATCCAATGCAAGACAAATGGTGACAGGGATGCCCGAGTTCCAAGTAGAGCAAGAAGGTGTATGTCTTGGATATGTCGAAGGGAAGTTCAAAAGGGGACTATTCCCCTCAAGCCAACCTCCGATATATTGCAGTTGGTTCACTTAGACATATCTGGTATGATGCCTGTGAACTCTTTGGGAGGATATTTATATTACCTCACTTTTATGGATGATTTTTCTTGCAAGACTTGGATATACTTCTTGAAAAAGAAGGATGAAGTGTTCACTTGGTTTCGTCACTTCAAAGCCTTGATCGAAAATCAAACTGAAAAGAAGATCAAGATTTTAAGGACTGATAATGAGACTGAGTATGAATCTAATGAGTTCTATGACTTTTGTGAAGAGGTTGACATTAAGAGGGAGACTACAACACCATATACTCCTAAGCAGAATGGTGTGGTGGAAAGGAAGAATTGTACGATTGTGGAAGCTGTCCTTGCTATGCTCCATGATCAAAGACTTCCAAAGTTTCTATGGGCCGAAGCTGCAAATACTGCCGTATATGTGCAAAATCAATGCCCTCATCAAGCATTGGGTTCCAAGACTCCCGAAGAGATGTTCACTGGTAAGAAACTTTACGTATCTCATTTTAGAATTTTTGGAAGTCTGGTATATTTTCATGTGCCGAAGGAGAAGAGGAATAAATTGGGTGCATCTGGAAAGAAAGGAATCTTCATGGGCTATAGCGAAAACACTAAGGGTTATAGAATCTATGTGACTGGTCAAAGGGAAATCGAGATTAGCCATGATGTCACCTTTGACGAAGATATGGCTCTTAGCAAAGTTGACAATCTTCCTACTCAAAGGGGATCTAAAGAAGCTGACACCAAGGAACCAAAGGAAAAGGAAGATGAGACGATGCCCGATGTGGAAGAACTTATGGATCCTATTGATCCCCCTCCGCAAGAGCCTTCCTCTTCTAGGAAGAGGCCTTCATGGCTTAGGGGGACACTTGATGATGCTGAAGGGCACGTTGCACCCAGGGGAACCTTCCGGGAAAGTAAGAAGCCGACCAAGTATCAGGGATACTTGACCATCATGAGCACGATCATCCAAAATGAGCCTTCGTCATTCACAGAAGTTGTCAAGCATCAAGTATGGAAGGATGCTATGATTGAGGAATATGAGTCCATCATGAAAAACAATGTTTGGGATGTGGTCCCCAGACCCTAGGACAAAGCAATTGTCACTTCGAAATGGCTTTACAAGATAAAGCATGCAGTTGATGGAAGTGTGGAAAAGTATAAGGCTCGTTTTGTCGCTCGTGGCTTCTCTTAGAAGGAAGGTATAGACTATGACGAGATCTTTGCACTTGTTGCCCGATATACCACCATCCGCTCGATCATAGCCCTTACTGCTTCGCAAGGATGGAACCTGCATCAGATGGATGTCAAGACCGCGTTCTTGCATGGTTCGATCAAAGAGGAGGTCTATGTGGAGCAACCCGAAGGATTTGAAACTCATGATCGAGAATATCATGTGTGCAGGCTGAAGAAAGCCCTCTATGGGCTAAAGCAGGCACCCCGAGCATGGTATGAGAGGATCGATAGCTACTTGATGAAGCTGGGATTCACTAGGAGTGAAGTCGATCCTAACATTTACTTTAAGGTTGAAGATGACAAACCTCTCTTACTAGTGTTGTACATTGACGACCTCTTTCTAACAGGTGCAGACCCTCTCGTTCTCAAATGTAAGAGGGAGTTTGCTTTCGAGTTCGAGATAAAAGACCTAGGACTGATGCACTATTTCCTAGGACTGGAAGTCGGGCAGAAACTAGGGGAGATTTTCCTATCTCAAGGAAAATACAGGGTGAAAATATTGGAGAGATTTGGTATGGTGGACTGCAAGCCCGTGACTACCTCGATGGAGCTTGAATTCAAGAAGTTAAGCGGTAGTGTTGCCGGGCCTGTTTTACGAAATGCTACCGAGTATCGTCAACTCATTAGAGCATTGATGTTCTTGGTGAAATCTTGTCCGAATATATGCTTTGCAGTCAACATATGGTTGAGCCTCACCACACACATTGGATTGGTGCCAACAATCTGTTGAGATATCTTCGTGGCACAATCACTCATGGGTTGAGATACACTGCCAGAGATGTGAGACTACTTGGATATACTGATATTGATTGGGCAGGCAGTGTGGTGGACCGAAAGAGCACTTCTGGGTGTTGTTTCTCTTTGGGATCTGTCTTGATATCCTGGATGAGCAGGAAGCAGAAGTCGACGACTTTGAGCACTTCCAAGGCAGAGTACATTGTTGCTAGTATGGCCTCTTGTGAGGCGGTCTAGTTGTGAAAGCTTTTCAGTGAGCTATTTGATTTACATTGGATACCACCGTGATCTTGTGTGATAACCAGAGCGGGATTTGTTTATCAGAGAATCCTGTATTTCATGATCGCTCCAAGCATATTGATATCAAGTACCACTATATTCGGGATATGGTGCAACGGGGAGTAATAAGGCTCTAGCATATCGGTACAGATGAACAGGTTGCTAACATTTTGACAAAGCCCCTAGGAAAGGTCAAATTCTTGAATTTCCAAGAACGAGTTGGTGTCGTTCAGAGACACTCTTATGAGGGTCGAGTATGATGTATTGAGATTTGGGAGCTCCAGGGGGGCACAGGGTACTTCTTGGAGTGACATGCGACCACAGAGCGACTCACCATCCCCTGGTGGTGCACTATGTACAGGGTGAAAGGTTCAACCTTCCCGTCTGACACCCCGTGGCGACTGTAGGACAGGATGATTAGTTCTCCTATGGGCCAGGATGATTAGTTCTTCGTGGCGATTGTGAACAGGTTGATTAGTTCTCCTGTGGGCCAGGATGATTAGTTCTTTGTGGCAACTGTGGAACAGGATGATTAGTTCTCCTGTGGGCTAGGATGATTAGTTCTTTTGTGGCATTGTTGGATAGGATGATTCATTCTCCTGTGGGTAGGATGATTAGTTCTTTTGTCGAGGCATCCTACCCATGCAGTCTGGGACTCATGGGAAGTACCTCTCATCTGATCAATGAGTAGGGAAATGGGGTTAGGGACCATTATTAGTACTATCGATGGACGCATCGTTGTATCTACCGTACTCCCTATGCTAGGATGACCTCCATTAATCTGGGATCAATGATATTGATATGGGATCAATGAGAGTGGTATGAGACACTTTGAGACTGACTTCGGGTCAGTGGAGGATGGTATGATACATCCTCAAACATCTCTTCTTCTTCATAGTTCGAGCAGAGCAGGGCTAAGCAGTGCAGGGCAGTGCATTTGATCGCTGGGATAGTAGCGACGGTCAGACAGATTGCAGATGGAGTTCTCCCTAGTTGAGAGGGAGTGTTAAAATTGACAACTAGGGCCAAACTCCACGTGGGTCACCTCATTTATGGCAACTGATATTTTTCCTAGATTCCTCTTGTCGAGAGATGTAGGATTGATCTAAAGATCATCCGATTCCGACAAGTATTTATGGAGATATGAATTTATTTGTACTTACTTGACAAATTGTCAAGGTCGTCAACAGTTAAAAGTGTGGCACACATGCCCAGTGAATCATATAAATACAAGAGAGGTTGATTCATTTTCTCATCATCTCATCTCACTCATTCTTCTCTCTCTCCCCTTAGGTTTGGGTTATACAAGGAGCAACTCACACGTGGGAAGGAGGATGCATTAGGGCAAGGAGGACGCTCAAACTGCTGAAGGTCTCTTTGACCTATGTTGACTAAGTGTTGACTCATCAAGGGTGTGTTTTGGTGTGCTACCTCTCCTAGGTTGGCCGCAGATTTTGGCACAAAAATCGAGGCAATCCGTCCACAGGTTTGACCAGTGTTGACTGCCCTAGTTTTGGGCAGCAGGTTGACGTCAGTCAACAGCAGTTTGACTGTGTTTTTGGGGCTGTTCGAAGGTTAGTTGACCGGAAATTGACCAATCATATTGGAGGTCAATTTCAACTCGTTTGTCCAAGTTTGACTTTGCTGATCTAGGGTTTGCTGCTGCTGCTGATATAAAATTACAGAATCATAATTTTGTACTATTTCTCTCTGCTGAACTATTGAAGATAAAAGAAGATTTGATCAAAGGGTTTCTTCGCATTGGGGTTTGTCCTTGGCTAGCCGCCACATCTTGTGTCTATTGTCTTGACCTGTTTTTTGTTGATCGTTTAATGTTCTATCTGTACTTTACTTAATGTATATGTGATTGCTAATCTATGGCTAATAAGAAGAAAAGAAGTAAACTGATGTAAGCATAGAACACACCATAATTTAACATAGACGAAACGCTTTATAGGGTATAAATGCTTCTCCCAAGCAACCCAGGGTTTCTCACCCAATGACTTCAACTTGGT
This sequence comes from Pinus tabuliformis, assembly GCA_031772625.1. Classification (NCBI taxonomy): domain Eukaryota; kingdom Viridiplantae; phylum Streptophyta; class Pinopsida; order Pinales; family Pinaceae; genus Pinus; species Pinus tabuliformis. The sequence goes on along the minus strand of CM062810.1, from coordinate 703,812,374 downwards.
CAAGTACTTATCCTAGGTAAACTCGAGCTGAAATACAAACTTCCTCTTACTCAAGAGTGATATCAACCATAGCAAGATCTGGTACCATGTTGAAATTTCTCAAAATTCAAAATTCAATGCAAACAAAGGTTTCATCTTCAGCCTAGAAGGTTTCTTAGATCTTAGTTTTGTAAATTTTCGGCCGTAGGGCTATTGTAAAGGAAAGTACAGAACAACAGCAGAAAGAGTACAACGTTTCATTCCAAAAGCCCAAACTTCCTGGCAATTCAAGGAAAAATGATACCAAACCACAGGGATAAGTTTAAGCCCTTTTAGGAAAATTTATGAGCTACATATCTGAAAAAATCTTTTACAGGATACATCAGTAAAATCATCCCCTTATATTTGTTTCTTAGATGTCATCGCTTAATTATTGTCCTTTTACTTATATCAAATCAGCAAGACATTTTTTTTTCCATGTAACCGAGCACCCGACCCTCCAACTTGTAGGCAAGGGTGAAATATTCTTCAGGGCTCAAGGCCATTCAACAACAAGGTTAACAAGGTTTGAAGGCATTACAACAATATGCTTGGTATGAACTCAACATGCCACTTGTGGAAATTGAAGCTAGGTGGGGAGAAGGACAATCATTCCTCCCAACCACCCGAGATAAGCTCAATTGACAGTGAAATCAACAAGACATATATGGCTGTAAATAGCAATGCATAAAGAACAGATATAGCTGAAAATTGCACAAGTCTTGAAAGATGGAAACTTTATTAATCTGCTCAAAGTGAAGTACATGTACATCTCATAGCCTTCTCTCAAGGCTAGTACAAATCGTCTTATCTCTTCAAGCCCTGGTTAGGGAAACTCAACAAACCCCTAGCAACCAAGAAGATCCAATACATGAGAATCACTTCAATACATTCTCCAAGGCATGACATCCTCTCATGTTCTTTTTTACAATTCAACCATATGTTTTTATCACAAAACCCTAATCTCCAATCTCCAAGTGATAAACCCTAACCCTCCAAAATGCTCCAAGAAGACCAAGGAACCTAGGAACTTGAGAGAGAGGGGCTAGTGAATGAAGTAGACAATACCTAATTCTAGGTCACATCTCATCACAAGAATAAAAATGAGGGAATAAATGCATACTAATGGAATGACTCTTTCCTTCATCTATATAAAGGTAAGGGAGGCCAACAATACAATGTGGATCTTAGCCCTTACAAGCAACCTACAATGAGGACTTGTAGACCAACACAAGTGAGACACTACACTTAAGAGTAAATGTGTCCTGCTCCAATATGATCCTGTGCACAATAATGCTTCCAAGGTGATGTAGCTATGGAAGGCAAGTCCACATGTGCCCATCAGAAACCTCCATGGAATCCATTGATCCTCCTAAGAAATGTATTCCATTTGTCATCTGCCCCTACAATAATTCTCTCAAATCCCTAGGTGCCCTCGAGCCATCTCCAATCCTCTAAATAAGAATCCAAGGTACCATATGCCAACTAGGGTATAATGCTCTCCTTCATGTTGCACAACGTTCCTCATCCCATGTAGGGCATTCTCCAAACAAATGAATCTCTTTCATGGGGCTCCAATGTAGTGTGTCCACCAAATTGTCAAGAGAAGTTCAACACCTAAGGGAAGAACACTAATCAAGCAACCATCTAATGTCAACCATCCACTAAGCATGCTATCTCAATTATGCAAACCCATCAAGGGTGATTTCTCATGTGCCAATCCATCTTGGACCATCTAAGGGTTGAACACATACCATGTACCCCAAATCTCATGAAGCACCACAAACATAGTGTATACACTCTCAAACTAACCCTGCAAGTAATAGATTCTCAGGTTTAGACCACCATCCATGGGTGTTTGTTCCTGCCTTGAATTCTCTAGGGGGATTAACCTCTATCTTTCTCGCTATCCAATCAACTCTGGGTGATGAATGACAACCATAGTTCCAAACTTCTTTAGCTATCAGATTCGTGAGACCTTGGATCTCTACTTGCCCCTACCCCTCCTCTCTGACGGGTTATGCTTCTTATGACAGAATTTTGAGGAGCTCTTGTCCCTGACCTTGGAATAAAATTCATTGGAGTGATAGATAGGGGAGCTCTAGGAGAAGGTCTAGAGCCAAATATAGACTCCGTTGGCCCAAAATACCAGCCTAGAGACAGAGGCAGAGTCTGTTGGCTCAAAGTACCTTTCTCCAGGCTTCATTGAATGACTGGTTTTTTATTTAGAGTTTCTTGCCCCAAATGTTGAGTGTTAGGAGTGGTGAGTATTCTCATTCTATGTGTCACCATAGGTTCCTTAACCATGATTACATAATTGGCCCTCCTCAATTCCATGCCCTTTTTGGATGACCTTCTTAGATAGTGCATTGACTCCATGGTGATTGGGGTCAGAGGAGTCACATAAAGAGACTGTTTCTTCTTTCCCTTTTCTTTGAGTCCCAGTTTCTAGTTGCAGCCCCAATTGACATGCTCTTATTGAGTTTGAGATTTCATTTTGTGTCTGTCCCTTTCTCTTTTGGATTAGTTTCTCAGTCTTATTGTGGCTATGTCCTTAGATCTTAGTTCTTTTCATGTTGCTGTTAGCGTAGATATAGGTTGCTTTTGTACTCCCACTTGTTTAAACTGATTGTACTCTTTTAGTTCCACTGACCTACCTTTTGTGGTCATTCTTTGGTAATATAATTAGCTTATCAAATGTCTGAGGTTTATTTTTTGCTTGGTTTTTTGTGTGCCACATTTCAAAATAGTCAAGGAAGGATATGTATAGGAAGAGAACTGGACATGACAGGTCACAGAAACTACATTAATCATTTGAAATTTCTCTTGATAAATGGAAAATACTTCAACTCTGACTTGCAGGCATTGAGACTGAGGGCTAAGATCATCAAAAGGAGCCCAAAACGAGGGCCTTATCCCCTTTGAATTTGGTTAATCTCAAATGTTGTACACAATATTACTGGATCTGCTTATGGAGGATCCAGGATTTGCATTTCCTTTGATTCGGATCTGGATGTGTTTTTGGTTTAGAAATACTAGAGCATCTGCTTGAGATCCATTTCCAGTCTTTCAGAAATGGCAAAGCTGACAGTTCCTTCAAAAAGACTATTCGTAAAAGATACTAGAACACATTTATATATTATTGGCAATCTAATTTTTGCCTATCAAACACACAAACCTGATTTTTTCATAACAGTCTGCATTTTTGAGTTTGTTAGAGCAATCTGGAGTGAAATATATTTGGAGCTCTGATTTTCCTTTGTTTTCACTATTCTCTTAATGAATTACTTTTTAGTTGTTTTTGATGGAAATGATGTGTGTGTGTGTTGTTTCCCCATATCTGGATTCTGACTTTTCAAAAATATGGGGGATCTTTTTTTCTTGGAAAAAATCATAATTTTATTGAACTTGCAACAAGGAAGAAAGTTACATTTTGTAGATGCTGGAAACATTTGGTTAGATAAGCCTTTTGGGTTATGAGCAATAAAAAAGAAACTGTAAAGTTACATAAAATATGCCAAAGTTAAGCATGATAAAAATCCCTTAACTTCTACTTTTTTCCTTTCCTTTTCTAAACCTTTTGCTAACCCCCAGGACTGGGATCAACTGGTACCATTTCCAATTCATTTCCAACTGTCTGCAAGGGGACTTCTTTATCTGAGTCTGAACTCTCTGAGACATGGGTTCTCTTTATACCCCCCATGCCCTTTTTTGTTATGTGTTTCCTTTTATTTGCTGCTATGATGCTTGGATATCTACTAATTCGGTACCCTTTTGAATGTGGGTTGCGATTCCCCACTGAGCCACAACACCCTCTTCTGCGTGGTTACCATGTTGAATTTGTGCATCCACATTTGGATGGTTCTCCATGGCTTCTTCTTCTTCTTTTTCTGAAAGATGAGGGTCAGATGCCTGCCACCCCTTGGGCTTATGGGTTTGTTTCTTTTTATTTTATGGGACTTTTTTTCTAGTGGGCATGTGTTCTAAAAATGTCCTGTTTGAAAGCATATTCAACATCTAAATGTCGTGTTCTCGTAATCTAATACTTGCGTCCAGTGAAAGTTTTTATGTTTCAATTGAATGCAGTCAGGTAGACTTTCGCTGAGGTCTACCTTTATACAAATTCTAGCGAAAGTAAAGATACCTTTTCCTATTCTTTCAAAGTCCATCTTTTTGAATTTTCCTAGAGTATTTCCAATATCCTCTAGGACCTTATGGTGCCAGGAAGGAAGAGGGAGATTGGGTAGTCTTTCCCAGACTACCATTGTTGAGACCACCATATTTGTAGCATCAAAATCTGGGAACCATGGAGTAATGAAGAGCCCAACTCTGCCCCAAAACCATCGCCCATCATGTAGGACATACTCCAGATCTTTTTGTGTATCAAATTGAACGGTGAAGAAACCTCTAGAACAGAAATAGATATCACAGTTGGGTGTCCAAGTAGAGAAAACCACTGGTGTAATGTGCCAAATCTAGGCCAGAAACCATTGAATTTGCATATAGCAGCCCTGGATTGGAGAACAGAAAAAAGAGAATTTACTTCTGGAAGATTAACTTCCATGGCTAGTGTTTGTTCCATTTGTTCTACAATGTAGGGTCTTGGGTTGTTTTGGATCTGATGTGATGTGATGTAAGCCTTCCCTTGCACTGCATCCTTGAAAGAGACAAATTCACTGGGGTTTTTGCAGCTTCGAGCTCCACCACACAGCTTCAGATTTAAAATGATGGTGGAGTTCCACACAATGCCATAGTCCTCCATCTGGAAGGAGTCATGTAGCATTTTCCCTTCGAAAAACAAGCAAATTGCATATATATCAAGACTATTCTGAATGCTCTGTTTCAAGTTTTCCACCAGGTTTGAGTCCCTGATCCAAAAAATAGAGGTCTTACCATTAATATTTTTTAAGAAAATCTGAAATGTTTCCTTTTCTGTCTCGGCCTACCTTTTGGCCAGATCAGAGAGCGAAAAACGATGGGGATTTCCATGGGAAGATAGGTCCCTCATGTACACAGGCCGCTTCAAATCTGCAGACCCCAAATCAACCACAAGGGGTTGCTTCTTCGACGGATCCAGATCTCTAGAGACAGCATAAACATAAGATCCCTGTGCATGGAGAGAAGGATGTTCAATAAACATCTCTGTAGGGCACACCTGACGTAACCACTCCAAACAAGCCACGCCGCCACCAGAGATATAAGCTTTGGACTCCTTTTTGATACTCTATTCTTTATCTGCAGTTTCATGAGGAGCCCATTCACAAAAGATTTTAACAGGGCAGAGCATTTGCTTACCCTCAAGGACTGTTTGCGAACAATAGCAGAAATTGTACCATTCCGTGACAGATTTAACCATAATCTCCCATTGGTCTTCGTCTCGAAGGATGCAAAGGACAATGTCTCCACTCCATTGCTTTCCTTCGATGCACCTTACCAGTTTGAGACTAGTGATTTCACCTGGCAAAAGACTGCATGAAAACCTAACCCTAGAGCAGCGCGAAAAATCTATCTTGAATTGAAAAATCTGGTGGATCTACATCTGGAAGCAATATTTATTTTTCATGTAACTAAGGCCTGACATTGGATAGAGAATCTCCAAGATTAGTATAAGGGCTGATAGATTCAGGGTCATCAATATGGCATATTCTGATTATTTGCCTGCCCTTACCAGCGAAATGACTGAGAAACTTAGCAGAGAAATGACTTTGGTTGTATCAAACAAGTGTTTACTCGTGAACATAAAATCCTGAGTAATATTATTTCAACAATCTATTTGTATAATGGTGGATAAAGACAAAGTCACGGATCCTAATTCATAATTAGGATATACGTCTTTATCCATCTCAACAGAATATCAGTACCAAATTGATGTCATTACATATGCAGTAGTTTCTATTTATGCAGTCTCCCAGAACCATGCCTTCTTAACTGATCACACCCCCAGTTATATCATGACATTTCTATCGTGTGGCTCTTCTGAGGATGGTTGTGGCAGTTGTGAATCTGACAAGAGGTCTTCTGCGTTGCTTCAGTTGCTTTCACAGCATCAAGAAACATGCATGACTCTTGAAGCTAAACAAGTTTTGCAAGTGTGATTGAGTTCATATCTTGCAAAAGAAGTAAGATTTAAGAACAATTGAATTGGGTGAAGGCTAACTATCTTTTTTAAACCTGAAGGAATGTTGTACAAGCTCTATTATATTGCTGAATTTTATTTTGTCCTTTTTGTGTAACCAACAATCAGTTTTTGTTTATGCTAGTTAAGTATTTCGTAGTTTTTTAACAATTTTTTCCCAAACGAAGGAATCATCATGCCATGTTAGTAGTTGTGCTAAATTTTCCAGAAGTACACAAAAAATGACTTGAGTTGTTCTGATTGAGTGAATAAAACAGTTGCTTGACATTACACCAATTACATGAGATTTATCTAGAAATATCAAGTGGTCTTCTGAACTCTTTTGTGGATTTTTTTGGTTTCTTCAAACAAAGTTTAGAGTTTGAGAAAATTCTCCCCTCTCTCTCTCTCTATATATATATAATGTCAATTATCATGTCTCTGCACCACAGTATTTGGAGGACATGCATGGCAAGCAATGAAAGCCGAGAGCTGTCTCTACCTGTCAATTTTACTGTATTAAGGTGATGTTTGACATGAGGTGGGTGTGATATTCCCTATTTTAGATGACTATGGTATAGCCTATGGGCTTCTTGCCAAAGCACAAATAAGGTTTTCAACAAATTTACCAGATTCACCTTAGGGCACCTTGCATCTCCTCAGAATTGTGGAATCTTGGGTTCTTGTTTTTTTCTTTTGTGTATCTGTTTCCTGACATAGGATCAGTTTATGGTATTTGGGTCGTGGCAAATTTACCCCCCTAGGTGCATGTTTTGAACAATCTCTACTATCATCATTTCCAGGAACAACGAGCACACAATTTACATAATAATAGTTTTCTAACTTTGTCAAAATTTGAGCAATTTGTTCCCAGTGCTCTGGTTGAGCACTTTAGGGTTGGCATAAGATTTGTTGGGATCATCATGTTTATACGAATGCCGTATTTTAGTAGTTATGTATAGTAAGTTGGCATCACTGTAGTCTGTCTTCTAGAGAACTGTAGTTCTCATCTGAAAGGTTAAAGTTCACTACAGTGTGTCTTTCTGTATTTAATGGACCTCTCTTTGTATTTAGCCATCAAAACTCGTAGTTTGGTAATATGAATTAGAAGTGTTCACACTACACAGAGTTCCACTACTAGATCTTGCAATTAGAGGAATTGATTTTACTTCTTTCCACCATTTTCCATCTTGGCTCGTATTATTTTGGTGTTATAGCCTGAATATTTGATGATGTTATTTGTTAATTGCTAGGAATTGCAGTCATTTAATAGTCAGCAAACTTGGTGGTCTTGTCCCATTCCCCAATTAGCACTATGAGCATGAAGGCTACAAAGTTGATATGCTTTAATTTGGATTTCATTTTTCTTTTTAAATGTCTATTTATTACAAAAAATTAGGGCTAGGTCTCTGATCATACAATCCCTAATTTCCAAACAAGTGCAACACCCACACTGGATTCTTTTGCCATTTGTGATTGCACCCATGGTTTGTGTAACCATGGTTTTCAATGGTCATCTTACTAGCCTTGTGTCTGTTCAATCATATATGTACAGTTGTACTTTTGAGGATTCAAATTAGAGGCTTGTGAAGAAATGAAACCAATGTTGCATTGGTGTGATTGGGTGGCTAGTATAGTTGAACGTGTGTGTTTAGGATAAGTGGAGCAATGCAGATATTTTTATTTTGTGGAGGAAGTTGTTTGGGTGTGGGTGCAACAGGTATGGGTGTGGCTTATACAGGAATAGAAAAATCCGTGCAACTCCTGGTGAAATATGTTAACCATGAGTCTTTTGCTCTGGCCATGTGTGTTAAAAGGGCTCATGAAAAAAACAGCAGGTGCTCAACACACATTTCAACCTTAACCTTTTTTCCGAGTAGAAAATCTGTAATTTCCATTAATTTCAGAAAATTACATGTTGTAGATGCTTAATGCATATGCAGAAGTGTGGGCAGAGCCACATACAATAACAATACTTCAAGAGAAGTATTCCAGAAAAGCCCACAAGCTGGGCAGCAAGTAAAGGGTATGTAAACCCCAAAACGGAGAATACCCATACTCGTCACAGCAAAAAACAGCAAATAAAGCAAGAACATAGCTTCTGAGGTAGATAATGAAATAGTAAAACATCTAAATCTGGCTGCCCAAGCAAGTAGGAGAGGCACGAAATGAGGAAAGTGCAGCCATGGTAGCCACGCCTCCCCCGCCCCCTCAAAACTCTCCTCCTAAAAACCAGAGGTAGATACCAAACTGCCAAAACTTCCTCAGTCGCCTGTAGAAACCCCAGCAAATAAGACGACTATGACGCGGCATGAAACAATGCCTGTTCCCTCAACGCGTCAAAAGCCCACAATGTATTGCTAGCGAGCCATCAAAAAAGCACCCACTGCCCCAGCAGAGGAACCCATCTGGTCCCAGCCAGAGCAGAGGCAGGTCCGGGGGCAGAGGCGGCTAGGGCAGCCACCTCGCCCCCACGAAGAGTGATCCGAAGACCAAAATAATCTCGCGCCCGCTCCGCCGCACAGTAAAAAAACCCAAGAGAATCAATACCTTTGCTTGACCGCCAAGAAGAGCCGCATGGAAGGTGCGAGCAGGGGCCGTCGAAGTCTACAAGGCGCGCCGCAACCGCCCGAAAGATGTGATGCAAGGAAGCTCGGATCTCTACTGATCAATGCCCAAGACGAGCGGGCCGCCAAACTAGAATCACAGAGCCAAAAGAATCAAGGCAACAAGAATGGGTGAAGCGTTGCCTCAGGCAGAGCAGGAACCGTCGCTCAAAACCCCAACAGAAAAACCGACCAGACCTCCGGTAGCTCGGCAGTGGCGACTATGTCAAAACAAAGGCATCCAAAAGGGCTGCCAGAACTAGGGGCGGCCCTACCGCTACTTCCCAACGGCTGTAGCAGGGGCAGTAGAAACCCTATCTCCGCGCGCAACCCGATCCGCCTAAACTCTTTTGTTCTCATTTCAACCTTAACCTATACTTCCGTGCGTGCAAATTAATTTTTCCATTCAGCAATTCTTATCTTGATTCTGATCAAATATTGAAGATGGAGAATGACAATTGTACAAAATTAGTTGAGATAGTATACATTCACTCTTATAGTAAAAGTTTACGTATGTTGTTAAATGGACTATTTTCCACGGCTTAGGCATGGTTCAGGATACAACAAATCCAATATTTATGAACGTATGCTCCTGATGACATCCCTGTGTATTATCAAGATGCAATTGTTGTAGCAAATACAAACTCACCCAGTTAGGGTTGAGCATCCTGCCTACAACACTTGAGCGTAATCATATTAAATCCCCATTAAAGTATAGGTTGCAATGTGACAAGGATGATGCATATTTGATTCTGATTCAAGGCCATATGTTTTTTAGAAACTATCGTTCTTACCATGTGCTTATTCTTTCCTTATTTCTGGTTTGTCAAATCCATAAGATTTAGTTTTATCTTCATTACATCATTCTTCTGAGAATTTTTTTGTCTCATATGTGGTAAAAATGCATGAGTTTTATGGCAAGGATCAAGACTCAAGACAAACTTCCTATTCTTGGGTCGCACATATGTTGGCTCAGCTGTCTTCTTTGTGCTTGAAGCTCTGTGGTACGCATAACAATGGACAGTGCACACCATAGAAAAGATGTCTTAAATCTTGGCCAGGGCCAGTCATGTTTGTCTGCCAAATGTCGTCTCGCTGGATGATGTGGTAGTGACTTCTATTATGTAAAGTAACATATTTGATGGAGATAATATTTCAAATGTTTCTAATGAGGCAAGGCCATATTTTTCATTTATGGATGGATGATTTTGTGAATCATAACAATGTTGTTCCTATTTTAGATCCTTACTGACTTTGGGGCATGTTACCTCCCAAGCCATTTCTCCAAATGCTACAAAGTCCTTTAACAAAGTGCAACCTAGGGAAACTTGGGAAGATTGCCCATTGTCACCTCAACAATTCTTCCACTCATTTTAGGTTGGTATTTTAGGCACATGGTGGGAAACCCTGGAAAATGTTGCCTCCCAAGCCATCTGTCCAAATGCTACTAAGTCCTTTAACAAAGTGCAACCTAGGGAAACTTAGGAAGATTTCCCATTGCTACCTCAACAATTCTTCCACTCATTTTAGGCTAGTATTTTTAGGCACATGGTGGGAAACCCTAGAAAATATATGTTTTATGATGTTTTGTAAAGAAGTAAGTGGATGGTGGAACCAAGATAAGTGCCTATATTGTTGGGTTATGAAGTCAAGATCATTGAACAAGAGGGTTTGAATATGATGAAAAAGGCATAGTTAGGCTAGTTACAATATTCTCTGAACTATCGAAAAACAATATGCTCTAACCACATGGATCTTCTTCAATATGCATAAATATAGAGGGTCATTCTAATGAGCACCTTAAAATACTTGCAAAATAACCAAGTAACAACGTGCAAGCATGAATAGGAAATGGGCATCCATGGCCTCTCAATATGTAGGACAACAACAATATCCATAGAATGAACAATTATTACAACACAAGATAGGGAGGGTGAAACCAAGGCCATATGTTTTTTAGAAACCACCGTTCTTACCATGTGCTTAGTCTTTCCCTATTTCTGGTTTGTCAAATCCATAAGGTTCAGTTTTATCTTCATTACATCATTCTTCTGAGTATTTTGTCTTATATGTGGTAAAAATGCATGAGTTTTATGGCAAGGGTCAAGACTCAAGATAAACTTCCTATTCTTGGGTTGCACATACGTTGGCTAAGCAGTCTTCTTTGTGCTTGAAGCTCTGTGGTATGCATAACAATGGACAATGCACACCAAAGAAAAGATGTCTGAAATCTTGGCCAGGGCTAGTCATGTTTGTCTGCCAAATGCCGTCTTCCTGGAAGATGTGGTAGTGAATTCTATTATGTAAAGTAACATATTTGATGGAGATAGTATGCCAAATGTTTCTAATGAGGCAGGGCCATATTTTCCATTTATGGACGGAGGATTTTGTGAATCATAACAATGTTGTTCCTATTTTAGATCCTTGCTGACTTTGGGGCATGTTACCTCCAAAGCCATCTCTCCAAATGCTACTAAGTACTTTAACAAAGTGCAACCTAGCTAAACTTGGGAAGATTGCCCATTGTCACCTCCCAAGCCATCTGTCCAAATGCTACTAAGTCCTTTAACAAAGTGCAACCTAGGGAAACTTGGGAAGATTGCCCATTGTCACCTCAACAATTCTTCCACTCATTTTAGGCTAGTATTTTTAGGCACATGGTGGGAAACGCTAGAAAATATATGTTTTATGATGTTTTGTAAAGAAGAAAGTGGATGGTGGAACCAAGATAAGTGCCTATATTGTTGGGTTATGAAGTCAAGATCAATGAACAAGAGGGTTTGAATATGATGAAAACGACATAGTTAGGCTATTTAAAATATTCTCTGAACTATCGAAAAACAATATGCTCTAACCACATGGATCTTCTTCAATATGCATAAATATAGAGGGTCATTTTAATGAGCACCGCACAATACTTGCAAAATAACCAAGTAACAAGGTGCAAGCATGAATAGGAAATGGGCATCCATGGCCTCTCAATATGTAGGACAACAACAATATCGATAGAATGAACAATGTTTACAACACAAGATAGGGAGGGTGAAACCAAGGCCATATGTTTTTTAGAAACCACCGTTCTTACCATGTGCTTAGTATTTCCCTATTTCTGGTTTGTCAAATCCATAAGATTCAATTTTATCTTCAATGCATCGTTCTTCTGAGAATTTTTTATCTTATGTGGTAAAAATGCATGAGCTTTATGGCAAGGGTCAAGACTCAAGACAAACTTCCTATTCTTGGGTTGTACATACATTTGCTAAGTAGTCTTCTAAGTGCTTGAAGCTCTGTGGTATGCATAACAATGGACAATTCACACCATAGAAAAGATGTCCGAAATCTTGGCTAGGGCTAGTCATGTTTGTTTGCCAAACGTTGTCTTCTTGGATGATGTGGTAGTGACTTCTATTATGTAAACTAACATATTTGATGGAGAGAATATGTCAAATGTTTCTAATGAGGCAAGGCCATATTTTCCATTTATGGATGGAGGATTTTGTGAATCATAACAATGTTGTTCCTATTTTAGATCCTTACTGACTTTGGGGCATGTTACCTCCCAAGCCATCTCTCCAAATGCTACTAAGTCCTTTAACAAAGTGCAATCTAGGGAAACCTGGGAAGATTTCCCATTGTCACCTCAACAATTCTTCCACTCATTTTAGGCTGGTATTTTAGGCACATGGTGGGATAGCCTAGAAAATGTTACCTCCCAAGCCATTTGTCCAAATGATACTAAGTCCTTTAGCAAAGTGCAACCTAGGGAAACCTTGGGAAGATTGCCCATTATCACCTCAACAATTCTTCCACTCATTTTAGGCTAGTGTTTTTAGGCACATGGTGGGAAACCCTAGAAAATGTGTGTTTTATGATGTTTTTTAATGAAGAAAGTGGATGATGGAACCAAGATAAGTGCTTATATTGTTGGGTTATGACGTCAAGATCAATGAACAAGAGGGTTTGAATATGATGCAAAAGGCATAGTTAGGCTATTTACAATATTCTCTGAACTATCAGAAAACAATATGCTCTAACCACATGGATCTTCTTCAATATGCATAAATATAGAGGGTCATTCTAATGAGCACCTCACAATACTTGCAAAATAACCAAGTAACAACGTGCAAGCATGAATAGGAAATGGGTATCCATGGCCTCTCAATATGTAGGAAAACACCAATATCCATAGAATGAACAATGATTACAATAGAATATAGGGAGTGTGAAACCAAGGCCATATGTTTTTTAGAAACCACCGTTCTTACCATGTGCTTAGTATTTCCTTGTTTCTGGTTTGTCAAATCCATAAGGTTCAGTTTTCATTACATCATTCTTCTGAGAATTTTGTCTTATATGTAGTAAAAATGCATGAGCTTTATGGCAAGGCTCAAGACTCAAGATAAATTTCCTATTCTTGGGTTGCACATATGTTGGCTAAGTAGTGTTCTTTGTGCTTGAAGCTCTGTGGTCTGCATAACAATGGACAATGCACACCATAGAAAAGATCTCTGAAATCTTGGCTAGGGCCAGTCATGTTTGTCTGCCAAATGCCGTCTTCTAGGTTGATGTTGTAGTGACTTCTATTATGTAAAGTAACATATTTGATGGAGAGAATATGTCAAATGTTTCTAATGAGGCAGGGCCATATTTTTCGTTTATGGACGAAGGATTTTGTGAATCATAACAATGTTGTTCCTATTTTAGATCCTTACTGACTTTGGGGCATGTTACCTCCCAAGCCATCTCTCCAAATGCTACTAAGTCCTTTAACAAAGCGCAACCTAGGGAAATCTGTGAAGATTGCTCATTGTCACCTCAACAATTCTTCCACTCATTTTAGGCTGGTATTTTAGGCACATGGCGGGAAACCCTAGAAAATGTTACCTCCCAAGGCATCTGTCCAAATGCTACTAAGTCCTTTAACAAAGTGCAACCTAGGGAAACTTGGGAAGATTGCACATTGTCACCTCAATAATTCTTCCACTCATTTTAGGCTGGTATTTTTAGGCACATGGTGGGAAACCCTAGAAAATATATGTTTTATGATGTTTTGTAAAGAAGAAAGTGGATGGTGGAACCAAGATAAGTGCCTATATTGTTGGGTTATGAAGTCAAGATCAATGAACAAGAGGGTTTGAATATGATGAAAAAGGCATAGTTAGGCTAGTTACAACATTCTCTGAACTATCAAAAAAAATAATAATGTCTAACCACATGGATCTTCCTCAATAATATGCATAAATATAGAGGGTCATTCTAATGAGCACCTCACAATATTTGCAAAATAACCAAGTAACAACATGCAAGCACGAATAGGAAATGGGCATCCATGGCCTATGAATACGTAGAACAACAACAATATCCATAGGATGAATAGTGATTGCAACACAAGATAGGGTGGGTGAAATGAAGAACATATGTTTTTAAGAAACCACCATTCTTACCATGTGCTTAGTCTTTCCCTATTTCTGGTTTGTCAAATCCGTAAGGTTTAGTTTTATCTTCATTACATCATTCTTTTGAGAATTTTTTGTCCTATATGTGGTAAAAATGCACGAGTTTATGGCATGGGTCAAGACTCAAGACAAACTTCCTATTCTTGGGTTGCACATACATTGGCTAAGAAGTTTTCTTTGTGCTTGAAGCTCTGTGGTACACATAACAATGGACAATGCACACCATAGAAAAGATGTCTGAAATCTTGGCCAGGGCCAGTTATGTTTGTCTACCAAACGTTGTCTTCCAGGATGATGTGGTAGTGACTTCTATTATGTAAAGTAACATATTTGATGGAGAGAATATGTCAAATGTTTCTAATGAGGCAGGGCCATATTTTCCATTTATTGATGGAGAATTTTTTGAATCATAACAATGTTGTTCATATTTTAGATCCCTACTGACTTTGGGGCATGTTACCTCCCAAGCTATCTCTCCAAATGCTACTAAGTCCTTTACCAAAGTGCAACCTAGGGAAACCTGGGAAGATTGCCCAATGTCACCTCAACAATTCTTCCACTCATTTAAGGCAGGTATTTTAGGCACATGGTGGGAAACCCTTGAAAAAGTTACCTCCCAAGCCATCTCTCCAAATGCTATTAAATCCTTTAACAAAGTGCAACCTAGGGAAACTTGGGAAGATTGCCCATTGTCACCTCAATAATTCATCCACTCATTTTAGGCTAGTATTTTTAGGCACATGGTGGGAAACCCTAGAAAATATATGTTTTATGATGTTTTGTAAAGAAGAAAATGGATGGTGGAACCAAGATAAGTGCCCATATTGTTGGGTTGTGAAGTCAATATCAATGAACAAGAGGGTTTGAATATGATGAAAAAGGCATAGTTAGGTTATTTACAATATTCTCTGAACTATCGAAAAACAATATGCTCTAACCACATGGATCTTCTTCAATATGCATAAATATGGAGGGGCATTCTAATGAGCACCTCACAATACTTGTAAAATAACCAAGTAACAACGTGCAAGCATGAATAGGAAATGGGCATCCATGGCCTCTCAATATGTAGGAAAACAACAATATCCAATGAACAATGATTACAACACAAGATAGGGATAGTGAAACCAAGGCCATATGGTTTTTAGAAAGCACTGTTCTTACCATGTGCTTAGTCTTTCACTATTTCTGGTTTGTCAAATCCATAAGGTTTAGTTTTATCTTCATTACATCATTCTTCTGAGAGTTTTGTCTTATATGTGGTAAAAATGCATGAATTTTATGGCAAGGGTCAAGACTCAAGATAAACTTTCTATTCTTGGGTTGCACATATGTTGGCTAAGTAGTCTTCTTTGTGCTTGAAGCTCTGTGGTATGCATAAAAATGGACAGTGCACACCATAGAAAAGATGTTTGAAATCATGGCTAGGGCTAGTCATGTTTGTTTGCCAAATGCTGTCTTCCAGGATGTAGTGACTTCTATTATGTAAAGTAACATATTTCATGGATAGAATATGTCAAATGTTTACAATGAGGTAGGGCCAAATTTTCCATTTATGGATGGAGGATATTGTGAATCATAACAATGTTGTTCCTATTTTATATCCTTACTGACTTTAGGCACATGGCAGGAAATCCTAGAAAATGTTACCTCCCAAGCCATCTCTCCAAATGCTACTAAGTCCTTTAACAAATGAAACCTAGGGAAACTTGGGAAGATTTCCCGTTGTCACACAAATCTTCCCCTCATTTTAGGCTAGAATTTTTAGGCACATGGTGGGAAACCCTAGAAAATATATGTTTTATGATGTTTTGTAAAGAAGAAAGTGGATGGTGGAACCAAGATAAGTGCCTATATTATTGGGTTATGAAGTCAAGATCAATGAACAAGAGGGTTTGAATATGATGAAAAAGGCATAGTTAGGCTATTTACAATATTCTCTGAACTATTGAAAAATAATATGCTCTAACCACATGGATCTTCTTCAATATGCATAAATATATAGGCCCTAAGGTCATTCTAATGAGCACCTCACTATACTTGCAAAATAAACAAGTAACAACGTGCAAGCATGAATAGGAAATGGGCATCCATGGCCTCTCAATATGTAGGACAACAAAAATATCCATAGAATGAACAATGATTACAACACAAGATAGGGTGGGTGAAACCAAGGCCATATGTTTTTTAGAAACCACGGTTCTTACCATGTGCTTAGTCTTTCCCTATTTTTGGTTTGTCAAATCCATAAGGTTTAGTTTTATCTTCATTGCATCATTCTTCTGAGAATTTTTTGTCTTGTATGTGGTAAAAATGCATTAGTTTTATGGCAAGGGTTAAGACTCAAGACAAACTTCCTATTCTTGGGTTGCACATACATTGGCTAAGCAGTCTTCTTTGTGCTTGAGGTTTTGTGATACGCATAACAATGGACAATGCAAACCATAGAAAAGATGTCTGAAATCTTGGCCCGAGCCAGTCATGTTTCTCTGCCAAATGATGTGGTAGTGACTTCTATTATGTAAAGTAACATATTTGATGGAGAGAATATGTCAAATGTTTCTAATGAGGCAGGGCCATATTTTCCATTTATGGACGGATGATTTTTTGAATCATAACAATGTTGTTCCTATTTTAGATCTTTACTGACTTTGGGGCATGTTACCTCCCAAGCCATCTCTCCAAATGCTACAAAGTCCTTTAACAAAGTGCAACCTAGGGAAACCTGGGAAGATTGCCCATAGTCACCTCAACAATTCTTCCACTCATTTTAGGTTGGTATTTTAGGCACATGTTGGGAAAGCCTAGAAAATGTTACCTCCCAAGCCATCTCTCCAAATGCTACTAAGTCCTTTAACAAAGTGCAACCTAGGGAAACTTGGGAAGATTGCCCATTGTCACCTCAACAATTCTTCCACTCATTTTAGGCTAGTATTTTTAGGCACATGGTGGGAAACCCAAGAAAATATATGTTTTATGATGTTTTGTGAAGAATAAAGTGGATGGTGGAACCAAGATAAGTGCCTATATTGTTGGGTTATGAAGTCAAGATCAATGAACAAGAGGGTTTGAATATGATGAAAAAGGCATAGTTAGGCTATTTACAATATTCTCTAAACTATCAAAAAACAATATGCTCTCACCACATGGATCTTCTTCAATATGCATAAATATAGAGGGTCATTCTAGTGAGCACCTCACAATACTTTAAAAATAACCAAGTAACAACGTGCAAGCATGAATAGGAAATGGGCATCCATGGCCTCTCAATATGTAGGACAACAACAATATCCATAGAATGAACAATGATTATAAAACAAGATACAAGATAGGGAGGGTGAAACTAAGGCCATATGTTTTTTAGAAACCATTGTTCTTACCATGTGCTTAGTCTTCTCCTATTTCTAGTTTGTCAAATCCATGAGGTTCAATTTTATCTTCATTACATCGCTCTTCTGAGAATTTTGTCTTATATGTGGTAAAAATGCATGAGTTTTATGGCAAGTGTCAAGACTCAAGATAAACTTTATATTTCTTGGGTTTCACATACATTGGCTAAGTAGTCTTCTTTGTTCTTGAAGCTCTATGGCACGCATAACAATGGACAATGCACACCATAGAAAAGATGTTTGAATTCTTGGCCAGGGCCAGTCATGTTTGTCTGCCAAATGTCGTCTTCCAGGATGATGTGGTAGTGACTTCTATTATGTAAAGTAACATATTTGATGGAGAGAATATGTCAAATGTTTCTAATGAGGCAGGGCCAAATTTTCCATTTATGGGCGAAGGATTTTTTGAATCATAACAATTTTGTTCCTATTTTAGATCCTTATTGACTTTGGGGCATGTTACCTCCCAAGCCATCTCTCCAAATGCTACTAAGTCCTTTAACAAAGTGCAACATCGGGAAATCTGGGAAGATTGCCCATTGTCACCTAAACAATTCTTCCACTCATTTTAGGCTAGTATTTTAGGCACATGGTGGGAAACCCTAGAAAATGTTACCTCCCAAGCCATCTGTCTAAATGCTACTAAGTCCTTTAACAAAGTGCAACCTAGGGAAACTTGGGAAGATTGCACATTGTCACCTCAAGAATTCTTCCACTCATTTTAGGCTAGTATTTTTAGGCACATGGTGGGAAATCCTAGAAAATATATGTTTTATGATGTTTTGTAAAGAAGAAGTGGATGGTGGAACCAAGATAAGTGCCTATATTGTTGGGTTATGAAGTTAAGATCAATGAAAAAGAGGGTTTGAATATGATGAAAAAGGCATAGTTAGGCTAGTTACAATATTCTCTGAACTATCAAAAAACAATAATGTCTAACCACATGGATCTTCTTCAATATGCATAAATATGGAGGGTCATTCTAATGAGCACCTCACAATACTTGCAAAATAACCAAGTAACAACATGCAAGCATGAATAGGAAATGGGTATCCATGTTCTCTCAATATGTAGAACAACAACAATATCCATAGAATGAACAATGATTACAACACAAGATAGGGAGGTTGAAACTTCTACCCTAATGTCTTCTTTTTGGATCAAAATTTCGATTCTTCAAGGATTACACTAGCCCTTTGTAAGAGTAATTTACAGTCATCAAATCAACCCATTAAAAGTGGAAAAAATAAGAAAAACCTCACTCTGACTTGTCCTTGTTCCAATCCTCCAAAGATATCCAACTAAGTGCTTGGGGGAATTCCTTATCTTCCAACCATGCCTTAAGCAATTGAATCCTCTTTTATATTTACCTTTCAAACCAAACCTAATCAATAAAATAATAATAAAAGAGCGCTAGAAACCCTAGAGTTAGGGGGTTCCTCATAGAGTAGCTGTTAGGGTTTGATTTAATTATAGGTTGATACATGTCAACTTCTCTTAGGGGGTTCTATAAATATGTGAACAACTTACCTCCAATGATTTGTGGTGCTAGATAAAAAGCCCTAAGAATGCATTAGGTGCCTTGTCGAACAATACATCCCTCAAAAGGGTAAATTCATGATCAAGCAACAAAAGGTCTTCTTATTCATCCTTGGAGTGGAGTGGTCCTCATCAAGTGATCCTTTTTTGACCATACAAATGCTACTAGTGCCACATGGCACTTTTCTAAATAGGTGTTCCTCTTTTGGCATCTTTCCCTACCAATTTATTTGCTTTGAGCTTCCTCCAAGGTAGGGAATTTGCTCCTTTTCCATTTGTGTGAAAAGGAATACACCTACACCTTGATTTCAATCCATTGAATACTTTACCATTCATTCATCTTTGTAAACTCTCTTTTGAATTCTTTGAATAGTCTATCTTTGCAATCCTATCTTGCAACTATACACTCGAACTTGCAATACATATAGATCTAAGCTCTCTTCAACCTTTTCAATGTTGATATTTGTTTGCATATAGAAAAATGTTTAATGTAAAGAGCTTAAGTGACATCTCTAACATTGCTCAAGAGATATTTGCTACTTACTATCACTCAAGTGATGCCTATCAGGGGAAAAGTTAAAAAAATAGACATATTTACTATTTTTAATTGATTTTCAACATAAAAAACGTCTTTTTCATTAAAGCTCAAGTTCAAATGTTGAATTTATACCCCAATGTAGTAGTGAGTTACATATCTAAAACTTCTCATCTTTAGATTTTTATGTAATTGATGGTGACCCCTTACATATTAATATTAATATTATTATTGTTTTTTAATAGAAAAATATATAAAGTCCAATCTCTTAACTACTAAATCTTTATGCACAAGTTGCCCCTTTAACTTTTGCTAGCACAACAACAAATTATGGATTAAGGTTTTGTTTAATGAACAATCTATCCTTGAAATCTTATCTTGCAATTGTACACTTGAGTTTGCAATACATCTAGATCTATTCTCCCTTCCACCTTTTCCATACCATTATCTATTTGTATATAGAAAAATGTTTAATGGAATGTGCTTAGGTGACATTTCTAACATTACTTAAGAGATATTTTTTTGCCTATCGTCACTTAAGCGATTTTTATCAAGGATAAAAAGAAGAAAAAACAAAATTTACATTCTTTTCACTAATTTCATATATATTCTTTTTCATTCAACAAACATCAGTTCAAACATTGAATTTTAACCCTAAATGTTGTGGTGAGTTACATGCCTACAACTTCCCCTCTTTGCATTCGTATGTGATCCATGGTGACCCCTTATAAATCCTTTTTTTTTATAGAAAAATCTATTGACTCTAATCTCTTACCTGATAAATCTCTATGCATAATTTTCTCCTTTAACGTTTTCTTGCATCAAGGATTAGGGTTTTGTTTAACTTATGTTTATAAAATTAAAGCCTATTTATTTTTTCCAATTGATTTTACAATACATTGATGAAAGTCATGCAACCTATTTTTCAATTATCTATTTTGTTCAAAATGTGATGTGCTTGTCAAGTTTAAGCACATAGGTGCTCTACATACTATAATTCCACCATACTAACCATTTTCAACAAAAATAATAGAAGTGAAAACCTTTGCAATTAGTACTTTAAGGAGGTTTTAGTGTAGGTATTTTTTTGGTGGGCATCAAATTGTAGTGCACTTGTGGGTCTAGTAGAAGAATGTGCATTGGTTTGCCAATGTAAACTAGGCACACTGCCTACTTAAAAATGGCCTAAAAATATTTGTTTGAAGTTAGAGTGCTACAAGTGTGCCAAACTTTCTTTTATGGATACATACATACTGATTGTGTTTTGGGCTCAAATGCAAGAAAAATAGTGACAATGTCAAATGGATGATTCCTTACATTTCTCATTCCATATCAAGCCCCCCCTTGTTATTTGTAGTATGCCATATTTTATTTATATTTTGATTATCTAATTGAATTTATGCCATCTTTGCATGCACATTTAAATAATTTCACATTGAATCTTGTAGAATCCTGGTTCAAGATTGAGTTCAAATGCACGAGATATTCCACCAAGACATAAAAGTCACAAGCTCTTATCTTACGTAAATGGTAGATGAAAATTAGGAGCCACTTGTTGATCATTTTTCCTTGCACTGGAAAAATATTAAACATTGAGGACAATCTTCTGGGAAACAAGAAAATTTCTCCATTTTTATTGAAGTGATACTTGTCAGTATCTTGAAAGGTGTCTTCTTGACTTTCTTCAAAAAATGGAAATGTGAGTGCTATATAACAAACCTCTTGAGTTCTTTTCTTATTGGATTTTTTTTTAATAAAGAAATTTTCTTTAACAACCAAATTTTTCTTTCACACACAACTATGCTACTAGATGGGCTAGATAACTTAGAAGAATGAAATATAAATAGATATGATGTTATCAAGAAAGATACTTGTTGTTGAACACAACATGCCTCTGTAATATCTGCAAGTATGAGATACAACTAGATATCATTGTAGAGTAAGCCAAACTCTGATATTGATACTATCCAAAACCTCTCTACTTGGAGGTTTGAAAAGTTGTATGAGTTGAGAAAAAAATGTCCAAGTACAAATCAAAATCAATTCAATTGCTCGAGCATGGTGATGACTTATTTCTTCTCAACCATCTATAGAGTAAATAACAAAGTTGTTATAAGTGTGCCTTGTATGTCACTTGGTCACCTTCCCTAACTATGTGGAATATTGGAATCAAAATCTCCTTTTGTGGTAATCATTACATGTTTTCCAAAGTCTAAAATAGATGCTACAATCTTGTGTGGTTTATCCTTTCACATGTGTTTGATTCTCTCAAAAAATAACTAACACTTATTTCATTTGATGATTCTATTTATATTTAGTATGATTTCTTGAATATTGTTAATTATAGATATAACATTTCCATATATAGTATGTGCACGAATGATTATTATTCTGAAAACTTTAATAGGAAGAGCCTATTATATATCAATGGTGATCCACACACTCATGGAAACATTTCAAGTTCATAATAACTATAGCTGTGCATTGTTCAATGCAAAATGCTTGTTCGAGGAACACTCTAGTGACAAACAATTCTTTATGAAAAGGAAGACACCCACATTTTCTATTGTGCATGCGATACCTAGTTTATCTCATAGCAATGAGTTGTTAATAAACTACAACTTTCAAACCACTAACTACTTTTGAAAGGTTGCTTGACTTGGGACTATATTTAGACATCCCCATTTGGGGCAAAAGAAAAAAGTTTAGAGTAATTGTATTTCTAGATTTTCAATGGAATAATGTAAATTTAGTGCTTAATTCAACATTTGCTTTATAAAGTGGTTGATTGCATGTGTACTGAATGTTTTTTTTGGGTGCTTTTAGTAAATTTTTGAACATAGTAAATGCATTACAATCATTGATATTATTAATTTAACGTTTAATATTTGTATAGTTAGGATTCATAATGCGAATGACATGTCTACCATCTATGGTTTGCACCCCACAATGATATCAACTAGAGAGAGGGATATTGAATGACCACAACTCATAGAGGAAACATACCAAACATGGTTGAATCAACCACCGATTCACTTTCCACTGCATCCTGAGTTATAATTTCATAACATCTATAGCAACACTAGTTATTTACACGTTGGAAATGAAAACAATGACACCAAGGTTGGTATGGATGGTTTCTTATGAGATACACATGCCATAAAGGGAATGTTGTTAACACATTCTTGTGAGATGAGATGTGGGGCAATGGTCATATCACTAATACCTTCTTGCAAATCTTAAAATATATGTCCACCACCCTTCTCTTTGGAAATGGGTCAATGTCTACCCAACTAGGGATAAAAATTCTACTGTACAACTTGAAAGTAATGTAGGTATGTCAGATACATGTTTATTAACATTAATAGACTAACTAACCATTAATTTCCCTATAGTTTAATGAATATTTTCACACAGTCATCAATGATAATACATTCATATTTCCCACTAATTGTAGGTTATTCAAAGATAAGGTGCTTCTAGGTTGAAATGGCCTCCTTGATAGCTCCAAAAGGGCAAATAAACCACTGAAAGGATGGTTGAATAGTGACTCTTAGATCACGCTTGCATGAATGATTGTATTCTTAATAGAGGAAAATTCAAAGACAAGGAGATATACTTAGAATTTGGACATGACAAGTACCAGAAAACTAAAAAAGGGTGAGACACATGGTCCTCTTCATAATATATTGAGCCATATGCTTTTATTAATTCCAAGGATTCAAAAGATATCTTATTGCAAATAATTAACGATGTTGCAGGAGTGGTATGTCTCACATAAAGTGATTCATAAGTGATGCGTATCCCAATAGATCAATAACCATGAATCATATAAAGGATGCATGGCACAATAAATTCAAGGATGAAATATAAATCGTCTTATTGAGCATAGCCATGGATGGTGCTAACACCCATTCCCTCCAAACCAACATTTATTCTATTTGGCCAGTGGTAGTGATTAATATCAATATTCTTGGTATGGTTGTTCATGAAGAATAAACATCTTATGCTGACTCTTATAGTTCACATAGTAAAAGAAAAATTAAGGGAATTGATGTCTACCTCCAATGGTTGATTGATAGATTGAAGGACTAATGGGAATACATGCAATTATGCAATATATCAAGACCCATCCCAATAATAATAGAGCTCTTTTATATTGTATGACATATGCACATACACCATGCATGGTTTTCTAGGATTGAGTTCGCTCTAGTAAGCATGCTTATTGGTTTGTTTACAACTGCAACATTATTTGGCATACATAAATTGGTACAATTGTTGTCATTGGTGCTAACATGTTCTATATACAATAACATCACAAGCTTGTAACAAAGGATATCATGGATGTAAATATTATTAGGACCTTCTATAAAGGTTAAGTGGTCCAGTGGTCTACGAAAGACAATGTATAACTACTCAAAATTATTCCTCCCAAAATACACCCTTATAAGAGTAGCATTTACCTTCAATGATAAACTAGAGAGAATCTAGGGGCTTGAAATAAGGACATTGGCATACTAACTTAGGCCATATGAAATAGAGAAAGAGAAGTGAATTATAGAATTTTTCAATTCAAACAAGGAACCTATGTTTGATGATCCTAAATTTTTCAACACTTATGTTGAGAAAATTCCCATTGGTATGAAAAGGAAATTTGATTTATGAATTTCCATATCGGGACCATCTTAATATTGCCCACTTAATAGACCCCATGCATACATTCAAAATATTTCATCTTCTTTTCATGGGCTCGTCTCATTGACAAAAAGTAACACATTAGGTGTTATGAGGTATCTTATTTGAGTACTAGAAATAAAAATCGCCCAAGAAAAATAAATAGAGGAGAGGTCAATCCCTCAGTATTTTGAAGAAGGTAATGTATATGATTTATTTATGGCAAATGATGTTATATTCAGTGTGAAAATGCCTTATTTATATGGGTTGACTCTACAATGCAACTTATTTATAGGACATTTGTTGGGATTGAATTCACATGGACATTCAAGCCTTCTAAAGGCATACATGTGGATTAAATGCTTCTTTTCTATAGGGTAGTTTATATGCTTTGTACTAATTTTATTATGCCAATTAATTTTGTACGTATTAATTTTGTAGTGTCCTTATCCTTTACTTATATGTGGTTGTACGAACCATGATTTACCCTATGACCTATGATGTGCCATATCTAAATTATCAACATCTGCATGTTGGATTGCATCAAAGGATATCCACGTGGTCAACATTCCAAGTGTTGGCATTGTGAGATAACTAAGATTGTTTATATGTTTTAGGAGTTGCTCACAAATTTCATGGACCTGAAAGTTCATCTTTCAATTCACTTAGCTATTGAGTTTGAATTAGTTTAGGTGGAGTGATATTCTTGGACAACATGAGAAAGTTTAAGGTTTTTCTTTGATAAAGGGAAAAACACAAGGGGTCTATGGCTACTAGTTAAATAGTATATGAGGTGTTCCACTATGATAATGAGTACATCAAGTAAATAAATGACACACCCAACAACAACATTTAGGATGACAATCGAGATGAGGACGAAAGGGAAAGAGAGCTACTTGAAACCAATGAATAAAGGCACATGATAAAGAGGAAGTCACTTTTCATGTGTCAATTGTATATAGAGAAATTCTTTACTCCAACTTGGTAATATATATTTCTTTTTTTGTTTGTCAAGTGGTATGAGTTCATCAGGCTTGATCTGTGGTTTGAGAAACCGTGACCCAGGGGCATCTAAGCCATCAAAATCACTCGGGGAACACACCTGACCTAGGGCACACTAGCTCTTAACATGATTGTATTTTTGCCCAAGGAGTTTGAAACCGGTGACCTTCACATCTCGGAGTGACTTATTAATACACCCCATCACTATCTATTCTACACTCCATGAGCTTGGTAATATATATTTAATGTCACACTATTTATTTTGATTTCATGAATACATTAACAAATGTAGAGATTGATGCTAGTAATGAATTTATTCTTACAACCTAGAGGCAACACAACCTCAGGCTACATTGTATGAAAAGAGAAGGAAATGGGACAATGACATGAACAAATACAAATAATTGAAAGGTAAAACATGCCTTATCTTGAAAATTTTAAAGAAAATATACAAATGATATGTCACAATAGCTAGGTGGTTGACCAAAAAGAAAAATGACACATCCAATCATTAACCTCATGGTGAAGAGGATGTACTAAACATAGGGATTAGATGAAATAACTCTATACTAATATTTGTATGTCAATTATTCTTCTTATAATGCACATTTGAAGTATAACAAGCACTTTTATATTAACGCTTGGGTTACTAAACATATTACACCATTTTTTTTTAAACATTTTTATAGCTGCATTTGTTTCCATCTACATGGGCATATGTACATCATTTTTGCACTGAGGATGCCAATGATGGACATGTCACACTTGATTATGGAGTGGAGGTTGAATTTAACTAATATAGTGTTTCTAGCCACAATGATTTGAACTTATTAAAGGAGTGTTTAGGTTATGTTGGAAAGATACAAAAGATCATACAAGTGGACTTGTCATCTTTATGATATGCTAAATTTAGCTGCAAATGGTGGATACCTTCAATTGAAGTAATGTAAAGGAATATTATGATAGTGGGCTCACATATATTAACTCTAAAAAGATGTGGGATGAAATGAAGGAGCTTTATTGGTCCATTAAATGTTGTGGATATTCCACTAGAATAAATTGAATTGTATACTAAGAGGGTTAATTTCATAGATTCCAAATTCATTAATTATTTCTTTCTGCTTATGCATGTAATAGATAAATGTGGAAAATAGAGAAAAATAAAATACAATAACACATGCACCCTAATTAACACAATATATTGGATGGTGAACCATTACAGGAGAAAACCTAGTTGGAAGGTGAGGATGCTCTGCTCTTTTTTTTTTCTTGAATGGAAATAGTGCAAGTACAAAGAAGAAATAACTCTCCGTGGAGTTGTCTGAGACCTGTGGAATGATAAGATATTATAGAACATTAAACTCCCTTTGTTATTCTCTCTCACCCCCACTCCCTATTGCTTTGCTCCTATGGAACAAGATACAATCAAAATGAATGAAACCCCTTCTCCTCCTAGTGGCCCAATTTTAACACAACTCAATAGCCAACTAGGGGTCAATTTGTCTCTTTCAACTCTCAAAAAGAGTTACAAATTTGACCCTTCTAGAGCCTTATGCATAGTACTCTTGTGGTTAACTGATTTTCCATGAGTAATAGGGGTTGATGTGGCATTCTCTTGAATCATGGTGGTCAAACATGGTACGTCAATTCACGAGAGACATAACTTTCTTGTATGAGCTCCAATTGAGTCAATTATTGTGTCGTTCGGAATGTATCGATGTGTAGAATATGGAATATTGATTTATAGTAAGTTTGGTACCACAAAAGGTTGTAATTTAATGCCTCAAAATGGCTTAAGAAGTTTTTTAACCCGAATTTTCCAAACTAGGATTGTTCATAAAAATGACCCTACAAGTTGATTCCTCCAATTTTCCCACTCTAGAAGCATCAAGATGAATAAAAAATAATATAATTATTCTATCCAGATAACTTATGTTTTTCTAAACATCACTTTATAGTAAGTTTGGGACCACAAAAGGTTGTAATTTAATGCCTCAAAATGGCTTAAGAAGTTTTTTAACCCGAATTTTTGCAAACTAGGATTGTTCATAAAAATGACCCTACAAGTTGATTCCTCCAATTTTCCCACTCTAGAAGCATCAAGATGAATAAAAAATAATATAATTATACTATCCAGATAACTCATGTTTTTCTAAACATCACAAACAAATGTTTTTTTACCACAATGTGTTGGATAGAGATTAGTGGTTCATACTAAGACATAATAAACAACATTATATCATGTTAAGTAGGAAGATATTTAGGGCGATGGAAATGAAGGGTGATATGTACTCGTTTTATTTCAAAAATTATCTTGTGGACATGCCATTTTATTAGAGTTTCTATAAACTAGCCAATTATGTATATATTCTTTTTTTTTGGTGAATTAAATTTGTATTACCTCAAAATTTCGAAGTACATCAAAATCATCAAAATTCACCCGATGTTTATAGTATTCAATCTCAATTGCCTCGAGGGAAACTAGATTTGTTGACCATTAATTGAAAATCAAGTCTACCAAAAATAGACAATGACTGCCAATAACAACCCAAACTACCATGTATTGAACTACACATAGGAAGAAAACAACTGCTAAAAGCCATATCATGATATCAAGAGTCTGAAGAGGTCACTAGGGTTGGATCCTAAGCATTGGCACTTGTAGGATCCATAGGCTTAAGTTCATATCGAAGGTGGCTTTCTAGGTGGGTTGGTCAGGCATCCAAACTCACCAAGAAAGAATGTTGATATTGTTACACTCAATTTCATTCGAGGAAGAGATGATGTCATCATGGTCCTCATGCTTATGTTTCAAGATCCTGCCCAAAAGGGTTTTCATATGCTAATGAAGGGTGATGGAGTTCAGGTATTGGATCTGTCTTCCCATGGTACAAATAGGGCCAGGAACCCAATAGTTTACCTCTAGGATTTTAGAGTCATAATAAGCTTGACAATGATTGGTAGTGAGGGTCTCGAGTTGGAAGATTTCTTCGTGAATTTTGTGAGGGTAGTGGAATGAAAGTTAACATTACTTCCTGGGCCTGGGCTTGGGTGCACAACCTGCATTGAGGGTTTAAGTCACCATCTTCACAATGATTGTGTATACTTTTCCGGGGCATAATGCACTAAGAAATACAAAATCAGTCAAGACAACTATGCCACAACAACTTAAGAATGATAGGAATGAGGTTGAGAAAGTTGAAATGAAAGCAGAGCCAAGAGTTACTGGGGGTTTTGGGCAACTCGAGCAACTTGAAAATTAGAGAGATAGGTAAAAAACTTTGGGTAGGGGTCACACACTAACCAGGAGACACAAAGATGCCAGTGGTAATGTAGACCATTAGAAAATATGGCAAATCCACCTGACTTGCACTAGTGAGACATAAAACCAGTAAAGAAAAAAACTAAGCTAGATGGGAGAGACAATACCTTGGTGAATTTGGTCAATGATGCTCGAGCCATCGAATTCACTTGCATTGAAGGCAGATGGTGTTGTCTACAGTTGTAACCTCTGACTTTAGAGAAATCCACATATGCCACCATTGTGCCTCTAGACCCAATTGCTAGTCCAATACTCAACTTCCCCTACAAGCACCAGGTACCTCCAGATAAGTAAGCCAGATTAGGTTGCATGCATGTACAATTCACATCGACACCATTGTCAGAGGTAAGAGACCTCCCCCAAGGAAGAGAGAGTGAAGTTAGCCATGTTTCTACAAACTTCTCACTACACATAGACCTGCCATACCAGATAGCTAAGAGAATAGTCCCACTTGTGGCAGGAAACAAGCCTAAACACACAACAAAATTCAGAGGGCAGGGTCCATCCTCACAGAGCAATTGAATAGACACCGGTTTGCCATGGTAATGAATTGGGAAGGAGTGTTTCACATGTGCAGTGCATGGGGTGGGCTGGCGATGCCAACCCACTCTTAAATGTAGTTGGAGGCGATGGGGTGGCGAACTTCCCCAAACCTCCAAGTTCACTTCACCGAACACCCCAATCAGGGGAACTATGTATATATTCTTAATTATCATAGTTTTAATTAAATTTTGAATTTAAGTAATAATTAGTGAGATTTTATAAACATATTTAACAAATGTATTTAAGCATTATTAATTATTGCCAAGTTTCAATAATTCCAAAAAGTTAATACATACCAAAGTCATTTATATGAAAAGTTAACCATTTACAACTATCATCTTGGATTTTTTTTTTTGAAATTCCAATTTATTTAAGGAATTGTAAATAATTTTTATTAAATGACATTAATATTAACAACTGAAATTGTCAAAGCCACTTTGGTGGAAAACCTTTCAATCTCTTTATATATTTTCAAGTTTTATTTTCTGTCAAGGCCACTTTGGTGTAAAACCTTTCAATCTCTTTATATATTTATTATAAAAAATTCAAAAATATTTTTATGAATTAAATCAAGCAAATTGATTTACAAAATTGATAAAAATTGATTTAGAATTATTTTCATGATTGGATATGCAATATATCATCACTATTGGTAAGATTAATATTAATAACTATTATTTTTATGATCATTTTAGTTGAAGGTTTTTTTCTTAAATCTATTTATATATTTAATATGAAAAATTAGATGTATTTTTATGATTTAATGGAAGATGTAATCAAATAAATTGATTCAAAAATCTAATCCATTTTGATTTAGAATTTTCTTCATCATTTAATATGGCAATATATTAACTATTTGTAAGATTAACAATAACAACTATTATTATCTATGTCATTTTAGTTGATTTTTTATTTTATTTTTATAGAATTGATGATAAAATATTTTCTTATAGTGAAATATCTATCATGATATTAATGGTTTGTGGTGAAATATTTGTCTTGAAAATACTTTTCTAACACATAGATAAGAGAATATGGTTTTTAAAAACTTATTTGCATTGATATTAAATGGTCCATGGTGAAATATCTATCTCAATATTAAATAGTTTGTGGTGACATATTTGTCTTTACTAAATACTATTATGTTGTTAGTTATTCACTTTTGTCTCTGGCTTTGTTTTGTGGGACTACAAACATAAGCACAAAAATCCCAATAACATATATATAAAGAAAATCAAAAGAAACATAGATATAGAGATGACCTATCCAATCCAATAAACATATGCATAGAAACTACACACAAAATAGAGATTGCTAGGTAGACATGAGAACAAGTTTTTTTGTAGAGTATGTATGCTCTGCAAAAGAGAAGTTTCCCTAGAAATAAAACAATTTTTTGGAGATAAATCAATGGTGAAATATCTATGTGATGAAATTCCTAGCATATTAAATTCTAAGGCAACTACAATGAGCTATGGTTTGTGGTGATTTCTTGGTATGTCATGGATTGAGTTCAAAGATGGATTAAATTCAAAAGGATCTCTAATTGATGCTATGGTGAGGTATATTTGAGCTCCATTCTAGTTGTTTTGCTGCTATTCAAACCCCATGGTAAATTAGGTGCACAAGTTCCTTCTATAACTTTTATTTATTATTCATGCTTTCCAATATGAGTAATTCAGCATAGATAAAAAAACTTTCCATTGAAGGCTTATATTAAGTTGATGGATTATGAGGGGATATTTATATTATATTCATAGTTGAAACTTGGAAGAATGAATAATATAAGGTCCCTAACATATAATTATTTGTATTGTGGTTGGCATGGAAAAATATATCCCCACGATAGAGGGATTGGTGGAAAGAAAAGAAAAATAAAAGAAAAAGAAAACCATTTCTTTTCACGAATTTGTAAGAAAGACTTTCTCAAACAATACAATTTTATGAAGTTTTCAGATATTAATACAAATAAGATATATATATATATATATATATATATATATATATATATATATATATATATATATATATATATATATATATATATATATATATATCAACTTTTTTATTTCATGCATATTAACTATACAATTTATAAGAAAGAAGTCTAGATTAAAATGGTCCCTACAAAAGCCTAAGAACAAACTATTTATAGTTTAAGAAATGAAGATAGTACCCTCTTGGTAGGAGACTTTAATTCTATAACTGCAACCAATCAAGCTACTTGTTTAATTAATGATTCCAACCCTAATCCTGCATGGCTAGATGAGGAAATTATTGTAGATTAATTGATATGAAAGAAACTTTAAATGAAGAGGGATGAGTGTTTGTGAGGGGGTGGAATGGCTAGGGCTCTGAAGTCTTGTAGTGTTGCAAGAGATAGTGACAGTCTAGGGCACGATTAGGGTCCGTGGAATCTGATTCCCGTGGACATAGGCAACACGTGGTGAGGAAAGCTAAAAAAATCTCGGGGAAGGCGAAGGACGCGACATTGTTTCTAGGCTGTGACTCTGATGGTAGACAACAACTACACTCTCAACGAAACGCTTTTGTGATCATTTTTGGAAACTCTGTTGATATGGATGAGGAAATTGTTGAGTACTCCACAGACTCAATGGATCACACATTGATTTGGACGAAGGATCCACCTCAACATCTCTCTTTGCACTCACTAGAGATCTCTCGGGTACCTGCTGACCATGTCGAGCCCTATATTACTGATATGGAAGATGGTGTGACCTGCCTCAATGCCCTAGGGTTTTCTCATCCTACCTCCATAGTTCGAGCAGGTATTGACCTAATTTTACCATACTATCAACCCCAATTGAAACTTATGATCTCGTCTCTGTTAGAATTATAGATATGGGAGCTTGAGCAACTTTCAAAGTTGCATTTGGACAAGGTGAGAAATGTGCGGTGACAGTAGGGTTTCCTATATTTGAATAAGAAACTATTGGTTTTGAGAGATTGGGGTTTAATGCATCAAGGGTTGCAAACCTTGGATCCCGGGTACCACAACTGACACATACTATAAAAACCTTGGGCTGCTTTGAAGGCATCCCCCATCAGATATTGGATGAAGAAGACGTTAGGGTTTCTGACTCTGACGAAGCTCACTAAGAGGAGATAGGGAAAACATGTGAAGAACAATAAAAAAAATAGGGGGAAAAAGTCTAAGTGCACAAAGGTCAGGGAACTCAGACGATTATTAGTTTTTGGCAAAGGCATTAGCATGTCACAGGTTGCAGAAACAAAGAGCTCAGTGTTGGTCGGTAGGCTCAGAGGACGTAACTATTCCACAACAAGGCTCAAGAGACGAGTGACGAAAATCTAGGGCAATACCCTTGACCAGTTATCAACGGTCCTCACTGTGACAAGAGGGTGGTTTTCCCTCATTTTCACTCTCCTTGAATATGTGAATTGGGTCCTTTCCAAATTTTGGCATATTGAAATGACTCTGGTTCTTCTAAAGCGTTGGATTCCTGTCTTTGACCCAAACAAAGAAAAATTTGGGGCAGGTCCTATATGGGTCAGAATACTAGGATTACCACTCCATTTCTGGTCTAAGGATGTGTTCAGATGCATCGGAGACGATCTGGGGTCTATTTAGACCATGAAAAGTCCTTCATGGAAATGGGGAATGTAGCTATAACTAGAATTCTGGTTCACTTGGACACCGAGGAAGGTCCCATGGAGAGTTTTCGTCTCCAATACCATGGTCACATAAGATGAAAGATTCTGGACTATGAAGGGGTCCCTTTCCATTGCAGAAGATGCCATGAAGTGGGAAATATCTATAAGGATTTCCCGATGTGATCTGAAAATGGGGAACTTAGGCTTCTTGTCTATCTTATAAGAACCTCTACCACTTCCAAAGCTTTAAATATTCCCAAGTCTATGTGATTAACCAATGCAGAATTAAGAAATGCTTGAGAACATGGGTGTATGCTGGTATTTGTTTTAAACTGATTACATGCTTTAATTTCTGTTGTTGTGCTGTAAGTGGATATGCTTAAACTGATATATAAATGCATTTAACAGTAAATAAAACAGCAGAGACAATGCAGCAATAAACAATCACACAGAAACAGAAATTTAATTAGGAGTTCACCCAAAACTCTTGGGCTACGTCTCCGTGAGCTCTAGTCAACTCAACTAGGCTCTCTGGGATTATGGTGTAATTCTTTTTTACAAGATCTTGGCTTAACTCCTGCTGTTCTACACAAAAATAGTGGGTTCAGACACCATTTTATCCCCTGGCACTTCAAGCTCTGGCACTTCAAGCTCTGGCTCTTGGCTCTTGGTTCTAGATCTTGGCTTTGACTTTGGCTCTTTGGCTCTGACTCTAGCTCTTTGGCTCTGATTTTGGCTCTTTATCTCTTGGTTCTGGCTCTTGGCTCTGACTTTGGCTTTTTAGCTCTGGCTCTTCGGCTCTGGCTTCTTGGTCCTCTGGCTGTTTACAACTCTCTTTGGGCTTTTCACTTTAATTCCAAGTGACTCCCTTGGCTTTTGCACTGCCTCTTTTGCCTTAGGTTCCTGCATTGGCTTGGCTTTCAACATCCAATAGTCTCAGAAGCCTCCAACAACCACTGTCTCTGTCCTTCTGTGGCTTTTAAGACAAATCACATTGCCTGTTCATTTTCCCTCTCAGGCTCTCTGTCTTCCCGCTTTGGTCCGCTCAAATCCCTTCTCTGAGCGTTCAATAATCATTGCATAATGCCTTTAGGGTAGGCGACCACCTGTTCCATAATGGATGAGGGCGTTGGTGCTTGAAATCCTTCAAAAACAGTCAATTTGTGTTTTACATAGAGAACATTGTAAAGTACAGGAAAATTCCATAGAGAACACTGTTCCAGACTTCAAATTTTCATATCTGCACTTTAATTTTCTATCGGGTCCGCCCGTAAGTCGCCATCGCATGTTGCAATTGGCCTATTCCAAGGTTTCTCTTTGTATTTCAAAAATACATTAAAACATGGAAAATATCGCAAAATGGCTCATGACGGATTCCAAATATCATGTATTTTCATTTCGGAACCCTTTCGGGTCCGATTTTCATTGCATCGCGCTTCCCCTTTGTATTTCGTTTAATAACGAAATATACAAAAATATATAAAGAAATGCCTTTTGGCAGATTTCAAAATATATTAAATCCAGTTCATATCGCTGTCGGGTCTGGCTATCGCATTGGGCATATATACATATACAGATACATATACATATACATATACATATACATATACATATACATATACATATACATATACATATACATATACATATACATATATATATATATATAAGCCCTGCTCTGTTGTGTTCGCCGATTGCAATCTGCTGATATCAGCGATCGCAGTGTCACATCGGCTTGGTCCCGTTGCATGTTCTGCCTTGTGGTATCACCGATTGCGATCTGCCGATTTCGGCGATCGCACCATCGCATCGGTCTGAGACCTTTCCCTGGGGTATACACTGCTTTCCTTCGGTTCGACTGACCGATCCGATCATTGGAGGTCGCTGATCGGGGGTGCCTTCCACTTGACTTTAAGTCTTGGCCTCATGCGATGCGAGTTTCCCTTATAAGGGTCTTTTGCCCATTTTTAAAGGATTTTTGCCTCTTTTCCCAAAGAACAAGGGGAGCTTCTCTTTGTGATAACTCCTTCATATGAAGTCCGTTTTCACACATTCAAGTTGCGTTGGATTCAGAATGAGGAGATCTATGCAATGAGACTATTTCTGAGAGCAGCTTGCGATTTTTATTTTCCTCTAATTTACAAAGGATTTGTGCCATTTGGCACATTTTACCTCTTATATGAAGTCTTTTAGACTTAGAGGTTTATCCAGGATCCTTTTTTAGATCACGATGAACAATATGGTGAACAAGGAATCAAAAGAATGACAAGAATTTGTATGAACACAAACTCATGTCGATGAAGAAGTGACTGCTTAAACAAATGTGACCACCAAACCGCTAAGGTGACATAAGGACACTAAAAAGAACACACAACATTTGACAACTCAGACACCTTCAACAAGGGTTACTCGCTCACACTCTTCTGGATCTGGTCTGCTTCTAGGTAATGTTCTCTCTTCTTCTCCCCCTATAACATCTCATGAATTTATTTCTGAATGTGCCAACATATCTTTATCTTTTTCCAGTTCTTTTTTGTCTACTTGCAATTTGAATCTGATCCCTTGTCGTGTGGCTACAACTCCCCTTTACAACTGTTAGAAAAATATTACATATGATAGATAAATGGAAGACATATAATATGTGGAAAAACACAAACACATAAAACCAGAGAGACACAGATATACGTGGTTCACCTAGTTTGGACTACATCCACCCCAAACAACTAGTCCTTCCTTTCTATTATCCTGCAAAATGAAGAGACACAACCTACAGTAGATCCATTGTAATATCCTTTGTTTTCTCTCACAGTCTCACCTCTCTATTTCTCACTCTGAGAACACACACATATTTCACAAACTCAATGCAATACCCTCATACCAAGAGAGGGGTTGCCTTCTAGGGAAAAAAAACCCTAAACTAAACATAAATTCTACTGTAAGATCATCTGCCTAATGAACGACTCAGATTGACTAGAAATTACTATATTTTTATAAGGCAATTTTACATCTGTTTTTAGCTTCGGGGGCGTTGCCCCTGAAACCCTCGCAGGGGGACCGCTGACCCCTGGATCCCCCAGCCGAGGGGGATTAGCCCTCCCCGGACCCTCGCGGGGGGGATAAGTCCCCCCCGCACCCCCCCGCGTGGAGGAGTGTACAATCTTCCTGGGATATACATCCGGCTAAAACAAAGACCTCTAAATAATCATGCTCCACACCCAACAACAACTCTTCCCCTAACCCTACTACCCTGGAAGGGGTCTCCTTACCGTATCCTCTTGGAGGCGCAGATTCATCAGACAATAGCTCCAACCATAGGTACAATCTTCGATCCCATCCTCAACCTAAGTATTCCCCCTATGGAATTGATGAACTCTCCCCCCTGAAACTTTCGAGAACTACCAGAGGAAGACACTCCAACATATTAAAAGCTATCCATCAGGCTGGAATCGAGGTGGCATCTAGAAAACAAATCTCCATTGACTGAGTTCTTATAGCAAAAGGAAACCCTGATTTGGTTACCTCATGAAGTGCCTATCCTTCAATTGTAGGAGTTGGACTGCCCTGATAAAAAAATGGCCCTTAGGTGGCTGTCTAGAGTAGAGAGGTTGGATGTTATATATTTTCAAGAGACCTTGGGAGATGGAGAAAATATCAACAATTTCTAAACTCTATCCTACCTGGTTGAACCTTTCATTCCTTGGATGTGAGAGGGTGGTCTGGAGGCTGTGCTATTGGCTTCAACAAAAGAACTATGAAGCTTGAAAATTACTTGGGGAGGGAAGGAATCCTGGGACCAGATTTCATATCTATAGACCTAGGTATCCCTCTTCGTTTACTCAATATATAAGGGCCCTACCATAACTGTGAAGCTTTTTGGGATGACCTGATGTCAAATTCCATTATGAATAATGATAATATTATCGTTGGTGGAGATATGAATTTCTCCCTGGGTCATGGAGAATCTTGGGGAAATCATGCTCAGAATGACCCTCTCACGGAATATTTTGAGCATCTATTAGATCATCACAATTTATTGAATATTTACATGGCCAGGATACAACCAACTTGGCATAATCAGAGGATTGGGGAAGATTCACTAACTAGAAGACTGGGTTGCTTTCTCATAAAGTTATAGCTGGTGGATCGCCTGGACATAATCAGACAATGGATAGGTTCTGGGGGTATATCATATCATTCCCCCATCTTCTTAGAAATTCTGAACTCCTCCTGTAAGCCAAAATCCCCGTTCAAATTAAATTCTACCTGGCTTAAGGAGGATGACTTCCATAAAATTGTTGAGTCATGGATTCACTGCTGTCAAGATAGAAATTCCCCACATCCCTCTACCATTGCAAATACTATCTCTTGCCTTAAGCACAAAATGATAAAATGGGCCAAGGAAAAGAAGAAAAGGGATGAATCCACCTTGATGAATATTGAAGCTGAACTCGCTATACTGATGGACTCAGAGAACTCTAGATTCTGATCCTTAGAAAAAAAACCATCTAACAATATTGGAAGCATAAAATATTAGACTATTATGACAAAAAGAGGAAGCATGGAGATTAAAAGGAAGAGTCATATGGCTCCAAGAAGGGGATGAAAATACAAAATTCTTTCAGCAATGTGCGAGGGGGAGGAAGATAACCAATACCATATGGACACTTAGAGATCAAGTTGGAAGGGAGCCCTCTACTTTCAGTCAACTAGCAGGCATGGGTATCAGACACTTTGGTCATTTATTCATAGCCCCTCGAGAATCAACCATATCAGAGGTTCTCCACATTTCCAAAACATTGCCTCGGTTTGTGGATGATGATGACTTAGAGAAATTGAACAAACTTATCACTTTGGGGGGACTAGAAGAAGTCCTGAAATGGTTTAAAAAAGACAAAAATCCGGGACTAGATTGATGGCTCATTGAATTCTATCTTACCTTCTTTGAATTATTTGGCCAGGACTTTCTCCTGGCTATCGATGATTGCAGACTGTCTGTAAATATGTAGGAGGGTTTCAATTCTACTTTTATTGCTCTCATCCCCAAAGCCGACAATCCCTTGACTTTTGATGACTATCGACCTATCTCTTCATGCAAATATATCTACAAAATCATTGCCAATCATATCAAACTCATCTTATCCCATCATATCTCCAAAGAACAATTTGCTTTCATTAACCACAAATAGATACATGAATCCATAAGCACTGCATAAGAAGGCCTCCACTCCATTAAACTCAAGAGCCTCAAAAGGATCATTCTCAAAATTGATTTGTACAAAGCTTTTGATTGGCCCAACTAGACCTACCTCCACCTAATCCTCACCCACATCGGCTTCCCTCACTCATTCATTAATTGGATCATGTAATGTATTGTTGAAGGAAATGTAACTAGGTTCAGTCTTTATAAATGTACTTTTGATATTTGTATTTATTCAAGAAAAGAAATATTATTCTTATAATATATGTCAATGAGTTTCTTGCTCATTGAAATAGGTCTAGCACTAGTTAAAGTGCTATAAGTGAGTCAAATAGTCAAAAGAAAAGATTGAAGACCTTAAGGGCTTGTTACACCATGCAATAATATGTATTAGGGTCATAAGAAGACCTCCAAGAAAATTCATAAGCCTCCTCCAAGAAATGGCACCATCAAAAGAAGCAACCCAAATTATATAAAGCAAGTCGGCCTCAAGTCTTCATGTCGGCCTCTAGTCGGCCTAAAAGAAGGAGACAAACTCCTATATAAGAATTCATTCAACCTCCTCAAAGGACAATGATATCATCTCTGAAATCAGTGAGAAAGAGGATGAGTAAAGGGTACAAAAAAGTCAAGGAAATTCGTCTCCAAGTATAGCGAAGAAGGAGGAAGAAATACTAAAGCTTTGAAGTCTGTTCTAGGGCTAAAAGACAGTCACATGTGCGAAGAAGGAGAGGGTATCTTTGCTGCCATAGAAACCCTCTATCACATTCACACAGAATTCATTATTTGGGCTAAGATCATAGGCCTAAAGTTGTCAGGTCAGGAGTAACTCCAGACTTGGTAGAAAAACTCAGAAAAACTGATTCATTTATTTCATTAGGTAGCTATTGTTATATACATGAATGTGACTGATCAGTTCATCTTCTTGATGACTGTTCACATTCCAAATTCACCCAATCGCAGAGGATTAGGTGTCAACATTCCCCCCCTTAATCTGAAGGGATGTTGGTGAGTCCAAGCATCGTTCTGAATTTTTCAAGCTTTTCTCTTCCAAGCACTTTGGTGAAGATGTCTGCAATTTGCTCATTTGTGGAACAATGACGGAGATGGATTGTTTTGGCCTCAACATGATGTCGGATCAGATGATATTTAGTATTGATGTGCTTTGTACGATCATGGAACTTTGGGTTCTTGGCCAACTTTATTACAGAGGTGTTGTCAATCATGAGTGGAGTTGATTGTACTTGTTTTACCTGCAAATCTTCAAGAATTTTCCTGAGCCACACAATTTCTTTCGTTGCTTCAGCTGCTGCCACGTATTCTGCTTCTGTTGTGGAATCTGC
Organism: Pinus tabuliformis; assembly: GCA_031772625.1. Classification (NCBI taxonomy): domain Eukaryota; kingdom Viridiplantae; phylum Streptophyta; class Pinopsida; order Pinales; family Pinaceae; genus Pinus; species Pinus tabuliformis. The sequence goes on along the minus strand of CM062810.1, from coordinate 703,772,999 downwards.
TGGAACTGATTGTTTGCGTGATCTCCAAGAGACAGCTCCTGATCCAAGACTCATAGCATATCCTGAAGTAGATACTCCAGTTTCTTTGTCTCCATTGAAGTCTGAATCAGAGTATCCAATCAAGATAAAGTCGTCCACCTGTGTATACTTGATTCCAAGGTCTTGAGTTCCCTTCAAGTACCTTAGAACTCTTTTTGCACCAGACCAATGTCCCTCACAAGGCTTTTTCATAAACCTGGAGAGGATTCCAACAGCAAATGAAATGTCTGGTCTGGTAGTAGTGAGGTAGATGAGACTTCCTACAAGCTGTCTATACTTTGTTGCATCCTCAAATTCCTTTCCTTCAATAGATGTGAGCTTTAAGTTTTGCTCCATTGGAGTAGAAAGAGGATTGCAGTCTATCATGCCAAATCTGTTTAACAAATCTCCAATGTATTTCTTTTGAGAAAGAAATATGGATTTTGGATGTTGGGTTACTTCAATGCCAAGATAGTAATGAACATAGCCCAAATCAGTCATTTCAAAACTTTTTCCTAATTCTTTCTTTATGGATGCAATATAGCTTTCATTGTTCCCTGTCATTAAAAGATAATCTACATATACCACAAGATATACAACTGTTTTGCCAACTTTCTTGACAAATAAAGTTGCATCATCAAGATCAAAATGATTGAAGTTGAGTTTCAGAAGATGCTCAGTTAGTTTTTCATACCAGGCTCGTGGTGCTTGTTTGAGGCCATACAAGGACTTCACAGGTTTGCATACTTTATGTTCATGTCCTTTCACAACAAATCCTTCAGGCTGGGACATAAAAACATTTTCTTTTAGATCTCCATTCAAGAAGGCAGTTTTTACATCCATTTGATGGACTTTCCAACCGTTTTGAGTAGCTAGTGCAAAGAGTGTCTGGATGGTGGCCCATTTTTCTGTGGGGGCAAAATTTTCCTCATAATCGACCCCTTCCTTCTGTGCAAAGCCTTTTGCCACAAGCCTATCTTTGTGCTTGTCAAGTGAGCCATCAGCTTTGTATTTGTTCTTGTAGACCCACTTGTAGCCAATTGGTTTGGTTCCAAATGGAGGATCAACCAGCTTCTAAGTGCCAATCTTTATGAGAGCATCATACTCCTTTTGCATCGCTTCTTTCCATTCATCATGAGAAGCAGCTTCTTTGAAGGAAGTTGGTTCAAAATCTGTAGACAAGTTCAATTCAAAATCATAAGTAACTTCCATATCAACAGGTGAATTAGAGTCGTCTACATCACCTCCATTTTGTCGGTTTGAATTTCTGGTTCCTGTTTTTCCAATTTCATCAGGATGAACACTTTCAAGTGTCTTTGTCAGCCACTTTGGGGGACCTTTCTGAGATGGTCCAGGCTGATTTGTTGATTGAGTTGGGACTGAATCAATATTGAGTCTCCCAATTCTATCAATTACATCACTTAAAGCATCATTCGTTGTTGGAGTTTCATGCAGGGGAGATTGTTCTTCAGAAGAAGATTCCACATGTTGTTCTAGTATAGGAATCCCCCCTTCAAGATGTGGAATCTGATTATCAAACTCTTGAAATGATTTCATTTTTTTGAATCTATCCAAGCGATCAAGTTGCCGCTCAACAACATTGTCAGATTTGGATGATTCAAGAAAAATTACATCTCTAGATATAACAAACTTTTTATTTTCTTCATCATAGAGGCGGTATGATTTGGTGTTTGAATACCCCAGGAAGATACATTTACGACTTCTAGCACCAAGTTTCTTTCTATGTACCTTTGGTATCAAAGCATAACAGGTGGAACCAAAAATCCTGAGATGTTTTACCGAAGGAACATGTCCATACCACAATTCATAAGGAGTCTTGTTTCTTATAGCACTAGATGGACATCTATTCTTTATATATGCAGCACATAGAACAGCATCAACCCAAAACATTGTCTTTACATTTTTGAAAAAGAGCATGGATCGTACCATATTCAAGATTGTTCTATTCATTCTTTCAGCTACACCATTCTGTTGGGGATTATAAGGCACAGTTGTTTGATGTTTAATCCCATGTTGGCGAAGATAGTTTTCAAATTCATTTGATGTATATTCTTTTCCATTATTAGTGCGAATAGACCCAATATGAGATTGTGCATCATTTTCAATCCATTTATGAAAATTCTTGAATGTTTGAAAAGCCTCAGATTTGTTCTTTAATAAATAAACCCAGCACATTCTGGTGTAGTCATCAATAAACGTCATGATATACTTATTTCCATTTGCAGAAGAAACAGGCATTGGACCACATAAATCTGAATGAATGAGTTCAAGTTTCCTATGTGCTCTTGAATGTGAATCATGAAAAGACTGTTTGCTATGCTTTCCTAGAATGCAAGCATCACATTGCTTAAGTTTTCTAGGAATTGTAGGCAAACCAACAACACCATTTTATTCAATAAGCGGAGACTATCATAGTTTAAATGTCCAAATCTAGCATGCCATAATAAACTTGATGGAAGTGTACCTTCTTCATGATGAGAAATATATGAGAAATTTTTTGCATGAGTAGAGGTTCCTTGCAGTTTGAGAAGCTTTTCTTCTTCTATTCCCCTCATGACAAGTGAGTGGTCAGATGCTTTTCTTACCTCAAGCTTGCCATCAAACATATGAATGGAGTGACCTTGCTGGCGGATGTGGACCAAGGACAACAAGTTTCTCTTGAGCTGTGGGAGATATAGAACATGATCCAGAAGAAAGTCTGGAAGACCAGGCAATTTAAGCCTGATTGTGCAAAGCCCTGATGGCTTGATTTTTGACTGATCTGCAAAGTATACTGCTCCATCAACATTGTCAGTGAAATCTTCAAAAAAATCTTTCCTATGAGTCATATGACAGGTTGCTCCTGAATCAAGCAACCAATCATTTTTCGAAGAAGCAAGTGAAGCATTAAACAAATCTTCATTTACTCCAATGTTACATTGTGCCTCAATATAGTGAGCGGATTCAGGTGCTTTACCTTTGTCTATATCATTAGTTTTACCTTTCTGCTGGTTTCTTTTCTGCTCAATTTTGTCCCATGGTAGCTTGCATGTAGAAGCATCATGTGATCCATTTCGTTTGTAGCGAATGCAATGTAAGTCTACCTTTTCTTCTTGAGAATGTCCACCCCCCCTGCCTCTGAAATATCTTCCTCTTTCTCTTAAAGGCATACTGTAACAAAAAAATTCTGCTGATAGAAAAAATACTTCTGCTGATATACAGTGAAATTGTACTCAAAAGGGCAAAAAATTTCAAATACTTTTATGTACTATTTCTTCAAATCCCTTCAAGGATCCTCATATAAACAACCAGATGTTTCCAACTAGAACCAAAGAGCTGGGATGCAGAGGTTGATCTATGTCTTTAAATAAAACTAGCCATTATAAAAAACATATGAAGAAATCAACTTGCTGGTTTTTCTTCTAAGAGTATAGCAGCAGTAGTTCCATGGCTTTAATGTGAAATGCAGGTAGATATATAATAACCAACACAATACGCAGGAACATTATACAATAACTAATACAATACGCAGCTAGTCAAATTGTAATGCTTATCAACTGCTTTAGACATCTCCCAAGTGCATTTCATTCCCTTAGGGAACACAACCAAATTTGCGGGACCAACAACCTGATTATCATGGCAAACAACTTGTTATGCATCGGTTTTCACTAGTGGTAAAGGGAACCATATTCTTTTATGTTTGGATTAAGTAAAGGACGCTTCTGAGGACTGAATTTCTTTTCCTTTGAGCGCGTTCATACTGACGGTAAAAGACATTCTAACGCCATAGAAATGCGTAATTACTTTTATTCTTCTCTAAAAATACATTTCTATATTAATTTCAAAAAAGAACTTGAAGAAATTTCCAAAAAATTCACACTGACTACTCCAAAAATCCACACTCTGACTGCGGCAAAAACTTAAATACTACTCCACGAACTAGGACTTCGAGGCGCCCGAACAGGTATCTTAACTCACACAAACTTCGAACGCTCTGCAAACAACTCCTCTGCACAGACTTCTGCAAAGGGTGGCTCGAGATAATCCCTCCGTGCGGACTTCGACAGAAATGGTGACAGAATTGGCTACATCTCCTGTGTTGATACGCACGGCCGCTCCTCCATAGCAAAGATACTCTGCACGGGTTCTCGCATACTCAACGAACTTTAAAACTCTGCGACCTCTCTCCTTGTGTCCAGAATATGTAGAAATAGAGTCCACATACAACAGTGGTAATGACTCTGGCCAATATGAGACTCGTCCCACAGGAGGGTGAACTCGACCTTGGCTGCTACAAGCTCGGATCTAGGGCATAGCAAATGGCTTGAACTGTAGAGATCTCGTGGAACACAAACCGTCGAACCACTTGAGAATGAGATGCGGCCTTATGTTGTAGAAATGATTTCAATGGATACTCAATTCCAAAACTCCGTTCACGTACATTGCAACACGTAGCTCTCAATTGATGGCTAGAGGCAGAGCAGCGCTCAGGAGAATGCAATGCAATGGAGGCAGAGCATTTCAGGATAGAGGCAGTGGCAGAACGACAGAGGACAACAGCAGAAATGAAGGGAGTTACGACTATTTTAAGAACCTGGCTCTGATACCATTTCAGGTCAGGAGTAACTCCCGACTTGGCAGAAAAACTCAGAAAAACTGATTCATTTATTTCATTAGGTAGCTATTGTTATATACATGAATGTGACTGATCAGTTCATCTTCTTGATGACTGTTCACATTCCAAATTCACCCAATCGCAAAGGATTAGGTGTCAACAAAAGTGAATCCCACTCAAGCGAAGTAGAAAGGAAGAATAACGAAGTTAATATGGCTGATATGAAGCATACTACAGTCACACACGCGAAGGCAAAGAAGGCTATTCTACTGTCATATCAAACTCTCCTATTGCAGTGATAAAGGAGAAGTGTTTGGGCTAGAAAAGAGCACATATAAGGTCACCCACTCAATAAAGGAAAAAGGCTATACAAGTGAAGGAAGAAGGAAAGTCTAACAAAGTTCTTGTGAGGGCATTCCCTCACACATGCAAAGAACTCGGGCTGCATCATTGTTGCTATAAGCCTGTAATCTTTGTGAAAGAGAAGAAGGCTTGGTTGGGAGGAAACAAGGTCATGTTCTCAAGTTAGGAAGGCTCCATCTCAAGTGAAGGAATGTTAGGTCCCTATACTACTAGTTTAACTCCTTATTGTTATTAGTACAACCCCCTTATTATATTGTTGTGCCCATATAGTCCCCATATTGTTATTATTGTGCCCCATAAAAGCCCACTATTGTTATTATTGTGCCCTTACATTATTATTGTTAGGTCAGCTCTGATTATATTATGTCCCTTTAGACTCCTATATACAGAAAGGAGGTCTTGTCATTTGTATCATCCAAGAATTGTTCATTTGTGTAATGTAAAGGAGGTTTCCCCCTCAAAGAGACTGAATTCTAAGGTGTTGATCTATTTTTTCTATCTTTTTGTGAGCCGGTTTCATAACATTTGGTATCAGAGCTTTGGATTCTAGGGTTTCGCTGCTCCAAACAGGTCATCGTGGAATTTTCACTATCACTTTTTTTCTGTGATGTTTCAGAAGATAAAAGAAAAACCCATTTGGGATGAAATCTTGCTAAACCTCAAGTTCGAATTTCAAATCTTGTCTCACTATATATCCAGAGATATGATCCGAGAAAGATAGAGTCTTTGCAAGCTCCAGAATTTCATCTAAAATGGGTCATCATAGAATGTTCGCTATAATGTTTTTGCTACGAGGTTTTAGAAGCTAAAAAAAAACCCATTTGAGAAGACATTGGTCTGAACCTTGGGTCCGAATTTTAGATCTTGTCTCGCTATAGTTTCAGATATATGATCTGAGGAAGTTAGGGTTTTTGCATACTTCCAAATTACATCCTAAACATGCGACCTTAGGAAAATGGTCATAACTTTCTCTTTGAGCATCTGATTGAAAATTCGTAAGAAGTTGCAGAAAGAGGATGGACTGTGTTTTGTTTGGCTATGATTTTTATAACCTAAGGTTGAAACAGTGACACATGGCATGTCGTACAAGTTAACTCTACTGAACTAGTCTATAATTAGGTCATCGCAGGAGATTGGGAATAAATATTTCTTTGGGAATCCAATTGCAATTAGACTCGTGGAGTTAGAAAGAGAACTTAGAGGGCTATTACAGGCTGAAATTTCAGAACTTAGAGATATGAAATTACAGAGTTACAGTTGTTTCAAGATCGAGCTCCTAAAATCAAGAAAAAGCAAGATGAGGAAGTTTGATGGCAAGGATCTGGTAAATTGGGTACTACAGATGGAGAAATATTTTGATCTACATGGTGTATCACTATTACAAAAGGTACGTATTGCATCTAATTATTTAGAAACGAATCAATTTTATGGTATAAAAGGCTTTGTTATCGTAAACCACTTGTTACGTGGTCAATTTTCACGTAGGAAATGATAACTCATTCTGAGGATACAAAGAGAAACACCTACTTTAGCCCATTGATAAATCTCAAACAAAAGTTCTCAATGGTAGAGAACATTGAGGACTTTCAAATATTGAATATAAGGGAAAATGATATTCGAGAGAAGCAGAGGATTAATGTCTCCATAGGGAGTTTAAAGGATAACATTCAACATGAGGTTCGTCTTTGGGAACCTAATTCATTGGAGAAGGAATTCAGGCTGGCAAGAAAAGTGGAAAGAAAAATTATGGCTACAAGGAAGTCTACCCCTAAAAACTATAAAGATGGAAGTGTTGTTTCTCCTAGCCTTCCACAACCTACAAGGTTGACACCACAACAGTTGGAAGAAAAAAGAGTAAAAGGAATTTGTTACAATTGCGATAAAAAATACATTAAAAGTTATAAGTGTGCTGAGAAGAAATTATTTTACATAGATTATGAAGAGGAGGAAGAAAATGATCAAGAAACATCAAAAGAAGAGGATATACACCAGGAACCAACCCCAAATGAAGAAGAAATGAATCCGACCATATCTTTTAAAGCATTGGCAAAAATTACCACTTCTCAAACTCTCAAGATATAAGGACATATCAAGAAGAAAAAGGTTCAATAAGTGAAAGATCACATCGAGAAAGAGGAAATGAATCCGACTGTATCTTTTAATGCATTGGCCAGAATTACCACTCCTCAAACTATCAAGGTAGAAGGACATATCAACAAGAAAAATGTTCAAGAAGTGGAAGATCACATCGAGCATTAAGAAATGAATCCGACCATATCTTGTAATGCATTGGAAGAAACTACGACTCCTCAAACTATCAAGATAGAAAGACACATCAAGAATAAAAAGGTAATAGTGTTGATTGTTTCGGGCAATATCCATAATTTCATTCATTGTAAGATAGCCAAAGAACTGAATTTCTTCCTTTATCCAGCATCAGAGTGTCAAGTGATGGTTGCAAGTGGAGGAACCATAAATTGCTCTAGAAAGTGCCATAATATCAAGCTATCCATGAGAGAATATGTATTGAATAGCCCAATGCTTTTCATTCCAATGGGTGGTGCTAATGTTTTACTAGGAGTCTAATGGCTACAATCTTTGGGTACGATAGCTTTTAATTTTCAAGAACTTTTCTTGAAATTTTTTTGGGAATGAAAGGAAGTTGAATTAAGGGGTATCGAAGGGAAACCAGGAAATATAATCAACTCTAATAGCATGACAAAGCTTCTAAAAAAGAACAAAGGGGTGTAATTGCACACTTATTTTCACTAGAGGATCCCACATCGAAATCATCTATTTCTCCAGATCTCCAAAACATTTTGGACAATCATTCCAAGATATTTGAGACTCCCAAATGCCTACCACCTATTTGTGATCATGATCATGATATTCATTTGATTCCAGGGAGTGTTTCTCCAAACATAAGGCCTTACAGATATCCATATGCCCAAAGGAGTGGGAACTCATTCAAAAGTTGCAGAAGATCCCAGTTCAAACAATATTGCAAGAACTTGACAAGGAAAGAAAAATCATATTGGAATCTGAAGCAGTCACAGAATTGAGAAAATGACAGCTATGAAATACATCAATTTCAGAGTATCTCATCAAGTGGAAGAACTTACCCACTGAAGATTCCACATGGGAGAACGAGAATTTTATACAGAAGAATCCAAAACTACTCAAGCGTTGAGGACAACACTTTTTAAAAGAGAGGGGCATGTTAGGTCCCTATACTACTAGTTTAACCCCTTATTGTTATTAGTACAACCCCCTTATTATATTGTTGTGCCCATCTAGTCCCCATATTGTTATTATTGTGCCTCATAGAAGCCCACTATTGTTATTATTGTGCCCTTACATTATTATTGTTAGGTTGGCTCTAATTATATTATGTCCCTTTAGACTCCTATATATAAAAAGGAGGTCTTGTTACTTTTATCATCCAAAAATTGTTAATTTGTGTAATGTAAAGGAGGTTTACCCCTCGAAGAGGTTGAATTCTAAGGTGTTGATCTATCTTTTCTATCTTTCTGTGAGCTGGTTTCATAACAAGAAAGAAAAGGTCAAGGTTCATCCTAGAGCATACAATTTAAGGTCTCTACAGTTGCCAGAAGAAGTGCCGAAGGGAGGAAGACAAAGTATTGGAAAGATAAGGACGAAGTGTTGCAAGAGGAAGTAATCTTGAAAGGACTTGACTTGTGCTTGGAGGATCTTATTATCAAGGATCTAAAATAAGAGATCAACTTCAAGAGTTTGGGTAGTGATGTATGATAGAGAGATGACAACTATAGTACTCAATGCTCTACTTGAGGATTGGGGAAAATTCACATCAAGCATATATGCCAATAAGGAAGCAACCACACTCAGTGACATGTGGTCTCTATGCATGACAGAGGAAACCAAACTTAAAGCAAAGGTAGATGTGGGATCAAAGGAGAAAGAATTTGCTACCATGACCAAAAGAAAGGGAAAATTTGGCAAATTTGTTCCACGAAGAACAAACAACAAAGGCATGTCCAAAATTCAATGTTTTGGATGCCAATAATATGGACACTACAAAAGGAATTGTCCTATGCTTAAGAAGGACAACAAAAACAAAATAAAGAGGGAAGAAACTCACATGAATCAAAAGGTGAAAGAAGAATAAAAGAAGAAAAATAAGGAAGATCCATTGGATATCTACTATGACTAAGACAAACTATTTAGTTCAAGTCTTGTTTCAAGGTTTTGAGTAGGATAGGAGGATGTAGGAATAAAATAAAATTTCATGACTAGAAACATCTTCTAGAATCTAGAAGCATGAATTACATAGAGTTCTAGATACTCATGAAGATGTAGCATTTATAATGAGAATTAAAATGCATGGGTAGAAATATCTTCTAGAATATAGGAGCATGGTAGATATAGCTCAAGATATTCATATAGAAGGAGCATACCTAGTATAGGACCTCATCCATGATAAAAGAAGATTGACCATGATTAAGAATCTTAGAAGAACTCCATCATCAAAAGAAAATAAATGTTTGCAAGGAAAGGGTCTTTAAGATCCTATAATGGAATCTTCAAAATAAGGTTCATGAACCAAAGCAGATGTCTCATCGGGAATCCCATTCATGGGATTCAAGAGAAGAATGATATGTAGGCAAGCTAAGATGAAGCAAGAAGGGCCACACCAAGGACAACCAAATGAAGCTAAGATGGTCAAAGGAGAAACAAGTTAAGGTATGTATGCATCAAAGTTTAGTCATGTTATATTTTGTGTATTATTGAGTCATGGGAATAGTTCTATAACATGATCAAGTATGGAAGAATCTCTTTCACCAAGGACATGCTTGAAGGCATGTACTACAATGCAATGAAGATCAACGAAAGAATATGCTCAAATAAGGAGTATAACATTGTTGACTACAAAGAAAGAAGAAATGATGACTAGTCCAAGAAGAAAGCAATAAAGAAATGCTCTCACAAGAAGCATAAGATGGTTGACCTATCTATCTAAGAAGAAGGAAATGAAGAAAGAGATCAAGCATGTGAAGAACACCATGATCACCAAGAATCACTATCTGATAAGATACTTTGAAGATATCTCCTAAAATAAGGCAAGACAACTCTGACAAAGGAAGTAAGGACCCTTGAAACCTATGAAGACCTTGGAGATATGAAATATATAGATAACTGATTCTACTCTACAAAGATGTTACGATGAAGAAGCCATCCAACAAAAGAAAAAAAAATGTTGAAGCAATATCATGATGAAGTCATGATGGGATACAAGGTTGAAGCATGTAAACAAGAAAATACAATGAAGCATCTATGAGAAGAGTATTTCGAAGCATGGACAGATGACAAAGGAGCAGCCAGATGAAAAGAAAACCTGATGTACGGTAAGAAAGACACTTTCCACGAAGGAAGTAATGACATGAAAAAACATGAAGGAAAGTGATCGACGGATGGTGCCCTACCTAGAAGAAGTTCGAATAAAAACTTCATGACATCAAAGAAAGGAAGGAGATCAAGCAGCTGAAGGACCCATCAAGAAGAAGTTATTGATGAATGAAAGAGTCCCTAGCTAAGAGGGAGCTCTAACAAGTCCCTGATCAAGAGGGAGTTTTGGATCACCCCTAATTACAAAGGAGTGACATTTGTGTTTTTCCCATTTCATGGGTCATGCACTAGACCAGGACTGGAAACCATAAGTCCAGATGAAGGCCATGAATGGAAATGTAGCCACAAGATAGACACAAAATTCTTGTCTTCACTCGGGAAGAAATAATGGGAGGATTAGGTAATCATCTGGCATTCGATACTCTTTGAGGATGTGTAGGGAATCCAAGACAAGAGTAGGCAAGAGGACTGATATTATTTGAGGGTTGGGAACCCAAGATAAGAATAGTCCTAGAAGGTCATACTTAGAGAACACCCGGGTGACTATGTACCTTGAGATACAATGATCAAGGTGTCTATAAATCATTGGTATTGCCAACATTGTAGCTCATGATCTTATGAAGAGATGGGGTTGTTAGTCAAGGTTTTGCACTATGAAAATGATGATTGATATGATGTTATAACAGATGGATTGCAAATATGGTCCCTCTTATGTGAATTCTTCAGAGATTGATAGTAGCCAAACACCTTGTAATTTTATATGAATACCTCCCTAATTAATAGGGAGTGTTGAAGGAAATGTAACTAGTTTCGATATTCATAAATGTACTTTTAATATTTGTATTTACTCAAGAAAAGAAATATTATTCTTATAATATATGTCAATGAGTTTCTTTCTCATTGAAATAGGTCTAGCACTAGTTAAAGTGCTATAGGTGAGTCAAATAGTCAAAATAAAAGGTTTAATACCTTAAGGGCTTGTTACACCATGCAATAATATGTATTAGGGTCATAAGAAGACCTCCAAGAAAAGTCATAAGCCTCCTCCAAACAATGGCACCATCAAAAGAAGAAATCAAAATTATATCAAGCAAGTCGACCTCAAGTCTTCACGTCAGCCTCTAGTCAACCTAAAAGAAGGAGATCGACTCCTATATAAGGAGCCATTCGACCTCCTCAAAGGACAACGATATCATATCTGAAATCAGTGAGAAAGAGGATGAGTAAAGGGTAGGGAAAAGTCAAGGAAAGAGGTCTCCAAGTATAGTGAAGAAGGAGGAAGAAATATCGAAGCTTTGGAAGTCTGTTCTAGGGCTAAAATATAGTCACACGTGCGAAGAAGGAGAGGGTCTCTCTGTTGTCACAACAACCCTCTATCACAGTCACACAAACTTCATTATTTGGGCTAAGATCATAGGCCTAAAGGGCCTCCCATTCAAGCGAATAAGCAAGGAAGAATAGTGAAGTTAATAAGGTTGATCTGAAGCATACTACAGTCACACGTGCAAAGGAAAAGAAGGCTATTCTACTGTAATATCGAACTCTCCTATTGCAAGCATAAAGGAGAAGTGTTTGGGCTAGAAAATAATTCTTATAAGGTCACCCACTCAAGCAAAGGAAAAGGCTATACAAACGAAGGAAGAAGGAGAAGTCTAACAGAGTTACTGTGAGGGTATTCCCTCACACACGCGAAGAACTAGGGCTGCATTACTGCTGCTCTAAGTCTGCAATCCTTGTAAAAGAGAAGAAGGCTATGTTGGGAGGAAACAAGGTCATCTTCTGAAGTTAGGAAGGCTCCATCTCAAGTGAAGGAAGAAAAGGTCAAGGTTCATCCTAGAGCATACAATCTAAGGTCTCTATAGTTGTCAGAAGAAGTGTTGAAGGGAGGAAGACAAAGTAGTGGAAGGAGAAGGAAGAAGTGTTGCAAGAGGAAGTAATCTTGAAAGGACTTGACTTGTGCTTGGAGGATATTCTTATCAAGGGTATAGGGTTTGACGTTGATCAATAGAAGCTTCAATAAGAGAAATTCATGAAAGGGTTTTCCTCTCAAGAGAAGAGAGGCTTTTGCCTTGATAGAAAGCCAACATCTTGTGTTCTTGTTCTTATGTTTTGGTAGAAGTTTGATGAAGTACACACACATGCATTAATAATAATAATAATAAGATAAAGTTAACAAGAGAAAGTAAAAATACTCCACAAATTGTTATCAAGTGACGAAGAATCATAGTACACTACTTTGCCATAGATTCTTCAACATGTATTGCATCTATTTCCTATAACATTCTCATCAATGGGGCTACTTCTAATTTCTTTCATGCTGAGAGGGGACTTTACCTCCCTTACTATTCCTTCTGATCATGGAAGGTTTTAGTAGTCTAATTTCCACTGTTATATTGTCCATATATTTACATGGGATTAAAACGACTGTTGTTATTTTTCATCATATCTATTATTTGTTGATGATCTCCTAATTTTTCTTGATGGATCCATTAGAGATTCTAAAAATTTCATGAAAGTTCTATCCCTCTTCTGCAAAGCTATCAGAATGACTTCGAATCACATCAAGTACTCCATCATGACTGTAAATCTCTCTCTCAATGAATGAAGATGCGCACTGCACCAATTTCAATACAAACATCTGGACCTGGAGGAGGGTATAAAGTATCTAGGTTACAGACTAAAGCCAAACAATTACTGTATTTTGGATTGGACTTGGCTGATAGAAAAATTTGAGCGTCGTATTAACATATGGTAGCAATGATGGCTATCACGAGCATGCATATTAGTCCTCATTAAATCAGTGTTAGAAGCCATACTAGTATACTGGATGGCACTAGCTTGGATCCCTAAAGGTATCACCTGCATAATACAACAAATATGTCATAGATTCTTATGGAGAGGGAATCATGATGGTAGGAATTTCACTTGTGTCAAATTGGAGTGTATAGAAAAACCTAAAAAATGGGGCGGTTGGGGATTAAAGGATCTAATCTGCTTTGAAAAATCACTTGCAACAAAAATGGGCTGGTAGATTCTCTCAATCACGAGTTTATGGAAAGAGGTGGTATATCAAAAGTACATTTACCCCCAATTGATACTTGAATGGATTCGTAGCTCGATAAGGAATAGAATTGGAGTCTCCACCATTTGGAAATAAATCACACAATCCATATTAGTTATAAAAAAAGGATTGGCCTGGCGAATCGGATCAGGCGAACAAGTATGTATTGGCCAAGATGCTTGGTTGGGTTGTGGTAACACCCACCTCCTTCCTCTCGACCTCAAATAGTTCCTTGATTCAGTTGGCATAAGAAATCTATCCTAGATTGTAGAAGGAAATACAACTTGGCTTTCATAGGCTTGGAATCAACACACGATCTCATGATCTCGGACAACTGGAAAAATGATATGGAACATATATATTTGTGCTATCGAAGAATCCCATGTTAGAATTATAGAACACGAGGATGAATTAATATGGGATGCTTCTCCCTGTGGTGAATACACCCCAAGGAAGGATACTCTTTCATAGTTTCTGAGCATGAACCTGAGATTTCTGAGTGGTGGTGGCAACCCCTTTGGAAATTAAAGGCACCTGCCAAATAAATATTTTTCATGTGGTGCCTATTAATCAAGAAAGCTCCTACTAATGACAACTTACATAATAGATCTATCTATGGCCCCTCTCATTGCTGTCTCTGTAAGAAACAATGTAAATTCATAAACCACCTATTTATGTCATGTCCAGTGACCCAGTTGGTTTCGAAACAACTTTACATCTCCCTTGACATTACTAGTAGATGTGTAAGCCCTTATTGTTATTAGTACAACTCCCTTATTATATTGTTGTGCCCATGTAGTCCCCATATTGTTATTATTGTGCCCCATAGAAGCCCACTATTGTTATTATTGTGCCCTTACATTATTATTGTTATGTCGGCTGTAATTACATTATGACCCCTTAGACTCCTATATATAGAAAGGAGGTCTTGTCAGTTGTATCATCCAAGAATTATTCATTTGTGGAATGTAAAGGAGGTTGCCCCCTCGAAGAGGCTTATTTCTAAGGCATTTATCTATCTTTTCTATCTTCTTGTAAGCTCCAGAAATTCATTTCAAATAGGTCGTCATGGAATTTTCTCTATAATATTTGTTCTACGAAGGTTTAGACTCTGAAAGTAGTTTAAACTGAAATCTTGGTGAAGCTCGGGTCCAAATTTCAGATCTTGTCTCGCTATATTTTCGGAGATATAATCTGAGACATTTAGGGTTTCTGCAGGCACCTGAATTATGTCCTAAACAGGTGACCTTGGGAAAATCGTCATAACTTTCTATTTGAGCATCAAATTGAAATTTAGTAAGAAGTTGTAGAAAGAAGACGGTCTGTAGTTCTCTGTGTATCCATTTCAGGTCCTGATGTTGAAACAGTGACACGTGGCACTTCGTACAATCTCACTCTACTGAACCAGTCTATAATCAAGTCATCATGGGAGATTTGACATAACGTTTCCTTACAAAATCCAATATTGATAAGACTTTCGGGGTTCGAAAGAGGAATCAGAGGCTACTGCAGGATGAAACTTCAGAACTTGGAGATTTGAAATTACAGAGTTACAATTGTTTCAAGATCGAACTCCTAAAATCAAGAAAAATTGAGATGAGGAAGTTTGATGGCAAGGATCTGGTAAATTGGATACTATAGATGGAGAAATATTTTGATCTAAATGGCGTACCACTGTTACAAAAGGTACGTATTGCATCTAATTATTTAGAACCAGATCAATTTTTATGGTATAAAGGGCTTTGTTCTCGTAAACCACTTGTTACGTGGTCAATTTTCATGAAGGAAATGAGAACACATTATGAGGATACAAAGAGCAATGCCATCTTTAGCCTATTGATAAATCTCAAACAAAAGTGTTCAATGGTAGATAACATTGAGGAATTTCAAAAATTGAATATAAGGGAAAATGATATTTGATAGAAGTAGAGGATTGATGTCTCCATAGGGACTTTAAAGGATAACATTCAACATGAGGTTCGTCATTGGGAACCTGATTCATTGGAGAGGGCAAGAAAAGTGCAAAGCAAAATTATGGCAACAAGGAAGTCTACCCCTCACAACTATAAAGATGGAAGTATTATTTCTCCTATCCTTTCACAACATACAAGGTTGACACCACAATAGTTGGAAGAAAAAAGAGAAAAAGGGCTTTGTTACAATTGTGTTAAAAAATACACTAAAGGTCATAAGTGTGTTGAGAAGAAATTATTTTACATAGATTATGAAGAGGAGGAAGAAAATGATAAAAAAACATCAAAATAAGAGGATATACACCAGGAACCAACCCTAGAGAAAGAAGAAATGAATCTGACCATATCTTGTGAAGCATTTGCAAGAATTACCACTCCTCAAACTCTCAAGATAGAAGGACACATCAAGAAGAAAAATGTTCAAGAAGTTAAAGATCACATCGAGAAAGAAGAAATGAATCTGACCATATCTTGTAATGCATTGGCTGGAATTACCACTCCTCAAACTATCAAGATAGAAGGACATATCAAGAAGGAAAATGTTCAATAAGTGAAAGATCACATCGAGCATCAAGAAATGAATTTGACCATATCTTGTAATGCATTCGAAGAAATTACCACTCCTCAAACTGTCAAGATATAAGGACATATCGAGAAGAAAAATATTCAAGGAGTGAAAGATCACATCGAGCATCAACAACAAGTTCTCCAACTTTTAAAGGATAATGCCACTTTGGTGCAGAATCAAATGAAACAACAGGCAGATCAACATCACAATGAAAGAAGTTTTGATGTAGGCGACTGGGTATTTTTACAGCTACATCTCAAGAAAGCAATTTATGAGAAGGAAATGTTGGCAATATTACACGCACTTAAGAAATGGCGACCTTAAATAATGGGAAGACACTTCATGGTAAAAATGGATCATGATAGTCTTAAATACTTTTTAGAACAAAGATTATCTTTAGAAGAACAAAAAAAATGGGTCAAAAATATGTTGGGTTATGACTTTGAAATCATCTGCAAAAAATGGAAGAAAAATGTTGTTGCAGATGAACTCTCAAGAAAGGATGAGGATGTGGAAACATTGTTTTGTGCTATTTCTATTATCCAACTAGATTGGATACACGAAGCAAGGGATGAATGGAAAAAGGACAAAGAAGTGTGGCCACTCATTCAAAAGTTGCAGAAGATCCCAGTTCAAACAATATTGCCAAAACTTTACGAGGAAGGAAAAATCATATTGGAACTTATAGCATTCACAGAAACAAGAACCCGACAACTACGAGATCAATCAATTTTAAAGTATCTCATCAAATGGAAGAACTTACTCACTAAAGATTCCACATGGGAGGGCAATAATTTTGTACAGAAGCATGAAGAACTACTCAAGCATTGAGGACAACACTTTTTGAAGGAGAGGGGCATGTTAAATCCCTACACTACTAGTGTAACCCCTTATTGTTATTAGTGCAACCCCCTTATTATATTGTTGTGCCCATGTAGTCACCATATTGTTATTATTGTGCCCCATAGAAGCCCACTATTGTTATCATTGTGCCCTTACATTATTAATGTTATGTCGGCTCTGATTATATTATGACCCCTTAGACTCCTATATATAGAAAGGAGGTCTTGTCATTTGTATCATCCAAGAGTTGTTCATTTGTGTAATGTAAAGGAGGTTTCCCCCTTGAAGAGGCTTATTTCTAAGGCGTTTATCTATCTTTTCTATCTTTTTGTGAGCTGGTTTCATAACAGATTTTATTTTTCATCGCATCTATTATTTGTTGACGATGTCCTAATTTTTCTTAATGGATCCATTAGAGATTCTAAAAATGTCATGCAAGTTCTATCCCTTTTCTTCAATGCTACCAGAATGACTTCGAACCATAGCAGGTATTCCATCATGATTGTAAATTTCTCTCTCAATGAACGAAGATACGCACTACACCAATTTCAATATAGACATCTGGACCTGGTGGTGGGCTCCAGTATTGTAGCAATAATGCTACAACTCCTGGAACTCCCTTCTTTAATTTTATCAACCCGGTACTTCGTAACAAACTTGGAAGCGTCGGTGCTGTATGCACAAGTACTAGCTCTTGCCGCAGCTGTCACTTGGTCAGCTGGCACAAGTCCGCTAGGGGCTTCAGCCAAATTCTATGAGCTCTTAGAAGAAGCTTTTTAACTGATGGATGAAAGCTAACTCAAAGGAAGCTGACCTACTTGCGGAAAGAAACTGAAAGCCAAAAAGAAACACAAACCCTAGCAAACCCTAATTCTACCAGCTAGTCCTACTGACGCAAAGGAGAGCATGCAGACTACTGAAAGAGATGCCATTACTTCTATGAAGGTAAAATACATGTGTCTAGACTACCTCTATCTGAAGAAAACATCTTTTTGTATTTTTGTTCAAGTTGTTGGAATTATCATGCATGTGCTTCTAACTGGCTGTTTACTGTGCAGGGGTAGATCAAGGGGAGAAATGCTTGGGAAAGGTTGGGAAGGTTCAGAGAGGGTCTAAGGGGTCCCTAACACCCTTCCAGAGAGTTTCACAAAGGTTGGCTGCCAAGAAACCGCGTTTATGAGCTTCTACAGGAAGTCTGCAGGGGTTCTACAGGATGTTTCAGGAATTTCTACAGGATGTTCAGAAATTTCTACAGGATGTTTAAGAATTGGATTTTTGAGGATGGGTGAGTGCAGGAAGATGCATGGATGGATATGGAGGTAGGATAGGAGTCTGAAGTGACCCAGGGACTGATGGATGGAGTGGTGAGATGGTGTGGAAGGATGACTTGGCTTCAAGGCAGCTGAGACAACGATGGAGAAGAAGGTAGGGTTATGTGGGCAAAAGGACGGGTGTGAAGTGAGGAACCTAGATAAGAGATGGATCAGATGGCTCTGATGAAGCTTGGGCGTATGAGTGAGTGGTAGAGATGCCCTGCACAATGTACATTCAACCGAATCAACGAATTCTTGCAAACAATCAAAGTCCTAGCTAACCTAATCTAACTGTCAATGAAACGAATGAACAACAGCTTTATTTGTAAAGAGAACCATGTACATTAATCATGCAAAGAAACATCATAGAGATCTAAACCCATAACTAACTCTTGCAAATGCAAACAGTACACTAAGGATTTACAGTAAAGCAAACTAGTATTTTTGTTGGGGCAGCACTATTTCTTCAATTCCAGCCCCTGATCCAAAAAGGACGAGGTGAAACTGAGAGTGTTGTGTTGTTGACCCTTTTCTTGGAGCTTCTTCCTGTTATTATCCTACCAATATATTTCAAACATATGAAGCAATTCTATTCATAACCAGTGCCCTATTTAACTAATCACAACTAAATTTGCCCAGCAGAAATACGTTTCAAATGCATAAAAGGAAAACAACGATACATAAAGAAAAGGTAACAGTACAAAGAAGGAGGCCCTAGGCTCTTAGGTTGGGCCCAACCCCGAGAGCTATGGCTCCTATAGAAAACTCAGAGCTGATATCAAATCAGACTGCTTCTCATTATCAAAAAAATAATCATAAGTCAAGGGTTATGCTAAAAATGGATACAAGAGAACAAAATAAAGCTAGCAACACTGTAGTGCAGAATATACCAGAGTTTCAAAAGTCCCTTATGAAGGCTGAGGCCTTCACATTTATCCACCACGAGACCCTAGCTGGCCTCCTAAATCTATGGGACTTGGTTGCCCAAACTGTGAGTGAACAACTCCTTCCAAAATCTGCTTGGCTGCCTTCTAGATCCGGTTTTGGTGGCCTTTGGAGCTCGGAGTTGGGGGTGAAGATCCCGAGGAAGGCTATTTAATGCCATAGACAATCCCCCTACAAATCCTCAACCCAAGCTTGGCTGTCTTCTAGCCCATGTCTGCACGGTTTTGCTCCAACATATGTCAAAAAACCTGAAATGAGCACGTGTTAGCCACCAAGGAAGAGTGTCTACCCTTATTCGTACAAATGACATAAACATACTGAAAAATAATGCATAAGTTATGAAAAATGAAGGATTGAACAAGGATAATTAGGCCAAATGAGCCCAAAATGTTACCAAATTTGGGGCTCATCATCACCCCCCTGCTAAAATGATTGCTCATCCCTGAGCAACTAGTCCAGCTCTTCGTCTTTCATTGCTTTAATTGCCACCCTCACATCCCAGGCTTCTGAAGTAGTATCCTCCTCACTGTCATGGAATCCGGCCTTCCTTTCCACCTCTTCCCACTGCTTATGCTCTTCTTTTTATGTGCTTCCTTCTAACAATCCCAAAAGCAGAGGTGGACTTAGCTTGAGGCCAATCCAGCTGGCCTGGAGGTTCTGCATAGATTTCTTGTAGAGAGGCACCCGTGCCAAGGCCTCCCTCATTCTAGTTGGAGTGTGATATTCCCTTATTTTGAGGCTGTGGGACAGTGTGTTCCACCTACGGGTGCAAGAATGAACACAATTATCCCCTAACAACCGCTCCATATCCTCAAAGTGTGCTATGGCTTGAGCCTGCCGATCCATGTATTCCAATAAAGCCTTAGGGTTGGTTGTTAGGTGCTTGTGGGCTGATATCAATGCTGTGGGGTCCCCTGGCTTTGGTCTAATCAGCAGTGGTTCATGGAGTTCTGGGTTCATGACATTTTTTACCTCTGCCGCTCTCTTTTCTTCGTGGTTTAACCATGAGGTCATTGCCATTAGCTGCATATCCCCTACTGCTGTGTTGGGGTCCCATGAGGTTACATTTGGAAGGGCCAAATTATGAATGTAGAACTTTGATAGCTTGGCCTTGTCCTCTATTGAACTGCTGTTACATAAATCCGTGAACTGCTGGGGGTTTTGGATTTGGGAGATACCCCTCTGTGCCAATGTATTAATTTGGAATTGCAACCATTGTTCCCTGAGGTATAGGCCATAGGATTTGGTCGGCTGCCTACATTGCAGAGCGTCCATTGCCCAACTGGCCATGCAGGCCAGTTGTGCCTCCTTTTCTTGCACCTGCTATTTTAGAGATTGTATCTCTATGCCTGCCTGCAATTCTCTCTCCTGTAGTTGCTGGTTTAGATCCTCAAGATCAGCTTGCATTCCTTCTTTTTCTTGAGGTTTTGTTGTGGTGTCCTCTTCTTGCATTTGTCCTTGTAGTTGTTGTTTGAGCTTCTCATTTTCTTCCTGTAGAAATACTCGCTGGCAGTTTCCCACATGTTTTTCCATAGCCAATTCTCTTCTTGCCTCCTTGAGTTGATCCTCCAAGGGGCCTATATCTGCTACTCCTTTAGACTTGGCTATTCTCATCCATGTGTGGGTCCTCACTCTTTCTTACTCTAATGCAAAGAAAAGCGGTATTGTGAATTTCTGTGGAATGATTTTTCCGGCCTCCAAGAAGTTATAATAAGAGCCCAAGCTGGGCTGGGGGCTACGTTCCAGGATGTGCTCTACCTCTTTTTCTTTTTGTGGTGATTTGGTTGCCTCGTCTTCCATTCTTTCAGTCACCTTGAGTCTGGCTAATGTTTCCTGTAGAACGGCTTCAGCATCCTGTAGAGAGGCTTGTGACCCCGATCTTTCCATTCTCTCCCTCCAAGTAGAGGTCCTCGGGCTCCCTCACTCATAAGTGACTGATACTTTGGAGGGGGACTTCTCCTTTGGCGAGGTAGGGGTGTCTTTAATGGTAATTGGGTCTTTGGATGGAGGTTGGGGTCTGCCGGTTTTAATTCTTACACTTCTTCTTGCTTTGAAATATAAAGAAGTCTCCCTCTTTCATTTTTCCTTTGGCTTGGGGGAGGTACCTAGGGTGGCCAGCACAGCTGCCGCCTCCCTAGCTAGGATTTCGACCGATTTCTCCTTCTGCTTCCCTTTTTCAGGACTTCCTGTAGAAAGTCCTGTAGCTGATTTTTGGCTTCCTGTAGAGGGCTAAACTATGACCAGATTGTGTCCAAACCTTGGAAGAAATGAGTGTTCATGGAGGGAGTGCATGTGAGGTTGCTTGGTAGCTTGGTAGGGACCCTTTTCCTTGAGTTTAGAGGCCTTCTCTTTGCATTGTATCCCTGCAACCTGTAACAATTTCCAAAAATTAAGCCTGTTTTTTCTGTTTTTGCCTCTTTCTTTTTTCTTTTTCTCGCTCTTTTTCTCTTTTTTTTCTTTTTTTCAAGAGACAGTAGGGGCGCCTCAATGAGGTTTTCACCCCTACTATCTGCCTTGGGCGCCTCAGAGAGGTTTTCACCCAAGGATCTTTTTATTCCACTTCTCTCTAGAGAGACAGCAGGGGCGCCTCAATGAGGTTTTCACCCCTACCATCTGCCTTGAGTGCCTCAAAAAGGTTTTCACCCAAGGATCCTTTTTTTTTTTTAATTTGCATTTTTTCTTTTTTTATTTGCATTTTTTCTTTTTTCTTTTTTCTTTTTTCTGTGCTATGATGCTCAGGGTATGCCCAAAACAGAGGCAGAACCCTTCTCTATGACTAGCACTGATTTTTCCACAGTTTTGATGAACTCTTGCCTCGAAAGAGGTTTCCTGTAGATCTTTAGTCGATGCCCATTGACGAGCATGGGGATGGCTTCTTCATCAATGGTCTGGATAAGCACAAAACCATTGTCATTACACTTCTCTACTGCATAGGGTCCTAGCCATCTTGTCCTCAGCTTCCCCTTGAAATCTTTATGTCTGGAATCATACAGCAGCGCCCAATCTCCCGGCTGAAATTGTTTGTCATTGAGGTGCCGGTCATGCCATATCTTCCTCTGAAGTTGAACCACTTCTGAGTGAAGGAGGGCCTACATTCGGTGTTCATCTAACCCATTCAGCTGCAATAACCTTTCTTGTTGAGCATGGTTGAGATCTAGGTCCAGCTGAGCTTCCATTCTCAGTGTGTTGTATTCGAACTCAATGGACAACAAAGCTCTCTTCCCATAGACCAGCTCATAAGGTGTGAAGCTGGTTGTGGTCTTCCAAGTGCTGTTGTAAGCCCAAGTGGCCTCAACCAGGAGATCTACCCAATCCTTTCTGCTACTGCTCACCACCTTAGTCAAAATCCCTTCTAATGCTCTATTGGTGACTTCCACCTGCTTGAGGATGATATGGGGTGGAAGTCCTATGCTTGATCTTATGATGACCGAGCAAGTCTTCAATTAAGTTGGATGTGAACTGGCTTCCTTGATCGGTGACTAACTCTCTTAGGTAGCCAAATTTGTAGAAGATGTTTTCTCTTAAAAACTCAGCCACCTTTTATTCTGTTGCAGCTTTGATTGCCTTGGTTTCCGCCCACTTTGTCAGATAGTCCGTGCACACAATGATGTAGGACCTTTGCTTTGAAGGAGGGTTGATAGGACCCACAAAATCCATACCCCACTTCTCAAATGGCTCAAGAGTCACTTGAGGTTGGAGAGGCATTTCGTCCCTTGGAGTCAGTTTCCCCATCCTTTGGCATCGGTCACATTGGCTGATATATCTTCTGATATCTTGATGAAGCGTGGGCCAATAGTAGCCTGCCTGTAGAATCTTGAAGGCAGTCCTCTTGGCTGCAAAATGCCCTCCACAAGGCCCATCGTGACAGGTTAGGAGGATGTCAAAGACTTCCTCCTCCTTTACACAACGCCTTAAGATCTGATCGGGGCCAAGTTTGAACAGGTTACCCCTGATCCAAGTGAATGAAGCACTTTTCCTCACGTTTCTGCTCTTCTCTTTTGAGGATAGATGCGGAGGGAACTGTGCTGAGACCAGGTAGTTTGCTATATCAGCAAACCAGGGAGAGAGTACTGAGATAGCGAACAGATGTTCATTAGGCATCTGGTCATCCACTGTCCCATCTTCACCTGCAGGTAGATCCAATCTAGACAAGAAGTCAGCAACAACATTTTCTTTACATGGTTTATCAACGATAGTCAAATCAAACTATTGCAACAAAAGTAACCATCTAATAATATGAGCATTCACTTCAGGTTTATTCATTAAATATCTAATTGCAGCATGATCAGTATGTACAAATGTTTGATAGCCAGTGATGTAGTCTTGGAACTTGTTTAGGGAATGGACCACGGCCAGGAACTCTTTCTCAGTTACAATATAATTCATTTCTGCCTTGGATAAGTTTTTGCTGACAAAGTATATGGCATATGGAAGATTTTGTTCAACTTGTCCTAAGGCTGCCCTTATGGATTTGTTCGAGGCATCAGTGTGGATGTGGAAAGGTAGGGCCCAGTTTGGACCTCTCAAGATCGGGGCGGACACTAACTTATCCTTCAACTCATTCAGAGCCCTCTGACAGTCGTCAGTCCATCTAAACTCCACATCTTTTGCTAAGAGGCCAAACAATGGCGAGGCTAGCTTACTGAAGTCTTTAATGAATCTTCTATAATATCCTGCTAAGCCTAAGAAACTCCGAACATCTCTTACCTTTTGAGGAGGTGGAACCTTTTTTATTATAGCAATTTTGTTAGGATCCACCTGTAATCCTTGACGAGAAATGGCATGTCCCAGCACGGTCCCTTTAGTCATCAATAATTCACATTTTTCAGGACTGAGGGATAGGTTCATCTCAATGCACTTGGTTAGGACTTTTCCTAGATTGGACAACGCTTCCTGGAAGTTGGACCCATAAGGAGTGAAGTCATCCATGTAGATTTCCACCGAATCATGGACCAACTCAGAGAAGATGCTCAATACTGCCCTCTGGAAAGTGGCAGGAGCGTTGCACAGCCCAAAAGGAAGGACTCGGTAGGCAAAGGTACCCCATGGACACGTGAAGGTGGTCTTATCTTGGTCCTCCGGGCTGATTTGGATCTGGTTATACCCGCTGAACCCATCTAGGAAGGAGAAAAACTTTTTTCCTGCCAGTCCATCCAACACTTGATCTATGAAAGGCAGAGGGAAGTGGTCTTTCTTGGTGGCTTTGTTCAATTCTCGGTAATCGACACAGATTCTCCACTTCCCATTTTTCTTGGGCACAAGCACTAGAGGCGAAACCCACTCACTATCGGAGATAGGGTAGATGAATCCTGCATCCAATAATTTTTGCAACTCTTCTTTGACAATGTCTTTAAGGGCTGGATTCATTCTCCTCTGGGGCTGCCTTACCGGTTTACAATCATCTTTGATGTAGATGTGATGGATACAGACCGAAGGATGGACTCCTTTCATCTCCTTATAGCTCCAGGCAAAAGCATCTAAGTGATTGTTTAGTAAGCTACACAACTCCTTTTCCTGGGAAGGAGATAGGGAGGAGTTGATCTTTAGAATTCTTTCGGGACCAAACTCCACACTCTTGACTCTGAGAGAGGTTGGATCAGTCACACAGAGGTCCACTAAGGTGCTGGCTTGAGTATCCTCCACCAATTCCTCTAAGGGCAATGCACTGGGAGGTGGATTCTGAATCAAGGTCTCAATCAACTCATCCTCTATTTGAGGACCTCCCCTGGTGGTTTCTAAGGTGCATAAGGGTGCAGAGTACACCTCATCCTCTTCTCCTTCTTCCAACCAAAGTGGTAAGTCATGGTCTAATAGAGGTTGGGCAGGAGGGTATAGGACTAGCTGCTTGGACATAGGACCATTTTTGATGGTCATGTTTCCCGCTTGGCAGCTTATGTAAGCATCCGCAGTGGATAACCAAGGCCTTCCCAAAATAATGGGTTATCCACTAAGCTTTGCCTTTGGTTGAAGGACGAAGAAGTCCGCAGGATACTCCCAAGAGTCAACAGAGACCAAGACATCCTCCACAATCCCTTCGGGAGTCACGGTGGAGCGATCTGCCAACTGCAGGACTGTCGAGGTCTTCCTTAAGGAACCCTAAAGGTTGAGTTTGAGCATGGTGTCCCTGGTCATCACATTAATGGCAGCCCCCAAATCAATCAAGGTGTGGGGTATGATGGTGCCATTGATGTGGACATCAACTACAAGACTCCCAGGATCCAAATACTTTGGAAATATTACTTGCCCCAACATAAGATTAGACAAATGTCCTATGACATTGATAGTCGAGGCATATCTTTTTCGCCTGCCTGGGTGCCTGAAACACTTTTCCTTAACCAATTTGTTGTATATCGGTACATCTTTGATGGCTTGGAGAAGGGGTATTCTCACACACAACTGTTTGAGTTCTCCCAGAAGCTCATTCTCTTCTTGGTTGGGTTGTGTGGTTTGTTGGCATTATGATACAAGTGTTGTCCTTGATGGCAACTCACTCAGAAGCAGGCACAAGTGATGGCAACTTAATCAGAGGACAGATCTTAGTACAGTAAGACAAGAAAGAGATATACGCAGGTTCATTAAGGAAAATCAGCGTATACACGCAAGTTGGTTTCAGTAAAAGTGCATACATGTGAAAACGTACCTTTGGTCCGTGGCGGTTAGTCCTTGGAAGTTGTGCCTATGGTTTTGGACCATGGTGTCTCGACAGACGTGTCGATCCCTAGTTTTGAAGTTGATGGTATTGTGTTACTATGGTTTTGGACCGTGGTATTGTGAAGGGCCTAAGGCTATATAAGGAGAAGATCATTAGGCAAAGTGAAGCAAGCAAGGTGTGTCTGACGAAGTGAGAAGATCTGGTATTGCTGGCTATCTGTTCGGGACGCTTGGCAAGGGTCGGATCTGACAGCCAAGGTATAAGTAATTATTTCTAGATCTGCACGCGGGTTGCCTTTGGAGAAAGCGTGTATACACGCGGTTTTGGTATAGCGAAGTATCGTATGCATAATAAGATTTGATATTTCAGGTTGTTGTTGATTCTGGTGGTTGTTGCAGAGTTCTCGGCTCTGGTTTGTGTTCTGTGTTCTTGATGACAGGGTTTCAGTGATTCAGTATTGGGTGATTTAGAGAATTATGATTCAAGTATAAGTTGATGATTGTATTGCAGCAGTGTTTGTTTTGTACTCATGGATCCAGTCTGAAAATTGATGAAACGTGGTCCCTGTAGGAAAGAAGGTTGTAGCCTTCTGTAGGGTCAGCACCTACGTACTAGTAAATGGATCGGCTAGTACAAGAGCTGAGGGGGTTGTAGCTCCCTTCCAGAAGTAATTGGAAAACGAGAGAGGGTTGTAGCCCTCTGCAGGTTGTAGCCTGCATGGTGGTAAAGGACTGCACCAGTACATTGTAAAAGAAGTTTCTTATTAAAGAAGAAAGAGACGAATTGCAGCAGGTGGTTTTCACCCACATTGGGTTTCCACCTTATATCATGGTGTTCATGTGTGTGGCTTTTATGTGATGATCTGTTCTGTTATACTGCACCAGTTTACTGTTAATGTGGTTAATAATGTTCTGATGCATTTATTGAAGATAAGCTAACTGAATCATAAGATTTCTGGATATACGCTAGTTGCTTTAGACACAGTAGCGTGTACACGCGGGTTCACTTAACTGAAGTAGCGTATATGTTTCTGAGCATGAAATTTGAAAAGTTTTACCGATCTGATAATACTGATTCACCCCCCCCCCCCCCCCCCTCTCAGTATTATTTCCAACATGGTTACTGTTAGTCTGTCAAGAAAGGGTGGAATGGATTTTGGTTCACTTTCCTGTTTTTCTTCCTCATCCTCTAGGGGAGGAGGTTGGCGATCTGGAAGAGTCTTCCCGGATCGTAGGTTGATCTCCTAGATCTCCACAGCATAGGTAGGGCATGTTGTTTCCCCAGTGTATACCTGATGGGCCTGTCGGTTGTTGGGGTTCGGGTTCGGTTGAGCAGGCATTTGGGGTTGTCTTGGAGGAGCAGGAGTTAATGGATGTGGTTGAGCTGGTGGTGGAGGCAAAATGGTAGGAGGAGTGTTGTACTGGGGCCTCCACCCCGGTTGAGGTACATTCCACTGAGGTTGTGGCTGGGCATGTGAGTGAAATGAATGAGAAGGAGGTTGAGTATAGTATGGAGATGGATAAGACCATGGAGGAGGTGTGGACCAGGAAGGATGAGCAGGGGGACCCCATGAAGGCATGTGAGCAGACTGGTTGGGGTTATAATAAGTTTGAGATGTCCCTTGCATCCCCTGCTGGTAAGGTCTAGGTCCATGCGGCCTCCTTTGGTTGAGGAAGTAGAGAGGTTCAGTGGGTGCCTCAGCCCCTTGGTATATGGCTTTAAATCCAGGCAAGGTAGGGCATTGGTTGGTGGGGTGGTCTTCCTCACAAATGAAACATACCTCTACTCAGTGAAATGGACACTCGTTCTTAGGGTGCTTCCTCGTACATCTGGGACAGAAGATGACCAAAGCCCTCTCAGCTTCCTCTTTCTTTTGCTGAATTTGGAAGGTATCAAGTTGCATGGCAATAGTTTGTCTCATCTCACTCTTGAGGTCTTCCATCTAGTTAACAAACTCATGTTTAGAGAATATGGTACTAGCTGCAAGATGATTCCCCCTACCTCTCTTCCGGTCCGCCCTAGAATGGTTCCTAAACGCGGTCTTTATGTTCTCATAAGGTAGTTGGTAGATGTCTCCTCCAGTTAGCATGTTAAGGGTATCCAAAAGGTCTTCAGGGACTCCTCGGAGCAGAACCAGCTTCAGAGATTCTGGGTCAAGTGTGCACCTGACCCGTTTATAACTGAGTTGGAACCTTTCCTCGTAGTCTTCTAAAGATTCATTGCTTCGCATAGTCATCCGAAAGATTTCTCCCTTAGTTTCCTTGGATCTACAGTAGTCTCGGTATTTGGTATTGAAAGCTTGCTACATCTGAGCCCAAGTGGTGATACTGTTTCCAAGTAACCCCATGAACCAGAGTAATGCTGCATCCTTGAGGGTAGAGGGAAAGAGTTTCAACTTTTGCTCATCCTCAGCCTAGTCATAAGTTCGAAAAAGGACATCAAACTCAAACAGGAAGGTATCAGGGTCTTCAGTAGTCAATCCATGGAAGTGAGGTAGAGCAGAGGGGCTTATGTTTTTCATTTTCATGTCTCCATTGGTCTCTTGGATGGGAAAGGCACCTTCTATTCTCTCGTCTTCCCTTCTACCATTTTGGTTTTCAGCCATGGCCTCGGATGGAGTGTTCTCTAACTCTTCTTCTGTTATAGGATCTTTGTATATCTCAGGAAGTTCACCTATAGGTTCTTCTGGATCACTGTCACCAAAGAAGAGAGAAGGGTGACTCAGTGATGTGGTGGGGGTGTTGGGTAAGAATTTGCCGGTTCTATCTCTGTTCCTACGAGGCATGAAATGGAAAGACTTTTGATTTCTTTTGTTCTTTTCTGGTACCTGCAAAACTAAAATAGATTGAATGGCAACTAATCTATCTTGCTGAAATGGAAATGCAGAATTGAGATGAAAGCATGAAAGGACTAATCTATTTTGCTCAAATGAAATTGCAGGAAGTAAATTCTAGTCTACTCTTGCAGAATTGAAATTGCGGAATTGAAATGCTAATCTATGAAAGCAGGGAATATCTTCTAAACTTTTGCAGAAATGAAATTGCAGAATGGAAATGAAATAAACTATTTAACAGAGAGTGAGAGTAGGAAAATAGAAGAAAAAGAAACAATCACCAATACTCTGACGCTTCCCCGGCAACAACGCCAAAAAGATGGTGGGCTCCAGTATTGTAGCAATAATGCTACAACTCCTGGAACTCCCTTCTTTAATTTTATCAACCCAGTAGTTCGTAACAAACTTGGAAGCGTCGGTGCTGTATGCACAAGTACTAGCTCTTGCCACAACTGTCACTTGGTCAGCTGGCACAAGTCCACTAGGGGCTTCAGCCAACTTCTATGAGCTCTTAGAAGAAGCTTTTTAACTGGTGGATGAAAGCGAACTCAAAGGAAGCTAACCTACTTGCGAAAAGAAACTGAAAGCCAAAAAGAAACGCAAACCCTAGCAAACCCTAATTCTACCAGCTAGTCCTACTCACGCAAAGGAGAGCATGAAGACTACTGAAAGAGATTCCATTACTTCTATGAAGGTAAAATACATGTGTCTAGACTACCTCTATCTGAAGAAAACATCTTTTTGTATTTTTGTTCAAGTTGTTGGAATAATCATGCATGTGCTTCTAACTGGCTGTTTACTGTGCAGGGGTAGATCAAGGGGAGAAATGCTTGGGAAAGTTTGGGAAGGTTCAGAGAGGGTCTAAGGGGTCCCTAACACCCTTCCAGAGAGTTTCACAAAGGTTGGCTGCTAAGAAACCACGTTTATGAGCTTCTACAGGAAGTCTGCAAGGGTTCTACAGGATGTTACAGGAATTTCTACAGGATGTTCAGAAATTTCTACAGGATGTTTAAGAATTGGATTTTTGAGGATGGGTGAGTGCAGGAAGATGCATGGATGGATATGGAGGTAGGATAGGGGTATGAAGTGACCCAGGGACTGATGGATGGAGTGGTGAGATGGTGTGGAAGGCTGACTTCGCTTCAAGGCAGCTGAGACAACAATGGAGAAGAAGGTAGAGTTACGTGGGCAAAAGGACGGGTGTGAAGTGAGGAACCTAGATAAGAGATGGATCAGATGGCTCTGACGAAGCTTGGGCGTATGAGTGAGTGGTAGAGATGCCCTGCACAATGTACATTCAACCGAATCAACGAATTCTTGCAAACAATCAAAGTCCTAGCTAACCTAATCTAACTATCAATGAAACGAATGAACAACAGCTTTATTTGAAAAGAGAACCATGTACATTAATCATGCAAAGA
Source organism: Pinus tabuliformis (assembly GCA_031772625.1). NCBI lineage: Eukaryota > Viridiplantae > Streptophyta > Pinopsida > Pinales > Pinaceae > Pinus > Pinus tabuliformis. The sequence goes on along the minus strand of CM062810.1, from coordinate 703,743,009 downwards.
AACATCACAGAGATCTAAACCCATAACTAACTCTTGCAAATGAAAATAGTACACTAAGGATTTACGGTAAAGCAAACTAGTATTTTTGTTGGGGCAGCACTGTTTCTTCAATTCCAGCCCTTGATCCAAAAAGGACGAGGTGAAACTGAGAGTGTTGTTGACCCTTTTCTTGGAGCTTCTTCCTGTTATTATCCTACCAATCTATTTCAAACATATGAAGCAATTCTATTCATAACCAGTGCCCTATTTAACTAACACAACTAAATCTTCCCAACAGAAATACGTTTCAAATGCATAAAAGGAAAACAACGATGCATAAAGGAAAGGTAACAGTACAAAGAAGGAGGCCCTAGGCTCTCAGGTTGGGCCCAACCCCGAGAGCTATGGCTCCTATAGAAAACTCAGAGCTGATATCAAATCGGACTGCTTCTCATTATCAAAAAAATAATCATAAGTCAAGGGTTATGCCAAAAATGGCTACAAGAGAACAAAATAAAGCTAGCAGCACTGTAGTGCAGAATATGCCAGAGTTTCAAAAGTCCCTTACGAAGGCTGAGGCCTTCACATTTATCAACCACGAGACCCCAGCTGGCCTCCTAAATCTATGGGACTTGGCTGCCCAAATTGTGAGTGAACAACTCCTTCCAAAATCTGCTTGGCTGCCTTCTAGATCCGGTTTTGGTGGCCTTTGGAGCTCGGAGTTGGGGGTGAAGATCCCAAGGAAGGCTATTTAATGCCATAGGTAATCCCCCTACAAATCCTCAACCCAAGCTTGGCTGTCTTCTAGCGCATGACTGCACGGTTTTGCTCCAACATATGTCAAAAAACCTAAAATGAGCACGTGTTAGCCACCAAGGATTGAACAAGGATAATTAGGCCAAATGAGCCCAAAATGTTACCAAATTTGGGGCTCATCACCTGGAGCAGGGTGTAAAGTATCTAGGTTACATACTAAATCCAAACAATTACCATATTGCGGATTGGTCTTGGTTGATAGAAAAATTCGAGTGTTGTATTAACATATGGCGACAACGACGACTATCACGAGCATATTAGTCCTCATTAAATCAGTGTTAGAAGCCATACCAGTATATTGGACGACACTGGCTTGGATCCCTAAAGGTATCACCTACAGAATACAACAAATATGCCGTAGATTCTTATGGAGAGGGAATCATGATGGTAGGACTTTCGCTTGGGCCAAATGGGAGTGTATAGAAAAACCTAAAAAATGGGTGGTTGGGGATTAAAGAATCTAAATTGCTTTGCAAAATCACTTGCAGCAAAAATGGGCTGGTAGATTCTCTCAACCACTGGTTTATGGAAATAGGTGGTATATCACAAGTACATTTACCCCCAATCGATACTTGAATGGATTTGTAGCTCGATAAGGAATAGAACTGGAGTCTCCACCATTTGGAAATAAATCACACAATCCATATTAGTTATCAAAAAAGTATTGGCCTGACGAATCTGATCAGGTGAACAAGTATGTATTGGCAAAGATGCTTGGTCGGGTTGTGGGAACGCCCACCTCTTTCGCTTGACCTCAAACAGTTCCTTGATTTAATTTGCATAAGATATCTATCCTAGATTGTAGATGAAGGAAATACAACTTGGCTTTCACAGGCTTGGAATCAACACACGATCTCATGATCCCAGACAATTGGACAAATGATTGGAACATATATATTTGTGCTATTAAAAAATCCCATGTCAGAATTATAGAACACGAGGATGAATTAATATGGGATTCTTCTCCCTGTGGTCAATACACCCCCAAGGAAGGATACTCTTTCATAGTTTCTAAGCATGAACCTGAGATTTCTGAGTGGTGGTGGCGACCCCTCTAGAAATTAGAGGCACCTCCCAAATCAAGATTGTTCATGCGGTGCCTATTAACCAAGAAAGCTCCTACTGATGACAACTTACATAATAGATCTATCTATGGCCCTTCTCGTTGTTGTCTCTATAAGGAACAATCTAAATTCATAGATCACCTATTTATGTCATGTCCAGTGACCCAACTGGTTTGGCAACAACTTTACATTTCCCTTGACATTACTAGTAGATGCCAGGGATAAAGTTTCATATCTGCATGGCAATCTTGGTGGCGCTTTGCACAGTCACATAAAATCCACAGCCTCCCTCTTTTATTTTTCTTGGGCATATGGCTTGCTAGGAACAAAATAATCTTACATGATTCCCTAATCCTTTGGAACAACATATGCTCCAATATAGAGGCACTTTTCTGTCTGATCCCTAAAGACAAACCCAAGAACTTGGCCCGAAACATTGTACCTGAAGTCATTGACAAATCGTTCCTATGGGCATACTTCGACGGATATTCTCAAGAAATTAGATGTGGGGGAGGAGCTATATTATATCTCTCTGACAGTCATTATTACAAACTAAAGATGGGGTTTGGCCGCGACACAAACAATTATGCAGAACTTAACTGCCTCAGATTACTCCTCATATTTGCACTTGAGAAGAACTATAACTAGATTCAGATATTTGGAGACTAAAAAATTGTCATCAATTGGTTCAACTCACTTACTCATTGTCACATGCACACACTCAGAGGCTTATCGAAAGAAATTATAGCTTTAAAGTCAAAATTTGATTTTATTGTTTGCTCCCATATTTACAAGGAAAGGAACCAGATTTCTGATAGTCTTTCCAAACAAGTCGCACAACAACCCAACGGCCAATGGTTAATACTGGAACAAATGGAATAGGAAAGATACCACTATTACCACAAGCCTTTCATCGAGCATACATGGGAAGCAACATTGACTGATCAATCTCCATGATCACTGACAATTTTTATTAGACACCTTTTGCTGTTTTTTTTCTTCAAACAATTACTATGCACTGCTTATATATATATATATATATATATATATATATATATATATATATATATATATATATATATATATATATATATATATATATATATATATATATATATATAGATATATATATATATCTGTGTGTCATTTTTGTTAAATATTTATGAACGATGAAATGATATTCTAGGATAGATGGCTCGGTCCATATTTGATTCACACATAGCACTTTATGCAACTGATACACCATGTAATTTTCGATATTAATATAATGGAAATTATGATTTTTTCCTTAGGGGAAAAATAAAGAAACTTTAAATACCTGGTTGAGAATTTGTTTGGTATCGAGCTAATCAAGATATACAATTCTCAAGATCTAATAATTTGGAATAGTCTAATGAAATGGATGAAATATATTTGGATGAATCTACCCATTGGTTGGGTGTAGTTTCATGGATTATGTGATATCATATATATTTGTATACAACCAAATTGTAAATTTTAACCTTTTAAATGACCATGGGCATGAATCTAATCATAGACCTTTTAACCCCCACTCTAAACATTGTCATGTGCTAAAGCTCCATTGAAGAGAATTTTGATAACCAAAGGCACTTACTTTTTGAAAAAAATAAAGATACCTTTCCTTAAAGGAATTAAATAGTTAATTAAAGCTCCTATTATATAAGAACCATATTGGAGACCTCTATCCAAAATTTACAACAACCCTCTTTACTTCCATTAACAAATTCTCTATTAAGGTTATATTGTGTAAAAGGAAACATAGAACAACCAATCCTTGGTATGATAATAAGTGTAAAATTTCTATAAAACACATTAGGGATGCTTCTAACGAGTTTTAAAATTTGATAAGATAAATTAATATGAAACACTAATCAGAAGGAAAAAATTATGAGGGCCTTCATCTGATCCCTAAATTAACTTATGCCCATATTAGTGGCAGGTATGGTGCACCTAGTGGTTATAGTGGTAGTGGATGGAATTAACCCCATGTCACATGAGTATAAGACCATCCTTGTTGCTGATTCCACTAGTAAAAAACAGAAGGAAAATATGTTGTACATAAATAGAAAGCAAGAGAATCGTTTGAACCTATCTAAGCTATCCTATGAAAGTCTAGAGACAATTTTTGACTCATTAAATAAATAAAATAATATGATTTCCCTAGGGGACTGAAATTCCTATCTTAAAAGACAAAAAGTCTATGGTTATGTGACTTGCAAAAGGGAAATATAAGAACATCAAAGGATAACAAGTTTAAATCTTAAAAGTTTGAGGGCCTATATTCATCCCTTACATACACAAGCTCTTCAATTTAGTTTTCAAGTAGGACTTCCATAAACCTTGGAATCAAAACCTCATTGTACCTATTTTAAAAATAAAGATAAAAACAATTCTTCTAATTTATAATTAGCCCCATTTTACCCAGCCATATGGAAATATTTTGGGAAAAAAGACTAACACACAACTAATCTTATTATTTAGTGAAGACAATCCTTATTATAGTTTGAACGTTTTTGCTTTGTTATTGATGGAAAATATAATCCCCATGTGAATATTAGTTCTTGATTTCCTTCGATATCTATGCTACCACACTCACCTTTTATAATTTTTATTTTCTTTTTGTTTAATGTTTCTTATATTAATAATTTAAATAAATATATATTTTAAATAATTGATCATTATTATATTTAAATATGGTAATTTAAATATATTTTCTTCTGCATATAAATGTCATCCAAAATGTCTTTGTGTGTGCATAACCTCATTAATGTGTGAATTGGATTTAACTCGAGACGCAGATAAGAGAAGTTGTGAATTGGGTTTAGATACTACCCATGGATTGTTTGTTTTTTTAGTCAATTATTAATTAGTTAATTCTTGATCAGAGATGGAAAGGTATGGACAATCTCATTCTAACCTACAAATTAGAGGGTGGGAGCATGAAAACAAGAAAAAAAAAATCCTTATCAATATACAATTTCACCATTTATAATGAAATTAGGTGAAAGTTTTATATGAGCTTCATGACAGAAAAACATTCTTTATAACATGACAATTTAACAAAGAAACAATTTATGCATTATTATAAACAACCTCTCTCTCACTCTGTGTGTGTGTGTGTTTATACATAAACATTATGATATTATTGATGATTCTATGTTGGTTGGAAGAAATTAACTATAATATAGGAGTCAAGCAAGGTTGTCCCTTATCCCCTTCCGTCTTTGAAGTATACATTGACAAGTTAGAAGATTGTTTGGAAGATGTAGGTTTTGTTGGACCGTATCTTATTGGTATAGTCATCATCCTTGTTCTTTACACTAATAATATTGTTTTTATGGTGAGGAGTCTCTATGACCTCGATATGCAACTAAGAATCCTCAAAGATGTTTGCTCCAATATGGAAATTAACGTGAACACTGAGAAAATGAAGGTTATGATAATTAAATCCAACTAGATCACTGATGATAGATACATTTCTATATGACAATAATAGTTTGGAGCAAGGAAAATTTTAAGGATGGAAATTTATATTAAATTTTAAAAACCTTGGCAAATATTAGTAGTCCATAATATGTAAATTGTAAAATGCTTATTGATATTTTTGTAAAAATATTCATTTTTCTAATGATTTTGTATGGTCTCTCTAGGATTTTGGCCATTTTAAAGGTAAAATAATTTTATCCTATAAAATCTGGGCAAAACCTCTTTAGAAAAAATGGATATTGGCGAAACATTTTTTGGAAAAAACATGGAAAATTAGACCATCTGCAAAATATTAGCTCCTAAAATTTTCCTTGACCTAGAAGAAGTTCCTTTATACAAATATTTTGGAATCAATATTCATCACAAACTCAACTAGAATTATAGCATTAATAAACAAATAAATGGAGAGTGGAAATCTTATTATGGGTTTGAAAATAATTGTAAATTAGTGGAACTTTGGATGTGAGATAAGAAAAATCTCCTCTTTGAGACTTTCATCACTCTTTTTATATTCTATGGTTGTGAAGTTTGTGGATGCATTATCTCTAGATAACCCTTGAGAAAGATAGAGTAGTTCCAAAAGAATTTTTAACTTATGATATGAAAATTAAAGGTAATACACCCTATCCTATCTTCCTCATAGAAATAAATATTTCTCCCATTAAGAGTATAACTATGATTAGGTACTTAATGGTGCAAGAATAATATTAACAACATGGACAATAAGTGACTCCCAAAAAGTGAGGTGAGGATCATAGGGGGTGGATCTCCATAATTTTTTTTGCAGTTTTTTGTGTCCATTTTGGTGGTTTTTGGCACATGGTTTTCACTTTTGGTGGTTTTGTGGTGCATGGTGGTTCACCCATGGTTTTATAATTATGCTTAAAGAAGTAAGGTTGTAATCTAATCCAGGTTAATGGATTAGGGATTTTGGATGCCATGGAATCAAATATATTGTATTGTAAACAATGAAGTTAATTCATGATAAAAAAATAGAGATGTGGCTCTAAACAGTTTGCTGGTTTTCTTGGTTTGTATTTCCAAGAGTAAATCTTTGGGTAATCTTTGATTTCCATTGTTTTATTTTTCTGTTTATTTAGAATGTGTTTGCATTGCATTACTATAGAAGGTTTAAACCTTACTTTAAGAGGGTTCAAGATGAAAAACACTTTCTCTTAGAGTACCCTACATATACCTAAATTATATCACAATTTTCAAATACTTTTAACAATGAGGACCTTCTAAACCTTCTAAGTCATGGAAATTATGGTGATCTTAGAACATTTCTCTTTATACTTTTTGAGCAAAAAAAATATCATTTTAAAAAAATCCAAGTAATATCTCATCTTTCATAAGGTCTGATAGACCAATTATGGCCTTAGTGGACATTAGCCATCATCACTATCATCATGTAAAAAGTATAATTATTCTCCTGATATAATAAAATATATAATCAAATAAACTGATTTAAAATATTAATTAGATTTAGAATTGTGGTCATGATTTAATATGCAATATGGTATCGCTATTGAAAGTTGGAGGAATAATTATTTTGTTACAATTAACTATCATAACTTAATTTTATTGAAATTCATAATAAGTTTAGTAAAAATAGTCAAGAATAAATTTTAAAAACATGATTTAATAAAAAAAATTGATGTAATAAAATAATAAAATTGTGCAATCATTGATTAAATCATTTAATCAAGTTTGTAGACATGTTTAATCAATATATTTAATCTTATTGGATAACAAAATTCACCTTGAAAAGGCGTTAAACACTCTATGGCATTAAATTATTATAAGTTTTTGCAATCATGATCCAAATTACATGATTATGTATAAATAGAGTTAAACATTATATGGAATCTCACATTTAAATAATTAATACCTTTGAAATTTAACTTTGAAATAAAGAAATTGTTAATAATGTTATTCATTAACATAGACATAATGCATTTTATACATCAAACAACATCAACATGATATGAAAAAGTAAGATAAACCCCCCATATATATATATGGAAATAATAAATACATCTCAACTAATGCTAGTTCCCCATTAGAGTAAGGGACATCACTACCTTCACTACATAAGAATGCATCTATGCTTTTATATATCTCTTCATTAGGATCTATTGATCGTAAACTATTATAGATATTCCACTAGACAATTCATCACAACAAATCTACTAAAGCATATTAGAAAATCCAAAATCTACACTATGAGGGTTTATTTCTCCTTAGATTTCTAGATTTGTTGATTATCGTTTATTTCATATACATGCAAATTATATATACAAAAATAGAGAACAATGGAATAAAAACTCGCAAACCACAATTGACATAAGATATATCTTGGGAAACCCTTTCAAGAGAAAATCTAGCTAGAAGATGAGGCTCTTATGTTCTCTTTATTTGAATGGAAAATGGATGAAAATACAAAGAAATGAACCTTGTGGCCCATGGGCTGCTACAGTGTACAAATCCTCTCTGTTTTTTCTCTCCCTATCCACCTTGGTTACTCTGCTCATCTATGGAACAAAATGCACTCAAATAGAATGGTACCCGTTTTCCTCCTAGTGGTTAGGTTTGATTCCTTTAGCTCTTAACTAGAGTTACAATATTGACTCTTCTAGTGTCTTCTTCATCATGATCACATGGATGGCCCATTTTCCATGAGTAATGCGGGTTTATGTGGCATCCTATCGACTTATGGTGGTGAAAACATGAAAGTCAACTTCTGCGTGGCATAACTTTTGTATACAGACTCCAATCGAGGCAATTTTTACGTCTTTGGAAAGGTATCCGTGTAGATTAAAAAAAAGGTTACACGCTTAAGCATAAAAGTTTTTACCCCCAAACAATTTTGTTTGATGCCTCAAAATTCTCTTGGAAGTTTTAGATCCCAATTTTCTGAATTGGGTTCCATTGGTAAAAATGGTAATGTGAGTTCATTCCTCCATTTTTTCCACTTTGGAAGCATAAATATAGGTGACAAAAGTATAATGATCTAATTTGGATTATCTATATAAGTTGTGAATATCCTAATGTATAGAGGATGATTATCTAGTGCAATAGGTGTAGCAAGTGGATGAATGGAAGGATTGGTAGTTGGTGCAATCCATGGTGTAGGTGGAGGAGGAGGAGGGGAATTAGATAGTGTATTTGAAGGATGAGAAGGAGGTGGAGGAGTAATGTCCTCAAACATATCATTATTTTAATATGAATCACATAAAGAAGATAAATGAGCATGTCTGACAACTTATTGCTCCTCATTTCTCATCCTCTAGAGTAGAATAGGGATAATGGCAATATGATGCATTAATAGTCATATCAGGGGGGAAGCTTTCATAGATATATGCAATCCTAGAGTTTTTCATGATCATTATACATCATATTAGTTCTATTCCAAAGCCGATCATTGATGTAGACAATTGATCTGACATGGTGACAAAATTTGTGGTTTGGTCTCTATGAAATTCAAGGTCTAGGCATTCAAGGCAACTCATGATTGGCCTCAACCATCTCAACATTAATTTGGGGAGAATAACCCTCACTAACATATAAGCCAATATGTACAAAATAATATATAATGATAATAATACAATTTAAACAAGATATTATAATCAAGTGCACATGCATTAAATAAATAAAAAATATGCAATTAAAACAATCAAATGATAAAATAAAACTACCTCTCTCATTTAGTGTTTACAGTTTTACATATTTATGAGTTTACATATCTCTCATTTGGAAAAATCCATGAGATGGACAAATGAGAGGCTTCATTGTTTTATTTAAATATCTATGAGTTTACAGTTATAGGGACTTCATGAACTTCCATTCTCATTAAAATAATTACAGAAGCACATTGGTTTTAATCTTTTCTAATCATTACAACTCTTCTATATTTTATAAAATATAAATAAAATTAAAACTTGGGTTATCTTCTACTAAGTTGCACTAGGCTATTTTTATTACTTATTCTCTTCCTTTTATTCATTCTCTTCGTTGGTTGGTAAGGAAAAATAATATTAATCTTTTCTTCTTCTTTTCAAATTTCCTATGTTAAAAATCCACCACTGATAAATATATTTTAAGGCCATTTGGATGACAAAACCATCTTTTATATTACCTTAATATATTAAAATTCATGACGAGAGGAAGATCATAGGTCCATAACATTAATGAAAGTGAATGGAGACCATTGAAAAAGCTATAATCATTCGGTTGCAAAAGGAGAAATGAAAAATGGACAATCTTATAACAAATTTCCCCCTTATGGTCTTTCAAGAAATAGGGTGTAAAAATTTCTCAAGCTAATGCTTGAGCCATGTGTAACCCTTGTTGATGTCATGGTATTAGGTTTGAGCTTTAAACTTAATTGGCCCACCCTTTCTCATAGAATGCTAATTAACTTGCCATATATAGTAGACTAGCCAAGCCAATGTTTAGGCCTCTTCAAGTTCTCAATTCATTTGGGGGAGATGAGTATTCTCACATAATAAGGAAGAAACCCTCTCAATATCACTGCAACACTTATTTCTTGGGTGATATGAGAATGTAATCATCATCTTACCATCAAAAAAGATAATTTCTAGGTGATACAAAGCTTAAATAAGATAACTCTTCTGGATATTGCTGCAAAAATTCCTTCCTGAGCAATACAAGACTTTATATGCATATTTTCCACTGGAAAAGATGATTTACCCAAAATATAAAACTCTCACTTGATTTAAAGTCGATGAAGAGGATTCCTCATAAATATTTCACTAGCAATGTCAAATGTCCAAGCAATGTATTTCTAGGTAAAGTTCTTACACATTGAACTTGGTTGGACACTTTCGAACTTGGAAAGCTTGGGGGTCCCTTTTAGAATGAACACAATTAGGAAAAGGTCTAGTAGTTAACTTGACATGTTTCCAAAAAAATATGTGCAAGGTCCTAAAGTCCATACACCCTAGTCCCAAAACAAATCTGTATAAGGCCCTACATTCCATACCAGAGGTAGACCAATCTGTGCCCATAACTTGGCACATCAAATCTAAGATTTGGGATTTTACAAACTCAACTGCAATTACACACATGGATAAGGATTATGTCTTGCACCAACACTTGATTTCATTGTCGAGTTTTCCCTTATCCTTCCATATATATATGGTCTCTAGTCTTATTGAGAACTCTTGAAGGATCTTAATACTGTAAGCTATTGTATCATATTTAGAGCATAATTGTCCTAAATATTGTAAAGGATGTGTTATCACGAAAAAATTGATCATCTAACCTAATTTACTAGATGGACCGAAGTATACCATGTAAAGCCAATTTTACCCTAGTAAAATTGCTTTTGCTGTGAGAAATTACCTAATAAACCACCTTTATTAAGTAATTTATAGTTAAACCCATGAAGAATAATTAAATAAATCACTATTTATTTGATTTTCTTCTAGGAATAATTAATTAAACCATTGTTTTATTATTATTCCTTGTTAAATTTGACCCAATCATGAAAAATAAATAGATAAATAATTATTTATCTTACTTTTCTCTAAGAATAATTAATTAAATTAATTATTACTCTTTGTCAAATTTGACTAAATACCCCTAGGAATAATTAAATAAATCGTTATTTGTTTATTATGGAGTTGTCTATAATGCGACTTTTTGGAGATTCCGGTGACGGAATCTGGCGGAAGAAATTGAGGTTAAATCTTGATTTGTTGCAGTTAAAATGGTTTTTTAACTGTATATTTGGATTCAACACCCTGAAAAACCCTTGGGACGCTTTCATTGTGCAGAAACTAGCTATCAAACTTGGGATTCCAATAAATTCCTACCGGATTTCGACCAGAAAAACCCGCCGGAAAGGCTTCAAAAAGTCGCTTTATAGACAACTGCGTTTATTATTCCTTAAATAACTCCTTGAGATAATAAATAAATCATTTATTTATTTATTTGTTATTTCTAAATAAAAATTTAAATACTTTTTCCCTCCTAAACAAATATAATAAAATATTCCAGGTGGTTATTCCAAGAATGGATCAATAATATTTTATTGTTGCTCATTATTTGAGGATAACTCCATATTTTGTTATAAATAGGAGGGTTTTCCATTCATTATTCACTTTTGATTATTTTCATTGTTGCACTCACTGTTGTAACTTTGATTATGTTCATTGTCGCACACCATATTTTTACTGGGTTTATGCATTATAGAGGAGAGAGACTCTACAGAAGCCAAAAGAATTTGAGGATAGCCAAGAACCCATCCCATAGAGGGGGATTAGTAACATATATTTGTTCCCTTCACAGGTGTTATAATAAAATCATTCTTTACATATCTGGTTTCCATTAGATGTTTTGGGGTTATTACTCTTTATTTCATTGTTTAACTATGATTGTAGCATAGATAAGGATTTTGGCAGCGTTTGTTTCTATCAATAGCTACAGATCTACAATGTTTAGCAGTCATTTTTATTGTTGAGATCGTTTTTCATCCATGATCTTAAGTGGGTTCTTTTCATACATCATTGAGAAGAAAACACTACAACAAATTGGAGACTCCATTGGGGAATAATTCCGATTCAGAACCTTGGGTCTCCAATCAAAATTGGTAACTTCGATGGGTTTTATAATTCCGATCTAGAAACCCGGGTGACCTTTGTTTTTCAGATTAGGGATTATTTTTTTCTCAATTCTATTAATGTTTCCTAGTGTTTTAACCCTAGATCTGATAAATTTCTAACTTCCATAAGCTTTCTGGTTGTTTCCATAGGTCATAGGAACCAGCTGCGGCAAAGGTGACACTTTTTTATGAAATTTGCAGATCGGAAGTCTCAGAGTAGAAATCGCAGTTATCAGCCCAAAAGGTGCGATCTCGGCTCCAGAATGCAACTTTTTGCCCAAAAAGTGTGATTTCATAAAAAAAACCGGTCAGAACTTGCGATTTCTGGGTTTTTCTCAGATTTATTTCTTTGCTAAGAGTTGTCTGTTGGGTTTCTAACCTCTGTCTCATCCTGCTTAGGCCTTGATCTATTCTGTTTTGCTTGTTGAAGTCGATTTTAGCCTCCTCTAGGGCTTCTATTACACTTCTGCCTTTCTAGGAGGAGTTTAGCTGAGTGAGAACTCTAAGTTTTTGTAGCACCTTCAACGACATTTTCCAGATTTATAACCTTTTGTTTCAGATCTGATAAGATAGGTTGCTACCATCCATAGTTTCACATTCGAACTTTTTTGGTCATTCCCTTAGGGTCCCATCGGTTGGCCTAGGTGTTTCACCCATCTCCCTATCTTTTTATAATGATCTTCCCCTCTGGTTTTTTGCTATCGCTGCAACACTTTCTAGTAGCTTAGAGTCACTTGATCCCAGTCACACCGACATTCAGATCTCTTGACTGTTTCAGTGTATTTTCCATCGGTTTAGCGACCTAGATGTAAAGTGTTTGCAAACCTAGTTTGTATGGGGTTTAGTTAATTGTTTTGCTGTTTATTTTCTGTTATTTATTTCAGTTTATTTACAACAAGATTTTTTTTTTTTTTACAAACACGATATGGGCTTAATCAATTAATACACTTGCACACACAAGCACACCTTAAGCGAAGGGCACTTGGTTTACACCGCTGAGCAAAGACTTAACATAATAAATTTATCTCACCGCATCAAAGACAAAAGATATATTGTTGATCTCCCTTCACCATTTTTGTGTTCTCTGTGTCCTTCCATCATTGCGCCACCAAGGCGTTATTCACAGAGACTATTAAGCCTTCACCCCTATTTTTTTGATTGGGCGTATTACTCCTCCCCGTCGGGTTCGAGTTCATAGCCCTTCGAGTCCCCATTCCGACTCTTCTCCTGGTCCTTCCAATTCCTCATCTAATTCCGAACCTCCTTCACCGCATATCGTCACCATGTCTAGACCCATAGCTTGTGCATGACCCCAATCTAGTGGCAGCTCCAGTGCTACACCGGTGGTCACATCAGGCAGAATAGTCTCAGGAACCATTCCGGTAGCCCCTATGCTCCCCTTTATGGTTGGGTTAACTCTAACGGATCTTAACCAATTGATAAACGACCCCATACACCATGATGTTGGTTGGCCCTCTATGCCGACTAAGCTTCCCTTAGACATCCCAAAGTTTGAGGGTATTGCTGGAGAGGATCTTACCAACCATGTTTGATCCTTCCACATGTGGTGTTCATCTAACTCCATAACCGATGACTCCATTCGTCTTTGGCTCTTCTAACGCATGTTCACTGGAGACGCTACAAAATGGTATGTAGACCAGCCCGCCGCTTCGCATTCTGTTTTTGTGACGCTTGCTAAAGCATTCTTATCATATTTCTAGTTACCTCTCTGGTATGACATTGGTACTGAGCTTTTGACCACATTCTATCAATCCTCTACTACTCGCCTTTTTGACCATGTTCAAGAGTGGCATTGAAGGAGGAGCACATGTCGTGCCTTGCCTTTCGAAGACCATGTTTATCTAGATTGGTTTCTCAAGAGCCTTTTATCCCCTATTGGGAAAGATGTCGCGTCCCATTTTCCTTAGACCGAGGAAGAAGCTCTCCATACCGCTTTGAGATATGATTTGATTTATGCTCAATCAGGTTATGTCTATAACGTTATTCCAGACCTCCCTCGTCCTAGCAGAGCTAATGCATCGGGGGCATCTCACATTGTTGATGGTATCGTTGGATCCATTTCACACTCTTCGCCATATTCTCCGCAGAGTTATGGCCACCCACAAGGGGCACCAATTCCTCCAGAATTTATGCCCCTCCTACTAGCAACATGTTTCCAGGGCCCCAACCCGTCTACCAAATTGTTGCTCCTTCTTATGCACAAATTGGTACCCCAGCCCCTCAAGAATTAGCACTGCAGCCTCCCATAGATCCTCAGCCCCAACAACCACCACCCCCTTAGGGTCAGGTGTTTGTGCAATAGTGTGATACCAATTCCCAGAATTCAAAGAAAAAGAATAAGGGGAAGGGTAACAAGGGTAACGAGGGTAACCAAGGTAACCAGTCTAGTGAAACCTAGGGGAACCAACTTGACACCAACAACCAGCAACAAAGCGGCCAACCCAAGAAAAAGAAAAGGCTATTCGTATGAATAAGCCTTGAGCATGTTGTGGTGTACATGGCCACTACACACATGAGTGTCCCCTTTTACCCCATATGCACCAACTATGGGAAGCTCAAGAAACTTCTCGAGGTCAACAATCGCCTCAAAATCTTGTGCCACCTCAACTGCCCATTCTGAAAAATCCTTTCCCTTAGCAAGGATTCATTGTTGCTCAACTGTAGCCAGGTCAAGCTAACTCACCTCCCCCAACCTTCTGGTCTCGGTGACTACCATATCTTGATGATGAAATCTGATGAGGTTAACCCCTCCAATATCAACCTACAAACTCGATCGTGTCAATATGACAAGCCCTCCACTTCGTCAGCTGCCAAGTCCAAAACCAAAATGTCTGCTGAGACTCTTACGACACCAAATGGTCCTTTACAGATCCCTCAACCCAAATTTTAGGCCATTCCCAAGATCCCAAAGAGACCATTATGCCGTAATGCGTCTTCTAACAGATCTTTCCGTACATACTGTATAGTAGATGACTTGGCGCAATCACTTGCCTCCATGTTTACACTGGAAGTCCTCTAGTCATTCCCTTCCAAAAAGAAAGCTCTACTAACTACCTTGGGTGTAGTGGACCCTTCCGACGATCGCTTGATTGTCTTCCTGTTTGATACATCAGAGCATCCCCCATTGCCATCATCTGTTGCTTTCCAGATACTAGTTAGAGTGCGTAATGCCATCATCTCCAGATGCATTATTGATGAAGGCACATCCACCTATGTGATGTCTGTTGCTATTTGGAAATAACTCAATTCACTTGAGTTGTAACCCTTTGCCATCACCTTGCATGTGTGGGATGGACACTCCTACTAGCCCCTTGGCATGTACTGCAACTGTCCAGTGACCCTTACGGGCAAGATTGTCCATGTCGATATCGAAGTAATCGATGCCCCTTTGGATTAAAATATTATCTTAGGACGTAGTTACACATATGCCATGTTAGCTTTTGCATCTACGGTGTTCCGCAATATGTGCTTCCCCCATGAAGGGAAGATCGTTACCATTGATCAGTTGACTTACTACGAGTCAACATCCGTGACCTCCCCCAAGTCCATCATCTTGTCAGTATCTAATAAATAATCGTCCACTCCTTGAATTAGTGTCTCACCTGTAGTATATAAATATTCCTCATTGTTCGGTGCCTTCCCTGTTCCTCCCCCTCCTATTTCTGAAACTATTTCCATGAGTGTTTGCATGTTACAAGCATCATAGGCTACCCTTAAGCAGTACGGTACACCTGATCAACAACCAACTCCCCAACATCCTTTCTTTCTCTTCCAGCTGAACCCTCTAGACCCACTCCCCCACGACCTCCTCCGTTTGTGAGTGCCTCTCCTATGTTCCCTCCAGGAATTGTTCCTCCATGTCTCAACCATCTAGGACCTATTCTAATGGCACGTTATCCTATCGGCTAGATACCTTTCTTATTCCCCCCTCCAAGAGTTTTCTGTACCTGTCATGGCTTCGCTGGTCCTTCCTAACATGACTCTCGGGATCCCAGTATGGTACATCGACCCCCCTACAAACATTCCGCCTGGTTAGCCAAGACCGTATCATGCTTTGACCTTGGTTCAACCTGTCCCCATGACCCCTGCTCTACTTCAGTACCATCACCACCTCAACAGGAACCAACTCCTGTTGCAAAAGAAGCTGGCCAGGGGGGAAAGCCAAAAAGAAAGATTTGAAGGACAAGGCTCCCCAAGCTCCTCTAGCCCCTAAGGCCCCAAAGCCATGCACTTTGTGTGAAGTTGTTGGGCATGCCACCAATAATTGTCCCGAACTTCCTCAACTTAAACCTTTGGTTCATGAAGTGTTCCCTGAGTCGAATATTATGGAAGCCCATGTTGACATACTGGTCCCACATAAGAAACTCAAAACGCTTCGTACAAACCACCCTTGTGCCCTTTGTGATCTTCATGGTCACTATTCCCATTGTTTCCCTCGTCTCGATGAGTTTCGCGATTGCCTTGGGGTGATTTGTGAATACGAGGCCACTTGTAGTAGAGCTGCTACTCCTCTACCTGTGGATTATGGTACCACCACTCAACTAGAATAGGGAAACTCTGGCCCCTCTATTGTGATCCCCTCCCCCGATGTCGAGATGATGGATACCACAGGTCCCATTCTTTACCTGTTGTCATCCTTGAGTTCCTCACCAACAAACCTTCTTGAGGTTGCTGCACACATTTCTATCGAACCTTTTTCGACAGAATCCGAGGTCTCAACATTAGTAGACCCTCCGTCTACCAGTCCGTCATCTACCATTCAAGACATGCGTATGTGAAAATTATTTCTCAGGTTGATGCACTAGGTAATGCCACCGCATCATGTAGTCAACCTTCCTCCTGTTCGCCCATGTCCTAGCCTAATGAGGACACCATGGAAGTTATGCCTACCCCTAATTACCACTACACTTGAGTAAGAGGGCATTTCTCCAGGAGGATTTCGAAGGCCATCTCCTTCCTAATTCTCCCAATGCGCTCTACCTCCAGAAATGTTGCTCACAACACATCCCTTTGATTTGCATGTCTTTATTTCTGCAATGTAGTTAGGTAAATTGCATCAATCCATTGCCTTTTGTACCTTTCAGATGGATCCATCATCCTGTTGAGGCCCTGAAAATCAGGTCGACAACAAGGGGGATACCCACCCGGTCTGGACCTTGGTTGGCATCTCCTTATCCGTTTGGTATAGCGGGTCTGACTGGGGATAATGGGACCAGTTTCCTAATCTATGAGTGTGTGTGTGTAGAATTTGATGTTGCTGATCTAACAAGTCCTATTTACGATATTCTAATTCTAACCTTAATCTAATTCTATGCTATTGTAGTCTAATAAACAACACATCTAAATCTATACTAACCCGGGGTGTAATTCTTCTTATTATGCGATCTAAAGAGATTTCAAATAACAACTAGTAATAAAGATCATTCAACAATTATAAGAAAGGAAATCAATAAAGATGAACTACTTCACATAAAAAGTTAGACGAAACAGTTGTGAAAAACATATCGCATAATTAGTTATTCATATATTAAGCATAAGTAAATAGCTATCACTGTACAAAAGTGCCAAATGATAACTCAGGCATTCATGCAATAATACATAAACAACTAAAAATTGTATATCACTTTAACATATAAGCAGAAATGGTCAAGAGATAAAAGTACCATTTATGACTAGTCCTACTCATAAGCTTCAAGCAACAATGATTTATCTCTCTTTGTTTTAACATCTACTAAGAGTACAAAAGTGCAACATCAGTAGCAGATATCAAATGCAAAAATCAACAAATCCTGTTCCATTCATTCACCAAAACCTCCTCAGAGGGTACAAAAGTGCATGTTCTGAGGACAAGTTTTTGATAAATTTCTGGACCCCTCTCTAAATGCATGAGAAGGGTTTAAATACTACTAACTAAATAACTTAATTACACAGATTAAGGATACGGTTTAAATGACCGCCCTTTTTCTAAGCTAAACTATTTCTAAAAATTAATCTAATATCTAACTATTTCTGCATTTGCTCCTTAATGTTGTAAGCATTCAGCATTTGCTTGGGAGAGTCGGCTGACTGTCTTCCGCTTTTAGTTGAGCTAAGCAAACAGAAATGGTAAGAGCTGGCACCATCTTTTCAGCAGGTTGATGATATACTCGAGAGTCATCTTCTGACTTTGTGGATTTACTGCGTATGCCCAGTAATAGCCTCAGTTCAACTTGGTTAACCCTTTGGATTGCTTCTGCCTTTTCTTTAGCTTTATGTTTCCAGTTTGTTCTTTACCATTGCTTTCTTGCGCTTTCTGGGTTTACAAGTGACTGAGCAGTTAGAGACTTTGCTTTTTGAATAATTTTCTCAGCGATGCGCGATTAGCGCTAGGCGCTAATCGCGCATCGAAAACTGCCTCCGTTCTTTGATCCGGGCCTTTCTGATGCGTTTTTCGCCTTTTGCGCCTTTTTCTTTACTGGGTACAAAGTTTCAAAATTTGTGAGAATAACGCTTTTTTGTGAGCTTTTGACCTTGAGCTTTAACCTTCCTGTTGATATTAGCATCATTGAATACTTATTCGACCATAGCTGTAAAGAAAGATCTGCAATGGATGTCTTAGCAGCATGCTGTAAATCTGCGGCTCTGTTGCATGCGGGCGTCTTGTCTCTGTCTTTAGACATTGGAGTTTTACTCTTTTTCCTCATAGCTTCCTGCATATTGCTTTGTGTAACTTTTGTTTTTCGTTCCTGCAATTCACAAATGAGGAGAGAGTAATGATAAAAATTGACAGGAAAGCTTTAAGTGATACGGATATGCAAAAACATGCTATTTGACGTAAACTGACTCTTCGAACAACACAAAATCGTTTTTCACCACAAACTGGCGTACAATTCATTAATTATCATTAAAGCGCGTATCCAGTTCTTGGTTTATGGAAAACTTTTCTTGAATATTGAGCCAGGAAAATTTGCGATGGAATGTTTCTGCGATCTGCATCGCAGCATCGCATTATCGAAGTATTGCATTATCGCAATTTCATTGTGTTGTGTTATCGCATGTTTTCTTGATCATGCTATCGCAAAATCGCAGAATCACTCTATTGCAAAATTGCATAATCGCTGTATCGCAAAATCGCATAATCGCTGTGTATTTTTTGTACAATTTTGCGAGATGCGATATGCGATATCGCATATCGGCGATTCTTCAAGGTTTTCCAACGTGAGTTTTATATTAATGCATGCGATGCGATGGAGTTCGCATCGCAATCTCGCAATTTATCATTTTTACTCATAAGGAAGTGTCTTATAATTCTTTGTGCGATGCGATGTTTCTTAAGGAGTAAAATACATAAGCCTTAATTGATTTTTATTTTATTTTTTACTAAGGGTCCCCACTTACCTAGCGTTATTGCTAATACTAAATAAGGAGGGGGGTTGTTGGTGGCCACAACACATCCACACCATATATCGGCCATGCCGATGGTGCGAGTTGCTTCTCCCAGACTCTAGCCTCGGTAGTCTAGCCATTTTTACCCTCTTGCATATGTTAGTCCCTTCAAACGGCATGTGCATTGGATCTACCACCAATATTATGACAAATATGATGTAGTGATAGGTTTTTTAGTCAATGCCCTCGTTCATCGCATCCTTCATCTTCATCTTCGTTTAGATTCCTTGCTACTTGTCATGCAATTGAATGGTGTGTATCATGTGCATAACCAAGTCCTATTTAGAAAATATCTACGAGTGAAGCTATTAGTAGGTGAATTTTAAACCATTACATTCAGTCATGTGCCTAGAGCCCAAAATCACTATGTATATACCATCACAAACAACATTCTGGATTGGCATTTATCACATGTATACCACAAAAGATAACCATAGAAATGGAAAACTATCATCATAATAAAAAATCCGTAATCATATTATGTATCATAAAAGTGTTTGGAGCCATAGCTCTAAATACATCCGACATGCCCATAACATGTTACAATACTCACAATCAAAGGGATCCACATGTCCTTGCATCTAGTCACTATCTGACAGATCTCGTGCCAAAGGCTCTACTCTACCTGCACGTAGATCACGTACTGCTTGACCTGCCATCGCCACATGCTGCACGATACCTCGCCACTCTGAGGGAAGACCCATACACTCATCTGTGTACCGATCCTCTAAGTTGTGCCATCTACGCTCTAAAACCCAGTTCAAGAGTACATCAAACCTACGATGCAAATCAGCAAGCAGCACAGTATCCTTTGGACCCTACTGTGACTATGATGTCCCCCGATCTGCAACCCCAGGCACTGTGACTTGGCGTGCATATCCTTCTGGCTTCACCGGTGCTATGTATGTATACAACATGTTTCACACTCAGTACCACATACATGTGACATAAATATAAAATGCACCATAAAACATAGCAACTTAACACTTACCCTCTGGTCCCCATGCTTGCCCGGGTGGAAGTGGCAAGTCAGGATCCCTTGATAGTTCATCCCGCTACAAGGGTAGTTGCCAATGTAAAGGGGCATCTAGTCCTAGTGTGCGAAAAACTCAGGTCGGAACACTCATCCAACTCTCCCTCCTCCTCCTCTTCGCAGTAGCTGCTCCCAGCGATGCATCTTGGGCTCCTGTGGGCCCCCATCTCAGATATGTACATGAGGATAGATAGTGGGTATCTTATCAAAGAAGAACGCACACAGTCCTGTACCAAAACCGCAGTCACGATTCACTTGTCTCTTACAAAGACTCAACTGTTGTTTCACCAACGACATCATCATCTAGACCCACCCATAGTAGGTCTTGACCAAAACACTCTCAACTAACATCATCTGCCCTCTAGTGATGTGGTGGAATTCCTGGCTGCCCAAGACCCGTAGCACAACTGTGGCAACATCTTATGTCTCTAGCCTCTCTATATCAACAAGAGGGATAGTCGTGCCCTTGACACGAACACCCCATCGACAATGGTACTCCACGAACTCAATAATGTTCCTCCCACGAGGTAACACTAGATGAATATCCCCCACCACTCCGAGGGGAGGCTGTCCAGTCAAAAAATAAATATCCTGTAATGTGAGCTCATTCTTTTGCCCTTGCATGACAAAGACCTCCTGGTATGGATCCCAATCACTTACAATTCTCGATTGAAAGGGCTCACCTGCCCTCATTAGTGGATTCTTTACCAACTTGAGAACCTCATAATGAGCCAATGCCCCTTGAACCGCCTGATCCCCCTAGATATTGGATCGAAGAGTGTCCAAGTCTCATTCACGCCAGTTGATTTTATGCTCTTCCATATCTGTAAAACACCGCATGTCTTGTCAGTTCAAAATAGAAAACAACCCACTACACTGATAAACCTGCAACCCTCACCAGGCCAGTAGACAAACCTTTCCTCCAACCATAAATCGTAGTTTTCAGCCCAGAAAGTGTGAGCTTGTAGGTTTCTAGTTGTTTCTTGTGAGCCAGATCACACTTCTAGACCTAGAAAGTGTGATGTGACCGTGAGCAAGGGCAAGGGTCTCTCAGCGAGCTGCTAGGTGCCAAAAATCAGGAAATAAACCATTGAAATTGAAGATATGAGTAAGACCGCCTACTTGGAAGTATCAGAGCCTGATTCCGACGGTCAGTTTGTCCACTACGATATACACAAGATTTGGGGCTTTTTCCTCCTCTCCAAATTCACCACAACTCACTTAGAAAATAAATCCAAATTGGAGGGAAAACACCCTTTTATAGGAAAACCCACAGTTTTTCTATCGCCCATTGCGACTAGACCGTAGATCAGTTTGACGAGCCGTCAGCACCGCTAGAAAGCTCTCACTGAGATCTATAATGGGTCTTCCTAAGTTTTTGATGATTTGAGACTTCACCGGGAAGCATTTTTTCCAAGAAGAGTCACTTCATTGCCTCTTAAAATCGAATTTCGTCATAAAGCAACACTTGTACTTTGAGGTCCACCTCCTCTTAATACTTTTCATACCATATGTCGATCTTCATCATGAGTAACCATCATTTACTCATGTTTTCATTGTCCCCATCAGGCCGAGTTTGTGTGGCAACATCATCGAGTCACCCTTGTTTAGAGCATCCACAATGAGTCACCCTTGCACTCTTCGAGTCTATTTCATGTCCCATTATATCATGTCACAATATTCCATCCATATTTGCATACCGTTCATCTTGTGTTTCCCATTTTGGCCTCTAGTCATATTGTCCCCATCCCCTCCAGAGTTGAGTAAGTTGCTACCAAGTCAACCATGCACTTTATGCTCTAACAAGAGTAGTTGTATGTTTGTCCCTCAGTCCCATTTCTCCATTATCCCTGGTGTCATTCCATTAGTCACATTACTATTTTCCCTCGTGCTTTAGTTGAGGATCCTCATTGCCTCATCTATCGCAGGCCCTATTCTGTCGACATCAACTCATTTATTCTAGAATAGTGACTTAGAGGGTGGTGTATCTCAATTCCAGCTTCCATTCTTATTCGATGCCTTGGATCGAGTAGAGGGTCTCATTATTACCATTTGAATTGGTCGTTTCATGTTCGTGATCCATACACTTGATGGTCCAGTGATGCAACAAATTGTACCAACAATTCCCAGGTACGTGTGAGATGTTTCAGACCTCATGAGGGGGAGGCCCTTCAGGTAGCCCCCCACATGCCCGATTGCATACCTACTATGCTACAACCTCAGATGCAGTTCTGCAGAGTTGATGGGTTCGGTTCCTACCGATCACAATGTTCATAGCATGCACATCTCCTCCAGATGATCCATTTAGTTTTGCAGAGCCCTTCCTTGTTCGACAGGGATTCTCTGGTTGTTCTACCCTCCCTCCCACCCATTTTTTTGAGGGAAGGGGCATTGTATCTCATGTACTCAGATATTATTGTATTAAGTCCTGGCTCATGTTTTCACCAGGTGCATTATGTATATGGGACACATTGTATTATTTTCTGGCTTTGTTATGCCAGCGTGTCATGTACCATTCAACATGTACTTTATTGCTCAGTTTCATATTTCTGGGCAAACCATTATTTTTGTACTAAGTTATCTCGATGGGTATGGGTATGCCTCCCCTGCCTCATTGAGGTTCGGTGCTACCAAAAAAAAGAGACTCGCATTAGTCTCGCCCCCTATGTCACTATCCTCTCTGAGCTTTAGCTTCATGGGTCTCTCTCTCTCTCCTTGACTCCCCTGTGTTGTCTAAGTGATTGTGTCTTAAAAACGTACTTCGGCCATACGTTTTAGTCCTAACACTTGTACATTGGGGGAAATCTGGTATCACCAAAAAATTGATCGTCTAGCATTATTTACTAGATAGACTGAAGTATACCATGTAAAGCCAATTTTACCCTAGTAAAATTGCTTTCACCATGAGAAATTACCTAGTAAACCACCTTTCTTAAGTAATTTATAGGTAAACCCATGAAGAATAATTAAATAAATCACTATTTATTTGATTTTATTCTAGGACTAATTAATTAAACCATTGTTTTATTATTATTCCTTGTTAAATTTGACCCAATCATGAAAAATAAACAGATAAATCATTAATCTTTTTTTTCTCTAAGAATAATTAATTAATCACTAATTAATTATTATTCTTTGTCAAATCCCTCAAGAATAATTAAATAAATCATTATTTGTTTATTATTCCTTAACTAACTCCTTGAGATAATAAATCAATAAATAAATAATTTATTTACTATTTCTAAATAAAAGTTTAAGTACTTTTTCCCTCCTAAACAAATATAATAAAATATTCCAAGTGGTTATTCCAAGAATGGGATCAATAATATTTTATTATTGCTCATTATTTGAGGATAACTCAATATTTTTTTATAAATAAGAGGGTTTTCCATTCATTATTCGCTTTTGATTATTTTGATTGTTGCACTCATTGTTGTAACTCTGATTATTTTCATTGTTACACACCATATTTTTACCGGATTTATGCCTTATAGAGGAGAGAGACTCTACATAAGTTGAAAGTGTTTTAGGATAGCCAAGAACCCATCTCATAGAGGGGGACTTGTAACATATATTTGTTCCCTTCATAGGTGTTATAATAAAATCATTCTTTACATATTTGGTTTCCATTGAATGTTTTGGGGTTATTACTCTTTATTTCACTGTTTAACTATGATTACAACATAGATTAGAATTTTAGCATGTTTTGTTTCTATCAATAGCTGCAGATATACAATATTTAGCAGTCATTTCTATTGTTGATATCATTTGTCATCCATGATCTTAAGTGGGTTCTTTTCGTACATCATTGAGAAGAAAACACTACAACAGGATGACTGACCATTCAAATGACCAAATGGAAATAACCTCATCATTTTCCTCATGGATATTTGGATCCATTGGAATATATGGTCAAATCAGCCCATTAATAGTTTTTCCATTGAAGTATTAATAAAAAAAGTAGATGATGGGGACTAAGGTTCCCTCTTTTCCATCCCATCCATCACATTGATTCATACACCTACATATTAGGCCTATATCCAACTAAATAATGATGTTTGAGATAGGTTAATGGCAGACATTGGGTAAGCCTATGAATTGATATAATACTTCCATAAATCTCAAGGTTCCAAGACAAACTCCAAACCAAATTCTGCAAGGATTGCTAGTGATTGTGTGAAATTTTAAAAGCTTATTTTCAAATTCTTTGTGAAGGCTTAAATTACCTTATCCTTCCTATATAAGCTTAAGTTTTCCCTTAGATATCTTGTCACCCAAACAAGGTAACTGAGCTTCTAGTGATCACCTTAGGAATAATTACCATTAACACAATTTACGCAGTTATGTCACAAATCATTTTACATATTCATATATAGGAATATAACAATTGAAAACATCGCTTAGAAAAAGAAGAAGATTCTTGTCTAAAATTAATTGCCTACAAATGAACAAGGGTGTGCTATTTTTGACCCCAAAATAGGCTCATTTGTACCTATTCTTTCCTACAACTAGCCAACCCCTAGCCAAGTAATGATACCACCAAATACAAAATCATATTCTAAAGAAAATTACTAGTGTGAAAGTCACTCTCTATCATATGTAAACAATGGTAGCCACCTTCTACCTACCGAGTTAGGACTACCATGGATTGTCCAGTAGCCTTCCCGAATTTTTCTAGCTACAAAAGGGAGTCCCTTCATTTCTTTTGCAGTACCTTATTGCCCTCCCCTCTCAGTGATTGCTATTCAACCTAACCAACATCAAATTCACAATCCATTTTTTTCATGTTTTGGTTTGGGTTTTCGTGTCTCACATTTATAGTTGAATTCAAAAATTTAATAGGCCTAATCACTCAAAGTGGAACCCATTCATATTTTGCACCATTTGGGCATGAATTTTGGTTTCCTTAGGAGTTCTTATTTTCCTGTAATTATTAGTAGAAAGCCCACTCAAGAATCAACACGATTTTCACTCGTAGGTGCTATCTACTCTTTGAAAAAATTTCCTCCACACTTTTTGGGCCTATAACATCCTCTAGACACTAAGAAAAATTACTACTTTGACCCCCATGTGCATCCCCCCTTATTTTTCTAAAGGGACCCCATGACTTTGTGGTCACTGTCAATAGATTTTATGGTTTAGAGTTTGGAATTTGACATGGGTATTTGATGCACCCTCCTTTGACAATTTTTAGCTTCCCATTCAACATCTACATACTCCCATAATTGTGGGTAGTTGGCTATCCAACTACCCAACTCCTCTCAATAACCGATTTTGGGGAAGTGGGAAAGAGGGAAATAATTTCAAATTCATTTTGGCAGTATGAGTTTTTGGCTATAGTTGTTTACTTGACAAGTGAGGTAATTTCCCAACACCCCCCCTCACCCAACTAATTCCCATTTGTGGTATTATAGCTAATACTAATGCTCCACCCTTTAGTTAATTGCTTGACGTATTTTACTCTTTATATAATATACATTTACATTATTTATATTTTATCTACCATAGTTAAAAAATCATAAAATATGTTTTCCATGACTTACAAATTTATTAAGTCATAATTCTAACAACAGACTGAGGAAAATGGGGCATTACAAATCCATTGTGTAAAACCTAAATGACCAATATTTTCCAAAATGGAGATCCAATGGAATAATCACAATCATTGGTGATAAACAAATGGATGAATATAGGATTCATTCATTTTTTTTGTTGATGTGTGACCCATCATTGGATATGGACCATTTTATTTGGAGCACAATCAAATGATTGATAGTAAATGATGGCCTATTCAATATTTTTCCAAGCTTCTTCAACAATGGAGAATATAAAGACATCAACATCTATGTGTAAGAAAATAAATAAAATCATGTTCATGAGATCATTGCTGTAGGTTTTAATGCTGTATAAAAATTACCTACAAACGAATTCTTAAAAATAGAAAAAATATACAATGCTAAGAACATAAAAAATATACATAAATATTTTCTCTTGGAACCCAAATAGGGAAAACCAAAATGAATTTTTAGTATTTCTTTCAGTGTTACAATACATTATATACATGTCAAAGAATTCATAAACCCTAATCCATTAACCTCGGATTAAAACATAATCGTAATTCCCTTGACTAGATCTACAAAATACCGTGGGAAAAAACATCGTGCCCAAAACCATGTGCAAGAACAATCCATAAAACCATGGGTAGGTCCGCTCACCATCTTTGGGTTTTCCCAACTATTATTGGGTCCACATATTTTTTTCCTAGGGTGTTTCCCAAGACCTCGTGTATGGCGATACCACCCCTTACAAACCCCTCAGTAGGGGGGGCTGCTGGCCCCCTACAACCCCCCCCCCGCACCTGGCACAACGCAACAACACGTGGAGCTAGCCATGGAAATAATATAGCGCATACCCAACAATTACAACCTTTATCTACACCATGGCTAAGCCATTTCAACTCAACTTAAGAAATTCACATGGCTTCTTCCATGCTCCTTATCCTTCTGATGAACTAAATATTCTTTTGTTTCTTGATCTCTCATTTTCCATGCAATTATTTTATCTAATTCCTTTATAATTTATTCTCTCTCTTGCTTATGAATATATTCTTTGAAATCAACAACATAGTCATCACCTTCATCTGCTATACTTTCATTAAATTTACACGAATCTACAACATTCAATGTTAACGAAATATCTAATCCTTTCGGTAGTTCAAGTACATATGCATTATTAGAAATTTTTTTATTTTTTATTATTATTTTATTATATATATATATATATATATATATATATATATATATATAATTTTATTTTATCTTTTTATTTTTATTTTTTATTTTTTATTTTTTTATTTTTTATTTTTATTTATTTTTATTTTTATTTTTATGTTATTTATTTATTTATTTTTATTTTATATATATATATATATATATATATATATATATATATATATATATATTATTTTTTATTTATTATTATTATTATTATTTATTTATTTATTATTATTATTATTATTATTTTATTTTTAATTTTTAAAATTTATTTATTTATTTTATATATATATATATATTTAAGTATATTACACGACCTTATTTCTTTATCTTTATCTTATTATAGGCATCTCTTGGAAACCTTTCCTTCATAAAAAATATTCACTCGCCTTTGCATAACAACTCTTTGCTTATAAATTGACTATTTCTCTATAGCTAATTCTACACTTTCCCATGCACTTCTTTCATATGTTCAACAAATGACTCTACATCTTCACATTTTTAGCTTGCTTCAAGAAAACATTCAAATGTGTAACTCCTCTTGGTGATCTTCCATTCACAATATGAAAAGGGCTCCTTCCTATATATCTATCTATTGAATTGTTAATGAAAATTTAGTTGATAGAAATATTAAATCCCATTGTCATGGTTTCTATCCCATAATACATCTTAGTAAATTTCCAATGCTATTTTTCAATAGTTCAATAGTATGCAAGAATATGCAGAACTAAACTAAAATTTTGTATCTACATTCTTCCATAATTTTCTTTAGAAATGATCGATAAATTTGTTGTCTTTGTCTAAGGCTATGCCTCTTGGAAAACCATGTAAATGAATAATTTCCTTAAAGTGTAAAACAATTAAGCTCACGCCATTACTAGTCATCTTTCAAGGAATAAAATGTGACATTTTATAAAATATATCAACAACAAGAAAAAATATTGTCATTATGTCATTGGGTGTTATGCAGTCCGAACATAAAAAAATCCATTTAGATGTTCTCCCAAGGTGCTTTTGTAAGGAAATGGGTATATAAACCAATATTATGAGTTATTTTCTTATCATGTTGGCAAACCCTACAACTACCTTTAACCTTTTTCTTAACATTTTCTTCGCAATACTAGGCCAATAATATCACTCTTCAATCAATGATTGAGTTTTATCAATGCCAAATTGTGTATCCAAGCCACCAAAGATTATATATCTCTTTTATGAGATTATCGTCATTGAGCCTCTACGAATATATAATTCTTGATTTTTAAATAGGACTACCTCCTAGATTAAATAATATGAGAAATGAGTTATATCACAAATCCATTGTTCTTTACCATATTTCCAAGCTTCAACAAAATGTGGATCTATTTCATACAAACTCTCCATTGATTCCATCCTTACCATCTCAATTATTATAATGATCAACATTGATTTCCTATTTAATGCATCATCATTTTTATTAGGTCTTCTAAACCTATGTTTCAAAATAAGTATATCTCAATGATAATTCCACCCATTTCATGTGTCTTTGATTAAACTTTGATTTAATGTTGATATCTCAATGCTTAATGATTACCATATAGAACAAACTCTGTGCACAATAAATAATGTCCTGATTGATTCAACATTTGTATGATAACATAAAACACTTAATCATACACGAAATATTTATATTCTATTTTTCTTCATTTATCTTCTCACTAAAGTATGCAATCACTCTTGTCTCTAATTGTTGTTCCACTAATATCAAAGTCTACTTGAGATATGTGCATTCTTCTAATATTATCATTTTCTCCTACATGTAGTTAATGGTGAACAAACACTATTGAATTTCTAATAAACTTTCTATAAAATTAAGCAAACCATGAAAACTTCTTTCTTCAAATATACTCTTTGAAATAGGCCATTTTACAATTACTCTCATCTTCATGGAATCCATCTTCAAGCCTTCTTGGGATATTACAAACATACCTCTTCTTTCATAAATGAAGTTTTTTTTAGATTTATGAGTAGCTTCTCATGCTTCAATCTCTCTAAAATTTACCTCAAATGATTAAGATGCTCTTATTTTGTCTAATTGAAAATTAAAGCATCATCTAAATAAACAACAATAAAATTTCCATGTCAAGTCCCACTAGCACGACCGATTGAGGATGGGCCTTGTCAGCAAGGTGACCCATGATCAAACCTCATAGGGGGTGGTTGTGCCTTGTTCTAGGGGGAGGAGACATGCTAAAAAATCCAGTTAGCTAAGGGATGGTGTGGCCCAGGTCGGGTGCGATCCCCGGGTGAATTTGACAAATTAAATACTCCTGGGTTGTGGATCCTCAAGCCATAGGTCAAATCCGGAGGATCATAAACAACTTGACAAAAAAAACAACAACAAAATTTCTGAAAAGTAATAATTTTGGTAATGGCACGAAAAATGCCAACATGGGATGCATTGCAAAAATGGTTCATGAGTGGACCAAGATGGTGTTATTTGTGTAAAAACAATGACGAAAATATTCCACACCTATTCATCTCTTTCCATTTTGATCAAAAGTTGGAAAACATGCCAGAATGCCCTTAGTCACTTGGTTTCATGGGAAAGCCTTGATTTGGAAGAAGTTTGAAGGCATGGTGCTAAAATCATTGTTTCTAGCCTATAAAATACCTCCCTCTAATTATCTATTGGGGTATGGTTGACTAGGAACAAAGCTATTTTTTAGGACAAGACATTTACCCTAATCATATTGCAGCTAAAGCGCTAGCCATTTTAAGCCTTTACCTAGGAGAAGACCTCACCCCGCCCAGAGTGCACAAATTAGATTTGGTTGATAAATCTAGGCCATGGGCCTATTATGACGGAGCCTCAATCAACATGGGACAACAAAGCGAAGGTGGTTTCATACTATTCCCCTAGAAGATCATCACTATCAAGAAAAAAATGGCTTAGGGAGAGGAACCAACAACCAGGCGAATTTCTTAGCACATAAAAACTTATTATTGTTTTCTTTAGAAAAGGGATGCACTCAAATTCAAATCTTTGGGGACTCCATGCTTACTTTAAATTTTTTGAAAAGAAATTAATCTTGCAAAAATATCATTCTTATGCTTATTTTGGAGGAAATCACATGAATTATTGACTCTTTTTCTCTTTTTACATGCCGCCATATCTACAGGGAAAAGAACAAGACAATGAACAATCTCTCAAAATAAGACCTCAATTTGGAACATTGCTTGTGGAGTATTATAAGGAAGGGAGATGGAAAGGTCTATGAGTTTTGTCATCAACCTTACATGGATTAACAACATCTTAATTTTTTTTTTTAGCATCCAACCTCAATTTTTTTCTTCCTTTTTCTTCATAACTTCTATGGATGACACTCTTTATGTTTTCTTTACACAATCTGGGACAATCAATTTTTTGAAAGCCTATGAGGGCTGATTCTAATATATTTTTTGATCTTTTATGATAATTGATTTGGGAATCAAATATTTTCTTATACAAACATTTTATCTATGTGTTCATGATTTTGTTGTAATGTTATTACATTAAAAACAAAAACAAAATAAAATTACAAACCCAATATGGATGAGATATATAAATTAAAAATTCCCTTACCCTCTTCCCAACACATAATCTTATTAAATGTTTTAATATAACACTTTTCCAAAATATAAAATTATTATCCTATAAACAACTATTAATAATTTATTTAATTATCTAAAATCTGTAGCTCTTGGGTGATGGTCATGTAAATGAAGTATTATGTTCCAAGATGTTCCGGGTTTAAATCCATTGAGTTTACCGGTGGGCCACATGTTGTGATAGTGTGGTTTACTTAGAGGTTATAGTGGTAACGGTTGGAATCGACCGCATGTCACATGCGAGCATGAGACTACACACGAGTACCTACTCTACCTTTTATATCCTAGAGATGACTACTCTTAACTCATAATTAAGTGGATATAAGAAAAAAATAAACCCATTCAAAATCCTTAGAAAATGTTTTTATTTATCTCTTCTCTCTTCCTTCTTTGCACAACCCAGTATAGCGCAGATGTGTGGGTGTTATATGTTAGATGTGAGATGTTAGATGTTAGATGTGTAGGCATTATATGTGAGATGTGAGATGTTAGATAATTTGTAAATTCAATTTTTTTATATTGTAATTTTGTTTCTTATTAATAAAATTATGAATAATTTTTTAGATAAAAGAAAATAAAATATACACATCACATTAAAATATATAACATATAAACAATACTTATAAATTAACATCTAGTTTACAATATAAATTAAAATAATGATTCCATAACGATCTTTAAATTTAATTAAAATATATAACATATAAACAATACTTATAAATTAACATCCATTTTACCATATAAATTAAAATAATGATTCCATAACCATCTTTAAATTTAATTAAAATATATAGCATATGAACAATACTTATAAATTAACAACCATTTACCATCTAAATTAAAATAATGATTCCATAACCATCTTTAAATTTAATTAAAATATATAACATATAAACAATACTTATAAATTAACATCCATTTTACCATCTAAATTAAAATAATGATTCCATAACCATCTTTATATTTAATTAATAAGCCTATAAAAATTCAATATTTACAATATAACAAGATTTTTAATCATGAATATTTAGCATGGATATTATTAACTTCTAAATAGGCCTTTTTATAATACCATGGGTCAATACCCATAAGAGAAAGATAGATAAACGGAGAGGAAGGAAGAAAATAATAATACCATGGGCCATCTAGTCTTTTGATTATTATGTTATGGATCTAAGCTTTTAATTATTCTGTTAAAATACCACGACTTATCAATACCACATGCCAAAAAACCATAAAATTTTCAAAATCAAAATATTTTACAAATACTTTATTTTAATTCGACTTTATGACATTTTAAAATTAAATCTAAAAGAAAAAAGGTTATATCTAAACCCTCCATCTTCAAGACTACTAAAAATAATCCCATAGAGATTAAATCGAGGTTTTAATCAATTAAAAATGAGAATACTTTTATATATACACATGTGAAATTTATATAATATAAATAATATTATAAAAAACCAAGATAGATGCATCTTAATCAAGGATCCAAGTGAAGAGAGAGAAAAGTGACTAACAATGATAGAGGAAAGATAGTGCATGATTCTTTCAAGTTTTTTATTATTGTATTTTCTTTTACATGATTGATCCAAAATATAGATTTAATATTTTACAACCAATTATGTAATTTTTAATTTAAATACTTTCTTAAATACAATACAATGGGATCATATTTAAGAAAGAGAGAGAGAGAGAGTGAGATGGAGGGGGAATAGAGTGGGGGAGAGAGACATAGAGGTGGGAGAGACATGAAGAGATAGAGGAGGAGAGAAGGAGGGAGAGGGAGTTATGGAGACATGGATATGGAAGAGGGAGAGAGGGGGAGAGTGAGAAGGAGAGAGGGAGCTGGGATAGAAAGGGAGAGAGAGGAATTGAGAGAGAGGAGAGAGGGGGCGAAAGATATGGATTTAGAAGGGGAAGAAAGGCATAGAGAGAGAAAGGTGGAGAGGGAGAGAGAGTGACAAGGGAAAGGCGGAGAGACGGTGAGGGGGAGAGAGAGAGTATGTTTTGGGGGTGAGAATGAGAGACAAGGGGAGATAGGGATATAGATGGAGGGGGGAGAGAGGGCAGAAGAGAGAGGCAAAGAGAGGGAGGGAGGAAGAGAGGTAGATGTGTGTGTGTGTGTGTGAGAGAGAGAGAGAGAGAGAGAGAGAGAGAGAGAAGGGGAAGAGACAGAGAGGGAGAGGAAGAGGGAGAGATAGCTAGATAAATAGATATGGAGAGAGATAGAGTGTATGTTTACGGGTTGATATAGAGATATAAGGGAGGATAGATAGAGGGAGATAGAAATATATATGAAAGGGGCGAGAGAGAGAGAGAGAGGGAGAGAGCGAGTGACATGTGTTTAGGGGTTGAGATAGAAAGAAAAATAAGGAGAGATGGAGGGAGGTATAGATATAGATGACAAGGGGAGATAGGGAAGAAGAGAAAGATATAGAAAAGGAGGGAGAGATGAAGAGAGAGAGATGGGGGAGAAAGAGAAGGAGAGAGGGAGGGAGATATACACAAAATGGAAGGTGGAGAGTGAGGGAAGAAGAAAGAGACACACAGAGACAAATGCACACATAGAAGTTAGATTTAGAAAGTCATGAATATTTTGGTTTTTCATGAAAATATATGTATTGATTTTAGTGTATTTGTAGATTTCTAATCCTATTTGATCGCTTGCACTAGATGCATTGATTTCAATGTAGATGTTGATTTTTAATCCTATTTAATACCTTACACTATATGCATTGATTTCTATGTAGATGTTGATTTCTACTCCTATTTGATTGCTTGCATTGGATGCATTGGTTTCATTGTAGATATTGATTTCTAATCCTATTTGATCACTTGAACTAGATGCATTTATTTCAATGCATATGTCGATTTCTAATCCTATTAATACCTTAAAATAGATGCATTGATTTCAGTGTAGACGTTGATTTCTACTCCTATTTGATTGCTTGCACTGGATGCATAGGTTTTAGTGTAGATATTGATTTCTGGTCCTATTCGATTGCTTGCACCAAATGCATTGATTTTAATGTAGATGTCGATTTCTAATCCTCTTAAATACCTTACACTGGATGCATTGATTTAAGTGTATATGTTGATTTCTACTCCTATTTGATTGCTTGCACTGGATGCATTGGTTACAGTGTAGATATTGATTTATAATCCTATTTGATTACTTGCATTAGATGCATTGATTTCAATGTAAATGTTGATTTCTAATAATATTTGATTGTTTTCACTAGATGCATTGATTTTAGTGTAGATGTTGATTTCTGATTTGATGCAACTAGATGTATATGCACATTAATTTCAGAGTATTTAGATTAATAGTGTGCATTGATTTTAGTGTAAGCACATCTCTGCCCCCTCCATCTATATCTCTACCTCCCATTGTCTCTCCTTTTTTAACTCTCTATCTCACCCCCCAAACATACTCTCTCTCTCTCTCCTATTACCCCTCCCTGTTTCTCTCTCTCTCTCTAACACTTCTCTCTCCATATCTATATCTCTTCCCCCCTCCCTATCTTTGCCTCTTTCTTCTTCCCTCTCTCCCCCCCTCCATCTATATCTATATCTCCTCTTGTCTCTCCTTCTCACCCCCAAAGCATACACACACTCTCCTAGCGTAAGCACATAAAAATTACTCATGACGTGCATTGACTTCTGTGTTACAGTAATTCAACCATAAATACAATACTTGAATTTTCATCCTAAATAAAATGTTCACTTACCCGAAATGTTTGCTTCCTAAAATTGTAAACTATTTGTAATTGGCTACATTCTTATTATTCCCATTTTCCATAGAGACAAGGTGTGACATTTACTACTTATTACAGTAGCTTGAGTTAAATATTTGAATGGTGTATGATTTCAAATGGCCTTATCATATGATCGATATGAGAAAACAACAAAACTAATAGGTGTGACAATAAGAATAGTAGAAGAAAATAGTTTCAGATCACAATGAAGATTGTTTGTAATTGGCTATATTCTTAATATTCACATTTTCTATCATTCAACATTGTTACATTGTCACTTTGCAGTCAAAAATTGTATTTCATCATTTTTCATCAAATTACTAACAATCTCCCTCATCTCAACAAAATGAGGTAATAAGCAAATTTAAAATTAAATTGACCAAATCAATCTTAGAAACATTTAACATATTTAAAATAATCAAAATAATTAGATGCTCAAGAAATTTTGTATGACAACACACGACTGAAACTAGACTAGATCCATCTTAATCTCGGATCTATCAAGCCCCAAGAGGGATCAAATCTTTCGAGGTGCAAACATTTCCTAAGTTTTTTAGGTTTGCACCTCGATAGATTTGATCCCTCTCGACACTTAATAAATAATAAATTCAGGGTTAAAATGGATCTAGGCTGAAAAAAGTCAATCTTTAAAGCAAAATGTAAAACTCTCATTTGCATTAATTTATTATGACAAAAACAAACTACATATAAATCACTTTATCTTGAATATAGACCAAAAACTATATATGAATCCCATTCGGTTGAATATGGACCATTTAAAGAGGAGATTAAATGCTTGTTTAATAAAAATTTGAAAAAAAATAGGAATAGAAAAGTCAGAATTATATATATATATATATATATATATATATATATTGAATAAGGTTTATACTTCTTCACATTTAATTTTTTTTAAATTTTAACATTTAATTATGGAATAAAATTATTAAATAAGTTAAAAGTAATACATGTTTTTATATTTTTTATTAAATAAAAAAATTAAAATTTTTAATATTATTTAATTTCATATAATATCTTATTATTGATAAATTTAAACTTAAAATATATTTTTATTTTTAATATACCAATTCGTTACAATTTCTTCTAACAACACCTCATTACTCTTCCTACCATGATCTTTAAATAAAAATAAAATTCCATATCCATTTTTGGGTAACAACAAAAACCTATAAACCAGCTGATGTTACAGGTTCCACCGATCGATATATGTAACGCCGACCCTCTATAGTTGTCAATCTTTAACACTAATATTTGAAGATTTTTAATGGATGCTTTGTATTAATACGGCTTAGAATCCTTTCATATTCCATCTCGCATCATTTCCTTCGCAGGGAGACCCAGGTGAGTTTACTATACAGCCAATTGAAGCAATCTGGGAATTGGATCTGAATATTGTTCTGTAATCTACTTCATATGGCAGAGCAGGAGAGAAAAAACTCAGCTACAACCTCTGGACCGATGAATGAATCCCAGGAGGAGCGGCCACCGAAGGACAAATATAGTACTAGGGACCGTCTCAGAGTGAAAATACATGAATACTGTTTACAACAGTTGGAAGAAATAAAAAACGATTTGAGCTTGAGATTTCATGGACATGCAGTTGATTGGTTACTACCATCGGATCTCAAGGGTTTGATGGAGCTGACACATGA
This sequence comes from Pinus tabuliformis, assembly GCA_031772625.1. Taxonomy (NCBI): domain Eukaryota; kingdom Viridiplantae; phylum Streptophyta; class Pinopsida; order Pinales; family Pinaceae; genus Pinus; species Pinus tabuliformis. The sequence continues at coordinate 703,706,702 of CM062810.1, read as the reverse complement.
GATGGGCTATGAGATGGCTGGGCAGACAATTGACTGGTTGCTAACAGAGGGGATGGAAACCGAGGGTTTATTGAGACAAGAACTGGGTTCACAGCACGATGCGCAGGCACTAAATTTGTCACTGCAACAAGAGGCCGGGTCTCTGGTAGAGCTGACAAGTGAGCTAGGGCTTAACAGAGGTGGGGAGACTGTGGACTGGCTGTTAGAAATGGCAACGAATCCAATGTTAGAACTGATGAATTTGTTGGGGTCTAAAGATGGCGTAAGTACTATTGATTGGTTATTGCAGCAGGCACAGCCATGCATTGCAGCTATAAAAAATGGATTCGAACCCCATCCAAATTTGATGTTTCCGTCTGCCATGAATATCCCTAACACATCCACATTCCAACCTCCCGCAAACCAAAGCCAGTTCCACAATCCTGATGCACAATCTCACCAACAATTGCAAAGCACTGGCCATTGGTTTCAAGAAAAGCAGGGGTGGGATCAGTTTCAGAGTAGCGCTAGTAGGCACCAGGGTGAGAGCCCATTTTTCAATGGGAATGAAGGCAGTTCTTCTCTGAGCAACGGGGTTAAGCGAAGAAGAAAGGAAACTGGGTGTGGCAATCATGTTGGGAAGCAGTTAGAAAGCCAATGTCCCAGTAGGCATCGAGGAAGTCAGGAAACAAGCCACATTGAAAGAGCAACTGCTAATCCTGCTGAAGGTATAACTCAGAATGCCATTAATGGGGTTGATGGGGGATCTGCTGGAGGTTTTCAAGGCGGTTCGACGTACCTGGAAGAGATGCCCCTTGAGGTGCATATGCAGAACAATAGTGGTATCACGGGGAACAGTTTCCAGCAGAATGAATCAAGCCAGGGGAACAGTTTCCAGCAGAATGAATCAAGCCAATTTCCAGATCCAAGCCAATTTCCAGATCCAAAAGCTCTTCTGGATTATTATTTTGCCACTTACAACTTTTTTGACGATATGCCTTACCCGAGTCCAGATCAATTTAGAAATAATGATGACCAGATCCAGAACCAATTTGTTAATACCAATGAAGAAAAATAAAAGCAAATTGTGAATGTTCATGTGGAGAAGAAGCAGGAGAACCAGAACCAACTTGTGAATATTCATGAGTGAGAACCAGGAGAATCAGAACCAATTTGTGAATATTCTTGAGCAAAACAGGGGACTGATTCCAAAATTCAGCAATTTTTTTGATGTTTTCTTTCAATGATATATACTATATAAATAATGTTTCAAAAACTATGCAAAATATCACTGTTTTTAATTTTATACGACTTTTAAGAATAAATTTCTTACTTAGGTATTGAAACAATTTTTTTTTTTTGGGGGTGATAATTTGAAAGTTCATAACCTGTATTTTGTGATAATTTGAAAGTTCAGAATCTGTATGGTGGGATGTAGTTGCAATTTTCATAGGTAAAATGATTTAATCTATTTCAGAAACAAAAATAAATTAAAATAAATTTATAATTGAATTGGCATTGTGTTGAAATGTGTGTATAAATTGGCGAGATGGTGCAGTGGCTTAGATAAATATTAAATCAAAATTTCATAATAAAAAAACAGGATTTGACTTAATTAAAATGAAAAGCAATAAATATAATAAATAGATTTTATTAGTAAAATTATAAATATATACATTTTTAAAGAAATTTATGTGTATATTATATTCACATCAATTTTAAGAGATTTAAAGGTTTATGTTTTTAGGATGTTAAATTCGTATTGATTTTAACTTCAAGATATTTAAAGAGTTTTTTTTTCCAGGTTTGTAGGATGTTTAACTTGTATTGACTTTAATTTCAAGATATTAAAAAATACATGTTTTTTTAGGCTTATAAGATGTTCAATTTGTACAAGTTTTAATAATTGACTCGCTCTTGTTCATGTTATTGTCTTTCTAGATTTATAAACTTAATAGATTAATTAATAAACATATAATTTATGTTACAATTATATTAGGGCTTTAATAAAATTAAAAATAATAATATTTCTATATATATAGATGTATGAAATTTATATAAATATAAATAGTATTGATGATGATGGTTAACGTCCATTGAGACCAAATTTTGGTCTATAGGACCTAAATAAATGAATTATTTAGTTTGATTTAATATTTTATTCCTATTTTCAAAAAGCTTGGAGAGAAGCCTCCCTAGCTCATTGTAATTTTGACAACCTAAAAGGCTAGGAAGGTTAGTGTTGCAATAAAGTTTTTGAAACTGAGAGCTAATGTCGTTGTATGCGGGGCATTCTAAGAGGAAGTGATTTTCATCCTCGATGTTCGTATTCTCACAGAGATGGCGGAACCTTTCCATCCATGGTGTTTTAGGAACTGCCCAATGACCCGTTTCACTATGGAGCTCATGAGAGTTCGTTCTAATCTTTGCTATATTAATTTTCTTCTTTGAGCTAGTTAAAATAGAGAGATACTTTTGATCTTCTTTTGACCACCCCTCATTTCTCTTTAACTTGGCAATTACATTCTCGTATAACCTTATAGTAGTAACTCTCAACTCAAAAGGAACCTTTAGCTCTTCTAATATGTTCCAAAGGTTTTTTCTAGGAACCATATGGAAAGGCTTTCTAAAGTTCAGAAAGCAACAAAAGAGATTGGATTTATCATTGCGACATTCCTCCACAATGATCCTAAGCGTAACGAGGTGGTATGTTGTTGAGTGCTGCTTTCTAAAACCCGCTCGGCCTTTAGCCTGCTTACCTTCACTTTCAAGCCATATGCTCAACTTCCTTTCCAAAATAATACCATATAACTTGGCTAGGAGAGGGTTGATCATAATTGTTCGATAATTAGAGGGGTTATCTGTATCCGCACTTTTAAAAATAGGGATAATGAGGCTTTGAGTCCATGGTTTAGGCAACCCCTACTTGACCGCTTGATTGAAAAGCTTATGAATGTCTGGGATGAGGACAAGAACTCCAATTTTTAAGATTTCTGCTTGGTAACCTTCAATGTCTTTAGCTTTCCCATTAGCCAAGTGATCAATCCCAAAATCAATGTCTTCTAATGAGAAAACTTCTTTCGTTGTGAGTAGGGTTTCAAAGTTATCCATGACATTTGGAGATTCATAAAGTTTTTTAAGATAGAAATTACAATCGTGTAAAGCAATTTTATTATTGTCTTTAGTTTTCCTAGTTAGAATCTGCCTCCAGAATTTCTTAGGAGCTACCTTAGAGAGGTGTAAGAGATTCTCCAGAATTTCTTAGGAGCTACCTTAGAGAGGTGTAGGAGATTCTCTTGTCTTTTATGAATATACTGCCTTTTTTTCCTTTTAGTTAGGGCTTTGTATATTTTTATCTTGCCAATTTTAAGAGATTCATCAACAACTTCCTTAATTGCTCTCCTCCCACTTTTACAATCTTTTTCATACCATGGGTTGGTTTTGTTATTTCTTTTATTACTTGAAACTTCAATTGAGAACTTGTTAATAGAATATGAGAGGGTTGTAGTAAAATTATGATAGAGATCTTCTATGTTGTCTAGACTAGATAAAGGAAGCAAATTAGTTTTTAATTTATTTAGAAAGAGATATTTTTTTATTTCTGTCAAAGATTAACTTCTTTTGGCAATAAGGATTATCTTCTATGGGATCTCTATGCATGACAAAATTGAGAGTTATAAGTAAAGGCCTATGATGAGAGTCAGGCTTGTGGTCGTTTAAGATGTCAAAATTTGTTAGAGGGAGATCGAAGATAACATAGTCTACCACATTGCTACCAAGCCCATGGATGCAAGTCATCTGGCTAGAATTGGGCCACTTCTTTAGACCATTGCAAATTATGAGATCCTGAGCACTACAAAGCTTGACTAGCTCCGACCCAAACAAATTCTCCCCGAGGTCTTCAAATCTCCTTTTGTACCGGCTAGCCAGAGGAAGGTCTTCGTCTAACCAAAGAGGATCAGGGTTGGAATGATTGCTTAGAATCATCATAGATTCATCTCAATTTGAAATATGCCAAAAATTCACAGGAATTAACTTTCTATAGCTGTAAATAGAGGAGTGGTTAAGTAATGACCACTAAGTTCGAAACACTTCATAATACATTTCACATTACCAAGATTAAAAAAAATAAAACTAACCAAAGTATAACTTTATTTTAAATTATTATTATTATTATGATTAATTATAAAAATAATTAATACATGAGTTAAACATGCATATATTTTAAGAAACATATAAGAAGAAAAACATAATAAGATAACAATAAATGGTTAACACTTGTAGATATGACAAAATCCAGTAGAAAACATGGTAAAAAAAGTCAAACCTCCAAAAATTACACTGGTTTTTTGACATGAAGTTAAAATTTGCATTTATTTATTAAAAAGAAATATTAAAATTTCAATTAATGATACAAAGTTAAAGTAATAAAAATAACAAAATTCAGTTTGTTATATTTTGATTTTGTTATTAACTTGTGAATAAGTTTTGTTACAATACCATGGATTATCAATACCACGTGTCCAAAAACCATAACTTATTTCACAACCAAATTATTTTATAAGAATTCGTAAATAGGCTTTATTACAATACCATGACTTATCAATAGCATATGCCCAAAAATCAAAACTTATTTCACAATCAAAACAATCTATATCAGTATGGAAAGATTCTTACCCATTGATATTCACCCCCATTTTACCATAGATATTATTAACTTGTAAATAGACTTTGTTACAATACCATAGGCCAATACCATGGCTTATCAATAACACATGCCCAAAAACCATAACTTATTTCATAATCAAAATATTTTATAAAACATTTCATTTTAATTTAATTTATAACATTGTTTTAATTGAATCTAAAAGGAAAAAAGTTACAATTACTTTTGAGATATAACTAAACCTTTTATCCGCACGACTAGTAAAAATCCTCATGACTACTAAAAATATTCCCATAAAAATTAAATCAAGGTTTTAATAAAATTTAAAATGAAAATATTTGTATATATAAATATGTGAAAATTCTATAATATAAATAGTATTATCAAGAACTAGCATAGATCTATCTTAACTAAGGATACAAACCATGAGAGCAAAAGTGACTAGATTTCTTTGACATGTTTGATCCAAAATATAGGTTTAATATTTTACAATGAATTGAGTTTTTTTCATTTAGATACTTTCTTAAACACAATACAATGTGATCAAATTTAAGAGAGAGAGAAAGGGGGGTGAGAGACAGGGAGGAATATATAAAGAGAGAGAAAGAGAGTGACGGGGGGAGAGAGAGAGGGAACTGGGAGAGAAAGGGAGAGAGAGGGAGAGAGAGGAAGTAAAGAACAAAGACAAAGAGATAGAGGTGGAGATAGAGAGGGAGTGACAAGGGAGATGTAGGGAGGGAAGGGGAAGAGAGAGAGAGGGAGACACAGATGGAGAGAGAAAGAGAGTGATGGAGGGAGAGAGAGAGGGAAGTGGGAGAGAAAGGGAGAGAGAGGAAGGAAGAGAGAGGGGGGGAGAGAAGGAGAGAGGGAGAGAGAGGGAGTAAAGAACAAAGACAAAGAGATAGAGGTGGAGATAGAGATGGAGTGACAAGGGATATATAGGGAGAGAAGGGGAAGAGAGAGAGAGGGAGACACAAAGATGGAGGGGAGAGAGAGAAGGAGAGAGGGAGGGAGATAGTGACATAGTTGGAGCGAAGAGAGAGAGAGAGTGAGATATAGGAGAGAGAGAGATGGGAGAGAAAGAGAGTTAGAGGAAGGAAGAGAGAGAGAGGACCTTAGAGAGAGGAGAGAGATGGAATTGGAGGGAGAGAGAGAGGGAGGGATGAAGAAAGACATAGAGGGAAAAAGGTGGAGAGAGCTAGGGAGTGACAAGGTAGAGATGGAGAGATGGTTAGGGAGAGAGGAGAACGAGAGGGAAAAGAGAAAGAAGTAGAGAGAGAGAGGTAAAGAAGGGGAAGAAAGAGAGAGGGAGGGGCAGAGGGAGGAAGAGAGAGAGATAAGTATGGAGAGAGTGTGTGTATGTTTGGGGGGTGAGATAGGAGCGAATAAGAAAGAGACACAAATATATAAATATAGATATTGTATAATATTATATAACCAACCTAGATCCATCTTAACCCTGAATCTATGCCCAGAGAGATAAAATCTCTTGAAGTGCAAACCTTTCCTCAAGTTTTGCACTCAAAAAAGAGGTTTTCACCTCAAGAGATTTGATCCCTCTTGGCACTTGATAGATTTGGGGTTAAGATGGATCTAGGCTGGTAATTACTAAATCAAGATAACATTATATTAAAAATAAGTTTTAAAATGTCTTTATTTTTCTTATATTAATAATTTAAATTACTATTTATAAAAAACAATACTATCTATTAGTTGGGCACTTGCATATTAATGATGGTCCCAAAAGTGGTAATGGAGCCATCAAGGATCAGGTTGTTATTAAATGAAATATTTCATCTTTGCTATACATTGAGCATCAAGTTGACATACAAGATCTTCTTTTGTTTCTAAGTAAGCATTCCAATGGTATTTCTTTGTGTGTGTGTGTGTGTTTTTTTTAAATTTGGTGGCCTATTTAATCTTAGCCTATTGATAGTAAATGATGGCCTATTCAATATTTTTCCAACCTTCCTCAACAATGGAGAATATAAAGACACACACATATATAGGTAAGAAAATACATAAAATCATGTTCATGGGATCATTGCTATAGGCTTTAACGTTGTATAGAAATTACCTAGAAACGAATTCTTAAAAATAGAAAAAAATATACAATGGTGAGAACATAAAAAATATACACAGAGATTTTCTCTTGGAACCCAAATAGGGAAAACCAAAATGATTTTTCATTATTCCTTTCAGTGCCACAATACATTATATACATGTCGAAGCATTCATAAACCCCAATCCATTAACCTTGGATTAGAACATATTCGTAGTTCCCTTGACTAGATCTACAAAATACCATGGGAAAAAACCATCGAGCCCAAAACCATGTGCAAAAATATCCCCGAAACCATGGGTTTGTCTGCTCACCATATTTGGGTTTGAACCCCATCCTTGGGTTTTCCCAACTATTATTTGGGTCCACATATTTTTTTTCCCGGGGTGCTACCCTGAACCTCGTGTAGGGAGGCTACGACCCCCCTACAAACCCCTAAGTACTGCCACCCCCTGGCACAACATAACGACACGTGGAACTAGTCATGGAAATAATATAGCACATACCCAACAATTGCAACCTTTATCTACACCATGGCTAAGTCATTTCAACTCAACTTAAGAAATTCACATGGCTTCTTCCATGCTCCTTATCTTTCTATTGAACTAACTATTCTTTTGTTTCTTGATCTCTCATTTTCCACACAATTATTTTATCTAATGCCTTTATAGTTTATTCTCTCTTGCTTATGAATATATTCTTTGAAATCAACAACATAGTCATCACCTTCATATGCTATACTTTCATTAAATTTACACAAATCTACAACATTCAATGTTGATGAAATATCTAATCCTTTTGGTAATTCAAGTACATATGCATTATAATATATATATATATATATATATATATAAATATATATATATATATATATATATATATATATATATCATGGCCTTATTTCTATATCTTTATCTCATTATAGTCACCTCTTGGAAAGCTTTCCTTCATAAAAAAAATCTTCACTCACCTTTCCATAACCCATGCACTTATTTCATACATTCAACAAATGACTCCATATCTTCACATTTTTAGCTTGCTTCAAGAAAACATGTCAAACGTGTAACTCCTCTTAGTGATCTTCCATTCATAATATGAAAAGGGCTCCTTCCTATATATCTATCAATTAAATTGTCATATGCAAATTTACTTGGTAGCAATATTATATCCCATGGTCATGGTTTTTATCCCATAAGACATTTTAGTAAATGTCTAATGCTATTTTCAATGGTTCTATTAGTCCAATAGTGTGGAGGAATATGTAGAACTAAACTAAAATTTTGTATCTACATTCTTCCATAATTTTCTCTAGAAATGATCAATAAATTTGTTGTCTTTGTCTAAGGCTATGCCTCCTGGAAAACCATGTAAATGAATAATTTCCTTAAATTGTAAAATAACTATGCTCATGCCATTACTATTCATCTTACAAGGAATAAAATGTGAAATTTTATAAAATATATATAGAAAAAATAGTGTCATTATGTCATTGGGTTTCCTACAGTCCCAACATAAAATAAAAAAATAAAAAAATAAAAAAAAAAACCATTTTGATGTTCTCCCAAGGTGATTTTGTAAGGGAATGGGTATATACACGAATATTATGAGTTCTTTTCTTATCATGTTGACAAACCCTACAACTACCTTTAACCTTCTTAACATTTTCTTCGCAATACTAGGCCAATAATATCACTCTTCAATCAATGATTGAGTTTTATCTATGCCAAATTGTGCATCCAAGCCACCAAAGATTATGTATCTCTTTGATGAAATTATCCTCATTGAACCTCTAGGAATATATAATTCTTGATTTTGAAATAAGACTACCTCCTGAATTAAATAATATAAGAAATGAGCTAGATCAAAAATCCATTGTTCTTTACCATATTCCCAAGCTTCAACAAAATGTGGGTCTATTTCATACACAATCTTCACTGATTCCATCCTTACCATCTCAATTATTATAGTGATCAACATTGATTTCCTATTTGATGCACATCATTTTTATTAGGTCTTATAAACCTATGTTTCAACATAAGTATCTCTATGATAATTCTACCCATTTCATGTGTCTTCGATTCAACTTTGATTGAATGTTGATATCTCAATGCTTAAGATCACCATATAGAACAAAATCTTTGGACAACAAGTAATTTCTTGATTTATTCAGCATTGTGTGATAACATAAAACACTTAATCATACATAAATTATTTCTATTCTATTTTTCTTCATTTATCTTCTCACTAAAGTATGCAACTGAGCTTGTCTCTTAACTAAACATCGTTCTAATTGTTGTTCCACTAATATCAAAGTCTAATTAATATATGTGCATTCTTCTAATATTCTCATTTTCTCCTACATGTAGTTAATGGTGAACAAATACTATTGAATTTCAAATAAACTTTCTATAAAAATTAGCCAAAACATGGATCTACCCAAGCTATGCAAGGATCCAGGAACTAGTAACTCAACCCATAGCCTTCCAGGGCTCAAGATAATTTGTCCAACCTGGGTCTAGGACTAGTAACTAAACCCACCAAGGGCTCTAGAGTGTTTTTCCAACCTAGGCTCTAGGACTAGTAATTCAGCCCAAGTTGTTCCAGGGCTTCCAGAGCGTTTGTTCCAACCCACAACAACAAGGAATTACAATAACCAATTGGAAAAAAATCAAGTGGAAAAACCCACAACACCATGGCTATCCAAGAAATAGTAAGGCTAGGAAAACCACTATCAATCCAAGAAATGGAAAGGCTAGGAAAACCACTATCAATCCAGGCAATCCTCCACGCCAATTATAGAAAATAACTCGATAATCACCTGCATATACCATGCATCCATAAATCAGCAAGGAAATCAAACATGTAACATGTTACCTACAAAGAAATCTAGTTGTAGTTTCTGATCCACTTATTGTCTTTCGCTTTCTTGCTTTCCTTTGCCCTCTTTCTCCAAATCCAATGTATGCCTAAGTGCTCCAAGAAAACTCTAAGTGTGCAAGAGTATGAGAGAGAGGATAAAAGAGAGACCCAAGCTAAAACTGACAAAATCTTCACACACTGACCAAAGTTGTGAATTGATCCTTAGAAGCCTTTTCATCATTACGACCTTTATTTTCTTCATTTTTCTCTATTTTTTCTTCAATTTCATGATGAAAATCTATGACCTTTCATCTCCCTTTTCTCCTATTTTCCATTATTTCATAAATAAAATGCCAATTATTTCCATTTTTCCTTTTCCAATGTCTTTACCAATTTCCATAGCCATTAATTAATCACCAGTGATCCCCATCGCTATGTTTTACCTAACATTAAACTTGGAATACGTGTCCCATGACCTTGTTTATTATTTTTATTTACATAGGAAATCAACGAGGGGTTGTTACATTTATGATGTAGTGACCTCTTCTTATTTATTTCCCAATTCCATTTAAGGTAAATCTAGAGATTTGTATAATTGTATAACACCTCATCCAAGCATTGTTGGAGAAAATGTTTTATAAATTTGTTATTGACTTTCCTCCTCTACTCAATAAATTTGAGTTTTTACCTGAGGATCTTTGATGTGATTTTTTCGATGGAAATCATGAGAAAATTACTTGTGAACTATTCTTAAAATCTAAGCTTTGATCTCAAACAAATCCTCATATTTCTTGACCATTGAAAAGAATAATCACATAGCTCATGATTCCTCGTCTTCAGACTTTTGTAAGGAATATTTAGCCTATCAATCTACCCTCATTATCTCTAAGCATGAAGCTTTATTCCATGTATTCCCTTTTAATGATACCCTTTTCTAGACACATACTGAATAAGGCCACATGTGCCATCTTGAACATCAATTTTTGAGTCAATCTCTACTTGATTCATCTGTTGTGTCCTCTCATTTTAAGATTGACTATGACTCTTTCATCACCTGTGATCAAGGGCATAGACAAAATGATGATCACAATCACATTGTGGCACTTAGTGATAATCTTATTTTCCTTGATCTAATAACTTTCACATTCAAGGATAATCAAAGTGAACCTCAAGATTATGATTTCTCTTTGGCATCTCATGCATATGCATTCCATAATATTCATCCTCAAATTGATTTTGAGCTCCACTACTTGTAAATCATGTTATCCATGATAATTATAATGACAAATAATCGATTTTTTACTATGGGAAGTTCTTTGTTTATATATATGATTAGACATTCTTTAATGAGCTTGATAAAGAAGTATTACCCTTTAGCTTAGAGATTCTTTGTCAGTTGAACATGAAGAGTTCAAATTTGAAACATCTAATGCATCTGTGGTTTCCTTCTTAAATTGTCTTCAAAATCACATTGATATATTTCTTATTGGGAGCCTTGATCATGATGTGAATTAATATTTTTATGTCCCAAGCATGGTATGCGAGCCTACTCTAGTTGGTTGGCATGTTATGCGAGATGGTGAATGGAATTTTTGGCTTCTTGTTAAGCCTTCATCGTCACTCTATACAGTTGTTCATGGGTAAGACAATCATCCTTTCTATACTATCATTCTCCAAGCCATGAATCTTGCATATAAGGCTCAAGAATTCTTCCTTTACGTGAAGTTTCATCCCAATTAAACTCGAGAATATGTTGCTTCTTTTCTTTTTGTACATATGCCTTTTCCTTTTTTCTATTGTTCCTTTCTTTCAAATCACTGCTTTTCTTTTTTAGCTTAAGTTTCCATTCTATTTTTTGCTTCATCACTGTTTGGTTTTAAAGTACTTGTTTAATCTAGTGTTTGAATATTTTTATTTATGTTTTATTTTTTTCCTTTCCTTACATTGTAAGTTTTTTCTTTGGCTCATGCTTCCTTTTGGCACAACTAATGTACAACAAAAAAATTATAATGAAAGAGAAAAACCCTTCTTTGATATAATTTATTGGAAGCTATATTTATTTGAATTTTTTTTTGTGCTAACATTTTTAAATTGTGATCAACAACATCATCAACATAGGAAACACAATAGCTTTTGTTTATACACAGAGATGGTGTTGACACTCCTGGACTTGCCAACATTCAAGGGGTCTCCCTGATATGTGGTCCTAATTAGACCTCACACCGTTTTGGATAGGGTCCCCATCTGGAACACAACTCGGAAACTGTTTTCTTAAAGATTTTCCTTGGCTCTAACTATCAAAAAGAGAGAGGAATGAATGTGTGCCTTCGAAAAGAAAGTTTTCCTGGTGAGTATTCAGTTGTAGGTGTGACAAGGTTTTTCTACTGCGGAGGGAGAAAAGAAAGTGAGCCTCTAAGAGAGAGGAAATAGTACCACCCTAGTAGAGACACACATGAAACGAAAAGATACATCTAACATATAGCATAATAGTCCACAAAGATGTGATGATCATTGTAACCATTACAACACATTCTCAATATGGTAAGCACTTAAATAACTGAAATAGTTCAACTACTTTAGTACAGGAGAAATCAAACATGAATCATAAACATTCATAGAATAGTCATACAAATATTCATAATCCATGCACGAAGAATGTGTTGGCCATCAAGATTCATATATTAAGTAAAATTCCCAAGACACATGTATACATTGAACACCACTAGCTCCAATAGTGGAGCACTGGAGCCACCACTTACTCCTCAAAATAACTAGCTTGTCTCTTCGATGCCTTGTAGGAGGAGCCAAGGTGAAAAGTCCCTTGCTCATACAATGAGGGTGTATATATAAGCAATGGGGTGATGCTTTGCATCCCTTGTGAATCTTTGACTACCCTCATGACTGTTTGACTTCCTATGACTTTTCAACTTTACATGACTCTTTAATTTTGTACATGTCCTTTGTAATTCCAATTTACAATACATTTTCAAATAGGTATTTACATAACCCATAAAATGATGTGGCATATGATGACTCATGAAATGACATGACATGACACTCATGACATTGACTGCATGATGACATGGTAATGTCAATTCATTCTTGCTGCTTCTTGCTATGTTTCTTCTTGAGAAGTTCTTTTGTCCACCACCATATGCTTAAAGATAGGGGGTCTTCAATGATATCAAATCTTGAGATGTAGTCACAAATTGGCATCCCTTGGCTTTCTATAGATTGATCAACTTGCATATTTAGCTACAAAGGTGTCTTCTTGCATGTTCCCCTTCTCCATCTCCTTATTCATCATCTTGTCATGGTATGATAGAGTATCCGCAACTGCAATTCACTCATTACAAGATGACATCAGTCCGATAAACTCCTAGTCTAAGATGTTACATGTTGATTCATTGATTGAGCTAGAAATAGGTACCAGGCTGAGGGAAGGTTCAATGATTGTCCAATTTCATAGCTCAGGTAGTCAGGGGTCAGGCTTAAGAATTCAAACTACGCAATACATAGTTCAGGTTGGACTCGGCATGATGATAGCGTAGTTGGGGAGATCAAGGTGATAAGTTGAGGGCTTGATGACTGAAGTTTCCCACTTCACAGTGTTAGGAGGAAAAGGAAGCCAAGTGACTACGAAATTACGTAGTTCAGGAGCTCAAGGGTTGGGCTTAAGGACTGAGAATGCGCAATGCACAATTCAAGCCTGGCTGGACAGAAAGATTGCATAGTTTTGGAGCTCTGTGGATGGGCCTGAACACTAAGACTACGTAGTGCATGGTCCTGGGAGGCAGGAATTGCACATTATGTAATGTCAAGATGCAGGGTTGTTGCATGAGGGCTGAGATTACGCAATGCACATTTCAGAAGGGTTGGATGAGGCTAAGTTTCTTGGTCGGGAAGTTTTCCGAATTTGGCTAAGTGTGGGATCGATGAAGCTAATGTGAATAATGGTAATACTTGACCATGATCACACACTTATAACACTTGAAGACACACCATAGATAACCCAAAACACATGAAAAACAAACTTCCCTTAATGCGACAAATTTCGTGACAACTTACGACAAGTGCAACACCAAAGATATACTTTGTGACAGTTGTGACGACACTTGTGTGACAATGCTTAAAATTTTGGAAATGAGCGCGACAAATTTTACATGGTAATATAAACTCATTTACACAAATATAACCCCTTGAAACCACCAAAAAAAGCTTAGGTGCATCGTGCGACACTTAACATGCGAAAAGACGACGCTTTGATTTTCTTGCAAATGGGACCAAAAAACTTAGCGAAAACATATATGATAAGTCCTAATGTTTGCAAGGAAAATATGAAAGATAAACGTAGGCTTCAAAATATGGGTGAAGGCCAAAATTTTGGAAGGTGTTGTAGCAACAACAACAGATTGTTGATAATAAGTCCCTATTAAACCTTGTCTTTTCCTTGCACTAGAACGTATTAGATTTGTCTTATGTGCCACATGCTCCCCTCCCTAAAGGAAACTTGTTTCCTACTTACTCTTAGTGAAAAAGTCACTTGGTTCAACCAAAAATTCTGATTTTTGGTTTGCCTCAAGAAAACCACCTTATGTAGTCGGCAATGTTGACATACTTCTACGAAAATTTTTGCAATACAATGTGATTCCTTAAAAAAGTCTCTCTTATAATAAGAAAATACTTTTTTTTTAAACAAAACTAAAAATTTAAACCAAGTCAATGGTAGGTGGGGCCCTACCTACACAAGTGTTATAAGGATGATCAAAATCATAACATGGTTTTATGACATATTTGTGTGATTGTCCAACCTACCTATACTTATCCCATCTACATACGAATGAACATTATGTACAAATTGTGAAACATCAAAGAGTGCTTGGCCATAATACGCTTGGTTTTATGCATTTCAAAGTGTTGACCAATAATGATATTTTAAGAGTCTCCGCATATTTAATTCATGTTAAAACAAAAGGAAACATGTACATGTTCTCTCTATAAACTTAAACAAGCTAAAGTCTGAAAACATTAGAGAACAAGTGCCAAAGGAGGAATAATACTCTGAAATTATACTTTTGGTCATGGTACAAGGGTTATTGGGTTAAAGTAATAAAATTTTTATTTCTTTTATACCAAAACTATAACATAGTTTGGTTGTGAAGCGAGGTATTAGTCCTTAATATTTTTCATACTTGCACCAAATTTTTAAGATTCATGATGGTCACCTTGTTGAAATTATGTAAAATGTTCAGGAAACAGTTGCTTATGAAATATTTCTTCAACTGATGTTATGATTTATTATACCAACTCATCTACACCAAATATGGGCTTGGATAAATGCATGGTGATATGGTTAATCTATGGAATTTATGGTCTATCTCCCTAACAATGGAATTAAGACACACTTTGGTATCATAGCATGCTACATTAAATCAAACCCTAAACTTACTTACCTACGTGTTAAGGTATTAACATTAAATGAAAGGATGAATGTGTATGTGGCCTTCAACCTTTGCCAACCATGTCAGTTCACACACATTTTCATGTATGGTATAATCCTTGAAGTGACTAATTATTAACTAGCACAATGCTCTCCATTAACTGGTGTCAATTTCTCAACTGAATGTGGTTCATGCCTTCCATTTTTGAGCCATTATTTTGATATTTTTCAGGGTTTTCTATGGAATTTGGCTAGATTGAGTCTAGTTGTAATTTTTGTAGCTCTTGTAACGATTTTTGGAAGGAGGTGTCAAGAAATTCAAACATAAAGCCACCAAATTTAAACCCCCTTCGCAAAAATATGCACAGAGGCCAGGTATTCTCCTTTCTTGCACATGTTTTTGGATGAAAGTTAGAAATACATTATCTGGTTGCTTAGAAATGGAATGGCGTGAATCCCCACTCCTTGTAATTCCCATTTCTTTTATTTTATTGAACCGTGTGTGTGTATGTGTGTGTATTTTAATAGCTATATTTGTCATCAATGGTTCTACTTAACAATGTCAATACTCCGACATTTTAGATTACTTTTTCATTTCCATTTGTGGGATGTATTATCTCCTCGTGTCTTCATCCAACTTTAGATATTTCTCTATAAAATGCACACACTTCGGCTTGTCTTGGTCCATAGTTACAAAATTCTATGCCAGATGGATGATAACATAAGTTTGTCCCTAAGTTACAACAACACTTTACCATGATCCCTAATTTTAATATACTTTTAGTGGAACAAACCATTCACATCCTTTTTCTTTGCTATGCTCTTAAATCCATATGGCACTCAAAATGATGTTGTGTTACATCTCTTTCTTGCTAAGAACCATTCCAGGTGCTACACATCCTCGGGCTCTTGAGACTTATGTTTTAATTTCAAACTAGAGCTTTGTTGAAGAGATATACTCCCTCTTAATTCGTTTTCTTATACAAAGACTATGAAATTTTTATATAAACTCTTTATCCATATGAACATGTGTGTCTTATTGTGTCTGCCTTGTGATTTATAAATCCATCTATGAAATAAATTTAATGGAATCAATGCTTTTACTGGTTGATTTCTACTTTGTATTGCTTAGGTCCTCGAGACTTTAAGTCTCAGGATTGAATGAGGTTACTAAACACAAAGAAAGAACCTTGTATTTTGTTTTTTGCTACAAGAGTTATAGATTTTATTCTCTTCACAAACATATGTGGATGAATATCTCATCACACTCATGTCGGCTCATTATTGATTCTTGCTACACTTATTTTTATCGCTAGTTAGTCATTTGCGACATTTTGTGTGTGTGTGTGAAGGTTCGACTGTTTCATTTATTCAAAAAATAAATACATAGATATTAGATTCATGTTAATGTTCTGTCCGAAGGGAACCATACCAGTAACACAAGTTCAAGATCTTGATTACATAGTATTCCTTCATCCATGGCCTCTGATAGTTTAAAAATACTAGAGAAACTATAAGACAAACAATAGGCATGAAAACCTATTCTATCTAGGCAAAAAGTTATACGATTTGGGTAATACCAAAATTATCTAAGGCAATCATTCTTAGATGCTATAAGGAGTAACAAGCTTCCACCATATAATTTGAGTTGGTTGAGCCAATTATGTGTGCCAAATGTCATTAAATACTTGGTGCCTATCACATTGGGCTAATATATTCCTGCAGGGAAAATCCTGTCACCCACTGAGGGATGACTCCACCGAGACCACAATTCTCTAGCGCCATACATGTAGAGTGTTCTAAGGCCTTACCAACTGCAAATTTCATGGCCATGAGCATTGAATCTTGTCTACAAGTCCAAGTGTGGGCTGCCAATGGACCCCAAAACTGGAACCTAAATTTTCCTTATCCAACGACCACCCCACCATGCTTTTCTTTGAGCCAACACCAAGCGAGGGCTCGAAAGTGACTTTGAGTTGATTGATATTACGTGATAGTAGCTAATGGAATTCAATAGAGCCTCTAAGGAATTGAGAGAAAGAGGGGAGAGAATAGTGTAGAGACCCACCGTGGTGTGAGGAAGTACAAGGGAGATTTCCATTGCATAATTAAAATTGGATCCAAGATTAAGAGCAGCATCCTGGTACATAAGAACTAACCACTTTCCTCTCCAATTGAAAAGAGAGAAGAGGGTGAGAGTGTTGTAATAGGGGAGTTATCCTATGACATTCGACATGCTGAGAGTGTGCAGGATAACTTGTGCATTAGCTGAATCATCAGTAGTAGGCGAATGGGCTGGGTCACACCGCTGAAAATCCATGGAAATGCACTTGGTAGAAGATGGAGCATGGATAAATGCAATGCAACCCAAATATGTCATGATTGTAAGACCCAAAGTGCACCTACAATTAACGCAAATAATGATTGCATAAATGCAGAGACAACGACTGACATGGGTGACATAAACCGACATAACTAAGCTTACATAGAGGGTGGTTGTGTTACCTTTCGTATATAGAGGAATATCTAAAGGAATCTTAAGTTGAGGCATTATGATGCATGCTTATAAGAATATGGGAGGGCATTTCATGCCATTATTTGAAGCCATGATGAAACCAATAATGAGAAAGGTACTCACATGCCAGACTTAATGCTCATTGCACCTAAAAAATTAATACTTGGTACTATTGATTATACCAACACTCATGGCAGGCCAGATGGCTTGCCATTCTAGATTATTCGATGATTAGCATGACATCATGTGGGATCATCACCTACACTGAGGGAAGTCATCTACAACATTAATTACATTTTGCAATAGAGATTAATTATATATATGGCTTATTGCACTCATAATTTCTATTTCAATTTAGCTTTAGGATTTCCCCAATAGCCATCTCGCAAATTATGGACATACTCACTCTCTGTTAATGGTCCCACTTTGAAAAATAACAGATAACTATGATTTCGGTAGATCATTATTATAAACAACGTTTCCTTTCACTAACTTTTTTTATTGACCTCACCTTTGAGCCACCAACCAAGAGTCAATTCTTCCACACTTTTTATTAGCTTGCATCTTGAGTATATCATTCACAATATATCTGAATTGGACATGAGAATAGTCAAGACATCTAAGAGCATGTCATTGGTACATATATATGAAATGCATCAAGAGTCAACCAATTGTTTGATCTTTGCAATAATTTTTGGCTTTGTCATACACCGCCTATAATGCCATGCTAACAATCCTGAACCTGTAACAATGCATCAATTAATTTGAAGTCTCATTTCAACATGTTGTTTTACATATATTCTTATAGAATTATATATTTTTCTTTTCATTATGTTGAAGTACTAATGAGAAAGATTTAAAAAAAAAATTATACACATCTTCGTTATGCCATAAGACGACCAATTTGTGTATGGACCGCAACTCGATATTTTTGTCTTTGAGATATATGATACTTTCATGAATTGTATTGAGCTCATATAGTTTCATTGAACCATATAATTTTATTTGATATATTACACGTAGACCATTAGAAGGTAATTACACAATGTCTCTTTCCACATGTAGTCATATCACTGTGGTCTATATACATTTTAGAATTTTTATAATGATGGCACTTTGTCAATGCACACATGAGTTCTAATCCCCCCTACAAATAATATTTCCCTATGTGCTTTCTATTCACTCATGAATTATTAAAATTTAACTAAGATTTTAATCTCTTTGCTTTCTTAGATGACATGATGAATTTATTTGCAAAAAATGAATTTCTTTAGCAGGAGTGGACACAACAAGGGAAGGGATAACAAAGGAGAGACCCATGGAACATGGGGAATTAAAGACATAGATTCTTCATGCACTTTTACATTGATTCTGAAGAATTCAATCAACTAGTTCAGAGAGGTTTTTTAAAATTTTCAAGGAAGCAAGCTTAACATCCACTGCCTCCCCTTGCAAATCCTTCATTGGGTATTGGCATACTAGCTTCACCCTGAACTTCTGGACAAATTCTTGTACTCACCAATGATAGTTGGAAAGATGTCATTTGTCCTCAGCAACAACCTATACAAGGAGGGCCTACTACCTCGTACCAACTCCTCCTCCACCTCCTCCTATGGTTCAACCATCAAATCACCCCCAATCCACTACTTCTAGTGCTCATCCTGCCATACAAGAGAAAACTCAAATTCCCCAACCAACAGTGAACCAAGGGAAACCAAAAGTTGTAGCTACAAATTAGTTTCCTCCTATGGGTCTTCCCATTCTATTACTTCTCACACATAACATAGTCAATGATATTGAAAAATGCAACAATAAATTCTTAATTTGATTTTTCCTTAGTCAAATTGATAAAATTTGAAATTCCACATCAATAGACAACTTGGATGAGTTAACTGAGGTGACATGGTTTTTATCACTCAATTAGCTTAGTTAATTCGAGTTAGGGGCATGAACTTGAGTTGTGTGCAATGATTATTAAATTTTAGGAGCCTAGATTGAGTTAATTTCAGTGGTAACAATTTAATTCAGTTAAATTGAGTTATGGTTAGTTAGACTAGTTCTAACAGTTGGAGGAACTAGTGGAAGGTCAAGTAGTGGGGTGTGACTTCAGTGATCAACGAGTTAATTGACCAATCAACTTAAATTAGTTTGTGCATGCAATGAATTCGAGTTACCTAGTTGAGATGGAGATTCAAGGGAAGTGTACTATCATTTTCAAACTATTCCAAGTTGTAAAGGTGGTGCATGCAGTCAGAGATTGGTCTAAAGGAATCACACAATCCAGATTGAGAAAATTCCTATTAAATAGGGGCTTAATTCCTCAAGGAAAAATGCAAGGAAATAGGAGCTAGCAGGTTGATAAATTGGCTAAGTATTGGTCAAATTCAGTCAATGAAGCAATGAGATAGAAGATACAAGTGCAGGTTGTGCTCAAGCTTGATCAAGCATATTGTATTCATCCAAATTCTTTGATTAATGCAATACAAATAGGAAGGGTTTTGAGCAGATGTTTTCTGCTAGATATCTTTGTGTATATGTGTTGAATCTTGTCACATGTTTATGTTTTGATTTCTCGATCATGAATTTATTTCCGAAGATGAGTAGAGTAGATACGAGTCTTATGTTTTAGTAAATTACATGAGCAGTTTTAAAATTTCTACAAATGGGAACAATCAACACATAGTAGCAAGAAATAAAATATGTTTCTCATAGAAATTATGGTTTTTAATAGTTGTTTTGACGGGTGAAGAGTATTAAGATTTTTGATGTTTATTTACTTTTACAAACTCTAAATCAGTTATGGTTTTAACATTATCAGTACATTATTAAAATTATTTTTTGAGACCTTTGACATATATGGACAACACCTTTATACAGTTTTGAACAACATCTTACTTCATATTTCGATGGCATTTCTATGGCATGTTGTTTTTGGAGACATATGTAGATGAATGTTGTCTGATTACTTTATTTGCTAATTATTCTCATATCTTATGGAGAAGGGAGGCACAAGGGGTATGCGATGGCATATTGGGGTTAGTACAAGGAGTATTTTTTCGTATGTTATGGGGATATGACTGCATGATACATGCGTCTGGTTGATAATGTAATGAATCAAGATAGTGATTATTTGGTAACAAATGTTATAATTTATTATTTAATAAATGTAATATTTTAAAGTTGAAGTTAAAAAGGAGGGAAGGGCCCCACCAACCAAAATATTTAATAAGAGTTAAATTTAATTTAACTCCCTCCTTTATAATGTTCCATCATCATAAAATTAAATCAAACATGACTAAAAAATAAAAAAATAATGAATCCCAAAGGGTGGTTGAACTACTCAACTTCAGGGAAGCCATGTATAAGAGTATGAAACCTATGAAGGGAAAATGGGTCACATTGTGAGGAGTTGTATGCATTAACATTATTAAGTTGTTATTTTTCCTTCTAACTAAATTCTATGAGCTACAGAGGTTAACCTGTTGGTGACAACAATCTTCTTTCAAATGAGAGACAAGGATGGAAAGAAAATGTTCTTAATCCCTTTGCATTTTAGTTAGGTATACTTGAGTTTTTTGTGATTTAACTTGTTGTTTAAAAGTCTAGTTTTTTAACCAATGCTAATAGACCTTTCATTTTATAGAGAAAAACCAAGAAAACTTAAATTATATTATATTTCCAGAAGGGTTTACATAATCTGTTTTCATATTCTTATGCTATCTTGATAGTTTATATATGATTTTGAATATTGTAAACACTTAGAACCAAGTCTATTCAAGGGTTTTGCAGAGACACACCATTTGATTTGTTGTACTCACATTCATTACTATAAATAAATCCTTTTTGGATCATCATTTCATGCATATTTCTCTAATTTTACATATTTATGTCAGTTATTTGTCTCTTAACTTGTATCCCCAAATTTTTATTAATTCATGGCATTTACTCTACAATGTTTAAGGCATCCTAAGGTCTCTAAAATGTTGATTAGTACATTGTAATTGAACTTTATTCTTATTTCAAATCGCTGATATTATTTGGACAATGTATTTTTGTATAATATTTTTAGTTCTTATTGTAAATATGTTAATATTCTATTTATGTTTTAGTTTAATTTTATATATTGTTGTAATTTGAGTTGTTTATATTGTTTAAATAGTTGTAAATTCCTATATCGACTCTTTGCTTTCCTAGGGAATAAATAAATTGGGCTCAAGTTCCACTCTCCCACATACCCAGTGAGATTCAAGAGAGTTGGTTAGACACACATAAAAAGCTTCTCTCACTCGATAATATGGAGTGATGGAGGGGGATAGGAACCCTATGGGTGAGTGGAATAGGGGTATCTGTAGGGAGCTAGAGATGGAAGGGAGTTAGTAGAAGGGGTTTGGGGCTTAAGAGTGGAGGAAAGTAAGTGCATGGGCTTGGGGCCATGGATAATGGGCCTAAGGGGGTAGACGAAAATTTCCCTGATGGTAGAGGTAGGGTCCCTTATGTGGAATAACCTAGGAGTGTTATATGCTTTGGGCATATGGTTAAGGTGCGGGTCACTAGGACCTAGGGGTGTAAGATCTAGGGTCCTAAGGGTGTTGGGGTTATGTCACCTACAAGTAGAGGGCTCTAGGTGTGGAGTATAGGTTAGGGGCCAAGTATATATGATTTAAGATCCAAGAGATGGGTGCTAAGGGACTAGTGTTGGGGCATTAGTTAGGAGGTGAGGACCCAGGGGAAGAGGAGGTTGTAGTGGGGGTGGTGAGGACTCAATGGAAGAGGTAAAGAAGATTTTAGATTCGTTAGTGAAGGATCCAAGACTAGGAAGGTATGGTCTAGTGAATTATGTGACAATATAGATGAGGAGCTATGGGATAAGGTTATGAGATAAGGGAGTGTGAGGCATATGGTGATTAGGGACCAAACATTGGGGAAAATAATGAGAAGGTTCTTAGAGGGAGAAATAAGGTGCTAGAGTAGAGGGGATAAGGAATGGATATGGCTACAAAGAAGAGGGTCTAGGGCCATAGATGATGAGGCCACAAGGTGGTAGATATGTCCCTATTGTGAAGGTGGTTAGGGTAGAGGAAAGGGCCAATGGAATAGGTAATTGGTGGTGTAAAGGTAGATGTATATGTAGATATAGGAAGGGTCTATAGATTTCATGGGGTTGTGGATGAAGAATTACTTTAGCTAAGGCTTGGGTTTCCCACCTTAACCATATAAAGGCATTAATACACATACTTAATGATCTGAAACTTATGTGGACACTAACATATTTCTTATAGGCCAATGATACTTGCCAGAGGTAAAGTGTGGTGCTTTAAAACATTGTTCATTACTCTAGATCCCTCCAAATTTTCTTTAGGACCTAAGGCATTGAGTTTTTCCCTAGATTGTTTCCAGAGCCTTGGTACATGAAACTACTATTGAAAGCCACCTAGTAGCATTGGGATCCACAATAATAGGGCAACGATACCTTCAAGAGGCCATGTGTGGTTGTTTTAGGCATCCTTCTTAGCCTTAGATGGATAGGAGATTCCTTTAGGGTCTAATATTCATGTTTCCTCTGTTGACCATGTCCAAGGCCTTTAGTGCCATGCCTAGTGCTAAAAAATGTCGGTGACACCTATATACCTTGCTAAAGGAAAAGTATGCACTTGATAAGTCATTTATAGTGGTTCAAAATGTTGTTCTTAACACCAGAATCCTATAATATTCATTTAAGGCCTAACTCTTGGGTCCATTCCTTTGACCATATCCAAGTTCAAGAGACTCATACTCAATGTTCAAAAAATTATAAAGTTGAGTATCCCATTAAGAGACCAAGGATACCCTTGAAAGGTCCTCCATGTTGATTCAACATGTTGTTGATGGCCCTAGATTCCTACAAGTGATCTGTAATTGGAAACTTGAAGATTTTAATAAACTGCAAGTAAAATTTATGTGTTTTGTGCAATGGATCAATTTACTAAACACATAAACAAGTTATTTTTAACCAAATTTTAAAACCAAAACAGAGAAAAATAACCATATCTAAAACACATAACACAAAACATGATATTGGAGTTCACTCGTCTCTTCAGCTACATCTCTTTTTCTAGCTTCCAATGCAGGGCCTCTTTCATTAAGTGCTCTAAAGTTTGTTTACATGGCTTTACAATGCTCAAACAACAAAGCTAATGTCTCTCATAGATCCAACAATGTAAAAAACCCCCATCTGGGTTCTTTCTGCACCTCTTTTGGCCAAAAATTGAGTAAGTTATGAATGTTCCAAGTATTTTTTCAAATTCTATGGCTAGTCATCCTACAATTCGACCCAAATCTAGCTTGAGCATCCCAAACCTAGAATCAACATGCAAATCTAGCCTACAATTTCGCTTGACGGGCGAAATTGTAGGACTGTTAATTCGCCCATTAAGCCCCCAGTTCTGAAAATTTCAATCATGTTAGCGCATGTGACTACATTGGGGGCCAAGATTCCAAGGCCTAACTCCGCGCCCTTTGGATTTTCCACACTCCCAGTTGCATTGGGTCTTGGTGAGCTAGGGTTGGCCCCCTTGGTTTGGCCCCTCCTCATTTTCATGCCCATGGTCATGTATAGGGTCATGTAACCCGGGGATGGCCTTTTTTCTTACACCTTTGGACTTGAGCGATGGCTCCAATGATGATATGCCTTGGGTGCGGTGGTTGTGGGATGGGCTAAGGCCTAGCCCCTTGACCCACTCACATGTGGTCTCGTGGGTGTTGGGGTGGGTAGGGGATAGGGCTTAGCCCAACCCGCTCCCTAATTGCACTATGGAAACTTTATATAGTGGTTTGTGACCATAGGTTAACAAGGAACAAGATAGGTGGGCTAGTGGAGTGATCAGGTGCTCAAGTTTATGCTCAAAAGTCAAAGGGTCAGAATCTTGATAAACTTAGCTTCAGACTGAAGAGATCGTCATTCTGAATCTAATAGTGTGAACAACACTCAAATTCAAGCTCATATGCAGAAGTTAGAGAAAGTCAAAGTTTAATTTTACCTAGACACGTGGCAGGATTGCATGATGTGGCAAAGTCCTTCAATGAATGAGGAGGCGCCAAGTGGAAATCCACCATTTCCCCCCACATGTTGCAAATTGCAATCACAGGCAGGTCGGCATTAGAAATCAGTCCCCAAGCAGGAAAAGATGCAATGTATAGACCAAAGTTGCGATTGTGATGGATCATAATCACAGATTAGCGAAGGGAACAAAACTACAGAATCGGCCCCACAGGTACTAGGTTGCAATGCGATATCACAATCGCAACCCATAGAAGGTAGAGTCCCACATTTTATTATCACCAATTCACCTCTGATTGCGATGTGAGATGTGATCCCAAATGCGATAAGTTATGCTTTTCGGTTAATAATCTCGTCAAGTTCACCAATATTGCAATCGCACAATCGCCCATTTTGTTCAAAATACCATAAGACCACCAAAATTTTACGCCAATTGTGATATACGATAAAGACAGTCGGTGCTGACACATTATGGCTCGCCGCACAACAAAATTCTCACTGAGTTGTCGGTTTTAGAGCAATTTGTTGAACGAATAGTGGGGAAACTAGGAGAAGTCATAACTTCTTTAGTTATTATCCAAATTAGGTGCAAGAAGACTCAATTCTAGTAGTTTTGGCTATTCTAAACTCATTGAGATAAGTTTCAAAGGAATTTGAGTATTGTAAACACACTTTTGTTGTACTTTGGATCATAATAGAGAGGCCCAAGCATTGGAAGCTAGACCAAGGAGACGTAGCCCAGGAGGGGTGAACTCCTCATCGAATCTCTGTGTTGTGTGTTGTATTTTGATGTTCTTTGTTATTATTTTGTTGTTGTTCAACATATGTTTTATGTTAAATTATTTATAATATTTACATAAGAAATTCTCATGGGAATAATTTAATTAAGAAAAAATGGTGAATCCTTAAGCACTTGATAAGCATCTTGGGATTTATTCTGAATGGGGAATTAGCACAAAATTACTGATATGCTCCATTTCAGATCAAGTTGGTATCAGAGCACTGGTTTTTGCTTACTGATTTGCTTATGCAAAAGATGAGTATTGTTTTCTAGTTTTGTGTCATGCTAACAAGGTTAAAACTCAAAAGAGGAGAAGGGAAGCTCATTGAAAGCCCTGTAGTTCTCTCAAGTGGAAGAAGAGCAAGGTTACGAATGTCTTCTACACCAGTACATCCTCAAGTTGCAAAAGTTGTAGTTGAGTCTTCAGAGACCATGTCTCATGAAGGAGAGCCTACTATGACTGATGATGAAAGAGCATTCAGAAAGGTTTTTTTTAATATGAATGAGATGGTTAAGGTCCTCTATGAAGAGAGGAATAACAGATTGCAAGGAGAAAGTTCCAAACCTCCCAATGGAGAAGGTTATTCCGGAGAAGGTAATGGAAAAAGAGGTAATGGAAAAAGAGGTAATGGAAAAGGAGGTAATGGGAATAGAGACAAACCTCCACCCTCTCCACCATCTTCTTCATCTTATTCTCCACAAGCATATTCACACTCTTCCACTAATACAAATTTTACTCATACTCATCATCATTTTTCAAAAGGAACTAGTAGATCACCTTTTCTAAAACTTGATATTAAATTCGAGTTGCATGTGTATAATGTTGAAGTGAATGCAGACAAGCTTGATAATTGGATTCATCAGTTGGAGGTCTATTGTAGGATTCAAAACCTTCAAGAGGATGATATCAAAATTCAATTGGATTCATTGAGATTGGAGGGTGCAACACTCATTTGGTGGGAAGCAAGGACTCAAGACGAGATCAAAAAACATGGTAAGATATCTATTACTTGGTCTGATTTCATTGCTGCTATAAAAAGACAATTCTACCCTTTAGCTCATACGAAAAAATTTATCATGAATTGGTGAAATTTCAGATAGTTAAAAGTTCAAAATGTGCAAGAGTATACTTAGGAGTTTAGGAGAAGATCTCTTATGCTAGGAGTAGACTTGCAGTCACAAGATACTTTGTTGAAATACATAGGAGGTTTGCATAGCTATCTATGACACACCATTCTTATGTTTAATCCCACGAATATTGATGAGGTCTATGTTCAATCTACATATCCGAAGCAAGAGGGAAAAATGTACAAGAAGAAGCCATTCTAGAGTGTGAAAAAGGAAAGAAATCTAAAGGAAAGCAGAAGAAAAATGCTTATATTAAGAAAGAAGGGGAGAAACCCATGTGTAAGAATTGTTCCAAAGAGGGCCATGATGAAGCGCATTGTTGGAAGCTTCATCCTGAATTAAGACTAGAAAAATTTAACAATAAAGGGAAACAAAAGACAAACACTACTATACAACAAGACTTGCATTCTGACTCAGGTGATGAAACAAAATTGCAGCCAAAATCACTAAAGGAAAAGCCATGGAAAAAATCAGCAAAGAGGAAGTCGTGCAAGCACCAGTGCAACAAATAACTCCAACAACACTTCAAATTAAGAAAACAAAATTGAGTTGTTCCATATTAGAGTTATTTCCAAACACACCAAGATTGATACACTGTTTGACAATGGATCCCAGGAAAATTTAATTTCTATAGACTTGGTCAATAAGTTGAATTTGGAAACCTGCATGCCTCATCATAAACCATATCCATTGGGTTGGATAACCAAGGATGCAAATCTTCAGGTCATAAGGAAATGTGTTTTTAGGTTTTCTATTACTGCCAATTTCGTTGATGAAATCGAATTAGATGTAGTGTGGTTGGATATTTCTAGAAGTGTGTTGGGAAGCCCATATCTGAATGACTAGAAAGCCATTTTCCATACATTTGGGAACAAAATCATTTGTTCAAATATGGAGTGGAGTATATTGTGAGAGCCCATCGTAGAAAGCTGAATCTGTCTTTAGAAAGCACAGGGAAAATGAAGTGTCTGGTCAATTCCAGCAAGAATCTCGTGCTCCTTATGATCAAGCAGAAGAATGACACAGAGCATGAATCCTTTGCAGGCTGTGATGTGAAGCCGAAAGATGAATTGGTGGATGTGGTCAATCAATATGGAGATGTGTTTTAAGAGTCGAAGGGATTTCCACCAAAAAGAGGAATTCAACACGAAATTCAGCTACAACAAGACTGTCCACTCCCAAATATCGGTATATATCGAATGTCAATTATGGAAAGTTTAGAAATTAAGAATCAAGTCCAAGAATTGTTAGATAAAGGTGTAATTCGTCCCTCCACTTAGGCATGTGGCTCACCAATTGTTTTGGTATCCAAGAAAGACGAAACCTGGCACATGTGTGTAGCTTATCGAGATTTGAATAAAATTACCATAAAGAATCGATACCCACTACCCAAAATAGACGATTTGCTAGATCAGTTGAAGAATGAAAAATATTTCACTAAATTAGACTTGAGAAGTGGATATCATCAAGTTAGAATAACTGAGTATATTTAGAAGACTGCTTTTAAAACCAAACAAAGATTGTTTGAGTGGCTGGTTATGCCTTTCGAACATTGCAACGTTCCAACTACATTCATGAGAGTTATGAATGACGTTTTAAGATCCTTTCTTGATGAGTTTTTAATTGTCTATTTAGATGATATTTTTAAATTCAAAAAATCATGAGAAGAGCATGCCAAGCATGTGAGGAAAGTGTTGGATGTATTGAAAAAAGAACAAATTATTTTTGAAGATGTCTAAATGTGAATTCGAGAAAAATTCCTTAGTGTATTTGGGCCACATAGTTGGAGGAGGTGAGCTAAAGATTGACCCGTCTAAAGTTTTGGTCATTGTGAATTGGCCAATACCCAAATCAGTCACAGAAGTAAGGAGTTTTCTAGGAGAAGCGTAGTATTGGAGGAAGTTCATTACCAATTTCTCTTCCATAGTAGCTCCACTACATGCTTTGACCAGCGTGAAGGTTGTCTTCTAGTGGGGAGGCAAACCAAAAAAAGCATTCAATGCTTTAAAACAAAATATCAGTTCAACCCCATTTTTAGCATTGTCGAATTTGAAGCAACCGTTTGAAATACAAACAGATGCAAGTGACTACGCCATGGGTGTAGTTATTTTACAACATGGTAAGCCCATTACATTTCATTTTGATATTTTTAATGATGTTGTTATTAACTATCCTACATGTGATAAAGAACTTTACGCATTGGTACAAAGTGTGAAGAAATGGAAGCATTACTTAACGAGAAAAGAAACCATTATTCACACCAATCATCAACCTTTGCAATATCTACAATCTCAAACAAAATTGCAACAATCAAGGCACTTTCGTTGGATGGGATTTTTACATCAATTCCACTTGGTAATCAGGTATAAGATAGGTATTTATAACAAAGTTGCTAATATAATTTCAAGACCAGTTGTTAATGTAGCCATTTTACTCGAGAATCATTCCGTTTTTCCCGAAATTTAAGTTGAACAATACACACATGATGTTGACTTTCAAGAGGTATATTCAAAATTGATTCAAGACCACCAAGTTGAGGAATTAGACTACCATGTACATGATAATCTATTGTATCATTTGGGAAAACTTTGTGTTCCACAAGGAGAGAGTAAATGACAAGGGAAGCACACACTTCTCTTATTGTTGGACATTTCGGTGTAAGTAAAACAATGGAAAACCTTCAGAGGTATTTTTATTGGCCTCGTATGCTTGAAAGTGTGTCACATTTTATCAGTGGTTGTTCATTATGTGTAGTCAGTAAGCCTAGTAATAGGAAATCAGGATTGTACACACCACTTCCAGTGCCTTCACGTCCATGGGAGAGTGTTTCTATGGAATTTGTAGGAGGTCTTCCTTTATCAATAAAAGGTCCTGATTATTTGTACGTAGTTGTGGATAGGTTCAGCAAGATGTGCATATTAATGCCTTGTAAAAAACAAATTACAGCTGAACAAATAGCTCAATTTTTATTTCAAAATGTATGGGTTCATTTTGGATTACCTACTCCTATTGTAAGTGATCATGATTCCCAATTTGTTGGGAATTTTTGGTCAAATTTATGGAATTTTATGGACACCAAGTTGAAGAAAGTACAACCTTTCATCCACAAACAAATGGTCAAACTAAAGTGGTTAACATGACAGTGTTATGAAACCGACTCACAAAAAGATAGAAAAGATAGATAAACGCCTTCAAAATAAGCCTCTTCGAGAGGGTAACCTCCTTTACATTACCCAAATGAACAATTATTGGATGATACAAATGATAATACCTCCTTTCTATATGTAGGAGTCTAAGGGGTCATAATGAGAGCTGACATAACAATAATAATGTAAGGGAAAAATAATAACAATAGTGGGCTTCTATGGGGCACAATAATAACAAGATGGGGACTATATGGGCACAAAAATATAATAAGGGTGTCGTAATAATAACAATAAGGAGTTACACTAGTAGTATAGGGACCTAACATGCCCCTCTCCTTCAAAAAGTGTTGTCCTCAATGCTTGAGTAGTTCTTGATGCTTCTGTATAAAATTCTTGTCCTCTAATGTAGAATCTTCAGCCAATAAGTTCTTCCACTTGATGAGATACTCTGAAATTGATCAATTTCGTAGCTGTCAGATTCTTATTTCTGTGACTGCTCCAGGTTCTAATATGATTTTTCCTTCCTCGTCAAGTTCTGACAATATTGTTTGAACTGGGAACTTCTACAACTTTTGAATGAGTGGCCACACTTCTTCACCCTTATTCCATTCATCCCTTGCCTCGTTTATCCAAGCTGGTTGTGTAATAGAAATAGCACAAAACAATGCTTCCACATCATCATCCTTTCTTGAGAGTGCATCTGCAACAACATTTTGCTTCCCTTTTTTGTAGATGATTTCAAAGTCATAACCCAACATATTTGTGACCCATTTTTTCTGTTCTTCTAAAGATAGTCTTTGTTCTCAAAAGTATTTAAGACTCCCATGATCCATTTTTACCTTGAAGTGTCTTCCCATTAGGTAAGGTCACCATTTCTTAAGTGCATGTAGTATTGCCAACATTTCCTTCTCATAAATAGCTTGCTTGATATGTAGCCGTAAAAATACCCAATCGCCTACATCAAAACTTCTTTCACTGCGATGTTGATCTACATGTTGTTTCATTCGATTCTGCACCAAAGCGACGTTATCCTTTAAAAGTTGGAGAAATTGTTGTTGATGCTCGATGTGATCTTTCACTACTTCAATATTTTTCTTCTTGATATGTCCTTCTATCTTTAGAGTTTGAGGAGTGGTAATTTCTTCCAATGCATTATAAGATATGGTCGAATTCATTTCTTGATGCTCGATGTGATATTTCACTTCTTGAACATTTTTCTTCTTGATATGTCCTTCTATCTTGATAGTTTTAGGATTGGTAATTCTCGCGAATGCATTACAAGATATGGTCGGATTCATTTCTTCTTTCTCGATGTGATATTTCACTTCTTGAACCTTTTTCTTCTTGATATCTCTTTCTATCTTGAGAGTTTGAGGAGTGGTAATTCTTGCCAATGCTTTACAAGATATGGTCAGATTCATTTCTTCTTTCTCTAGGGTTGGTTCCTGGTGTATATCCTCTTCTTTTGATGTTTCTTAATCCTTTTCTTCCTCCTCTTCATAATCAATGTAAAATAATTTATTCTCAACACACTTATGACCTTTAGTGTATTTGCTATCACAATTGTAACAAAACCCTTTTTCTCTTTTTTCTTCCAATTGTTGTGGTGTAAACCTTGTAGGTTGATCTGGGTCCAAGTGTGACGAAGGACCCTTCCAAGACCTTTTACTTCCGTGATGTGTTAGATTTCATTTTTAAAAGAACATAAATGAATACATATGCATGTTGTAAAGCAGAGGAATATGACAATCATCAACAAATGAAAACATAAGCCGTTGATAATGGAGTTCGTCCAGGAGGGACTACGTCTCCGGGCCCCGTTGTCAAGATGGTGTAGGCCGTTGCATTAAGTGTTGTCAATAGTGATGATGTACATAAGAGATGACGTCGCTATCATACAAGGAAAATGCCCTCATGTAGGAGTGGCTCCAACAGATGTTCTGCTATAGGAACTCTCAGTCAAAAGGACTCCTATCAATATGACATAAACTCATGCATGATGATAATGAGCATCCCGCCAACATGGCACAAAAGGGATCTCAATGCAAACATGCATGGCGACACATGAGTATCCCATCAACATAACAACAAAGGGATCTCAAACAAAACATGATGAATCATGACAACAAGTACATCTCACAAATTATTCCACGTCACATCAAGCAGGAACCGTGAAAACAAGTAAGAAACAAGATCCCACATCAGACATCAAACAGGGATCTGTGCATCACAATGCATAGCAAAAGAAGTACATGAACGCACTGCATATACCTCACATCCTGAGGCCATCTGAAGAAAAGGATGTCAAACTACTAAAGTTGGTTGTACCATCAATCTCGCGACGTCAAATCTCATAGAATGATTGCTCACATGTTGAATGCTGACACCTGCACTCCACTGAGAAAAGTGGCCAAAAAATAAAATGAGAAAAGGGAAAATATGAATTCACCATCAGATTTGTGGCGTCGATAAGTGCAAAATCGACTGTCAAATTTCTGAATTCTAAGAAAGTGGAAATCTGGGGCTCAAGGAATCTTTTAGATTCCCCATAGATTTTATGCAAATCGGCTGCTCAGATCAGGAAACTAACTACACCATCGGGTTTGTGTTGCTGAGAGGTGTAAGAACGACATAAATTTTGTCCAGTTTGGACACTTTAAAAATTTCACCCTCTTGGAAATTTCGCTCAATCATGGTTCCACCTTGCAATAAATTAATTAGAAAATTATCGCCTCGATTTCTGTGCGTGCTCCTGCTCCTCCATCCTTGGGTGCACTGATGAAGTGAAGGTTAATATAAATTTCTGGGTGGAGTTTTTCAAAAAGTCTGTTTGGAGGATTGGTTAGTGCAATGGTGAAAAATAGAATTTAGTTGAGGAGGGGTTAGGTGGTCAAACCCCACCCCTCCCATATTAATACATTATGGTTTTTTTTAAACAACCCACAAATATTGTTTTGGGGGGTCAGGCCTACATTGGGCGGCCCGCCCCACAATCCTCCTTTATTCCATTGTATTAAATGGTGGCATACATTTAAATGGGTGTGTTTGTTACGTTGTTGAGTTGACCGTTACAGGGGTGGTTGGTACATGGTACATGGGGCCACCGCATGGTGGCGGGCCAGCCCACATGGCTGGCATGGGCTAGGTACCCACCGGCCTGAATTTATATGGCATATGGTAGAGTTAATAGGGTGTGGGCCAGGTCCACTTGAGGTGGGCGGGTGGGCCAGGTCCACCAGAGGTGGCCCGCCCACCCCCTTAATATATATTTAATGTTGCAATATAGTTATGGTGGGTCGAACCGATGGGGGCCATGGCCCATCGGCCTTTTAGTAATTATATTTTTTGTAATTTTGTTTTGGGGTGGCGAGGGTGGTGGCCAGCCACCACATTTTTTTTTAAAGCAATTAGGAATTTTTGAAAATTCAAAAAATGACCCAGGGAGACAAATTAAACATGCCACAAATTTTCCTGGAATCTAGCCTAGGTTGGCTGGAATACGATGGCCGGATTTTGTCCAAATTGTTGCCTCCTTAAGCCTGCCCAGTGAGCAAAATTCAACCAAACTTTGACTAGCTCGTTCTCCCTCATACGAGCTTGGATTGATGAACTGTTCACACCACTGTGATCAGGACGACGAGATCTACACTCTGGGCCTGGTTTGAAAGCATTCTGATCACTTTGATTTTTGAGCTTCCATAAGCTCTATTTGTCTTGTGTGTGTCCCTAGAGCCACCTGGATCATAGGTTATGGAAGGATAGGAGAAAAAACACTTCCATAATTATAGTTGTGAGTGGTGGGATTCCTTGTTTCCATAATTCCAGTTTCAATTTTTCTTGCCAACCTGAATGCCTTCTCCAACGAATTAAGTTCCCAAAGATGAACCTCATGTTGAATGTTATCCTTTAAAGTCCCTATGAATACATCAATCCTTTGCTTCTCTCGAATATTCTTTACCCTTATAATCAATTTTTGAAATTCATCAATGTGCTCTGCCATTAAACCCTTTTGTTTGAGATTTATCAATTGGCTAAAGGAGGTATTTCTCTTTGTATCCTCATAATGTGCTATCATTTCCTCCGTGAAAATTGAACACGTGACAAGTGGTTTACGAGAACAAAGCCCTTCATACCATAAAAATTAATTCAGTTCTAAATATAAAGATGCAATATGTACCTTTTGTAACGATTGCACCTCATGTAGATCAAAATATTGCTCTATATGTAGTATCCAATTTACCAAATCCTTGCCATCAAACTTCCTCATATCGTCTTTTCTTAATTTTAGGAGATTCATCTTGAAATGACTATAACTCTGTAATTTTGGATCTCCCAGTTCTAAAATTGCAACCTGTGGTAGCCCTCTGTGTCCTCTTTCCAATGCCACTAGTTGGATTGAAATTTGATTCTCCAAGAAATAGTTATGCACAATCTCCCAAGATGACTTGATTATATACCTTTTTAGAAGAATGAAATTGTATGAAGTGCCACATGTCACTGTTTCAACCTTCAAATCTGAATAAGATACAAAAAAAAACTATAGTCCGTCCTCCTTCTATAAGTTTTGACGCAATTTCAATATGATGCTCAGAGCGATAATTATGACGACTTTCCCCGGGTCACCTGTTTGGGATGTAATTCAGGGGCCTATAGAAAACCTAAATATCTTGGACTATATCTCTGAAAACATAGAGAAAAAAGATGTGAAATTTGGGCCCGAGCTTCACCAAGTTTTTGGATCAAATGGATTTTAATTCCAGAGTCTGAAACTTCGTAGAAAAACAATTATAGCAAAAATTCCACCATGACATGTTTGAGATGGAATTCTGGAGCTTATGAAAACCATAACTTCCTCAGATCCGATCTCCGAAAATATAGCGAGGCAAGATTTGAAATTCGGACCCTAGGTTCTGCGAGATTTATTCTCAAATGGGTTTTTGTTTTAGCTTCTGAAACGTCTCAAAAAAACAGTTATAGTGAAAATTCCAGAATGACTATTTGGAGTAGCGAAACCCTAGAATCCAAAGCTTTGATACCAAATGTTATGAAACTAGCTCACAGAAAGATAGAAAATATAGATAAATGCCTTCAAAATAAGTCTCTTCAAGGGGGCAACCTCCTTTACATTACACAAATCAACAATTCTTGGATGATACACATGACTAGATCTCCTTTCTATATGTAGGAGTCTAAGGGGTCATAATATAATCAGAGTGACATAACAATAATAATGTAAGGGCACAATAATAACAATAGTGGGCTTCTATGGGGCACAATAATAAAAATATGGGGACTACATGAGCACAACAATATAATAAGGGGGTTGTAATAATAACAATAAGGGGTTACACTAGTAGTATAGGGACCTAATAGACAATTATTCATTTGTTAAGAGGATATTACAACATACATCCTAAGTTGTTGGATGAATAGTTGCATTATGTTCAACATGCTTACAACCGAGAAAAACACTCTTCTACTCTAACTTCGCCTTTTGAGGCATGTCTTGATTATTTGCCTAAATATCCTTTGGATTTCATCTTTGAGAAAGATGTAGTTATAGATGGAGATAGTGACATAGCAGAGAAAAGAAATTCATTGAGAAAATTCAGTTGATTCACCAAACAGTTCAAGAACAACTAGAAAAGAGTCAAGGCAAGTATACGGCAAGGCATGATAAGCATTGTGTGGATCATCAGTTTCAAGTAGGTGATGAAGTTTGGCTTTACATTAGAAAGGAAAGGCTTCAAGGTAAAGGTAAAAAGCCAAAACCAATTTGTTATGGTCCATTTAAAATTCTGGAAAAAATTGGTAATAATGCTTTCAAGCTTGATTTGCCTTTATATATGCAAATTTATTCCATTGTTAATGTTGAAAATTTGAGACTGTATGAGCCTCCTTTGGTTGAAGATCAAGGAGAAAGTGTAAATATTCCATCAATTGAATATTTTTCTCTAGAATTTCTTGATGAGCTTCAGCAAGACACCATACTTGACAAAAGAATGAGGTCATCAAAGAGGGGAAATGTTGATTATCTTTGAGTGGGTCTCAAAGGTACAAATCCATCAAAGGCCAAATGGATTGAAGAAGGGAAGGTGAGGGAACAATACCCTCATCTGTTCAATAACTAAATATAATCTTTTGGGGTCCAAAAGCTTCCAATGGGGAGGAGTGATTAAGTGCTCGAGATTATGCTCAAAAATCAAAGTGTCATAATCTTGATAAACTTAGCTTTAGATTGAAGATCTCGTCATTCTGAATATAACGGTGTAAACGACACTCAAATCTGAGCTCATATGTAGAAGTTTGAGCAAGTCAAAGTTTAGTTTGACTTAGACACGTGGCAGGATTGGATGATGTGGCAAAGCCCTTTAGCGAATAAGGAGGCGCCAAGTGGAAAGCCACCATTGGCCCCCGCATGTCGCAAATTGCAATCGCAGGCAGTTTGGCATTAGAAATTGACCCCCGAGAAGGAAAGGATGTGATGTATCAATTGGAGTTGCAATTGCAATGGATCACAATTGCATATCGATGAAGGGAACAACACTACAGAATCGGCCCCGAAAGGTACCAGGTTGCGATGCGATATCACAATCACAAATCACAATCACAACCCTCACAAGGTAGAGTCCCACATTTTATTACCACCGATTCACCGTTGATTGCGATGTGCGATGGGATCTCGGATGCGATAACTTATGCATTCTGGTTGATAATCCCGGTGGGTCCGCCGATATCGCAGTCACACAGTCTCCCTTTTTGTTCACAAGACCATAAGACCATCGAATTTTTACGCTGAATGCAATATGTGATAAAGACAGCCAGTGCCGACACACTATGGCCCTCCGCACAACAAAATTCTCACTCAGTTGCTGGTTTTAGAGCAATTTGTGGAATAAACAGTGGGGAAACTAGCAGAAGTCATAACTTCTTTAATTATTTTCCAAATTAGGTGAAAAAATAGTCAATTCTATCAATTTTGGCTATTCTGAACTCATTGAGATAGGTTTCAGAGACATTTGAGCATTGTAAACACACTTATGTTGTAATTTGGAGCATAATAGAGAGGCCCAAGCATTGGAAGCTAGACCAAGGAGACGTAGCCCAAGAGGGGTGAAATCCTCATCAAATATCTATGTTGTGTGTTGTATTTTGATGTTCTTTGTGGTTATTTTGTTGTTGTTCAGCATGTGTTTTATTTTAAATTGATTATAACATTTACATAAGAAACTCTCATGGGAATCAATTAATTAAGGAAAAACGGTGAATCCTTAAGAACTTGATAAGCAAATGATAAGCATCTTGGTTTTTATTCTGAATGGGGAATTAGCATGACATTACTAATCTACTCCATTTTAGATCAAGGTAGTATCATAGCACTCGTTTTTTCTTACTAGATTTGCTTGTGCAAAGGAGTATTGTTTGCTAGTTTTGTGTCATGCTAACAAGGTTAAAACTCAAAAGAGGAGAAGGGAAGAAGGTTGAAAGTCCTGTATTTGGCTCAAATGGAAGAAGAGAAAGGTTGCCAAATTCTTCTATACCAGTACATCCTCAAGTTGTAGAAGTTGCAGTTGAGTCTTCAGAGACCATGTCTCATGAAGGACAACCTACAAACAAGATAAAAGATGAGAAGACTTTCAGAATGACTTTCTTTGATATGACAGAGATGGTTAAGGTCCTCTATGAAGAGAGGAATATCAAATTGCAAGGAGAAAGTTCCAAACCTCCCAATGGAGAAGGTTCTTCAGGAGGAGGCAATGGAAAAGGAGGTAATGGGAATGGAGACAAACCTCCACCCTCTCCACCATCTTCTTCATCTTATTCTTCACAAGCATTTTCACATTCTTCCACTAATACAACCCTTACTCATACTCATCATCATTCTCCAAAAGGAACTAGTAAATCACCTTTTTTAAAACTTGATGCTAGATTCGAGTTGCCTATGTTTAATGGTGAAGTGAATGCAGAGAAGCTTGATAATTGGATTCGTTAGTTGGAGGTCTATTGCAGGATTCAAAACCTTCAAGAGGATGACATAAAGATTCAGTTAGATTCCTTGATAATGGAGGGTGCTACACTTGTATGGTGGGAATCAAAGACCCAAGAGGAGATTAAAAAACACAATAAGATATCTATTAGTTGATTTGATTTCATTGTTGCTATAAAAATACAAATCTACCATTTATATCATATGCAAAAAGCTATCATGAATTGGAAAAAATTTAGACAGTTAAAAGGTAAAAATGTGCAAGAGTATACTCAGGCGTTTAGCAGAAGAGCTCTTATGCTAGGAGTAGACTTGCAGTCACAAGATACTTTGCTGAAATACATAGGGGGTTTACACAGTTACCTTAGGCATACTATCTTAATGTTTAATCCCAATAATCTAGATGGTGTGTGTGTGCAAGCCACTCATCTTGAGGTAAGAGGGAAAAACACCCCAAAAGAAGGTAGTGAAAAGTCATTTAAGAGTAAGGGAAAAGAAAAGGATTTCAAAGGGAAGGCAAAGAAAATGCGTCTATCAAAAAAGGAGGAAATTACATGTAAACACTGTTCCAGAGAGGGGCACGATGAAGCTCACTATTGGAAGCTTCATCCAGAAATGAAACCAAAAACATTCAACAACAAAGGAAAAGAAAAGACCACTGAAATCACTCAAGAAGAGGATTTGGGATCCGAATCGGGCAATGAAACAAAAATCATAGCCATGGGGTTTCAAGGAAAGGAATCCATTTCCAACACTAGTTCTTCAAACTCGTAAAATGAAACTCCAAATTAAAAGAGGAGAATATAACTGTTTCACATAAGTGTGATATTGAAACATAACAAGATTGATACGCTATTTGATAGCGACTCTCAAGCCATTCTTATCTCAGAAAACATTGTCAAAAGTTTAAATTTGGATAAACCATATCCACTTGGATGGGTGTGTGACAATGTGCAATTGCAAGTTACGAGAAAGTGTAAACTAAAATTCACAATCAGTGCAAAATTCATAGATGAAGTGGAGCTTGATGTTGTGATGTTAGATATATGTGGCATCGTTTTAGGCAGCCCATACCTTTATGACAGAAAAGTTATTTCCCATCGGCATGTAAACAAATATCACATATTAAAAAATGGAGTAGAATATATTGTGAGAGCTCACAACAAGAAAAAAAATCTTTCGCTTGTTAATGCAGGGCAGACAAAAAGACTCGTGAATTCAAGCAATAATTTTATGCTTCTCATGATCAAAACCAAGAATGATATTGATTATGAAGCGTTTGATGGTTGTAATTTTAATTTGAAAACTGATTTGTTTGACACTGTTGACCAATCTAATGAAATGTTTTAGGAATCAAAGGGATTACTTCCCAAGAGGGGAATCTAACCTTAGTTACAGTTGCAAAAAAAGTGTCTTCTTCCTAACATTTCCATGTACAGGATTTCAGTGACGGAAAATGCAGAATTTAAGATGAAAATATAGGGATTGTAGAATAAAAGGATTATTCGGCCTACTCCCTTACTGTGTGGTGCACCTCTTGTTTTGGCGCTCGAGAAGAATGGTAAGAATTTCCTTGAATGGGATTCAAGAAGTGGTTTTCATCAAAGTAGAGTTGTTGAAGGAGAGATACGGAAGACAACATTTAAAACCAAGCAAGGTTTGTTTGAATGGATTGTTATGTTTTTCGGTCTTTTCCATGCTCCTACTACTTTTACGCATATGAAGAAAGATGCGTTGAAGCCATTTCTAGATAGGATAGTCTATTTGGATGACATTTTCATTTTCAGAAAATTTCATTATGAACATGTCATTTGTGAGAAAAAAATTCTTGATGTCGTATGTCAAGAACATTTGTTTCTGAAGATGTCAAAGTATATGTTGGATAAAACTTCATTGATGTACTTGAGCCGTGAAATTGGTTCTTCCAAGCATGTTTAGATTCCTAAAGGCTTTTTCGCAGTCTGTGTGGGACGTGGAGGAGGTGAGCTAAAGCTAGACCTCTCCAAGATTGAAGCCATAATAGTCTGTGGTGGTATTGGCTCCATTCCAACAGACACAGGTGAAGGAATCATACATCCCTGTGAAGCCACATATGCCTTTTCTCTTCTCATAATTTAGCAGGCAGGCTCAAGATAGTCATTTGGATAAGAGGTTTATTGAAAGAAACCCAATGTTGGAGGAGAAATTTTGTTAATTTTTCTTCTATTGAAGTTCATTTGCATTCGTTGGCAATTGTTCAAAAGGTCTTCCAGTGAGGAAGCAAACAATGAGAGGCATTTGATACTTTAAAAAAAAAGATCAATACAACTCCAATATGTTATGAAACCAGCTCAAGAAAAGATAGAAAAGATAAATCCACGCCTTAGAATTCAGTCTCTTCGAGGGGGAAACCTCCTTTACATTACATAAATGAACAATTCTTGGATGATACAAATGACAAAACCTCCTTTCTATATATAGGAGTCTAAGGAGTCACAATATAATCCAGCCGACCTAACAATAATAATATAAAGCCACAAAAATAACAATAGAGGGATTCTAAGGGGCACATAAATAACAATATGGGGGTAATAGGGGCACAACAATATAAATAAGGGGTATAACTACAATACTAATGGGGTAATCACTAGTATTATAGGGACCCAACATGCCCCTCTCCTTCAAAAAAGTGTTGTCCTCAACGCTTGAGCAGTTCTGGATACTTCTGCATAAAATTCTCATCCTCCCATGTGGAATCTTCAGCGGATAAGTTCTTCCACTTGATAAGATACTCTGAAATTGATCGATTTCGTAGCTGTCGAGTTCTTGTTTCTGTGACTGCTTCCGGTTCCAATATAATTTTTCCTTCCTCGTCAAGTTCTAGCAATATTGTTTGAACTGGGAGCTTGTTGCCTATAACCTTCTTTAAACATGAAACATGGAAAACTGGGTGCAATCGAGAAGCTGCAGGAAGCTCCAATTTGTATGCCATAGTACCAATCTTTTCCAACACCTTGTACGGACCATAATACTTTGGTGATAATTTATTATCCTTCTTAGCTTGCTTTAGGGACATTTGCTTATATGGTTGTAGCCGTAGGAATACCCAATCACCTACATCAAAACTTCTTTCACTGCGATGTTCATCTGCCTGTTGTTTCATTCTATTTTGTGCCAACACGAGGTTATCCTTTAAGAGTTGGAGGACTTGTTGTTGATGTTCGATGTGGTGTTCCACTGCCTGAACCTTAGAATTTTCTCTTAAATATGATGTGATTGATGGTGGTTGGTACCCATAAAGTGCCATAAATGGGGTCATTTTTGTTGCTGTATGGAAGGAAGTGTTATACCACCATTCAGCCAGAGGCAAACATTTGACCCATTGTGTCTATTTATCAGATACAAAGAAACGAAGATATCCTTCCAAACATTTGTTTACTATCTCAGTTTGCCCATTAGATTGAGGATGATAAGATGAGCTATGAGCTAACTGAGTACCAAGACAAGAAAATAATTATGTCCAAAAATTTCCAGTGAAAATGGGATCTCTGTCACTTACAATAATCTTTGGGTTTCCATGTAGCTTTTGAACGAGTGCCCACACTTCTTCGTCATTCTTCCATTCCTCCTTTGCTTCGTTTATCCAATCTGGTTGGATAATAGAGATGGCACACAACAACACTTCCATATCCTCATCCTTTCTTGAGAGTGCATATGCCACCACATTTTGCTTCCCTTTTTTGTAGATGATTTCAAAGTCATAACCCAACATCTTTGTGACCCACTTTTGTTGCTCTTCAGAGGATAATCTTTGTTCAAAAAGGTATTTAAGGCTATCATGATCCGTTTTTACCTTGAAGTGTCTTCCCATTAGGTAGGGTCGCCATTTCTTAAGTGCATGGAGTATTGCCAACATTTCCTTCTCATAAATAGCTTTGCTTAAAAACTTTCCCTTGATTGGACGACTTTCAAAAGCAATGGGTTTTTCATCTTGCATTAAAACAGCACCAATTCCATTTCCTGAAGCATCACATTCCACAATAAACTTTTTTTTGAAGTCCGGTGTAGCTAAGACCGGTGCTTGGCACATTGCCTCTTTAAGATGTTTAAAGGCTTTTTTTGCTTCCGAAGTCCATGAAAATGAATCTTTCTTCAATAATGTTGTTAGAGGTGTTGTTATTCTCCCATAATTCTTGATGAACTTTCGATAATACCCTGTCAACCCAAGAAATCCTCGCAGATGCTTTATGGATGTGGGAATTTTCCATTCTTTAATGGCTTTAATTTTTCTAGGGTCTACCTTAACTCCTTCATGAGATACAATATGACCCAAATATTCCACCTCCTGGACTCCAAAGAAACATTTGGATCTTTTTGCATATAATTGTTTCTCCTCCAATAGTTGTAGCACCTTGTCAACATGTTCAACATGCTCCTTCCAAGACTTGCTGTAGATTAGTATATCATCAAAAAATACTAACACAAATTTTCTAAGGAATGGTTTGAAAATTGAATTCATCAAACCTTGAAATGTTGAAGGTGCATTGGTAAGTCCAAAAGGCATGACCAAAAATTCATAATGACCCTCATGAGTTCTAAATGCCGTTTTCGGAATGTCTTCAATCTTCATTCTGATTTGATGATATCCCGAACGAAGATCCAACTTGGTGAAGTAAATTGATCCATGCAATTCATCAATGACAGGAATGGGGAACTTATCTTTAATAGTGAGCTTGTTGAGCTCCCTATAATCTGGACACATGCACCATGATCCATCCTTCTTGTGCACCAATACTACTGGAGCTGAGAAAGAACTTTGACTCGGTTGAATTATACCAGCCTCTAGCATTTCTGCAACCATACGTTCAATTTCACTTTTTTGGACATATGGATATATGTACGCCCTGATGTTTGGAGGAACACTTCCTGGAATCAGATGAATAGCATGATCATGATCACGCATAGGTGGGAGACCTTTGGGAGTCTCAAATACCTTTGAATGATTGTCCAGGACTTTTTGGAGATTTGGAGAAATAGATGATTCCAATGTGGAAACATCTAGCGAACATAATTGTGCAATGACACCTATTTGCTCCTTTTTTAGAAGCTTTGTCATGCCATTAGAGCTGATTATCTTTCCTGGTTTCCCTGCAATACCCCTTAATTCAACTTCCTTTCCTTCCACAGAAAATTTCATGAAAAGTTCTTGAAAATTAAAAGCTATTGTACCCAAGGATTGTAGCCATTGGACTCCTAGTACAACATCAGCACCTCCCATTGGAATGGAAAGCATTGGGCTAGTCAATACATATTCTCCCATGGATAGCTTGATATTATGGCACTTCCCAGAACAATTTATTGTTCCTCCATTTGCAATCATCACTTGACACTCTGGTGCTGGATATAGGAAGCAATTCAATTCTTTTGCTACCCTACAATGAATAAAATTGTGGGTGCTTCCTGAATCAATCAACACTATTACCTTTTTCTTCTTGATTTGTCCTTCTATCTTGATGGTTTGAGGAGTGGTAATTCCCGCCAATGCATTACAAGATATGGTCGGATTTATTTGTTCTTCATATAGGTTTTGTTCCTGGAATATATCCTCTTATTTTTACCTTTCTTGCTCTTTTTCTTCTTCCTCTTCACAATCTATGTAGAATAATTTCTTCTCAGCACACTTATGACCTTTTGTGTATTTGCTATCACAATTGTAACAAAGCCCTTTTGCTCTTTTTTCTTCCAATTGTTGTGGTGTCAACCTTGTAGGTTGTGGAAGACTATGGGCAACAACACTTCCGTCTTTATAGTTGTGAATGGTATGCTTCCTAGTTGCCATAATTTTGCTTTCCATTTTTCTTGCTAACCTGAATGCCTTCTCTAATGAATCAGGTTCCCAAAGGCGCACATCATGTTGGATATTATCCTTTAAAGACCCTATGAACACATCAATCCTATGCTCCTCTAGAATATCTTTTACCCTTATGTTCAATTTTTGGAACTCCTCAATGTGCTCCATTATTGAACCCTTTTGTTTGAGACTTATCAATTGGCTAAAAAAAGTGTTGCTTTTTGTATCCTCATAATGTGCTATCAATTCTTCCGTAAAAATTGCCCAAGTGATAAATTGTTTACGAGAACAAAGCCATTGATACCATACAAACTGATTTGGTTCCAAATATAAAGTTGCCATACGTACCTTTTGTGTGTTTTGCACATTATTGAGATCGAAGAATTGCTCCATCTGTAATATCCATGTGGAGGGATCCTTGCCATCAAACTTCCTCATATCGATTTTTGGAATATGGTGAGTCTCTGATCCAACATTAGCGTCTATGGTATCATGATTAACATTTCTTTTGTTCTCATCATGAGTTTCCTTTACTACCTTTTCACCATTAGTGACACTTTCTTGTAGCAACTTCTTCAATTCTTCCATATCTGTCTTCAAATCTATCTTCAAATCTGCCATGTCTCTCTTCAAATCTGTCTTCGAATCATCCATCTTAGCTTCCATGCCCTTTATCTTAGATTCCACGCCACTTATCTTAGCTTCTGTTAGCTTTTGTGAGCGTGACATTTGTTGCACTTGTTCTTGTAATTTTGATATATCATGTAGCATTTCTTCTTCTTCTTCATGAGTCATGCTAGAGATTTCAGGTTCCTTACTAGGTGTTTGCATTTTATTTCCTCGGGGCATCAGTTAATGATAATAATGCTTTACTATGCCCTTTGAATTCCGTTAAACCAAGCTTACACAATAATTTAAAAAAAAAACTACACACCTTTTTTTCACTTTATAGAAGGTTGATATTGAATCTGATGTATCTCTGTAATTTCGAATCATCTAGTTCTGAAATTGCTACTTGCAGTAGCCTTCTCCGT
Organism: Pinus tabuliformis; assembly: GCA_031772625.1. NCBI lineage: Eukaryota > Viridiplantae > Streptophyta > Pinopsida > Pinales > Pinaceae > Pinus > Pinus tabuliformis. The sequence continues at coordinate 703,662,239 of CM062810.1, read as the reverse complement.
CCTCTTTCCAATGCCATAAGTCTGAGCCAAATTGGATTCTCCAAGGAAGAGTTATGTGAAATCTCCCACAGTGACTTGCTTTTAGATTGGTTCAGTAGAGTGAACTTGTACGACGTTCCACAAGTCACTGTTTCAACCTTTGAATCTGAAAATCACATACACGAAACTATAGTCTGTCCTCTTTCTGTACCTTTTTACGAAATTTCAATCCGATCCTCAGAGAGAGAGTTATGACGATTTTCCCCAGGTCACCGGTTTTGAATGTAATTCAGGAGTCTACAAAAAGGCCAACTTCCTCAGATCATATCTCCAACACTATCATGCGAAACGCTCTGAAATTCAGACCCAAGGTTCAGCGCCAATCCTTCTCAAATGGGTTTTTTTTGCGACTTCTGAAACGTCACAGAAAAAAAGTTATAGCGAAAATGCTACGATGACCTGTTTGGAGCAGCGAAACCCTAGAATCCAAAGCTCTGATACCAAATGTTATGAAACCAGCTCAAGAAAAGATAGAAAAGATAAATCCATGCCTTAGAATTCAGCCTCTTCGACGGGGCAACCTCCTTTACATTACATAAATGAACAATTCTTGGATGATACAAATAACAAAACCTCCTTTCTATATATAGGAGTCTAAGGAATCACAATATAATCCAGCCGACCTAACAATAATAATATAAAGCCACAAAAATAACAATAGAGGGATTCTAAGGGGCACAGAAATAACAATATGGGGGTAATAGGGGCACAACAATATAAATAAGGGGTATAACTACAATAGTAATGGGGTAATCACTAGTATTATAGGGACCCAACACAATACTTTCTTTTCCAGACTTGAGACAGTCATTTAAGTTTCAGGTTGTTGTATGTGAGTATGCCATGGGAGTAGTCTTTTTGCAATGTGGTAAGCACATTTCTTTTCATTTAGAAATTTTCGATGATAAATTATTTTAGTTGCAATGACAAAGGCACTTCCATTGGATGGGTTTTCTTATACTATTCCACTCAGTCAAAGGGTATAAGAAAGGTATAAGCAACAAGTTTGTTGATGTACTTTCTGGGCCTATAGTTTGTATAACTACTTTCCTCAAGCATCATTTTGTTTTACATGAAAGTTATGTTTAGAAAAATACACTTTCAAGATGTAAATTCAAGCTTAAGTCAAAGGAATCAAGTGGAGGAATTTGTTTACCATTTGCATCATAATGTATTGTATCATCTTGGTAAGAAGGATGTTGCTACTGATAGTAACATGTACAAGGCCAAAGAGTTCATTGAACAACTCCAAATCGTACATCAAACAGTGAAAGAACAACTTGAAAAGGACAAAGGCAAGTACACAGCAAGGTATGACAAGCATCGTGTAGATCACGAGTTCCAATTCAATGATCAATGGATCAAGATTGGGAAGGTGAGGGAATTGCATCCTCACCTGCTAGACAATTGAAAGTGATTTTTTGGGGTCCAAAAGACTTCCAGTTGGGAGGAGTGATCAGGTGCTCACAATTATGCTAAAAAATAAAAGTGTCAGAATTTTGTTAAACTTAGCTTTAGATCGAAGAGATCGTCATTCTAATTCCAACGATGTGAATGACACTCAAATCCAAGCTCGTATGCAAAAGTTAGAGCAAGTCAAAGTTCAAGTTTGACCTGGACACATGGAGGATTGGATGATGTGGCAAGGCCCTTCAACGAATGAGGAGGCACCAAGTGGCAGGCCACCATTGGCCCCCACATATTGCAAATCGTAGGTCGCGGGTGGATCATGTTAAAGAATCAGCCCCGAGCAGGGAAGGGTTGTGATGCGATAAATCACAATCGTACTTCACAAAAGGCAGGTGGCAAGGCACTCAGAAATCAGCAGGAGGTGCGATGTGATGGATCACAATCACAGATCAATGAAGGGAAGACAATTATAGTAATCAACCCCCAGCATACCTGGGTTGCAATGCGATATCGCAATTGCAACAGGGAAGAGTCCCACAGACCTTAATACCATCGGAACTCCACTGATTATGATATCCCAGATGCGATAAGTTACGAGATGCAGTTTAATGTTCCATCGGGTCCACCGATATCTCATTCACACAATTGCCGCCATGTTCACAAATGTTAAACCTGTTGGTCCCTACCGATTGCAATTTACGATAAGGCAGGCGGTGCTGACGGATTATGACTCGTCGCATGGTGAAAGTTTCACCTAGTTAGTGGATTTTCGAAGCTAGTTTGTAGGATCTTGTTAGGTTTGGAGCAATTTGTGGAACAAATAGTGGGAGAACTAGGAGAAGTCATAACTTCTTTAGTTTTCCCCCAAATTGGTTGCAAAAAGAGGCTATATAGCCATTTTTTAGTATTTTGAACTCATTGGAACAGGTTTTGGAAGAATTTGAGCATTGTAAAACAAAGTTTTACACTTTTGAGCATAAAAGAGAGGCCCGAGCCATTGGAAGCTAGACTAAGGAGATGAAGCCCAGGACAGGTGAACTCCTTTATCTTCTACTTATTGTAATGTGTTTTTGATGATGTTCTGTACATGCTTATGTTGTTGTTTAGTTTCTGGTTTATGTTAAATTTCTCATAAAATTAACATAAACAATATTCAATTCACTTGCAAAAATTGATGAATCCTTAAGCACAATGAAAGCATTTTGTTTATAATTTGAGGAAGATCTTAACATTGCAAACTAATATTCTAAATCAGATCAATTTGGTATTAGAGACCTTTTTCTAAATTCTTAGGTTTATTTACACATTGTTGGTTGTGGTTTCGAATCCTGTGGAGGCAGTTCAACCTCATACCAAAATTTTATACAAATGAGTGGAGGCCACGTGGAAACCATTGATTAGCTCATGTGGCTCTCCCTCATTGGTCCAACATAACAACCAATGAACCAATAAAAACCACCATACACGAGCCAATAAGACGATGAAACTTGTCATCCAATTATTGGCCCAAATAAATGCACAGTCAAGCCCAATCAAATTCCCAGTCTGTGTACGGATGACGAACTGGGTGTACCTGCAACCCAAATTCCATTTTTTTCGTTGTTTTCCAATTTGATTAGAACGTGATATTTTGAGCATATAATATCGGTTTTGAGTGAAACAACTTGCATTAGATTCAAATAACTAAGATTTATCCATTCGTTTAGGTTTCGGGCTCTGTTGCGCACTTTGAATTTTGAGCACTAAATTGATCCCTTGGATCACTCCTCCCCATTGGAAGCTTTTGGACCTATAAAAGCTCATTTTAAGTCAACAATTAGATGAGGGTATTGTTCCCTCACCCTTTCAACCTCAACCCATTTGGTTTTGGTTGCTTTGAGCTTCTCATGAAGGTACTTCATTCTTGAAGTCTTTGTCTTTGTTTCAAAGATGACATGTTGCTGCAATTTCCCAAGATTTTCAGAAAAGAAAATTGTCTTTGAAGGAATCTTAACGTTCCCTCCTCAGTCTTCAATCAAAGGAAACTTATTCAATTTCAAATTCACTTCACCTTGAACATTGTTTCCATAATGATGCTTAGCATGTCTAGCCTTGCACTTGGCTCGACTCTTTACCAAATATGATCGCCATCGCCATGCACCATCCTTATTCAAAGCCAAAAAATTATGAAAACCACAAGAAGATGTTTAGGGACCAATGCCCTCTTTTTCAAATAGCCTTTTCATTTACTTTTTGACCTCTGCATGCTTTAACACTAGCATATTGTTCACACCAATGTTCAACAATGAAGCATCCTACTGCAATTACACTTCATTTTGTTTACCTCTTTTAGGAGGCAACTTGTTGGACTCCTAAAAAATCTTATCACATGAATTATAAACCTAAATGAAATCATATTTCAAACTTAATTCATATTCTTGAAAGGCTTTAGGTTCCTCAACATCTTTGTGCTTGAACATTAACAATGAAAATTATGACTAGCATTAACAATCCTCTTCATTTGTCCAACATTCACAAGAGATAAACTCAATTTCTTGTTATGCGCTCTAACAATGTACTCAATCCCATTCTTGAACAAATGATATTTGTTCTTATGGTGATAAAAAATAGCTCTCCTATCATAAATATATGGACTTCCCAAAATAATACCACATATATCAAGCAGAACTACATCAAGTTCAACCTCATCAAGAAAGTTTGTAGTGATTGCAAATCTAAGTATGCATTTCCTTGTCACCTGCAATTTTAGATTCTCACATACCCAACCTAAAGGATAAGGCTTAGGATGAGGAATGGTTTCTAAATTCAACATATTGACAATGTCTTCTGGGATGATATTTTCTTGTGAACCATTATTAAACAATGTATCTATCTTGGTATGTTTTGAAATGACTCTAATGTGGAAAATCTTTTTTTTTTTTCAGATTGATTATCAATGAGACAATTTGAAGAAATAGTACTTACAATTTCCTTACCTTTCAAACCCATGGTTGTGATCTTTGTTTCAGCCCCGGAATCAGAACCTAAATCTTGTTGTGTAGTTGCAACAATCTTTTCTTTCTCCTTGTTATTAAACTTTATGGGTGTCATTTTAGGATGAAGTTTCCAACAATGGTCTTCATCATGACCTTCTTTATAATAGTGTTTACATGTGTATTTTCTCCTTCTATCTCAACTGCAACGTTTTTCTTATCATTGCCTTTAAATTTCCCTTTTCCTTTTTCTCCACACTTGAATGATTTCTCACTAGTTTCTTCATAAACATTTTTCCCTCTTGCCTCTAAATGAGTTGCCTGTACAAAAAATTCATATAGTTTTGTAGGGTTAAACATGAGAATGGTATGTCTCATATAAATATGCAATCCTCTAATGTATTTGAGAAAAGTATCTTGAGAGGAAAAATCTATACCCAAAATCAAAGCTCTTTTCCTAAATTCTTGTGTATAGCTTTGAAAAATTTTCCCCTTAGCTTGTCTAAAGTTTTTCCAATCCATAACAACTTTTTGCATGTATGCTAATGGATAAAACTGCCTTCATATTGCAACAACAAAATCATACCAAGAGGATAAAACCTTACCATGTTTCTTCATGTCCTCTTGAGTTTTGGCTTCCCACCAAATAAGTGTTGCACCTTCCAATCTAAGAGAAGCAAGCTGAATTTTGGTCTCATTGTATTTGATTCTTTGTATCCTGCAATACACTTCAATATGACAAATCCAGTTATCTAATTTCTCAGCATCTACCACCTCATTGTACATAGGGAATTCAAACTTAATATAAAGCTTTAACAAAGGAGTTTTACCATGTCCTTTTGGATATTTTGGAGGTGTTTGTGAAAGGGTAGAATAAGTAGAAGATAAGGATGAAAATGAGGATGAGGATGATGGAGGTGAAGGTGGTGGTTTTTCACCACTCCCCCCATTCTCTTTTGGAGGCTTATCTCCTTTTCCTCCATCTCCTTTTGGAGGTTTTGAGATCTCTCCATACAACCTTGCATTTATCTCTTCATAAAGAACCTTAACCATTTTTGACATCTTAAAGAATGTTTTTTCTGAAAATTCTTTCATCTTCAAACATCCCTTCAGGACATTCTTCATGTGCCATGACTATTGAAGCTTGAGGTGTCTTTTTTTTCCTTGAAACAATTTGAGATCTTGGCTCCACAAGTTATCCTTCTCCTGTTTTAAGATTCGACCTTGTAAGCATCAAACACTTGCAAACAAATCAAACCTTCACAATAACCTGTGCTCTGATACCAAAATGATCTATAACTGAAAACTTGAAGATTTGAACAAATTGCAAGTAAAATTTATATGTGTTTTGTGCAATGGACCAATTTACTAAACACCTAAACAAGTGATTTTAAACCAAATTTTACAGCCAAAATAGAGACAAATAACCATATCTGAAACACATAACAAAAAACATGATAAGGGATTTCACCCCTCTTGGGCTACATCTCCTGGTCCAACTTCCAATGCAGGGCCTCTTTCATTAAGCACTCAAAAGTGTGTTTACATGGCTTTAAAATGATCAAACATCAAAACTGATGTCTCCAATGGATCCAACACTATCAAAAATACCCATCTAGGTTCTTTCTACACGTCTTTTGGCCAAAAATTGAGTAAGTTATTCCTATTACAAGTTTTTTTCAAATTCTATGGCTAGTCATTCTACAATTCGACCCAAATCTATCTTGAGCACCCCAAACCCGGAACTAGCATGCAAATTTGACCTACAATCTCACCGGATAGGCGAAATTTTAGGACTGTTAATCCGCCCATTAAGCCCCCAGTTCCGAAAATTTCGGTCACGTTGGCTCATGAGACCACATTGGGGGCTGAGTATCGAGGGTCTAACTCCATGCCATTTGGTTTTTCCGCACTCCTGGTTGCATTGGGTCTCGGTGACTTAGGGCTAGCCCCCTTACTCCGCGTGTGCTCCCGGTTCTATGGCCCATCATGTGACCTTTGGGCTGGCCCCTTGTGGTGAAGTAAAATTATAAGTGCGAACATGAACAAATCCCTCTAGCCCAATAATGGGTCTAGCCACAACAGATACGTCCTATGGAAGATTTCCTTAGGTTATAATCAATCAAGAGGGCCTACCTCTTGGTTGCTTATCTTGCTTGATGGTGTCCTCGCTTGCTCACTCCAGCAATCTCTCGCTTACTTCTTCAAGCTCCTGAAACAAGTAAACAACAACAACACACAAGCATAATAATGGACAAATTGCAATTCAACCTACTTAATGAGTCAAGAAGCATTAAGACACGAATATGTAATATTACAAAACATGTAGGAAATCAATCGATAGTTTCATATATTAATATCCAAAGAGAGATTACAACAATTCGTCTTGACGTCACAGTCTTCGTTTGACAAGACCAGGTTCCCACACACTTCTACTAGCACTTCATGATGGCTTTAGACAAAAATAGTTTTAAGGCTCTTCCCTTTAGGCTTCAATCCAAACAAAACACACTTCTCCCTCAGACAACTAGATGGCTACAACTAGTATTAGCTTTCTTGTCTAAGATATTATATTCAACTCAGCCAAAACTCTAACTCTGAAACTGTAACTAGGTTGTGCTTGGGAAGAAGGGAGGTTTATATAGGAAATATGGATGGGATATGGATCCTCTCCTCATGGGAGAAGGACTTATCCCTTGAGGTAGTTCCATCATTATAGGGGAAAGGAGCGTCATCCTCGACCCCATCCCGCCAAACCATTTACCATACTTCCGTTATGGAGCTTTTAGAGATGGAAGCTTCAGCTCTAATTTAAAAAACTTTCCATAACAGGACCGACATGACTGGAACATAGCTTAGTCGCACCGATTGGTGCAGGGAATAGTGCTAATATCTACACATTGGCGCAGGAGAGACAAAGGTCATTAGCACCGGTCTTGTAAATTGGGAAAAACAGAAGTTTCAAGGGAAATGGTGCAAAAGGGAAATGATCTGCTCATGAAGAGGGACATAATGGGATTTTCTCCATGAAGGCAAAGCATGTGGGGTTCACTGTAGAAGTTCTCTAGGACCAAGGAACGAGGAGTGTAGGGACAGTGACAAAATGCTATGTAACAGATGCCCCTTAAAGTGTGAAGGCCGAGCTGGAGCGAGGGATGAAATGATTTATAAATTAGTGTAGGGAACCGGTTTGCTGTCGGAAACCTGCAAGCAAGTACAGATACATATACATAAACTGAGATCTCTATCAAATGATACATGAATCATGGCATGGACACAACCATCTAGAGAATGATCATGTAAATGGATCCAGGTATGGGCGCAACCATCCATTAAAGAGGATCATAATGAAACCAAGGTATGGTCACAACCATCCGATAATAAGAAGGATCACATATTATAACTCATGGTCTGGTTGCAGCCAGCGATATGAAAGAGACTTGCATATCATCATAACCATGTCACATCACTTCGCAACCTGGAATTTTTGTGATCTGAGTCCAGGGTCTTGCGCTCCAACACGACTCGATCAAAGTACAGATCCTAGCATGCAAATAGATGTGTTGACGTCGAACATGCTAGAAAGTCGCTTGATTACCAATCAATGATGTAAATTGTTAACAAGCGTGAGAGAAACCACCAATAATGACAATGGCCCTCAAGGTACTATTAGTACAATCCACAGAATATGAATATAGGAATTGAAGTCAAACACCCATGAAATCACTCGATCAAAAGCCAATGATGTGAACTTTTTCGTCGAGTGTGAAGAACTTGCCATTAGGGCATGCAAGCTCCAAGGTATTGGAAGGGAGTCTCTCGGTCAAATTCTCGGATAATGAGTTGAAGTCGATGGAAAGCAATTGTGTCGAAGGGGGCCATAATGAATCCCACATCATCGATGCAAGATGAGAGGATGCAAAATGATTTTGGATGATATAGAGAATCAGAGGTAGGTGTAACTATAGAAGTATGATTCTTGAACATATTGACGACACAACTAGAAGTTTGGCAAATTTTGGATTCATGGGATCGGTGGTCATGATGATGTGGTAGAGATCAAATGGAAGGCAAGAATGAATGGCCCAAACGAATGTCAATGATGCAAAGGAGGATATCCCAACCCCACACGAAGCAAAGAGTGTCATGTTCAAGAGTGAGTTGCCGACACCACTGATGGATTTCCAAATTCCCCCCCACCATTTCTAGTGAGTACCGCAATTATTTTTTAATCGCAAGCTTGAAGGGGATGGCATATGCTTGCACTATAAGTTCATCCTTCGAATGAATCCAACCTAGTAAGTTTAACGAGCCCTAGGAAGGATAAGATCGTGTTCATCATGATGATGAATCCGATGTCGTTTCATAATTTAACGAGTCCGACAAAGGTGTAACTCGGTATCTTTTTCATGTTTAAAGAGTTTGAAAAAGACATGTAAAAGAAAACTCCACATGGTCCCTTTTCATACATTTGTGTCTCTCAAGCCTGAATAGGTAGAAAACAATACTTGAGAGAACCGCTTGACCATTTCAGTCAAGGAGTACCTTTTTCATGAATAGTGCCTCCTAGCCCGAAAAAGGGGTAAACTTGTACTAGGCGCACGACGTTTCGCATCTATTAGGGAGTTTGAAACGACAAGGGCTCGACCATCTTTTCATTTTTAAAGGGTTGGAAAAGAGCTAAAACAGACCCCCCATTTTTATTCTCTTTAACAAGTCAAAAAGGGAAAAATACTCGGCGATCTTTTCATATGGTTTTAACGAGTCGAGAAAAGAGCTAAAATATGACTTATCGCCATTGTCGAACATCTGTCACCTGTCATTGCACAAGTAAGGCAAAGTGTATTATTGAGTCCTTGAGGCAAAATAGGTCAAAAATATTTACAAAACCTAATATTTTCATGAAGAATGAATAAAAAGGGAAAAAGTAAATATATTTTTACCATTTACCATTTTACCTTTGCAGTGAAGACCGTTAACCCACTTTTGCCCTAGTTTTTCTAGAGAAGATTGCGAGAAATCCGGAAGGTCAATCGATGAACCGTCAGTTCCAGGTGATAGTCGAAGCCCTGAGCTCCATTTTCATGCTATCCATTTCCATTTTTAGCCTTTTTTTCATATTTTCAGAGAGGTTTTTGAGAAAAAAATTCGCCCTTGATCGACACAATTTACGAGCACAAGACCGCGGTAGCTGAGGGTGATTTGCACACCTGGCCGCACCGACCGGTGCGACTGTTTCTAAAACAAGTGCGCCGGCACCATGAAAGGGGTAAAAGTAACTTTCCTCAAGAACTGACCATTGAAATTTGATTTTTATGTGGTAAAATTGATCACTAACTAAAATAAATGGTTTTTGTAGGAGAGAAATTGCCGAAAATGGTGGATTGAAAGGAAAGAGAACACGAAGATGCAGACACCCAAGAAATGAATGATCCAAATTTCCTGGAGGCTTTAAGGGCTTGCGTGCTCCTCAAATTCTTCCTTACACCAGAGTTGCAGGCCCAGCACGAATTGCTTCAATATTTGATAAGCCTTTGGGACATCAATCGTGAGATTTTTTTCATTAGGGACCAAGAACTGGAGTTGAAAACTTGAGATATCTACTTCATCACTGGGTTGTCCCGGAGAGGGGAGCCAGTGAACTTGTATGGGTCACGTTCAGTAGCGGCAAGCATATCTTCCCTTCTTACTAAGCATTGTCCTAAGGCCCTAAAATCCAAAAGGGGGAAGATCGAGATTTCCAATGTGCGAGATTTGACACTAATGGTGCTTTTGTTGACCATCAATAGAGTGGTGGGGTCCCAGGTAGAGCATAAGATTAACAAGTCAAATTTCCTTTACACTATTGATTACATAGCTCCTACGATCTTTAACTGGGCAAAGGCCATGAAGATGAATATCAAGTGCCAGTGGTCCAAGGCCAAGGCGGGAAACCTGAAGCAATTTGGCTTCAGATCAGTACTCGTGACCTTTTTCTTAGAATGAGTGCCATTATTACAGTATCAGTTGATTGAGGTTGATCCTCCTATGCCATGCGATCCATGGATGGCCCGTTGGAGTCGTTTGATGCCCAGGATCACTGGGGGTCAGTAGATGTCCTACCGACCAACATTCTTTTCATGGCTACGATGACAAAAAATCATCGTGGAGGACTGGCCGTACAACGACACTAATTTCCGTGGAGACCCAAATATGCCCTTGCCAGATGGGGAGAACTTTGATGACGAAGGTAAAAACCAAATTTTCTTTATTTTGATGTTTTAATTTTATTTTTTTGATATATGCATGCTTATAACATTTCACTTGTCTATGCAGATGTTGGACCAGAGCGGCCAGCTAGGATGTCCCTAATATCGAGGCGCTACCCCCGTCCAATTGATGTTGTCGCCCCTTATTAGGAAGGAAGCGATAAGGAGGAGGATATTGCGAGGAACCTCGAGGGGTTGACTCATTGTATCCCGAAGTATGCTCGGACAGGAGACATGCCTTGACGATACCAGAGGCACATAGTGGGGGTCTCGGATCAGATCCACCGATTGCTGAGTCGTGTCGTATGAGCCGTCTTGTGCTATCATGACCACCATGCTGAGTAGTTCCTAGGTTCAGTACTTACATATTTTTTGAGGCCTGCGTGCCATAGATGTACGAGGCCTGTGAGTCGCCAATGTTATTATGGACATACATATTATTTTTTGGGGTTTTGAGATATCAAACATTCTCTCTCTCTCTCTCACACACACACACACATATGTTGTATTTTCCTGTTTATTATGGTACAAATGGTTTGTCTTATCTTTTACATGTTTCACAAATTTCTATCCAACACGTAATTAACTAATGCATCTGTTAATGTATTGTGTCTAGGAATATGATGATATGTAATATAATCAAAATGTCTTTCCAACAGACGAATATAGAGATACATTCTTAAAATTTGAGGGTTCCTGACAAAATATTGCCCGTTGAGTTGAAGGATGACAAGCTGTGAATCTAGGTTGACAACCAATTCTCTGATACCCAGAGCGATGGATTCTGATAATAGTTTGAAGACCGCACTATACTCAGCAATGTTGTTGGTTGTACGACCTAGGCAGATACCTTGAAAGTCAATCAAATCACTGTTAGGGTTATAGATAGCCCATGTCGTGGATGAAAGGTTCTGGGTACTACGGCAAGCAAACCAACGTGAGGAGATGCAGACATCTGCAAAGCAAGAAAAGCATAGTAAACAGGAGAGTTGTTTGAAAACTTAACACACAAAACCATGTTGTACAGAAATGAACCACACACTAATGTACATAAGTACCCATTGAAGATGACCTAAGCATAGTACTTTTTGGGGTAAAGCCCATTGCGGGGCTTATCGAGAGGATTTCCTTCATAATCAATAAGTTCATAGGCTCCTTTCTGCAAAATGCATTTTACAATATAGGGTTCGTGTCACATAGGTTCAAACTTGCCTGCCCCTAGCTTATCATTAGCTTGGTCAATAAGCGGGCCCATAAGGAGGAACCCATCCTTGCTGGTAAGGATTTCGGCCCCACAGTGGGGGGTTTGGACCATATGGGATCTGAGGCTGCCCCCATTGTGGATTACCTTGACCAAAGGGAGGGTTCGGACCTTGGAAACCTTGAAACTGTCCAGGCAAAGGTTGCTAGTAAGCAGCGTATGGGTTAAAAGGTTGCTAAGCCTATTGGCCCTAGACGTACTCATATGGGATCTACTATCCTAGAACATAAGGTTTTTGAGCCTATTACCCCTGAAAATGAGGGCTTTAGATCTGCAGTCCTTGGGCATAAGGTTGATATGCTTGTTGCCCTAGGACGTAGGGATTTTGTACCTGGTGCCCTTGGCCAATAGGACTCTAAACTTGTTGGCCCTGAACAAGAGGATGCTGCACCTACTGCTGTAGGACTTGACCTTGAACCTGTCCCTGCAAGGGTTACCCTTGTTGATAGGTATACAAGGGTTTTTGTTGCCCAGGTTGGTTTTGTTGACCTTGCGGTTTCAAAATTTGTCCCTGGGCTTGTAGAGGTTGGCCTTGTGAGGGTATGGGTTGAGAGGTATGCAGAGCATATTGCATCTACTACTACGCAACCTGCTACAACCGTTGTAAAGATTGACCTTGCAGTTGCTGCAGGTGACCTTGCTGCGGAATAATCTATTCTTGATGTTGTGCGGAAAGCCCTTGCTGCAACAAGGGTTTCCCTTTCAATAACAAAGGTTGCCCGTGTTGTAAAGGCCATCCTTACTATTGTAAGGGTGTTTGAACAATGCCTGGGAAATTACTAAACTGAATCTGGCCATAGCTAGGCTAGATGTATTGCCCAGATGGGATGGTGTAAGGATGATTGGCCAATCCTTGAGAAACATATGGAACGTAAGGATTTTGGTATTGGACCTGAGCCCCATAAGATTGCTGATATTGGACGTTGTGATCTAATAATGAGATCTAAGACAACAATAAGGTATTATAGACTTATGTGCGTGAATTAGTCCATGTCATTTTATGCAATGGATCGATACGATTGCGAAATGCACAGACAATGAATCAGTAAACAAAACATAATAGATAACACATGACACAAAAAAATTTAATAAGGAGTTCACCCAATACTCCTGGTCTACATCTCCCGATTTAGCCTTCAGTGGTGGCCTCTCTATTATGTCTTCAAGCAGAGTTCTGTTTATAGCAGTGAGCTCAATTTGAGCCTCACACACAATAGATTACAATAACAAGAGCTTACTTGAACCTCTCAAGTTCTCTATGAGTACACAGACTCCCTCAAGGCTCTCTATCTTTGTCCTAAACTCTGTCTCGACATTTGCTTGAAATACTGCTCCCTCCATTATGCTCTATTTCTGTGGCTTTTAAATCCAACCACGCTGCATGTTCGTTTCATATCCTCGGCTCTCAGTCTCCCCGGCCTCTGCATGCTTTGAATCCCTCTACCAGCGTTATACAATCATTTCCTAATGCATGGAGAGGAGGTGGCCACCCATTCTGTAACGCCAGAGTGCCTAGGGCCTCTGAAACTCTTAAAACAGCCGCCCTTTGTTAAACACAGGGAAAATGCATTTTAAATGGAGAAAATTTGCCAAAACATGATATATCGGACTTCAAAACTCCTTAAATATGATTCATTCCTCTACCGGGTCCACCTATTGGCCGCTGTCACTTATGGCATCGGCTCTTCCCTCTTCTCTTTTCTGTTGGACAAACGAAACTGCGAAAACATATAAAAACACTATAAAATCCCGCATACAGGACTTCAAAAAATATATACGTTATCACCTAATTTCCCATCAGGTCTAGTTCATCGGGTCGCTCTGATTCCGATATTGCAATCGCTCATCGCAATACCTGCGGGCCATTATAAGCACTCCTGCAATCCCCTGATAGCGATCCTGCTATGTAATTCGAGCCGTCGATCTGCGCACTTGATCGATGGTCCATATTAACTCCGCTAATCATTGCCGCCATATATATGTGCCAATATCGTTGATCGCCATTGCAATTCTTAAGTGGGTTCCGCCGATAAGCGCTGATAGCCACCGCCAATATCGATTTGCCGATCGGATCTGGACCGTTGATCAGCTAGATCCAACAACTACTGTGTCTTTTGTTGTTCCACCTCTAATAGCTCCATTTTCTCTGTTTTCACGGGTTTTTGGCCTCCCAATAGTGTTTCTCTACCATGGTAAGGGTGTTGCTCTTGTGAATACTTTGATCTTTTGAAAAGATTTTGATCTTTGGCATGATTTTTTAAAGAGTTTATGAAGACTTAGAGAGAATTCTCGAATCCATTTGGATCACGCCTTCCCACTGAAAAAGGCTATTGGACCACCAAAAGTTGGTTTTCAAGCATCGCTTAAGTGAGGATACAACTGCCTCACTTGCCCAATCTCTACCCATTTTGCATTGTTGGGGTTTGAACCTTTGAGTCATACTCTTAGGTACTCGACATCCCCTTTGCGTGTAGTCCTCACCTTCCTATCTAGAACTGTATCTTCCTGCAGCTCATTGAGGTATTCACGCCACAGATCATCAATGGAAGGCAATTGACTTTGCTCTTCAGGATCTTAAATTAGAGAAGGTTCAAATAGTCTTAAATTTTCTGCATTTACTACTGAATAGATGTGCATGTATGTTTCCAGATCAAGGCAGAAATCGTTCTCACCAATTTTCTCAAGTACCTTAAGAGGCCCATACCTTATTGGCTTCAACTTCTTTCCTTCACCTTGCATCATGTCCTTGCTGATATATAGCTAGACTTGATCACCAACTTGGAAGTTGTGCTCCACCCGGTGTTTATCATGCCTTGCCTTGTATTTAACTTGGCTCTTTCCCAGCTATTCCTGCACTGCTTGGTGAATTTCTTGGATCTGTTCAATGAATCTAGTTTCTTTGTCCACATCACTGTGTCCAGCAATTGCTATGTATTTTTCAAAGATAAAATCCAAGGGAGACCTTGGTATGAAACCAAAAAAGGTCTCAAAAGGAGATCTCTGTGTAGAAGAATGTTTAGCACGATTGTAAGCATGTTTCACATAACATAAGTGTTCATCCCAAAGCTTGGGATGCTTGCTGCAATAACCCCTGAGTAACTGGATCACTGTCTCGTTGACAACCTCTGTTTGGCCATCTGTCTGTGGATGAAAGGTTGTGCTTTTCTTCAGTTTGGTGTCCATTAATTCCCATAGACTTGACCAAAAATTCCCAACAAATCGGAAGTCTTGACTAGATAATATGGAAGTGGGTAACCCAAAATGCACCTAGACATGCTGAAAGAACAATTTCGTTGTTTATTCAGTTGTAATCTGCTTATTACAAGGTATTCAAATACACATTTTGTTGAATCTGTCCACAATAACATATAAATAGTCATGTCCCTTTCTAAATTTTGGCAATCCCCCAACAAAGTCCATGGAAACACTTTGCCAGGAACAGGAAGGAAGTAGCAGTGGAGTGTACAAGCCTAGTTTTCTATTGTCGGGCTTGCTTTTAGCACACATGGTACACCCTCTTACATATCTAGAAACTGTTTCATGCATTTTTGGCCAATAGCAGTATCTTTGCAGCTGTGCAACTGTTTTACTTACACCAAAATGACCTGATATCAAGGAAGTATGTGCCTCCCTAATTATGTTAATTCTCTCTGTTTGTGGAATGAATAGCTTTCCCAATTGATACAAGAGTTGGTCCTTAACATAGTAATCCAATTCTTCTACCTTTTTTCCATTACTTAAAGCTGCATATACATGTTTAAAGTCTATATATTGAGCATATTGTTCAATGTAGCTTTCATGCATTACTAAGTTATGATCAAGTATAGTAGATGCATTTATGATTGGTCTGGACAACATATATGTAACTTTATTGTGTATTCCCTTTTAATATTTGATGACCAAATGAAACTGCTATAGGAAACCCATCCACATATAGTGTCTTGATTGCTGCAATTTAGTTTGTGAGTGCAAGTACTGGTGTGGCTGATGATCAGTATGTATTATTGTTTCTTTTCTCATTAAGTAATGTTTCCACTTCTTCACACTCTGAACTAATGCATACAATTCTTTATCCTATGTAGGATAATTAACTACTGCAGAATTAAAAGTCTTAGAATGGTAGCATATGGGTTTACCATGTTGCATCAACACTACTCCCATGGCATAATCACTGGCATCTGTTTCAATCTCAAATGGTTGTTGAATATTTGGCAATGCTAGTATTGGTGTTGTACTAATTTTTTCTTTCAAGGTGTCAAAGGCTTTCTGTTCTTTTCCTCCCCACTGAAACACCTTGTTCAATCCTATCAAAGCATGTAAGGGAGCTGCAATTAAGGAAAATTTAGCAATAAACTTTCTCCAACATTGTGATGCCCCTAAGAAGTTTCTAACTTCTATAGCAAACTTGGGTTTAGGCCAGTTTACAATGACTGCAACCTTAGAGGGATCTATCTTCAGTTCACCACCCCCTACAATATGACCCAAATAATTCAAAGATGTTTTAACAAATTCACACTTTGATAATTTAACATAAATATTTTCTTTTTTCAAAACATCTAAATTCTGCTTTACATGCTTCAAATGTTCTTCCCATGTTTTATTGAATACAAGAATGTCATCTAGATATACAATTAAAAAGTCATCAATAAAACGCTTGAGTACATCATTCGTTACTCTCATGAAAGTGGTCGAAGCATTAGTTAAGCCAAAAGGCATAACTAGCCATTCATACAGCCCTTGCTTTGTTTTGAAATCAGTCTTCCATGCATCTTGCTCTGCTACTCTGACTTGATGGTAACCACCAGGTAGGTCCAACTTGGAAAAGTAAACAACCTCTTTCAGCTAATCTATTAGATCATCAATACGAGGAAGGGGATAATGATTCTTGATCATTATTTTATTCAGTGCTCGGTAATCAATGCACATCCTCCACGAACCATCCTTCTTTCTCACCAACAGTATTGGAGATCTGAATGGCGATGTGCTTAGCCTTATGAACCCTTTCTCGAGAAGCTCCTGTACCTGCTTCTTGATTTCTGCATTGTCTAAAGCAGATAACCTTTTATACCTATGGCTGCAATTGTTTTTTCATCACCTGAGTCTGACCCATAAACTTTATGTATAGCAGCAGAAGTCTTCTTCTTCTTGCCATCAAAATTTTTGGGTTTCAGCTCCAGATGCAAAGACTAGCAATGTCCATCATCATGTCCATCCTTCTTGTAGTGAGTGCATGAAGGTTTGGCCTTCTGTACAGAATTTTCCTTCCTCTCTTTCCATTTCTGCTTCCTCTTTTCCTTGTTCTTGCTTGCAGTGGGTTTTGATGATCCCCCAATCTCTGGGTTCACATTCTTGCCTCTAGCGTCTAGATGGGTAGCCTGGACAGATACCTCATCTATGCTAGTAGGTTAAACATAAGAATGGTGTGCTTTAAATAGCTCTGTAGACCACCTATATACTTCAGCAAAGTTTCAGGTGAGTCTAAAGAAATGCCTAGAATCAAAGCTCTTTTTCTAAATTCTTGGGTGTAGCTTTGTACACTTTTCCCTTTTAATTGGCAAAGGGTTTGCCAACTCATCATAGCTTGCTACATATAAGCTAGTGGATAGAATTGTTTTATAATTTCAGAAACAAATTCACTCGAGATAGAAAGAATGTTACCATGCTTCTTCAAGTCAGCTTGTGTCCTGCCTTCCCACCATACCAAGGCATTTCCTCCAAGGCGTAGGCTGGCCAACTGAATTTTACTCCCGTCTGAATCAATATTCTACACCCTACAATACACATCAATTTGTCTGATCTAGTTATCTAGCTTCTCTGCATTTAACTCTCCATCATAAACAGGAAAATCAAATTTAACATCTAATTTAATCAAAGATGTTTTCTTCTTTTTATTTTCAGGGATATCAAGAGGTGTGGATAGAGGAGCCTCTTTCCCTTTTCCTTTGCCTTCAGAATGGCCATCTAGAAGAGATTATTTTGTTCCTTTGTCATGTTTGGAAGTTGAAGAATCTTCACTTCGACCTTTCTTAAATTCTCTATACATTTCTTCTACCATGGCTCTCATGCTCATGAAACTGTCCATGAACTGAGAGTCTGATTCCAAGGGGATTTCTTCTACCATTTTCCTCCTAAGATAGACTCTACCAATTTCTGGGTTAGTTTAAACCAATTCTCCTTTACTAATTAGCTTTGACCTAGTTATCATTCACAAACAGTCCAGCACAAGCTTGTCTAACCTTAGCAACCTAAAGCTCTGATACCACTTGATCTCATAATGAGATCTAAGACAATAGTAAGGTATTACAAAATTATGTGCGTGGTTTAGTCCATGTCATTTTATGCAATGGATCGATAATCTTGCAAAATGCACAGACAATGAAGCAGTAAACAAAACATAATAGATAACACATAACACAACAAAATTTTATAAGGAGTTCACCCAATACTCCTGGGCTACATCTCCTGGTCCAGCCTTCAATGGTGGCCTCTCTATTATGTCTTCAAGTAGAGTTCTGTTTACAGCAGTGAGCTCAATTTGAGCCTCACACACAACAGATTACAATAACAAGAGCTTACTTGAACCTCTCAAGTTCTCTATGAGTACACAGACTCCCTCAAGGCTCTCTGTCTCTGTCCTAAACTCTGTCTTGCCATTAGCCTGAAATACTGATCCCTCCATTATGCTCTTTGTCTGTGGCTTTTAAATCCAACCGCGCTCCCTGTTCGTTTCATATCCTTGGCTCTTAGTCTCCCCAGCCTCTGCACTCTTTGAATCCCTCTACCAATATTATACAATCATTGCCTAACTCATGGAGAGGAGGTGGCCACCCATTCTGTAACGCTAGAGTGCCTCAGGCTTTTGAAACTCTTGAAACAGCCGTGCCCTCTTAAACAAAGGGAAAATGCATTTTAAACAGAGAAAATTTGTGAAAAAGTGATATATCAGACTTCAAAAGTCCTTAAATATGATTCCAAAAACATATAAAAACACTGTAAAATCCTGCATACTAGACTTCAAAAAAAAATATACGTTATCACCTAATTTCCCATTGAGCCACTCTAATTGTGATATCATAATTGCTCACAATACCCCCGGACTGTTATAAGCGCTCCAGCAATCCCCTGATAGTGACCCTGCGATGTAATACGGGCCGTCGATCTGCGCGCTTGATCCACAGTCCATATTAACTCCACCAATTGACGTCGCCATATATATGTGTTAAGCATTGGCATAGCTGTTCTCCATCGAAATTCTTAAGTGGGTTCCACCGATAAGCACTGATAGCCATCGCCGGTAGCAATCCACTGATTGGATCTGGACCGTTGATTGGCCATATTTGACAGCTACTGTGTCTTTTGTTGTTCCACCTCTGATAGCTCCATTTTCTCTATTTTCACGGGTTTTGGGCCTCCCGATAGTGTTTCTATGCCATGCTAAGGGTGTTCCTCTTGTGAATACTTTGATCTTTTTAAAATATTTTGATCTTTGGCACAATTTTCTAAAGAGTTTATGAATACTTAAAGAGCATTCTCGGATCCATTTGGATCACGCCTTCCCACTGAAAAAGGCTTTTGGACTACCAAAAGTTGGTTTTCAAGCATCGCCTAAGTGAGGATACAACTACCTCACTTGCCCAATCTCTACCCATTTTTCACTGCTGGGGTTTGAACCTTTGAGTCCTACTCTTAGGTACTCGACATCCCCTCTGCGCATAGTCCTCACCTTCTTGTCTAGAACTGTATCTTCCTGCAACTCATTGAGGTATTCAGGCCACAGATCATCAATGGAAGGCAATTGACTTTGCTCTTCAGGATCTTAAATTAGATAAGGTTCAAACAGTCTTAAATTTTCTGCATTTACTACTGAATAGATGTGCATGTATGTTGCCAGATCAAGGCGGAAATCATTCTCACCAATTTTCTCAAGTACCTTAAGAGGCCCATACCTTATTTGCTTTAGCTTTTTTCCTTCACCTTGCATCCTGTCCTTGCTAGTATACAGCCAGACTTGATCGCCAAGTTGGAAGCTGTGCTCCACCAGGTGATTGTAGAGCCTCGTACCTACACCTAGTTACCTATCATTTCAACAGCTTTTCCTCACTTGTTTCTCTCTTTTACCCCTATTTTCCTCATCAACCTATCCAGATCATTACATTTCATGTCTTTTAGCATGATTAGTTAACTATGCTAATGTTTGACTGTTTGTCTAGATTTTTGGCATATGTACAGTGATTCCGCAGCCATTCAGCAATTCCACAACCATTCAGCAATTTTGCAGCTGTCTAGCAATTCTGCAGCCTTTTTATTGTTCGACATGTTCCACGTGTCTTCTTGAGAAATGGGCCACATGGGCACGTGGGAATGGAGGTGCTAATGGTTCATATGCTATCGGTTGGATCAGCAACGCCACGTACACCCTCAGTCAACGCGGATCCATTCTCAGTCAACCAGTCAGCTCAAACGGTGCTGCGTGAGCTAAAAGGACACGACACTCCAGGTGGCACTTCCTCCACGCCACGAAGGTTATGGGAGACAGGATCCAACCTTGGATTCAACCTCCATGACGACCGTACCTTCCAGATAACACACGGACCTGTTTACGTGTTGTTGTACCATTTAATTAGTATGTTGTTAGTTAATTTCCAGTTACTTAGTTTGCGCAGTGGGAAGTTGTCCCTATGCCTATAAATCCAACGTCTGCGTACGCTTGAGGATTAGTTTTTTTAGCTACTCAGATCATGTATTTGCTGTAATTTTGTTTGACATATAAACTCTGTTTTAAGACTGCTTTTCCAGCACTTTTTCACTGTAATTTCTGCATGATGAATTAATAGAAGACTGTTGTTTTTCCCATCGTCAAGTAGCTAATCTTTCTCTGGTTTAGTGGATGGAGGGCCCCCATTCATGACAATCTCTGTACAGTAATATTTACATTTATTTTCTTGCACTTTCTTTATTTGAATTCAGCACTTTTTCATTTTCTTTATGCATGTACAGTTTTCTTTATGTCTTTAAATTCTGTCATTTCATTTCCAGCATTTCTATGACTGATCAGCCTTGTTTTCTGCAAGTGTGTTAACCCGGGATAGTGTGTCTTTATTTTTTTTCTTTACCTCTGATGATATTTTAAGTTGTCATGTCTATAGCTGCTGATTTTACTTTGCTTTTCTAGTTTAATTTCTAGCTTAGTTTATCAAGTTTCTAACAAGTTGTGTACTAATCTGTTGATGATCTCTTTATCATAATTGACCAATCTTTAGGAGATCAGAATATCACTGAGTAGCAGCTTGCATTGAAGTAGCTTTTTGGACTCATATCACTAACTCCTTCTTAACTATGTTTCACATTTACAATGTATGTTAGAGACAGAATGTTGAGGAAAGACAAGGTGTTATGATTTTTCATTTTAGGATTTGATTACTTTTTAGACTCATATATCTAACTCCTTCTTAATCGTGTTTCACATAATACTGTATGTTAGAAGCAGAGTGTTAAGAAATGATGAGGCATTATGATTTGTATTTAAAGTAGTGTTTTTTTTTTACTTTTCATTGCAGCAGCATAGATAGTGACTAGTGCCATTAGTTAGCTGTTTTGCTTTCAGTTTCATTTCGAGTTATCTTTCAAGCTCTTTCTTTACAAGTTCCAAAAGTAGTTAGAAGCCACCATTTACACACACTCACTCATTTAGAAACCACCATACACACACAAATCACTCATTTGTTTATAAAATCATCACTCCATCTTAGGAAGTTAAATTGACCACAACACCCCCAAACGACAAAAAGATCTAAGAGGTTACTTAAGTATATACTGTACACCTTCACTTCATCAGCTTACGAGCCCTGGGTTGACAATTTATGATAGCAATTTAGACAACACTAAATTGACTAAACATTTTGGCGTGTTGTTCCCTTCAACATTGAAAGATCAAGCTTTGAAATGGTTCATGGGGTTACTCACTCAATCCATTAGGTCTTGGGATGAAATGAAACAAACATTTTTGGATAGGTATCTGGACTATTGTATGCCTACTAATCACAACGACGAGGTATTTAAAATGATACAAAGAGAAGATGAGAGCTTAGAAGATTTACTTAAAAAATTTCAATATAACCTGAAAAGAGAAAAAATGAGTAACTTGGATGAAGAGACCTTAAAAGCCCTCCTATTAAAAGCCATTAGAGATGAATGGATAGATATCTTGAACATGATGGGGAAAGGGGATATATCTCAACTTTCACTCAATGATATAGCAGAACTATGTATCCATCTCTCAAGGGGCAAATCAAAAACTCAAAAAGGGCCTAGAGATCCTTCTCTCCTTAGAGCAAATAAATCTGCAACAGGATCAGTAAGTAGGGCTGAAATCGGCAATATGCTTAATGAATTCAAAACTGACATCTTAGGGAGTCTTAGTGAACAATTAGATACCCTTACGATTCACAATAAACAAAAAGCAGAAGCTGAGGCTTTGGCCATTTTTTGCCCGAAATGTAGAAAGAAACATGCTTTAAGGGAATGTCCCTTGGATGCACACGTTGTAGAAACATGCGTAATTTGCTCAGAAACTCATGAGACCAAGGATTGTCCTTCAATTCCTGGCCTCAAAGCAGTCTTTCAAGAAGATCCAAATACACTTGAATCTCTCTGTTTTGTTGCAAGGAGACCTTGGCAAGGGCAACGGAATCAAGGGTTTAACAACTCTATGAATTTTCAACCCCAACCAAATTGGAATCCTTGGCAACAACCCTGGTCTCAACCTCAAAATCCTTTTCAATCATGGATGCAAAGCATGCAAAATCCTTATGGGAGATTTGCTCAATTCTATCAATATCCTCCATCTTTTCAGAACCAGCAAGCTCCACAACTTCCAAATCAAGGTCAACAACTATCATTGCCATACCCTCAACAACAACAACCTCCTCCACAAAATCAAAATTCTCAACTCTTGCTTCAATCCCAACAGAAGTCAAATCAACTTCCCTCTCAGCCATTACCAAATCCCAATAATAGGAACCCTCAAAATGCTTACATGATGGAAGGTCAACCATTCCCTACCTATATGATTGTTCCTCTCAATGAAGTACAACTCAGATCATGTAGAATCCTAGATCAACCTTCTATAAATGTTCAACAACCAAGCATTTCTGAGGAAGAATCTCTTAAAGTCAATAAGGGTTCTGAAGTATCACTTCAAAACCAAAATATCCAAAAAGAAAAAGAAAAAGAATCAACCCCCACAACTCCCATAGTTGAGCAAACTACATCTTTAGCTACACCTTCTTTTCCTGAAAGATTACAAATTGACAAAGGAGTGGAAAAGCAAATTTGGTTGCCTGACTATAATTTTCTAGATGAATTGAAGAATGTCTATATCAAGATCCCCTTGTTACAAGCCATTAAGGAAATTCCCATTCTAGCAAAGACAATAAAGGAGTTGAGTTTGAAGAAAACAGGAAAGAGAACCAGAGATACCAAAAGGATACATCTGGTTGGAAAAATTGCAGACATTATGATGGGTAAGATTACCATGCAAAAGTATGTGGATCCCGGTAGCCCTATTGTCAA
Organism: Pinus tabuliformis; assembly: GCA_031772625.1. Taxonomy (NCBI): domain Eukaryota; kingdom Viridiplantae; phylum Streptophyta; class Pinopsida; order Pinales; family Pinaceae; genus Pinus; species Pinus tabuliformis. The sequence continues at coordinate 703,638,738 of CM062810.1, read as the reverse complement.
AACTCATATTAATGGGGTTGAAATCCCAAATACTTTGATTGACTTAGGAGCCACTATCAACATCATGAGTAGACAGACCATGGATCAGTTAAAGCTTCCTAACCTTCTCTTTACACCTACTTTACTGCAACTTGCAGATCGATCAATCATTAAACCTGATGGTGTATTGGAAGACATTCCAGTCTCCCTAGACTCTTGGGAATATCCAGTTGATTTTATGATTTTAACTCCCAAGAACAATCTAGGAGGACATCCTCTTATCTTAGGAAGACCTTGGCTAGCAACAGCTGATGCTTTTATCAGTTGTAGGTCTGGGGACATGTATATATCAGATGGTAATTCCACCAAGAAATTCAACTTGTATCCTCCAGCAAAGGCAATAACAAAAATAGGAGAAGATGAGTGGGTCGATGATGAGGATACTATACAACCTGTTCTAACCATCTCTGAGATCAGTGAAGATAGTCAAATCCTAAATACATTAGAAAATTTTTAAATATCTTTAGAATATGACTCTACACAGTTTCAGTTAGATGCGGACATTGAATATCTCTCCTCTAGACAGATGTCTCTTTTCTCAATGGAAGAGTTTGGTAGTTCTACAGTTGAAATCCTTCCAGGAAAAACATTGAACATTAATAGAAACTTGGAAAGACCACAACAAGAAAAATTAACCAAACTTTTGCAAAAACATTCTACTGCATTTGCATGGAAATACACTAACATGAAAGGAATCGATCCTAAGACTTGTATTCATCACATCTATATTGAAGAAAATAGCAGACCTATTAGGCAACCGCAGAGAAGGATGAATCCAAACCTTAGGGAAATCGTGAAAGAAGAACTCCATAAATTACTCAAGGTAAACTTCATTTACCCCATTTCAGATAGCCAATGGGTTTCTCCCTTGGTTATAGTGCCCAAAAAGAATGGTAAATGGAGAGTTTGCATTGATTATCGAGAATTGAACAAGGTAACCTTAAAGGATCATTTCCCTCTACCTTTTATTGATCAGGTACTAGACACTTTAGCAGGTAAAAAGTATTTCTCATTCTTAGATGGTTTTAGTGGGTATAATCAAATTCAGGTAGCACCTGAAGATCAAGATAAGACCACATTCACCTGTCCATGGGGAACTTTTGCTTACTGAGTAATCCCTTTTGGATTATGCAATACACCTGCTACTTTTCAAAGGGCTGTATTAGGTATCTTTTCAGATCTAATCCATGATTGTGTAGAGGTCTATATGGATGATTTTACAGTTTATGGTAATACATTTGAAGAAGCTTTGGAAAATTTGGAAAAAGTACTGATAAGATGTAAGGAAACAAATCTTTCTTTAAATCATGAAAAGTGTTTTATGATGTTTACTGAAGGGATTGTTTTAGGACATCATATTTCAGGAGATGGGATTAAGGTTGATAGATCCAAAGTTGAAGTCATCTCTAAGTTACCGATTCCAAATTGCCAGAAAGATGTTAGAAGTTTTCTTGGGTTTACTGGATATTATAGAAGATTTATTGAAAACTTCACCAAGATAGCATCTCCTCTCTTCAAATTACTTACAAAGGACTGTGAATTCAAATGGGATCCTGAATGCCAATCTGCATTTGAAGATTTAAAAACGAGAATATCTGAAGCACCCATTCTAAGAGGGCCAAATTGGAAACTTCCTTTCCATATTTCTACAGATGCTTCAGATACAGCTCTAGGAGCTGTTTTGGGACAAAAGGATTTGATCCCTTATGCCATTTATTACACCAGTAAAAATTTGACTCCCACTGAGTTAAATTATACTGTGACAGAAAAAGAGTTCTTAGCTGTGGTACATGCGATCAATAAGTTTAGACACTACATAACCGGCTATGAAACTTTTGTTCATACTGATCATTCTGCCATAAGATATCTAATGAACAAACCTGTTACTAATGGCAGAGTCACCAGATGGCTCTTACTTTTACAAGAATTCAATATTACTGTGTTAGATAGACCAGGAAAACAAAATACAGTAGCTGATTTCTTGTCTAGAATCTAAAATACTAACGAAGATTCTCCTGTAGAGGATAAGTTTCCTGATGAGTATTTGTTTGCAATAACTACTAAAACCCCTTGGTATGCAGATATTGCTAATTATTTGGTCACAAGGAAACTACCTCCACATCTTTTTCCTAGTGAAAGGAGAAATATTATTCAGCAGAGTTCAAGTTATTCATGGATTTCTAATGAATTGTTCAAAACAGGGCTAGACTGTGTGATTAGAAGATGTGTTCGGGAGGATGAAATGCCTGAAATCCTTAAGGCATGCCATGACGAACCATGCGGTGGACACTTTGCTGACAAGAGGACAACCTACAAAATCCTTTCTTTGGGATATTATTGGCCTACTCTCTTCAAAGATGCAAAACAATATGTCAAAAGGTGTGACAGCTGCCAAAGAATTGGGAGACCAACTCTTTCAAGTGAGATGCCATTGCAGCCACAGGTACTCATCGAACCTTTTGAAAAATGGGCTTTAGATTTCGTTGGACCCATTAATCCGCCATCTAAGCAAAATAAGTATATATTGGTTTGCACTGATTATGTTACTAAGTGGGTAGAAGCAAAAGCTTTGCCTTCTGCCACTGAAAATTTAGTTGTTCAATTTATTTTTGAGGTTATTTTCACTCGTTTTGGTGTCCCAAGAGAAATTGTAACAGATCAAGGAAGCCAATTCACATCTAATTTGATGGAGAAGCTGATGGAGGAATACAAAATCAAGCATAGAACATCTACTCCTTACCATCCGCAAGCAAATGGTCAAGTGGAATCTACAAATAAAGTCCTTGAGAATATCATCACCAAGACTGTTCATCTGCATAGAAGAGATTGGGCTGAAAGGCTACCTGAAGCTTTATGGGCCTATAGAACTACATGGAGGAGTACCACAGGATATTCTCCCTATGAACTTGTTTATGGGAAAGAAGTCCTGCTCCCCATTGAGTTCCAAGTCAAAACTTTCAAGATGGCAGTCCAGTTGGGGATGAATCTTTCAGAAGCCCAGAAGCACAGAATGGAGCAGTTAAATGAACTAGATGAGATAAGACAAGATGCCATTTTAAGGACCGATCTAGTTCAGCATCAAAGAACAAAATGGTATGATAGATACATCAAGGAGAAGAAGTTTCAAAAAGGAGATTGGGCACTATTGTTTGATTCCAAGTTTAAGGACTTCAAAGGAAAATTTCAAACTCATTGGCTTGGGTCATATGAGATTGATGAAGTCTTTAGCAATGGAGCAGTTCGAGTAAAGACTATTGATGAATTTCATACTCCTCTTATTGTGAATGGCCATCGCTTGAAGGTCTACCAAAAGCCACTCTCAAAAGAGGAATTTGTCAAGTTGTTCAAAGAAGATTCTGCAATAAGGTTGGTGGAGAAGGATTCTTCTCCTCCATCAGCCTGATCTTTGGTTTTGAAAAAAAAAAAAAAATTGAAAAAAAAAAAAGAATAAATGTATAAGCCTGAAAACCAATCTCTGATTGGCAGTCTTATGCAGAAAATCTGAGGTGAAAATCAGGGTCACCTGACACCTCATATTTTCCAAAGAAAAATCCTCTCTCTTCTCCTTATTCCATCTCATTTCGCCATTTCATCCACTTCATTCGCCATCTCATTCATTCCATCATTCTCATTCCACCTTATTTCTTTTTCCTCCATCCATCCATTCCATCTCATCTCACTAATAAAGTCATTTCCAGGACTATTTCATACAGCCAAAGTTGTTTGTGTGCAGACAGAAGGTATTACTGCAGTTTCCGCAGCTGAAGAACAATTCCGCAGCCAATATCACAATTCCGCAGCCGATACACTCTGTGCCTGCACATAAAAAATACACTTTGTTTCAAGAAGAAATCTGCAGTCAGAAAAAATCACCAGCATTATTAGAAGGCAAGGTCATGTAGCAGCAATAAACAATTAAAGGTTAGCATCATATGAGCAAAAGGAATCAAGATGCGGATACACAAGGTATGTTCTAATTTCTGACCAACAGTTATATCATTATGCATGGTTTTCGGATTATGTTTTGAGGCACCTAATGTAATGATTGCAAAATCCTTCCACTCCTCGACCGAAAATCCACGTAACCCTCATCCATAACGGTCCCTACTCATTATAGTTTCAAACCCAAACACCGCTGCTCTTTCATTAAAACTCTCATACCAGAGTGACGTATACAACTGTACTACGGCACCCTGAGTTATAATTCCGCAGCCAGATGTACACCAATGACCGACGTCTATGGGATTTAACCGTTTTCACCCATTACTCGTAACCCTCCTACGCATACATAATTCCATTCCCGTTGTTGACTCACTCCCTCATTTCCATTGTTCTTCACTGCTCTGTCTTATTCACTATTCTGTCCACTGTAAGCACTTTCTGTTTTATTTTCTTCTCATTTCTCCACTAAAACCTTGACCACTGTTGTAAGTGCATCACGGCTATTTTGTTGTAGACGTAAACCCACTGTCTAAACACTTTTCTCCCGTATAACTCTTTCACCAAGTGTTAAAACAGTGCTGTTAAGGCAGCCAGAGAGCTGATGGGTAATCTATTGAGGGCAGAGCCTGACGGCTCTAAATTTTTAGAAGGTTATCCCCAAACTAAAGACGTTTTGCAAAAGGCCAAATGGCTCCAGTTCATTCAAAAATTCAAGGGATACCATAAGGAAGTCACAAAGGCTTTTGCTCATTCTTTCAAAGACAACAAAGTGGAGATTGGAGATCTGAAATTTACAGTTACAGAAGGCAGTTTAGCACAAGCAACTTCATTACCTCAAACTGGGGAAAGGTGGTTCAAGAATCGATCAGTGGAAGACCAGGAATGGAAGCAAATATTGAAAAATCCAGGTATGGACACTAGTATTTTTAAAAAGGGAATCCCTGTTAGTCTTGTCAAAGAAGAATGGACAGCTTTGCTTCTGTTAGTACAAAAATTCTTTACATGTGAAGGAAGATTCGGAATTTTGTATGTTTACCATGCTAAAATTATGATGCATTTCATGGGTGAGCATGACATTAATCTTCCTTATTTTCTACTATCTAGCCTTAGAAAAATGTGCTCAACAGTCCAAAGAAACATAAATAATATTGAGCCACATTTATACCATCACGGGCTTGTCAAAATGCTAATTGAAGAACAGTTAAAGACCAAAAGGGATACATGGGAAAGATTTCTTGTGAGGAAACACTTCCAAGAGGTAGGAGAAGCCTCTGGTAGTTCACCTAAAGTGCCCAGAAAGAGTAGAAGAAGAAGAAGAGAAGAGGTTACCCCAGAAATTACTGTCCAAGTAGAAACTGTCCCTGAAATTGTTGTCCAAGAAGAAACTGTCCAAGACCTTGTTGAAGAAGAAATTGCTGCCCATAACTCTGAGGAAGAAATTGACCCTGAGCTTGCTGTAGATATTGACCAAATAGCCCAAGAAATCATTACAGAAACCCTGCAAGAAATTGTCCAAGAGGCTGCTCAAAAGAAAAAGGAGAGTAGAAAGAGACAAAAGAAGGATAAAGGAAAAGCTATAACCCAAGAAACCTACCTTACTCCTGAAAATTCCAGTGAAGAAGACACTCAGCCATTGGCACATAGATTGGCCAAATTTCATGAGGCTGCCCTTTCCAAGAAGATGCAAAAACAAAAGCAAAAGCAACAAAAGGAAAAACAGAGCATCACCACCATGAGGAGGAGCAGCAGGCTACAAGACAAAGTGGGGGCCACAAAGGACAAAGAGTCACTCTTTATTGACTTGAGCACACCTGAAAAGGTTGCTACAAGACTTGACTTTGAGGCAAGGCCACCACATGTTGAGGTTATTCCTCCACGAGAGGAAAGCCCTTTTCAACAGGAGCATGAAATCGAATTTGAGCATGAGCCTAGTCCAAAGAGGTCACCAGAGATTGACCCAGATCAGCAAAGAGTATATAACTACTTGGAGACATTAGAACAAGCTGCTGCTGGTCCAAGCACTGTTCTACCTCTTGAACAGCAAGTTCACTCACTTAAACAAGAAATTTTTGAGCTTGAAGTTTTAAACCGCCACATCACACAAGAGAATGAAGCATTAAAGGAACAAGGTAAAGTGGACAAAATGGTCCACAATAATACAATTCTTCATTTGGGCCTTTGGCAAAAGGAGAACAGGAAGCTAAAGAAGAAATGCAGGAAGCTAAGCAGGACTTTGGTCAACTTAAAATTCAGATGTTTGGTGAAGAAACCAAGAGTAAATTTGGCTACAAAGAGGAAGAGGAGAAGACTAGATGTCTTAGCAGAGGCATCTCAACAGGTGGATTAAACAGTGTTTTTGGTTGCATGAGGACATGCAACACACTCGTAGTGGGGGTATGTAGAGCCTCCAACCTACACCTAGTTACCTCTCATTTCAACAGCTTTTCCTCACTTGTTTCTCTCTTTTACCCCTATTTTCCTCATCAACCTGTCTAGATCATTACATTGCATGTCTTTTAGCATGATTAGTTAACTATGCTAATGTTTGACTGTTTGTCTAGATTTTTGGCATATGTACAGTGATTCCGCAGCCATTCAGCAATTTCGCAACCATTCAGCAATTCCACAGCTGTCTAGCAATTCCACAGCCTTTTTATTGTTCGACACGTTCCACGTGTCTTCTTGAGAAACGGGCCACATGGGCACGTGGGAATGGAGGTGCTAATGGTTCATATGCTATCGGTTGGATTAGCAACGCCACGTACACCCTCGGTCAACGCGGATCCATTCTCGGTCAACCAGTCAGCTCAAACGGTGCTGCGTGAGCTAAAAGGACATGGCACTCCAGGTGGCACTTCCTCCACGCCACGAAGGTTATGGGAGATAGGATCCAACCTTGGATTCAACCTCCATGACGACCGTACCTTCCAGATAACACACGGACATGTTTACGTGTTGCTGTACCATTTAATTAGTATGCTGTTAGTTAATTTCCAGTTACTTAGTTTGCGCAGTGGGAAGTTGTCCCTATGCCTATAAATCCAGCGTCTGCGTACGCTTGAGGATTAGTTTTTTTAGCTACTCAGATCATGTATTTGCTGCAATTTTGTTTGACATATAAAATCTGTTTTAAGACTTCTTTTCCATCACTTTTTCACTGTAATTTCTGCATGATGAATTAATAGAAGACTGTTGTTTTGCCCATCGTCAAGTAGCTGATCTTTCTCTGGTTTAGTGGATGGAGGGCCCCCATTCATGACAACCTATGTACAATAATATTTACATTTATTTTCCTGCACTTTCTTTATTTGAATTCAGCACTTTTCCATTTTCTTTATGCATGTACAGTTTGCTTTATGTCTTTAAATTCTGTCATTTCATTTCCAGCATTTCTATGACTAATCAGCCTTGTTTTCTGCAGGTGTGTTAACCCGGGATAGTGTGTCTTTATTGTTTTTCTTTACCTCTGATGGTATTTTAAGTTGTCATGTCTATAGCTGCTGATTTTAATTTGCTTTTCTAGTTTAATTTCTAGCTTAGTTTATCAAGTTTCTAACAAGTTGTGTACTAATCTGTTGATGATCTCTTTATCATAATTGACCAATCTTTAGGAGATCAGAATATCACTGAGTAGCAGCTTGCTTTGAAGTAGCTTTTTGGACTCATATCACTAGCTCCTTCTTAACTGTGTTTCACATTTACAATGTATGTTAGAGACAGAATGTTGAGGAAAGACAAGGTGTTATGATTTGTCATTTTAGGATTTGATTACTTTTTAGAATCATATATCTAACTCCTTCTTAATCGTGTTTCACATAATACTGTATGTTAGAAGCAGAGTGTTAAGAAACGATGAGGCATTATGATTTGTCTTTAAAGTAGTGTTTTTTTTTTTACTTTTCATTGCAGCAGCATAGATAGTGACTAGTGCCATTAGTTAGCTGTTTTGCTTTCAGTTTCATTTCGAGTTACCTTTCAAGCTCTTTCTTTACAAGTTCCAAAAGTAGTTAGAAGCCACCATTTACACACACTCACTCATTTAGAAACCACCATACACACACAAATCACTCATTTGTTTATAAAATCATCACTCCATCTTAGGAAGTTAAATTGACCACAACACCCCCAAACGACAAAAAGATCTAAGAGGTTACTTAAGTATATACTGTACACCTTCACTTCATCAGCTTACGAGCCCCGGGTTGACAATTTATGATAGCAATTTAGACAACACTAAATTGACTAAACAGTGATTATCATGCCTTCCCTTGTATTTGTCTTGGCTCTTTTCCAACTATTCCTGCACTGCCTGGTGAATTTCTTGGATCTATTTAATGAATCTGGTTGCTTTGTCCACATCACTGTGTCCAGCAACTGCTATGTCTTTTTCAAAGATAAAATCCAAGGGAGACCTTGGTATGAAACCAAAATAGGTCTCAAAAGGAGATCTCTGTGTAGAATAATGTTTAGCACGGTTGTAAGCATGTTGCACATAACATAAGTGTTCATCCCAAAGCTTGGGATGCTTGCTGCAATAACCCCTGAGTAACTGGATCACTGTCCTGTTGACTACCTCTGTTTGGCCATCTGTCTGTGGATGAAAGGCTGTGCTTTTCTTCAGTCTAGTGTCCATTAATTCCCACAGACTTGACCAAATATTCCCAACAAATTCGAAGTCTTGATCAGATACTATGGAAGTGGGTAACCCAAAATGCACCGAGACATTTTTAAAGAACAATTTTGCTATTTGTTCAGCTATAATCTGCTTATTACAAGGTATTAAAATACACATTTTGCTGAGCCTGTCCACAATAACATATAAATAGTCATGTCCCTTTCTAAATTTTGGCAATCCCGCAACAAAGTCCATGGAAACACTTTCCCAAGGATGGGAAGGAACTGCCAGTGGAGTGTAGAAGCCTAGTTTTCTATTGCTGGGCTTGCATTTGCACACATGGTACACCCTCTTACATATCTAGAAACTGTTTCATGCATTTTTGGCCAATAGCAATATCTTTGCAACTTTTCAACTGTTTTACTTACACCAAAATGACCTAATATCAGGGAAGTATGTGCCACCCTAATTATGTTAATTCTCTCTGTTTGTGGAATGAATAGCTTTCCTAAATGATACAAGAGTCGGTCCTTAACATAGTAATCCAATTCTTCTACCTTTTTTCCATTACTTAAAACTGCATATACATCTTTAAAGTCTATATATTGAGCATATTGTTCAATGTAGCTTTCATGCATTACTGTGTTATGCTTAAGTATAGTAGATGCATTTATGATTGGTTTGGACAACATATCTACAACTTTGTTGTGTATGCCCTTTTTATATCTGATGACTAAATGAAACTACTATAGGAAACCCATCCACCTATAGTGTCTTAATGCTACAATTTAGTTTGTGAGTGCAAGTACTGAAGTGGCTGATGATCAATATGTATTATTGTTTCTTTGCCCATTAAGTAATGTTTCCACTTCTTCACACTCTGAACTAATGCATACAATTCTTTAACATATGTAGGATAATTAATTACTGCAGAAATAAAAGTCTTAGAATGGTAGAATATGGGTTTACCATGTTGCATCAACACTACTCCCATGTCATAATCATTGGCATCTGTTTCGATCCCAAATGGTTGTTGAAGATTTGGAAATGCTAGTACTGGTGTTGTACTAATTTTTTCTTTCAAGGTGTCGAAGGCTTTCTGTTGTTTGCCTCCCCACTGAAACACCTTGTTCAATCCTGTCAAAGCATGTAAGGGAGCTGCAATTAAGGAAAATTTAGCAATAAACTTTCTCCAATATTGTGTTGCCCCTAGGAAGCTTCTAACTTCTGTAGCAGACTTGGGTTTAGGCCAGTTTACAATGACTGCAACCTTAGAGGGATCTATCTTTAGTTCACCACCCCCTACAATATGACCCAAATAATTCAAAGATGTTTTACCAAATTCACACTTTGATAATTTAACATAAAGATTTTCTTTTTTCAAAACATCTAGAGTCTGCTTTACATGCTTCAAATGTTCTTCCCATGTTTTACTGAATACAAGAATGTCATCTAGATATAAAATTACAAATTCATCAATAAAAGTCCTGAGTACATCATTCATTACTCTCATGAATGTGGCAGGAGCATTAGTTAAGCCAAAAGGCATAACTAGCCATTCATACAACCCTTGCTTTGTTTTTAAAGCATTCTTCCATGCATCTTGCTCTGCTACTTTGACTTGATGGTAACCACTAGGTAGGTCCAACTTGGAAAAGTAAACAACCTCTTTCAGCTGATCCAATAGATCATCAATGCGAGGAAGGGGATAACAATTCTTGATCGTTATTTTATTCAGTGCTTGGTAATCAATGCACATCCTCCACGAACCATCCTTCTTTCTCACCAATACTATTGGAGATCCGCATCGCAATGTGCTTAGTCTTATGAACCCATTCTCGAGTAGCTCCTGTACCTGCTTCTTGATTTATGCATTCTCTAAACGGGATAACCTTTTATACCTGTGGTTGCAATTGTTGTTTCATTACCTGAGTCCGACCCCAAATCTTTCTGTATAACAACAGAAATCTTCTTCTTCTTACCATCAAACTTCTTGGGTTTCAGCTCTGGATGCAAAGACCAACAATGTTCATCATCATGTCCATCCTTCTTGCAGTAAGTGCATGAAGGTTTGGCCTTCTGTACAGAATTTTCCTTCCTCTCTTTTCATTTCTGCTTTCACTTTTCCCTGTTCTTGCTTGTAGTGGGTTTTGATGATCCCCCAATCTCTGGGTTCACATTCTTGCCTCTAGCCTCTAGATGGGTAGCCTAGACAGATACCTCATCTATGCTAGTAGGTTTAAACATGAGAATGGTGTGCCTTAAATAGCTATGTAGACCACCTATATACTTCAGCAAAGTTTCAGGTGAGTTTAAAGAAATGCCTAGAATCAAAGCTCTTTCTCTAAATTCTTGGGTGTAGCTTTGTACACTTTTCCCTTTTAATTGGCAAAGAGTTTGCCAACTCATCATAGTTTGTTGCATATAAGCTAGTGGATAGAATTGGTTTTTAATTGCAAAAAAAATTCACTCGAGACAAAAAGAATTTTACCATGCTTCTTCAAGTCAGCGTATGTCCTGCCTTCCCACCATACCAAGGAATTTCCTCCAAGGCGTAGGCTCGCCAGCTGAATTTTACTCATGTCTGAATCAATATTCTACACCCTGCAATACACATCAATCTGTCTGATCCAGTTATCTAGCTTCTCTGCATTTAACTCTCCATCATAAATAGGAAAATCAAATTTAACATCTAATTTAATCAAAGATGTTTTCTTCTTTTTATTTTTAGGGCTATCAAGAGGTGTGGATAGAGGAGCCTCTTTCCCTTTTCCTTTGCCTTCAGAATGGCAATCTAGAAGAGATTCTTCTATTCCTTTGTCATGTTTGGAAGTTGAAGAATCTTCACTTCGACCTTTCTTAAATTCTCTATACATTTCTTCTACCATGGCTCTCATGGTCATGAAACTATCCATGAAATGAGAGTCTGATTCCAAGGGGTTTTCTTCTACCATTTTCCTCCTAGGATAGACTCTACCAATTTCTAGGTTAGTTTCAACCAATTTTCCTTTTCCTAATTTAAGCTTTGACCTGGTTATCATTCACAAACAGTTCAGCACAAGCTTGTCTAACCTTAGCAACCTAAAGCTCTGATACCACTTGATCTGAAAATGAGATCTAAGACAACAATAAGGTATTACAAACTTATGTGCGTGGATTAGTGCATGTCATTTCATGCAATGGATCGATAAGATTGTGAAATTCACAGAAAATGAAGCAGTAAAGAAAACATAATAGATAACACACTGCACAACAAAATTTAATAAGGAGTTCACCTAATACTCCTGGGCTACATCTCCCAATCCAGCCTTCAGTGGTGGCCTCTCTATTATGTCTTCAAGCAGAGTTCTGTTTATAGTAGTGAGCTCAATTTGAGCCTCACACACAACAGATTACAATAACAAGAGCTTACTTGAACCTCTCAAGTTCTCTATGAGTACATAGACTCCCTCAAGGCTATCTGTCTCTATCCTAAACTCTGTCTTGGCATTTGCCTGAAATACTACTCCCTCCATTATGCTCTCTGTCTATGGCTTTTAAAGCCAACCGCGCTGCCTGTTCGTTTCATATCCTCGGCTCTCAGTCTCCCCGACCTCTGCCCACTTTGAATCCCTTTGCCAACATTATACAATCATTGCCTAACGCATGGAGAGGAGGTGGCCACCCATTCTGTAACGCCAGAGTGCCTCGGGCCTCTGAAACTCTTGAAATAACTGCACCCTATTAAACAAAGGGGAAATACATTTTAAATGGAGAAAATTTTCCGAAACTTGATATATCGGACTTCAAAAAACCTTAAATATGATTCTGAAAACATATAAAAACACTTTAAAATCCCGCATACCGAACTTCAAAAAATTTATAAGTTATCACCTAATTTCCCATCAGGTTGCTTCGATTGCGATATCGCATTTGCTCATCGCAATACCCCTGGGCCGTTATAAGTGCTATAGTAATCCTTCGATAGCGATCCTATGATGTAATACAAGTCGTCGATCTATGTGCTTGATCGATGGTCCATATTAACTCCGCCAATCGTCGTCGCCATATATATGTGTTAAGTGCCAATATCACTATTTTCCATTGCAATTCTTAAGTGGGTTCCGCTGATAAGTGCTGATAGGCACCGCCGATAGTGATACGCCGATTGGATCTTGACCGTTGATTGGCCAGATCCGATGGCTACTGTGTCTTTTGCTGTTCCACCTCCGATAGCTCCATTTTCTCTATTTTCACGGGTTTTGGGCCTCCCGATAGTGTTTCTTTGCCATGCTAAGGGTGTTCCTCTTATGAATACTTTGATATTTTTAAAAGACTTAGAGAGAATTCTCGAATCCATTTGGATCATGTTGCTTGATCCATATGAACCACCAGGATTATGAACCTATTGGTACTGGACATTGCTTGATCCAATAGGGTCAGTAGGGTTATAGACAATACAAGAAGAGGGTTGGTTTATACCAAGCGTGTGAGCCTGTGAACCGCTCACAGTAGTGGCACCTGACACCATGGAAACATTCAGATTCTTCCCACCAGGTGGTGGTACAATCTGAACACTGACTAATGGGATAGAGGTACTGACGAAAACAATCTTTGAAACCACTGGTTGCGACTGATGCATAATTGGGATTGATGATACAAGATTATTCGGGATGGTGGGTTGCACTGGGACTGAAGTAACAACTGGTTGGGAGGTTGTGTTCGTAATGAATGGACCTGATGTGGGCTTGACACCCGACGCCCAAACAGGGTTATGGTAGAGTGATGAGGCACTAGGTGTGCCTGAAACTAAGTGCCCTAAAGACACATAGCCGGGTGACAAGCTGGCAAGAATACCTTCTGAATAAGGGAAACCCTCGGGAGGGAACTGCAACTGTAATTATTTCCCCTCAACAGTGTGTGGAGTCGAGACTTCGGACTCAACTAGAGAGGTGACTGGAGCATCGCCTTTGGTTTCCATGTCTGAAAACAAATGACGACAAATATCCAAGTGTGTATTGGGGGATAGTTCCAAAGGAACACCCGGTTGATCGTACGGACTGTAAGAGCGCTGTGGTGATATCTCAACAGCATCAAACATAGGGTTTAAAGGATAGATAACCAGTCCAAGCTAATCGTCAGTGGTTAGCGAGTTCCCTGGAGTTCAAACGGAATTATCCGGAGATTCGATGTCAAGATCAACAGATGACCCTGAATCAAAGGTAGGCGGAGGACGAGATGATAATGGTTGAACACTCAAATCAATTGTGAGTTCAACATTTTGGTCCTCAAATGGCTCTGATAACTCAGGAAGCATCTCCTCAGACAATATTTCAGATGGAGGAGAGGAAGAGGAATTGGGTGAACCAGATGGCTCAACCACGATGACCTTGTCTTAGTCGATAGAACAAATAACTTCAAGGCTTTAAAATGTCCTTTTAAGGGAACTCATGATTTGGTAAAAAATCTAACAGGATTTTTTGGATCGCGAACAATAAATTATTAAGACGCACAAAAGATTGATGTTCTTTCATTTTTTAAGAGTCGAGAATTAACAAAAGATGACTCTATTGCTTTCGATTAGAAACGATCTCGAAAGGACAAGTGCTCGGATGATATTTTAAGTTTAATGTGTTGGAAATGATACTAAGAGGGGGGGGGAGAATCAGTATTATAAAATCACACACTTTTTCATTTTCATACTTTGATTCATATACGCTATTTCAATTATGGAAACCTGCGTGTATACGCAACTGTGCTTAATGCAACTAGCGTATATCCAATAAACTTATGATTCAGTTAGTTGATGTTTAATGAGTACATCAAAACATTATTAACCATGTAGATAGTAAATAGATGCAGTAAAACAGAACAGATCATCACACATAAGAAGCACACATGAACACCATAATATAAGGTGGAAACCCAATGTGGGTGAAAACCACCTATTCCAATTCGTCTCTATCTTCCTTTAATAAGAAACTTCCTTTTACAATGGTTCTGTACTTGTGTAGTCTTATACTAGTATGTAGGCTTCTACCTGCAGAAGGCTACAACCTTCTCTTTTCTTCAGGGACCACGTTTCATAAATTTTCATATTGGAACCATAATACAAAACAATCACTACTACAATACAATCATCAACTTATACATGCATCATCAATCTCTGAATCATCCAATGCTGAATTGCTAAAACTATATCATCAAAATACAGTTACCAAAACACAAACCAAAGCCTAGAACTCTGCAACAACCACTAGAACCAATAGCAACTTGAAATATCAAATCTCAAAGTGTATACGCTACATGACTGTGTCAAACCAGCATGTATACGCTCCTTCACCAGAGAGAACACGCATACAGATCTAAAGATAATTACTTATACCTTCGCTGCAATTTCCAACTTCAGATATACCCAGACAATAAGATATAAAGGATAAAACATGCATCAGTACTCAGGCCTACTCATGATCATACCATATAATGATAATACATTTTAGTCTTCAAGATCCAGGTCCAGAAAACCTATATCAACCGCATAGGAGCCTCCTTGATTTAGATCAATCCAAGCATCACAAACCCATAACCGGCGTACTAGATCTCACACTTCATCAGACATTCATCACTTACCCTTTCACCGCTTTGGTCTAATGATCTTCTCCTTATATAGGTTTAGGCCTCTCTCAATACCATGGTCCAAAACCATGTAGAACCAATACCTTGGACCCAATACCTGGGGTCAACACTTCGGACCAAATACCATGGACCAATACCAAACTACCATGGACCAAATACCACAGACCAAAACTTAGTTTTCTGACACGTACATGCCTTTCCTTCACCTATGTATGTACGTATACGCGTCTTTTGTTCTGCTCATCTACGTGTATACGCACTTTCATCAAGGTTAACCTGCGTATATCTCTCTCTTGACCTGCTGTACTATGATCTATCATCTGATTGAGTTGGCACAAAGGACACCACCTGTATCATACCTTTGAGTGAGTTGCCATCAAGGACAACACCTGTATCATAATGCCAACATAATGAGTCAAAAATAGCAAATGACTACTCTGGATGATCTAGGTAAACAGGATTCCCAAGCAACCGTGAACTGCAGAATACCTCTTGGCGAACCAAGAAGTACAAGCAGGCAATCTCCCCGAATGATGTGTTTGGTGTATCACGTTCGCAAGGAGGTCAACTTGACTTCCTAGGGATAAAAGGATTACAACCTAGTGGGGTCTCTCGTTATATATGCGACGGTACGGGGAGCACAAATCCATGCTAGTGTTGTCTGTTTATATTTCATATGTTCATTATTGTTGTTTCACTACTATTATATCACTGTCATTATATCTCTATGATTTTCTCAGTTACTATACCACTTGTGCGTTTTCCTGGTTGAGATTTTGCTAGGGTTTGAGGAATATTCCAGGTTATGGATATTACAGTGGTATCAAAGCATAGATTTGGCTCAGCCTGTGGAGCTAGCAATCTATGACACCGGGGGAAAAACCCTATATCTGTTATAAAGGTTAGAGATACAGAGACACTAGGCGTAGGTTGGAGAAAACTTACAGAGAGGGAGACTGTGCGCTGGTGGTGGACGCAGAACAGGAGGAGCATGTGTGGATGCGGAGCAGGAGGATCCGATGGCAGATGATGATGGGAAGAGATTTGCAGATATGCTCCTCAAATCCGTGCAGGATCTGTCGAGGTAGATTGAGGTGATGGGGCAGAGATTCACGACAGTAGAGGCCAGACAACGTGAGAGCCCACGGGTTTTTCAGGTCGGCGAGGGATCGGGCGCATCCCACCATTTGCCAAAGCAGCGTGATACTTCGCAGCAGGTGGCCTCACATACCCCTACATGCTCTACCATGCCCACTTTCTTAGGAGCCGACATGGGGACCGTAGCCTAGTAGGAGGTAAAGCCCGGACATATGGGCGATTATTTTGCAGAGTACCAGGCCTATGGGAAAGAGTTTAGGGAAGCCCTCTCATTTAGAGATTTTGTTCAGCTCCAGTGGGATAGTAGACCCCGCGACCATCACAGAGGGTATCGGCATTACCATGATGGTGACACCAACCGTGTAGCGAGTAGATTCCATTTACCTACGTTTGATGGTTCATCAAACAGTTCGGCAAAGTCTTGGGTGGAGAAGCTGGAAATTTATTTCTAGCTTAACCAGATGTCGGAGACAAAGGCCATCAAGGTGGCAACATTGAATTTGGATGGTGAAGCCCAGGATTGGTGGTTTCATGGGATGGTTACACTAGGGCACTCCACAGTGACGACATATGTCGAGTTTACCAGGAGACTAATGGAGCGATTTGATCGGAGGGATCGAGAGCAGCATTTTGTTGAGCTGAAAAGGCTCAAACAGACAAGGAGCCCAGAGACCTACATTGCAGATTTCTTGAGGGTCTCTGTGATGGTGCCAGACCTATCCATGGCACGTAGGGTCTATATGTATGTTGAGGGGTTAACAGAGCCACTTTGGGGTTTAGTCTGATCCACTAGACCAGCCACACTCCAGGACGCTATCAGCAAGACCCAAGACTTACAGGATGTCTTACCCAGGACTCAGACACCTTACCCCCAGATATAGACTTTCCAGTCTAAGGGGAAGGATGTGAGGCTTCCACCTCCAAAGGCGAATCTAGGACAAGTACAACTTGATGATGATGCCAAGAGGGAGCTGAAGAAGAAGCGGTTGTGCTTCACTTGTCAGGAGCCATGGGCACCATGACATAGATGTGCTACTGGTAAAGCACATTTTATTGAGGTCTTCTCCGAGAGAAGTGGAGAGGAGGATGACGAGGATGATGTGGAGGCAGGAGATAGCCATGTCGTACAGGGTCCTCTGCCACCACCACTGCTAGCAGCAGGTGGTGCATCTTTTTCACCCACTGGAGGGGCCCTTGCAGCATTGCGAGGAGTTCCCAAGTATCTGATGCTACACATATGAGGGATAGTACATGGCCAGAGAGTATCAGTTTTGGTTGATAGTTGGGCGACCCACAACTTCATCGATGCCTAGATGGTTGAGCGGAGAGGTATACAAACAGAGAGCTTCGATGAGTTTTCAATCTTGGTCCCAGGAGATCAGACCATGACGTGTGCTTGTTATGTTCCAAAGTTTTTAGTGACGATGGGCACCTACACATTGACTGACCACTTTTTTGTGGTCGATATTTCGGACACCAACATGATACTAGGTGTTTAATGGCTTATCACTCTAGGGAAGGTCACGACAGATTGGAAGACCTTGGAGATGGAGTGGGGTGATGAGAATACATGGAGGCATGAGAAGATACAGGGACAACACACATATCCACCTCAGACTGTTTCGGCTCGTTGGATGGAGGCAGTCTTCTGAAAGGGAGACATAGAGTGGGAAGTGGAGTTGCATGCATAAGAGGTAGGGACTATAGGGTAGACAATACACCCAGAGATACAGTCTATCCTTGATTGGTATGCCATAGTGTTTGGGGAGATTCCACCAGGACAGCCACCGGATCGGGGGTTTGAGCACACCATCGAGCTTGAGCAGGGCATACAGGTCGTGATTACCAGCCCCTATAGGTACCCTAAGGCCTATCGGGATGAGATTGAGTGGGCTATCCAGGAGTTGCTGGCTCTTGGGCATATCCGACCGAGCACAAGTCCTTTTGCTTCTTCTATGATGTTAGTGACATTGAGGATGTGCATTGACTACAGGGCCCTGAACAAGAAGACCCTGAAGAACAGGTACCCCATACACAGGATTGATGAGTTGATGGACGAGTTGAGAGGGGCACGTTACTTCTCAAAGATTGATTTGAGATCTGGGTACCATCAGATTCGCGTGAGGGAGCAGGACATTCCCAAGACCGCCTTTAGGTGTCAATATGGGCACTTTGAGTTCTTGGTGATGCCTTTTGGGCTAAACAACGCCCCCGATACATTTCAGTCCTGCATGAATCACATATTCTATAGTCACTTGAGGTAGTTTGTGTTGGTATTCTTTGATGATATTCTCATTTACAGCAGGACTTGGGAGGAGCATCTCCAGCACATTGAGATAGTATTGCGTATCTTACAGGAGCATCAATTCTATGCCAAACTCTCCAAGTGTGAGTTTGGGTTGACCGAGATGTTGTATCTGGGACACATCATAGGGGTGGACGGAGTGAGGGTCCATGAGGAGAAGATTAGGGCCATTAGAGAATGGGCAGAGCGAGAAACGTGATGGAACTTCGAGGATTCATTGGCATTTGTACTTACTATCAGAAGTTCATCAAAGGTTTCTCAAAGCTTGCTGAACCCCTGACAGATTTTATGAGGAAGGGGGCTTTCAGTTGGTCAGATACAATGCAATGAGCCTTTGAGAGGCTCAAGGAGGTTATGAGCAGCTGCCCAGTGCTTACATTTCCAGATTTCATGCAACCATTTTTTTGGAGTGTGATGCGTCGGGAGAGGGGATCGGCGCAGTATTGATGCAGGGTGGTCACCCTATAGCCTTTGAGAGCTAGAAGCTCCTTCTGCACGAGAGGTTGTATTCTATATACGACAAGGAGATGCTGGCCATCATGCATGCATTGGCTAAGTACCGGCATTATTTGGTGGGTAACAGTTTCAGGGTGAGGACTGATCACAAAACCCTCAAGTTCTTTTTGGAGCAGAAGCAGCTACATGAGAGGCAACGGAAGTGGATCAGTAAGACCAAGCATATGACTTTGACATTGAGTATGTCAAGGGTAAGAACAACATGCTAGTAGATGCCCTTTCACGTAGACCAGCCACATTGTCTCTTATGAGCTTGGATACAGACTGGAGGGCTCGACTCTTAGTAGAGTACTCCAAGGACAAGTTTGCATGTGAGGTCCTGGATGGGTAGGTGGCAGATGACAGGTACAAGGTGGTCGATGAGATCATATATTACAGGGACCGGATCTTCTTGACTGAGGGGTCTCAGCTCAAGAAGAAGATACTCCAGGCATCACATGATTCACCTTTGGTAGGACATCAGGGGTTTCCCAAAACCTACAGGACCATCAGAGAGAGGTTCTCATGGAAGGGCCTCAAGGAGGACGTACTCTAGCACATCCAATAATGTGATGTGTGCCAGAGGAACAAGGGAGAGATGAGCCATCCCATGGGTTTATTGCAGCCTCTTCCCATTCCAGAGGGGAAATGGGATAGTATTTCGATGGACTTCATCACAGGGTTGCCCATGGTACAGGGCAACGATTGTATCTTTGTCTTCGTTGATCGACTGACAAAGTATGCACATTTTTTTGCCATATCTACACACTATACAACAGCACAGGTGGCCGAGCTATTCTTCAGAGATATTTTCAGGCTACATGGTCTTCCTAAGACCATCGTCAGTGATAGGGACAACCGTTTCATGGGCGGGTTTTGGCAGGATCTTTTCCAGTTGGTGGGGACGGAATTGACACCAAGTACCAGTTATCACCCACAGACGGATAGGCAGACAGAGATAGTTAACAAGTGGCTGAAGGGCTACTTGTGTAACTATGTTAGTGGGTAGCAGCGAGCATGGCTGAAGTGGCTGCATCTGGGGGAGTACTTCTATAATACTTCACATCACATGTCCATTGGTATGTCACCATTTTATGCCTTATATGGGTACTAACATCCTTTATCTTTTGCTAACATGATGTTTGGTGATAGCAAGGATCCTGGAGCCAAGATTTGGATCTAAGAGAGTCAGGATATCCTTCGAGCTCTCAAGGATAACATGGCTACAACGCAGAACCAGCAGAAGTTGTATGCCGACAGGGGTCGGGTGGAGAGATAGTTATAGGTAGGGTACATGGTCTACCTACGATTACAGCCATAATGACAGTCGTCACTGAAGCAGAAGGGGGCTGAGAAGCTCAAGCCCCGCTTTTATGGGCCATACAGGGTGATACGTAGGATTGGACAAGTTGCATATGAGTTGGAGCTGCCCCAAGGCAGCAAGATTCATAACGTTTTTCATGTATCATGCCTGAAAAAGGCATTGGGGTAGTAGGTGACAGTCACAGATGAGCTACCACCCATGGATGATGAGGGGCATTTGGTATTGCAGCCGAAGGCTATCATTGATACCAGGGAGAGGTAGCTGCAGAGCAGGACGGTCCGAGAATTCTTGGTGAGGTGGAAAAATTTGCCAGATGAGGATGCCACCTAGGAGAGTGAGAACATCTTGCAGCATCCATCACTTCAGTTGCTTGAGTACAAACAACTTTTTTCCAGGGGAGACTGCAATATTCCTAATTAGCCATGGCTAATTGGAATATTCGATTTTGTTCAATTTTTTCCTTCTATAGTTATTTTTAAATAAAAAAAGTGAGGAAGGGGGACATAACTCACTTTTAGAATTAAAAGTCACTTCCTAGTAGCATAACATTGTGACTTAGAGGGGAGCCAATGGGGTCAAAGGGGGACGCAAAAATGGAGCCCACGCAAACACATGGAGGGACTGCGCAAGAGGGAAGAAGCACGTGGCAAGAGAGGAATCATGTAGGAGGAGGTGAGCCTTGGGATTGAGAGAGGCAAAGGCTATAAAGGAGAGAGTAGCCCCCTCATTTGGATCATTCCGGTTATGAGCATTTGTGATAGTCATTTCGACTTAGAGCACGCCGGTTGTTTAGCTAGTTTGCAGCACTGTTTAGTGCATTGAGTGTCTCCGTTCGGAGATCTCACCCTTAGCCCTGAGGGACTTCAAGTGCCTACTTAGGCAAGGTATTTCCATTGGCATTCCAGCAGCAGTTTCATCAGCATTTCAACAGAAGTTTCATCAGCGTCTTTGAGGAACTGCGCAGAACCCCAAGCGGGTGATTTTTGGGGGTCAGCCATTTCAGAAAAGCTTTCTGGGTTTTTCTGGGTTTCTTGAGTAGAGTCTGATTACATAGTTTTAGCCTTTTCTGAGGAAGGGAGCAGCCCCAAATCCTCATTCGATTTCTAGAAGCAGCAACAACACGACAGTTTTCCAGCAGTTGGGACACAGATCAATGTGAGGCCATTCCTTTGTTATTCTGAGTGTATTTTTTCACTTGCCTTGTGAAAGTTGAGGTGTCGTCCTTCTGATCACCTCTATACTCATTCCTTTACTTAGTATAATAAAATGGCTTAGCATTTCTCGTTGCATTTCATGTGTATCTGCTTATATTTCATATGTTCATTATTGTTGTTGCACTACTATTATATCGTTGTCATTATATCTCTGTGATTTTCTTGGCTACTATACCACTTGTGTGTTTTCCTGGTTGATATTTTGCTAGGGTTTGAGGAATATTCCAGGTTAGGGATATTACATGAGTCCACAAGCTAATGAATGGATGACTAACTATATGTCCTAGTGTCGTTGGCCACTCAATGGCTCGATCAATCAAAAACCAAGATGACAAGCCTATAAGCAAGCAAAACCAAACGAAAAGTAGCTTGCCAATCAGGGAGAAAAAAATCGAAAGGCTCATAGGGTCAAAAACACAAGAGCAGAACACACTGGCCAAGATTTGGGTCTAGCCCTAATCTTCACTTACAAGGATCGACGCAACTACCTAACTGACAACAAGCGGCAGAGGCAGGTCAACGCGACTGTTCCTCGCAATTCACGCTGATTGGCGCGATTGTCAGCCGATTAAATGCGTTGTTCGAGGGAACTAAGGAAAAAAAAATAGGGACCAAATCTACTACTATGGATTTTAGACTTAGGCTAGTAAGCAGGAGAAAAGCAACAGAACAAAAGGGAAAATGTGAAACTAGCAAAGTTCTCACGAAATCATGAAACCCAAAACAAACAAAAGGATGGGATCTCCCCATCGAAGTCGTCGATTTGTGGTGAAGTAAAATTATAAGTATGGACATGAACGAATTCCTCTAGCTTGATAATGGATCTAGCCACAACATATACATCCTATGGAAGATTTCATTAGCTTAGAATCAATCAAGAGGGCCTACCTCTTGGTCACTTATCTTGCTTGATGTTATCCTTTCCTTCTCACTCCAGCAATCTCTCGCTTCCTTCTTCAATCTCCTAAAACAAGTAAACAACAACAACACATAAGCATAATAATAGACAAATTGCAATTCAACCTACTTAATGAGTCAAGAAGCATTAAGACATGAATATGTAATATTACAAAACATGTAGGAAATCAATCAATAGTTACATATATTAATATTCAAAGAGAGATTACAACCATTCGTCTTGACGTCGCAGTCCTCCTATGATAAGACCAGGTTCCCACACGCTTCTGCTAGCACTTCATGATGGCTTTAAAAAACAATAGTTTAAAGGCTCTTCCATTTAGGCTTCACTCCAAACCAAACACATTTCTTCCTCACACAACTAGATGGATACAACTAGTAATAGCTTGCTTGTCTAAAATAGTGTATTCACACTCAACCAAAGCTCCAACTCTGAAACTATGACTAGCTTGTGCTTGGGAAGAAGGGAGGTTTATATAGGAAATATGGATGGGAGATGGATCCTCTTCTCATGGGAGAAGGACTTATCCCTTGAGGTAGTTCTATCATTATAAGGGAAAGGAGCCTAAACTATCATCCTCGACCCCATTCGGCCAAACCATTTACCAGACTTCCATTACGAAGCTTCTAGAGATGGAAGCTTCGACTCTAATTTAAAAAGTTTTCCATAATAGGACCAGCGCGACTGGAACAAAGCTCAGTCACACCGATCGATGCAGGGAATAGTGCTAATATTTACACATCGGTGCGGGGGAGACAAAGGTCATTAGCGTCGGTCTTGTAAATTGGGCAAAATAGAAGTTTCAAGGGAAATGGTGCAAAAGGGAAATGATCTGCTCATGAAGAGGGACATAATAGAAGTTTCTCCATGAAGGAAAAGCATGCGGGGTTCACTATAGAAGTCCTCTAGGATCAAGGAACAGTGAGTACAGGGACAGTGACAAAATTTTGTGTAACACCACTCCTCATTTTCGTGCCCATGGTCATGTATAGGGTCATGTGACCCCGAGGCTGGCCCTTTTTCTTACGCTTTCAAAATTGAGCACTGGATTCGATGATGATATGCCTTGGGTGCAATGGACGTGGATCGAGCTAAGGCCTAATACCTTAGCCCCTCCGCGTATGGTGTCATGGGTGTTGGGGTGGCCAAGGGCTAGGGCGTAGCCCATCCCCCTCCCCCAATTGCACTATGGAAACTTTATATAGCGGTTCGTGACCATAGGTTAATAAGGAACAAGATAGGCGGGATGGTGGAGGGATTTGCTGAAAGACTGTTGGTAATGGTTTCACATCTTGTGGAGGAGGTTTGGACTCATACCAAAATTTTACACAAATGAGTGGAGGCCATGTGGCAGCCAGTGATTGGCCCATGTGGCTCTCCCTCTTTGGTCCATCACAATAACCAATGAACCAAAAAAAAACCCCATACATTAGGCAATAAGATGATGACACTTTCCATCCAATGACTGGCCCAAATAAATAAACAATCAAGCCCATTAAAATTCCCAATCAGCGTACGGACTGCTGACTGGGTGTACCTGCAACCCAAATTCCAAAAAATTATTTGTTTTCCAATTTGATCAGAACACAATATTGGGAGCATACGATATCAATTTTGAGTGAAATGAGTTGCGTTGGATTTAGATTGTCAATATCTATCCAGTCATTCAGGTTTCGAGCTCTGTCGCACACCTTGAATTTTGAGCACTAAATTGATCCCTTGGATCAACAAGCTTCCTTTGGAACATTTTTTTAAGACCTACCCGTCAATGATTGGTTATAAAGACATGTGTGCGTTCTAAGGACATGCATGTGCTCTACAATGTGTGTGTGCCGTAGAGCACATACATATTCCTTTCATTCAATTTCCTTTTTGGTTGAAGTGATAAATTGAGAATACATGTTTGCTAATTTGATTACCTTAGATTTAGGTTTGGAATGACCAATGTGGTGGTTTGGGATACAAGTAAATCAAAACCTTCATTTTATAAAGTTAACCTATCCATATCTCTATTTTTTGGTTTTTTTTTTTTTGGGTATAGGCTATACAAATTTATCGATAATGAAACTACACACACATATAGAGTTGACTATGCAAAATCCAAATATATAATTTAAAAATTTAATATGTTTTATTATTTTTAATATAATTTTGTCTTGAATCCCTTATGGGGGTGGCAGCTCGGAGCAACATTGGGACCCGTGGGGGGGTCGCTATCCCACTAGTCTAGTTGAAAAGTTGACTTGAAGCGTGGCGTTCCAGTGCCATGCGAGCACGCATAGGGAGAGCATTTAAGGAGTTGAGTCGATGGGATATGAGAGGTGGTGTTTTTCCTGCAAGGATGATTATTCATGGTCTAGTATGGAAGATAGAGAGGTGGGTGTAGGTCCTATTATGCCTGTGTTGGTTGGTATTATGCGCGAGCTAACCTGGGTATGAAAACCTGATGTAGAGGATTGGAAAGATGAAGTGGAAGGTCGATGAGTTGTTGAATTCAGTAAGGAGGCTTAAAGGAAGCGAATTTGGGATCTGGGGATAAGAGGCTTTAGTCAGAGAACTTCTCGCAGGCCAGAGGGGATTCCAACACCGTGGAGTCCATGCATGGTGGATCACTTAGGGAATTGGAATGCATACTTGTGTCCAGGATATCAGTAAGGTTTTCCTATTTTGTTGAGTGGTTATTTTGTGTAATTTTATGAGTTTGTGGTGCACATGTCCTTTCTAGGGAAGTTTGGCTTCATTCTATGTATTTTCTTGAGAGTTTGGATTTTACGCTGGATAACAACAGTTTGGTTAGTAGCATTGGGGTTGTTTGGTGGTCCTATGAAGGGTTGGGTTGGAAAGGTTTGAGCTCAACCCCCGTCTTTGTTGGCCGTGCTTGGTGTTTTTTTATGTTATGGGGTGACTCCCAGGCCTTGGTTGGAGATTTAGAATTTTTATTATATGGTTGCATATGCCAGGATGGTTAAACAAGAGGTTCGTGAGATCTCTAATATGTTGGTTGGTTGCTTAGGATGTTACATGACGCTCATTATTTGGTTGCGGCTACGAACATGGCCAAATGGTTGGGGTTTTCTTGTCGTAATATGGGGAGTGTTTTGTTGGTGGACGATCAAACTACTGGTTGGTCTGAGAGGATGAAATGGGGACAATGTAGTGAGATGGTATTGTGGGTCCGCTACGATTTGGTGGCACCATGGCTCGAGTGGGTTTCTAGTTGTGATGTGTTGCACGTCAACAAGGAATAGTTAGGGGTACAATATTTTCCTATTCTTAGTCACGTGGACCATGCACCGCTTGTGAGGAAGAGGGTGAAGGGGTATTGGTCCAAGGGGACAACACATTGAGTATATTATGCGGGATTGTGGTCTGCGGAAAGCAATGGACCCCAATCTTGCACAGTCACTTGACACTATATAATTTTGCCCCTCCCTCTGGACGTCTTTGGCAACCAACTCAGAAATATGACCCTCCTCTTAGAGAAACTCAACAGGGGCCGTCATGTTGACATAAATGCGATCATTGGATTTATGAACGACCTGCAATATAATTAATGGAAAATGTAGAACCGTTTGGCCACCTTGTAGAGGGGTCAAAGGAGAATACATGAGAAACCAGAATGTTTGGAAGGGAGGCTTGAACACTTGGAAAAAAATGCACATTGTGATTTCAGACCTCCTTCATCACTTGGTATTAGACAATAGAACCCAACTATGGTCAACTCTTCTGATCCCTAATGGTTATGGGTTGTCTTATGATTTTAGGTGTTTTTTGGTTTCACTGGTCATGTTGGTTGTGCTTACTTAGTTTGTATTGACAACTTGCTATATGTTTTGGTTGTTTCCTTCCGGGAAACAAATTTGGTAGGAGTGAAGCTAAAAGAATTCTGAGGAACTACATGCAATGATGTAATATATTTGATTTAATAAAATCCCCATTGAATTCTAGAGACTGAAAAATATGCCAAACATCTTCCAAAGCATAGAACATATAGACTATGGCATTAACAATCTAAACATAAAAAAATCGTTTGATTATGTTAAGGCCTTCATACCTTGCAAGAAGATAAGGTCATATAATTGCAAGGATATAGTGACTTTTGTAATTTAAAATAAAAATAAAATTAATATTATAAAATTTGAAATAATAGCTCTGAAAAAGAATAATATGTTGTTGTTGTTGTTGTTGTTGAAATTCAATCAGATACTCAACACTTGCACAAATATTTATATTATATTTTGCATAAAAAAATAACATATCACCAAATTTTGCATAGTAATATTAATATATTTTTTTAACATTTTATCTTTTTATATCATATTTAAATTTATTGTAAAAGGACTTTAAATTATCCCTCCAAATTAACATATTTCTATTTTTCCATATTTACATTATCACTAACACATCATGAAAGACCATTAAATTACACTTGGCTTCAACCTAAATCATAACTTGATACATATTATTATTAATCTTAATCTTAAAATTATATTTATATGAATTATTAATATATAATGTTTGTATTATAATTTAAAATCTTTTATACCATCTCAACTTTTATAAACCCACAACTATAAATTAAGAACCTAATCCCTAAAATATGATACATATTCTCAAAAAAAAAAAGATTATTCACATATGAAACCTAACCTTATTCCTTAGAATCCTATTTGTAACATTTCATATCTAAACTCATGGAGCAAGACAATAATCCATTGCTTTTATTTACCAGCCATGGATTTGAATTTTAACCATATAGCAACCATCAATATTGTGTGTATTCTTTTAGCCAAACATATCATATGGAAATGAATCCGCATGATTGAAATACCCATTGGTTTTGAACCCCAATATTATGGATTAAGGGTCTTAAGTTTTAAGTTTGTTTTAACTCCAAAGCATGGAAGGAATCATATCCAATTTATCAATGATATTGGATTTTGAATTTCAATATTATTGATAGAAGGATAATTCTTTAGATTTTAATTTGAAATTATGGATTAGGTTATGGGGTAGATTAATTAATAGTTGAAATGTTTTTTTGTTTGAATTTAATAGCACATTTTTAATAAGATTGTGATTTCTTATTGTTTAAAATACATAATATATAGATAGATTCAACGATCTAAAAAACTTGAGACGCCATTTATATTTCAAATTTATTAAGTTTTAACCTTAAATTATGGATCAAACTATGGTGTACTTTAACTATTTGATTTCTTAGTGTTTAAAATGTACAATGTATAGATGGATTCAACACCCTATAAAACTTTGAGATGCCATTTATATTCCAAATTTCTTAGGTTCTAACCCTAAATTATAGATTAGACTATGGTGTACTTTAACTATTTGATTTCTTATTGTTTAAAATGGACAATGTATAGATGGATTCAACACCCTAAAAAATCTTGAGACACCATTTATATTCCAAATTTCTTAGATTTTAACCCTAAACTATGGATTAGACTATGGCATACTTTAACTATTTGATGAAATGACTTTTTGACCAAAATTGACAATACATTTTTAGTAAGATTGTGATTTCTTATTGTTTAAAATACCTTTTTGAATGCATAAATAAATTTAACACCTTAAAAAACCCTTGAAACACTAACAAGTTAAATTTATGATTTTAAAACTTTCTGTTGAAATTTAGAAAAAGCTTTTAGAAAAAAGTCATTTCCTCTATTAATTAAACTACCCATTAGAATATACTTGCATTAGAGTATACCCAACTACCCATTAAAATACCCGCGTTAGAATATACCCAACTAATCAAGAAAGTCCTTACCCAATTCATGAGAGAAGTCCTTACCCGTTAGAGTATACCCAACTCATCAAAAAAAAGTCTTTATTTATGACATTTGAGCCTTATTGTAATAAGTGTTTATAGTTGACTAATGAATGAATCTCTTGGGTTTTAACCCTAATGACTGAATCTCTTAGGTTTTAACCCTAAATCATGAATTGAACCATACACAATTCATCATACACATAATTTCACTATTAAAAAAACAAACATGTAAACATTTTCAATAGATTAAAAGTAAAAATAAAGATATTTAAATAAATAATTATAATTATTATTAAAATAGCCGACATCTATTTTAAGTCCATATCTATCCCAAAAAATACCTCCAATTTTTAGCGCCCTAAACTTTAACTCGTTGATACATCCATATTAATACTGGATAGTATTTTGAAAATGTGAGATGTCGCCGTGAGAGCATCACGTTCTTTGTGTTGCAAGGCCCTAAACTTTAACTCGTTGATACATCCATATTAATACTGGATAGTATTTTAAAAATGTGAGATGTAGCCGTGAGAGCATCACGTTCTTTGTGTTGCAAGATATAGTGGGGTCAGGCAAATTGGGATTTAAATTTCGGTTTGTACTCTGATCTAGTAGCCATGACCAACAGAAAGAGAAGATCTAGGAATGAACGCGAGGAGTCGCAGCCGCAGGAATTCCCATCTTGTAGTAGGGACAGTTTGAGAGTGCAAATGCCTGCTCACTGTATTAAACAGTTGGATGAAATTAAAAATGAGTTGAAATTGAGATCTCACGGGCGTGCAGTGAATTGGTTGTTACCAGAGAATATGAAGGGGTTAGTAGAGCTGACAGAGGAGATGGGCTATACCATGGGTGGACAAACCATTGATTGGTTATTATCAATGGGAATGGGAACCGAACTTATATTAGATTTCAAACAAGTACTGGACTCGCAGAACGGTGGAGCAGGACAGGCAGTAAATTTGTCACTGCCAAGCGAAACCAGGCCTCTGGTAGAGCTTACCAGAGAGCTAGGGTTTAACAGAGGGGGAGAGACCGTGGATTGGCTGTTAGAAATGGCAACGGATCCTCTGTTAAAGCTCATCAGTTCGTTGGGCTTCAAAAGCGGTGCAAAAACTATAGACTGGCTATTGAATAAAGCACAGCCCAGCATTACTGCAGCAAAAATGAATGGATTCAATCTCCATAAACCTCCCAGGTTATCATCTGCCATGAACATCCCTCCACAGTTTCCAACCAGACAATTGGAGACACCAGGACAGAAAACCCAATTTCATAATTTTAATGCAGAACGCAATCACCAATTCCAAAGCACTGACCAACTGTTTGTAGAAAACCAACAACAAATTCGATTTCATAGTGATAGTAGTGGTCACCAAGCAGAGTACCAGAGTTTCAACTGGAATGTTGGCCTTTCTAATCAGTTTGAGGGCTATAAAAGGAGAAGAATCGAGGCGGGGTATAGCAATCATGGTGACAACCCATTACAGGGTCAACATCCTAGTTGGCAGCAGGGAAGTCAGGCAAGAACCCACATTGAAATAGCCACAGCTAATCCTGCTCAAGATTTCAGTCAGAACCCTATTAACGGGGTTGATGTGGGAGGCACACTGAGATTCGAACGTCCGACATACTCGGCAGGGATGCCCCTTGAGATACATGCCCAGAATAAATTTCCTGATCCAAAATCTCCTCTGGATTATTATTTTTCCAACCAGAACCAGTTTGAAAATATTCATGCCCAGAACCAAAAGCAATATGTTAATAATATTCATGAACAGAACCAGAATCAGAACCAATTTGTCAATATCCATGGCCAGAACGAAGGTGGAATTCAAGCTGAAGGAAATTATGGAGGCTATGCAGTATCATCACAGTTAAATGAAGATCAAGAGATTACAGGTACTGTCAATGATTGGTTTGCGAATGTCAAAGCTCCCTGAAGAGGCAGGCAGCAGCGCTAGAGATAGTTGGAACTATGATACTGTTGTTTTTCATGTCTAATTTTAAAGATCCCTCTGCCCCGGCTGTAATAAATGTCCAGACAGCCATACTCTGCATTGAATTTCTGTTTTTCATGTCTAATTTTAAAGATCCCTCTGCCCCGGCTGTAATAAATGTCCAGACAGCCATACTCTGCATTGAATTTCAGTTTATAGCTTATGTATGAATTTCCAAATTTTTATACTTTCCTCGTTTTGCAATTTGAAGGGCGTCCATACTCTTGCAGAATATTTGATCATCTCATATTTGAAGTCTGTTTGTCATAACTTTTCCAGTAAATTTTTTAAGGTGTGGAGACACATTGTCTTTGATATCTATATGTATCTCAGTAACACACACTAGCATATTTTGAGAAGAAGATAATTTCAAGTGAATAGTAAGGAAATTGAAGATCATTTGTTTACTTATAGGATCCCAGCCAACCCCACAAGAGATTCAGTTAAATGTGGATAGCCTTAAAAGACCAGTATCATCGAGTCGATTAAAAAATTGATTTTCATTTTTATTAAAAACGAGTTGGATAGGTTAGTGAGGAGTGGGGAGGTATTTATTATTGCGCAGGTTTTAAATTTTACAAGGGATTTTTTTTGAGCTATTAATCATCTTGAGGTGCCTGTTAAATATGTAGTTGTAATTAGGTGATATGAAAAAATGATTCTGGTCAACCATACAAGTTTACACAACCCAACCAAATTGTTGAGTTAGATCTAATCTTTTGTTGAGTTGCTATTTCTTTTAAAATCAAATGCAGGTTGCAAATAATGGATGCAACAAACTAAATTCTAACTAAAAGAGAGATAATAATAATTAGAAATGTAATCAATAATAATGAGAATAGTCCAACATTATTATTGGAAATAAACTAGAATTGTAACCTTGTATCACGTTACTGAAATTGTGAAATAATATGATGGCTAAGAAAATTTGATTGTTACAAAACCAATTACTAACTAAGTTGAGATGAAGTATGATTAGACATGTAGTGATAAGAAGAATATTTTACAAACGAAAATACATTCATAACTGGAGATCTTAAGAATATTTTACAAACTAAAATACATACATAACTAGAGATCTTGAGACACTAAGAATACTCCAAAATCATTGAGAATTTCTACATGAGCAAAAATATGATAGCTAACAATAGCATAGAAAGAAAGTTTTTGATGCCAAAATAGAATCATTTGCTTTAATGCAATGGATCTGTTCAATTTTGTAGATCTTGACTCTTGGTTTTTTTAAATAACTGACTCTTTAGCTACTCGAGATAACTCTTGAGCTACCCTAGATGAATTTTGAGCTTCAAGTTGTTAATCACTAGAGACATCATCTTAATCTCACTTTAAATATTTAAGTGGAATGTGAAAAAAAGTTAGAATAGCTACTCGAGATAACTCTTGAGCTACCCTAGGTGACTCTTGAGGTTCAAGTTTTTAATCACTATAGACTTCGTCTTAATCTCACTTTAAATATTTAAGTGGAATGTAAAAAGTTAGAAAAAAAAAGCCAAATTTCAACATTTTTCTCATGCATGTAAGCCATAAATTGTCTTAGATATTCCATTGGACATTTTGCCACAATATATTTGATAAAATATATTGAAATAGATTTATGGATTGAATAAGTTACTTTTTTTTCTTAAGCACTAACAAAAAAACAACGAAAAAAAACACATATATCACAATGAACATAAGATATGCTTCAGAAAGCCCTTATGCGAGAAAACTCAATTGGAAGGTGAGACTGCTCTTCTATCTTATTCTCTTAATGGAAATGGTGCAAATACAAAGTAGTGAGGCTTGTGTCCCACACAAGCTGTTATGAAACTAGAATAAGGTGAAAATTTTCCAGACAAAATTGAGCCTCAGTTAGAGGTCAAAATAAGCCGACAATGGGTCGGGGAACATTACAACACCGAACCCATAAAATATTATGATATCTCTTTGATGATATTATCCTCATTGAACCTCTAGGAATACATAATTATTGATTTTGAAATAAGTGTACCTTCTGGATAAAATAATCCAAGAAATGAGTTAGATCACAACCACATTATTCTTTACCATATTTCCAAGCTTCAACAAAATGTGGGTCTATTTCATACAAAGTCTTCATTAATTCCACCCTTGTCATTGTGATTGTTGGAGAGGTAAATCCCCTCTACGGATAGAGGCGATCCCTACTAGCCCAGCAAGGGTCTAGCAACAATCAGTCAATGCTACTATGCATGTTCCTAATTGCAATTAAACAAGAGGTAAAGAGCACCTACTTGGATTCCAGCGCTGTTGTTTGATGAAGAGATGTCGCCTTCGCTCCTTCGCATTGGCTGGTCACAATCCTCCGCGATCTCCGCGAATAGATACCTGCACACACGAAGAGGGAACAAACACAAGCGTGAAATCTAATAAAAGCAACCATACATCAGTCAGAAAAGATGTAATTCACATTAACCATTGCATAGACAAATGAGAATGGAACAATAATAGCAGTCATCTATTATTAATCGAACAAAGAAGAGTACAACCAAATGTTTTGACGTCGGTATCCTTCTCAGGAGGGGCCAGTCAGCAAGCGTCTCAAGCATTCACCTTTGGAATGATTCTCCCAAGACAAGAAAATCTCTCTCACACACAAGCAAAACAACCTTCCCTAAGCTATCAATCACTTCCACACTTAGCACACCAAATACCTATAGTAGCAACAATCTGAGCACTATAAGCTCTACACAATCCAAGCTATTCCGAACTAGCTGCTCATGGTAATGGTGGAGGTTTATATAGGAGAAGGAGCCTCCTAAAAAGGTGGAAGGATGAGCTTATCTTCAAGGGAAGTGGTTGCAAAGGGTCGAACAGACATGCCATAGAAGGGAGTCGATACTCACAAGGCCAACAACCAAGTCTGGATTTATCTGGAAGGCTGGCTGTTGGAACAAATTCGCCAAAACTGGATCAGCGTGGGTGCATAACTGGTCTGTTGCGCTGACGTCGCAGAGACATAATGGAAAGGGTCATATCAGCGCGGGTAGGTACACAGAAGGGCTGCGCTGGTCATGAAATTTCGACCAGCGCGGGAAAGGCGTGTGCTTCCGCGCTGGCAGCGCACGCGGTCTGTTATAAAGTGCCAGTCATCGCAGATATTTTAGAAACAGACGCGCTGATGAGGAAAACTTAGGAAAAATGGGTTTTTGGCCAGTTCAGAAGGCATGAACTTGATTATTGTGAATTCCTGACACAGTAGGGTGACTGATAGGGAGACAGTGACAAATTACTGTGTAACAGATGCCCCCTAAAGCATGAAGACCGAGAGAGTGGGAGGGGTGAAATGCTTTACAACACTTTGCCGAACTGGAACACCACCAGGAAGGACCGAATGTCTCTGATAATCAAGTACATGCAGTCTAGGCATGGGCGCAACCATCCAAAAGACATGCGAAAAGGTCTGTGGAATGGACGCAGCCACCCAGCTAAAGAGACCAGAATAATGATAAGGTATGGTCGCAGCCATCCATGAAGAATCAGGTATGGGCGCAGCCATCCATCAATGAGTCATGTAATGATCATCCACAAAATCGCAACCTGGACCATAACAGACAGAGATCCAGGGTCTTGCGCTCCGTCCCGACCCGAACAAAGTACAAGTCCAAGCATGTGAATACATGAGCTGAAGTCGAACATGCATGAACATCGTCTGATTACCAGCCAATGATGAAAACTGTTAACAGACGCGAGAGGTACCACCAATAATGACAATGGTCCTCAAGGTACTATAGGTACAATTCGTGGCGTGTGAATCAATGAGCTGGTGTCGAACACCCACGGAATCATTCGATCGGAGGCCAATGATGTAAACCTCGCGTCGAACACGAAGAACCTGCCATTGAGGCATGCAGGATCTAAGGCACCTGAAGGGAGTCTCTAAGTCACCTTCCCGGATAATGAGTTGAAGTCGACAGGAAGTGACCTTGACCGAAGGTGGGCCATAATGTTTCCCACATCATCGAAACGAGACAGAGGTAACATGATTTGTGTGAGACAGCAGATGAGGTTGTATTATTGCAGAGGTCAACTTCTCTTGAACATATAGGCGGCACGACAGTGGATTTGGCAGTATTTGACATCAAATGAGCAGAGGATACGATAACGGTGTTAATGAGAAAATGAGAGGTCAAATAGGATAACCCATACCCACGGAGGTCAATTGTGAAACAACATGAGAAATTCCCACCTGACACGAATGCAGACCAGTGCCATGTTCAAGAGCGACATACTGCCGACGCAACGATTGCAGTTCCATTTTCCCCACCATTTCTGGCAGGTACCCCGGTTATTTTTGGATGACAAGCTTGACGGGGATAGCATATGCTTGAAGAGTGTCATTTCGACAATGCCCGATGTCATCAAGTGTTTAACGACCCTGACAAAGGAAAAACTCGGCGTCTTTTCTTGTTTAGAGAGTCTGAAAAGACAGCGGAAAAGGAGACTCCAGGGGGGTCCTTTTTCGTACAGTTGTGTCTCCCGAGCCCGAAAAAGTATAAAACAATGCTTGGAAGAACTGCCCGACCATTACAATCGAGGAGTACTTTTCGTAAATAGTGTCTTCGACCCGAAAAAGTAAAAAAGCGGTCGGAAACATGTCGTTTTAGGGCCGATATCGAGTGTGAAACGACAAACACCCGGCAATCTTTTTAAGTTACACGGTTGGAAAAAGAGCTTAAAACAACCGCCTCTCATTCCCTTTAACGAGCTGAAAGGAAGCTCGGCCATCTTTTCTTGTTTCATGTCGGAAAAGAGCTCAAAAACGACATTTTTGGGACCTAGTGATTTTTAGGACCATTATGACTTCACCGACTCTGAGGACCTGCACAATAAAAATACCCGCATAAATTCGTTCGACATGTTAAAAAACATATTGAAACATGCATAAGAAGTGTTAAATCCATGGTAAAGGCATGACAAAACCCACATTTGTAAAATCTATAGCTAATTAAGCCATTTTTACTATAAATAGAAGGGTAAATAGTCATTTTTACCATTGTTACCATATTGAGCCTTTGAGAATGTTGTGAAGTTGTGAAGTTGTGAAGTTGACGGAGCGAATTCTTCCTCGTGCGGGTACCATTCGTCAAATGGCTTGCTCCAGGTAGGTTCCCCTTGCCATGCGCTCTCTTTTGAGTCCTTTTTTGAGCATTTTAACGGTGGGATTGGCCCAATTGGGCAATTTTTTGAGTCATGGGTGCGCTCTCGGTCAGCGCGGGTTTCCCGCTCGGGACCGCGCTGACCGATTTAACATTACACGTACCAGCTTTGCGGTCAGCGCGGAAAACCCGTGTTCTTCCGCGCTGACCTGAAGAAAATACAAAGCGCTGCCATGGTCAGCGCGGCTGTTTTAAAAACAGCCGCGCTGGCGCTGTCAAATTTTGTTTTTTAAGTTTTGAACGTAAAAATCTTATTAGCCAGCACTCTAATTATTTTTAATGCTCATGCAGGACGCAATGGCCTTTCAGTGGCAAGAGAGGGCCCATGATGTTGAGGATATAGCTGCTTTTGCAAGTGCGGATTGCCGAAATGCCATGCGGGCGTGCGGATTCATGAAATTCTTCCTCACTCCACGTCTGAGAGCTCAGCATGACCTACTTGAGTTCCTGATCAGGGCATGGAACCCGATAGATGGCAAGTTTACCATCCAAGGCAAAGATATTGAGTTCGATCATATGGACATTTATTCTTTGACTGGATTGTCACGTCGGGGCGAGAGGCCTATCATAGAAGGGCAACGACAGCTCATGGCTCGAGTATGTCCAGAGGCTGTAAAATCGCGAAGTGGGAAGGTATCGATTCCCACAGTGACGGATATAGTCCTTCGCACCATCCTTTTTATGGTAACCCGGGCAGCGGGAAGCTTGGCCAACCATGAGGCCTCGAAGACCCACCTATTGCTAGCTCTCAAGTGCTTACAGCCTACTGTGTTTGACTGGGCCACAGCGGTGACCAACAACATGAAGAGGCAACTCAGCAACTGTCGTCGCGGGGAGACGAAACAGTTTGGCTACGGGTCGCTCTTACTCCCACTCATTCTGGAGCAGGTGCCAGCCATGCGGCTGCAGACTATGGCCGTAGATCCACCTAGAGGTCCGCGGGAGACGAGGGCCACTCGATGGGCGTGCATCATGCCGCGCGGAGGTGGTGGTCGTCCAACTGCTTGGGGAGTGTTCTTTCGAGAGTAGTTGGACCAGCAGATCATTTTCGTGGAGGACTGGCCATACGCTGGTATGGACTTCTGCAACGATCCTGATATGGTACTGCCTGCGGGAGATCATTGGGATGATGGAGGTATGACACTTGATTTTTGAGTTTTTTAATGTTTTTGATTTTTTATGTATATGTCTTGATAAATGTCACGGTGCGCAGATGTGGGACCTGTTAGACCCATCGGCCTAGCCCCAGAGGCACGAAGAGAGGGGCAAGGAGCTGGAGCCCTGGCCTTAGTCCCTCCAGGAGTTGATACTTCAGAGACGATAGCTCGCAACCTTGAGGGTTTGCTGGAGGGTGTGCCAGACTACCAGGGAGTCGAGGAGGTTCCCATAGAGCACCAGATCCACACAGTGGGGGTGGCACCCAGGGTGCACCGCTTGTTGAGGCGGGTGGCACGAGCAGCTGTGTGCTACAGAGAGCACAACCCAGCACAGTAGTCACCTAGGTTTCCTTTTGATGTTTTGAGAGACGTATGTCTCGGATGTATGGAGAACAGTGACTCTTATTTTTGACACATACACTTATTTTTGAGCGCCTCAGTGCGCCACACGATATATATATACATACCGATTTTTGGATGGATCTTGTTACATGTGATGATGTTTTGTTTATGTTATGCAAGTGTTCAGTACAAATGTGATCTTCTGTATGAATTTGCACAACACATGACCCATATATTTTAATGTTTTTAACGCAAGCTTAAAAGCACACACAGCACACATGCAAACTATGCTTGAGAAAATATCTTATTTACATATGCTTTACTCTATTATGCTTTCTATGTCTTCTTGTCTGATGTTATCTATTTCGCAAATGTCTGTTTAACACATGATTTGCCAATGCATCAGTCAACATGTTTAATCGTCTCGGAATATGTTGATATGTGATATAGTCAAAATTCCTTTCTAACAATCTGACACGTAGATACAACCTTAGGATACGTTGGTCTCTGACGGAATATCGCCCGTTGAGTTGATGAACGACAAGTTGGGAGTCCAGGTTTACCATCATTGCACGAATGCCGAGATCAACTGCTTCGGCTAGTAGCTCAATTACGGCACTGTATTCGGCAACATTATTAGTGGTATGACCGAGGCAGACTCCTTGAAGATCTAGCAACTCTTCGTGAGGATCATAGATTGCCCACGCCGCAGAGGAAAAATTGCAGGTACTACGGCAGGCGCCATCAACGAAACCAACATAAGGTGCACTAGACATCTGCACAAGAAGAAGAAAACATAATAAGAGGCAAACACGTCTTCACACCAACGCAAAACATGAAATCATGCACACAAAACACACTAAACACGCGTATGTACACACTGAGTGCACGAAGTCATGCATAATATTACTTCAGATACAGCCCGTTGCGGGGCTTGTCAAGAGGGTTTCCTTCGTAATCAATCAACTCATATGCGCCCTTTTGTAAAACTCTTTTCACGATATAGGGACCTAGCCACATAGATTTGAGTTTTCCTGCCCCCAGCTTATCTTTAGCTTGATCGTAGAGCAGTACTAGATCTCCCTGTTAGCTACCTATACCAATAGGTTTCATATTTCATGATTGGCTATGAAAAGGTCCAAATATGCTCTGCTTTGATGATTCAAAGATCACATATTTCCAAAAGAATCCAATCTGTGCTTATAGCTTGGTATGGACTCAAATTTTGATGGATGGTCCAACAGTCTAATCTGGAGCATGTCATGTTTTAAATTTTCAGTTGTAGAATAGAGAAAGAAGTCTGTCCAAACTGTTTAAATCTTGGCAGACAGGTAGTTCAGGTAGAGAAGAAAAGGCTCCCAACAGCTTAATCTGGGACCTTGGAAGAAATAAGGGTAGAAGTAGATAGAAAAACAAAAGAAAAAGCCAAAGAAAAGAAAAGGCAAGTAAGGGTCTGCAAGCCTAAGTGCACCCTCCAAGAAGAAACAAAAAATGCTAGGCAAAGTAGTTGGGTAAGTAGATGGGGTTGCAGAAGTGGTATTCATTTCAGATTTGACCTTGATGGCCAAGATGAGAAAAGGAAAACAAAGAAGCATGTCTAACTTCCCAGTTATCCCTTTTCCCATTCATTACTAACATCCCCTCATCAATTGAATTGCTTAAAAAACTTGAGGTTTGATGGTGGTTTTATTCATTGAAAAGCCACATTTCTTGTCTAAAACTTCTTTTTATTTTGATCTACTCCCTGAACTAAGTAAGTTTCAAGTAAATTTAGTGATTTTTCCCCTTCATTCACATATTCCCCCATATTAACTCTAACTTTATTATGTAATTCCCCTATGTCACCCTTTCCCTAGTATTATTAACACCATGGTGTATAAATCCCAAAATTTTGTATAAATATCCCTCCCCTTGGCATTATAGCCAATAAATCCTCTGTCAGGGATCAAATTGGCATCTGGTCACTTTGATGAACCTAAACCTTACCCCTCTCCCTTCTTTAAAGTCATTCCACCCATTAAACCTCCGTTTGTAAAGAAAAACCTTATAAAAACTCCCTCCTACCCATAAACCCCTTTAAAATTGTGAAAAAACCCAAAAACCCACCTTTTGCCGCTTATCCAAAGTTTCGGCGCATATGGTTGATTTTCCAAAATACATTGAGAAACTTTACAAAAACCCATATCCTAATGTTTTCCGCCGGGCGCAGCTTTCAAAACAAATAATAAATTAAACCCGCCCCCCCTCCGTATTGTTCGATCACATCACCCTTCCGTCAACCGTCGGATCGGACCCATGTGATCCGACGGCCCTCGTTGATATCGGAGCGGCCCCCACGCCCGACAGTTAGCGCCCGAGAAAATGACGAAGGGTTACGTCAGTCCTCGGCCACGCGTCACCTTCTCAAGTCTCTCGGAGCGGCCTCTGACAAAACCGGGGCCGTATTGTAAGCGGTCCGAGAAAACCATTACCACTATTGCACTTACCGCCCGGTTTGCTGGTCCCCTGTCACGCCCACGTCAGAGCCACGTCGCTGCCACCCCGCCGTCGCATCACCTCATTCGTCCGTCCCTCCGCTGACATGTCCGCCACTTTAGCATATCCATGGACCAACCAGGACCTGCCACATCACCCGGTGACGTCATGCTGAGGTCATCCGACTCCGACCCCACCCGATGACGTCATGCTGACGTCATCCCAAAAAGGCGCCAATATGACAAAAATCTATTTTTAGGCCAAAATTTCCTGCTTTTTCTACTTTTGCTGAAAGAGACTTGTTATTCCTGCATGTATTTGACGACCATACCAGCGCCAACCTGCACCGTTCAACTCTGAAACCGCGGGCGCCTCCGCCATACCTGCATTTGCAACCATCAGTGACAATCCGCAAGGTATTTCTCGAAATTATTCTCTGCACCTGGTTTTTATCCAAATTTCTTCGAACAAACTGTTAAGGGAGTGTTAAAACACTGAATTCACCATTTAGTATCCAGTAGCCTGCACCTATTTCCCTCTGGCAAGACAACGAACAATTTACAAAACCTGCATTTGACTGAAACAACCTGAATTCACAGGTAGCTCGCGCAATCGTGAGCTAGAAATCTCTGCTGGCTAAATTCACCATAGAAAAGTTCTGGTCAGCCCTGCTATTTGTCTTTATCAATCTGTTAAACAGTATTTCAATTGTTGTGTGCTCAATTCACCCTCTGGTCCCTAAAATTCACACTTTCATTGTAAGGAATCACCTCTGTGTTGTTCTGCTTACTTCAACCAGTTCACCTACAAGTCAGAAGCTTAATAGACCATGGAAACTCCAATTGCACTGAACATCAAGCCTCTCAATACCCCTCACAGGGAGTTAGAATGGAAAGCTCTGGGAGATATGGATTATCAAATGTTAGATTGGTTTCCAATAGGCTCTAAATATAATATTCAATTGTTAAATGAGTTGAAAGCCCAGCACCTTAGTGGAGCTGATATCCTAGGGATTTGGGACTCAAACTTGCCCATCTACAACCTCCCCCAGGTAAATCCTATGCTAGAATTGATCCACAGATGCCAGGAGTGCTATGATCCATGCCAAAGAGCTGTCCTCAGCCCCACAGGCTCAATTCTATTCCATATCACCCCAGAGAGCATAAATGAGATGCTGCAGTTCCACACTGCAAAACCATTGACCCCCCTCTACATGCAGAACTTGATAAAGAAGGGGACTAAGTTGTCAAATGACCAGATCATCAAAATAAATCAGTTGTTTATACAACCAGGCTCTGAAGCCATCAGAACTCCTCCTATTGGATATGCATACTTAAATGAATTGGGCAGAATGCTAGTGGATTTGATCAGCTATGTCCTAGGGTTCAAGGGAGTGGAGGATGTGGATGATAGCATAATGGCAATGCTGTCTATATTCTCTCCTGGAAAGCCTCCAGCTGTACATTATGACTATGCCACATATATTGCAGATAGGATCCATGACCAGCTAATGAATCTGCAAAGGGAAAGACTGTTCAGATACACTTCGTACATTTACCATCTATTCTTGTTTTATCAACCAAGCAGCTTCCTCATTCCCCTGAAGCAAGTTAATGCCCAGGGGAATCCAAGGTCAGTTGTGTTTTGGACCTCTGTTTTTCATTGCACCTCTGTATCACCATACACATACTGTGAGTTCATAGACTTGTTCATTCATCCAGCCATGACATTATTGTATGGTGTTTCTCCTCCAAGGTTAATTGATGACATGAGGAGAATTCTACATCTAAACAAAACCTACAGCATTGGTAATTGGTACTTTTACCAAGACCACACAGTCATCAGAGTATATGGCTGTGAGTTGAAGCCTTATAGGCTGCCAAGGTATGTCCCTATGAGACTTTTTGCCCTATAATATTTCAGGCAATTTGGGAATGCCGACTACCTCCATTTCCAAAGTAAGAACAAGAAGGCGCAGTTGAAGGTAAGGAGCCAGCTGGGCCCTTTCCTATATAACAAAAAAGAGGAGGGATGGAAAGAGGCAAATAGTATCCTAGAGGCCCTCAAACTGCAAACTAGTTTTGAGTGGATACCCTATGACCCCAATCATTTTGTTTTTCCTCAGGAGGATAAGATACAAATTGGGTACCTATTCACATATGAGGCTGCCTGAGATTGAGCAGTATGCCAATGCATTGAGCTGGGAAAAGGGTACCCTAGAAGAGGAAATTACTAGTGAAGAGCTGCTAGAAAGAGAGGCTAGAAAAATTCAAAAAGAAGCTGACTTAGAAACTTGTGGACAGGTCCCCCTCTCATATAAAAGACAACTTGGAGTAGCTGCCTCATCCTCAACAACACCTCAGCAAGCTGCCATGAATACTCCACAGACATCCAGCAAAGGCAAAGAAAAGCAGGTGGAACAGCCACCTCCTATGACTGAAGAGCAAATGGAAACACTAGTGCAACAACAAGAAGAGATGGAGCAGCAGGGAGAAGTGCAGCAGCAAGAAGAACAACAACAACAGGAAGAACAAAGGAAGGAACAGCCTGTCCAGCAAGAGCAAACAGTGGAAGCCCCTAAATCCACTGAACAAACTGTGCCTCCAAGGCAAGAAACTTAAGCTGAGGCATCAATCCTCCAAACTCCACAAAAGGAGGATACAAGCAGGAAAAGGGACAGAGAAACTCCCCTTACAACATCAGCAACTCATGGGGAGAAAAGACAGAGAATCAATCCCTTCTCAGAGGAAGAAATGCCAATAGGACAGTCTTTTGGTATGGTCCCACCCAGCAGGGAAGCATCAGCAAGTTCCTTTCAACAGGAACAAGATAGAGCAATGGGAGGAGAGGTGAGTTCCTCAAATCAGCAAAGGGAAGGTGGACTCAGTATTAAACAGCAGTTCATCGACATTAAGAGGAGAAATGAGCCCATCAAGATACAGCTGTATAACCATCTGTTAAACATGGCTCCCACCAATCAACAAAGACTCATGTCTGCATATGATGTGCAGGAAGGCAAAATGATCATGAGTCATTTTATGCCAATAGCAGTGCAGCCCCAATCTGCCTCTGACTACTTGAGGACTAACCTGGAAGTCCTTGCCAAGGATATCCACCCAATGGACAAGATAGAACTGCATAAGCAAACGGGTGAGATGGTCTATGCTTCCCTGGCAGACCAAACATTGGATAACTACAGGCTACAAAATAGCCTTAACAATACAGCCTCTCAGCTAGAGTTGGAGAGAGCATCATCCCAGGCAAAATACAACAGAATAAGGTCCTTATAAGACATCATCATAGAGATTGGGCACGATCCCAAAGATATCAAGGGCATACAAGAGATATTAAAATTGAGGGATGCAGACATGGCAGCTTTGAGGAGAAAGATCAAACTCCCAGCCACAATTCACCCTCAAAAAGA
This sequence comes from Pinus tabuliformis, assembly GCA_031772625.1. Classification (NCBI taxonomy): domain Eukaryota; kingdom Viridiplantae; phylum Streptophyta; class Pinopsida; order Pinales; family Pinaceae; genus Pinus; species Pinus tabuliformis. The sequence goes on along the minus strand of CM062810.1, from coordinate 703,595,782 downwards.
TGATGTTGCCCAGCAAAGGCATGATCAAGAGGCCACAACCTTGTTGATATCTCTGTACAAGCAGCTAGTCCAAACTCAAGAAAAACTGGGAGAATCAGAGGCTGCAAAAGCAGCACTACAGGCAACCTTGAAACAAAGAGAAGAAGGTCAAACCTCCCAGCCTCCTCCTGAGGTAATCAACCTTGAGGAAGCTGCTCCAACTACTGCTCCTCCTCCTCAGCAAACAGAACCTACAGCACCAACTACATCGACAGCTGCACCAACAACAGAGCAGACTCATAGTCTGGATATGCAGAAGCTTCAAAATGAAATTCAAGTCCTGGAAGCTCAAATGTTAGAGCTTAATCAAGCCAAAGAATCTTTGGCTAAAGTAAATGAAAGATATGATAAGAGCAAACAGAATGTGGCTGAGAAGGAAAGAGATATAAAAGCTCTTAAAAAGAGAATAACTGAGCTTGAGAAAGAGCTAACACTAGATAAGGTGACAGCAGAGCTCAAAACAGTCCTATGGGCCAATATTGGCCAGTCCATTACTGATCAGTGGCAGTTCATTGAGACCATAGATGAACAATCAGCACTTATTACAAAGGCAAATAGGGAGATACACAGAGCAAGAGCAAGCCTTGGCAACATGCCTGATGCTGCCAATAGGATGATCAACATATTGAATAACAGGACAAGCTCTCAACTGACCACCATGGGAATTGCTCACAGGACTGAGACAATCTCAATGGTTAAAAGGGTCCTGACATTAAGAAACCTGGTTGGAACATTAGAAAGGAGAACTCAAGACATGCAGACCGAAATCAACAAGTTCATGGACAGGTTTCAGGTATTGCAAAACAGAGGCCTCCCCAGCCTACTAAGAAGTGTGGGAAGACTACTTACCCATGAAAACTATGCTAAAAGGGTCAATGCCTTTGCTGCAAGTCAAATTGCAGGACAACCCAGCACTTCAGCAGAATCAGGGCCAGCATCAGGGCAGACTCTATATAATAGGGTGGAAAACCTGTTTTTCATCATGAACGAGATCAATCATCTGTTCGATGTGCCTCCAAATTTCTATAAATATACAGAAGCAGATGAAACCATAGAGGAAATTGTGAAGCACCAATTGCCCACACAGGAAGTTTGGAATAAATTGACACAACTAATATTATCAAGCCAGAACCTGTAAGGTTATGTTTTGTCAAATTTATAAGTGATCATACACAGGGAAAATTTTGGTAGATAAGCATACAGAGGAAAGATGAAAGGCTAAGCCAACTCAGCAGGGCTATTCGGTCACCACAGCAGCAAGCACAGTCACAGGTGGCAGGGCCGAGAAAATACAGCGCAGCAAACGTAAAGACACATTTTCCAGCATTAAAGCAAAGCGGTTCAACCGACTCACTGACCTCCAAAGGTCAAAATATCCTCTGACAGACTTAAAGAGCAGTTATGTTGCATTCAAAGCTGTAATAACTTCTTTTCTACTTTTCTGTACGAAGTAATGAAGATATTTCTCTCTCAGATGACTCAATGCCTGAGATATTTTGTATAAACATTTCTATAAAGTCCCCTTCGCATGAGTTTGCAAAGGGTTGTGGTTGATTTCATTTCTATATCTCTGTTGCTGTACAATTCTCAGAGAAATAATACAAAAGGTGGATGGAATTTCCAAAGCTCTGTGTTCCTTGATGCACTGTGGTGGCTGGCTGATTGTTACAGGATTCCTGCATATTTCATAGCACAATAAGTCTTCTTTAAAACTCTGTGTTATATGTTTTCTAGTCTTTCACCTTCTTTCATGTTTATGAGTTTTTACACTTAATGGCAAAGTAAAAGAATAGTTCCAGGATTTAATCACAGATTACCCTGAACTCAATCTAAGCTGTTATAAATGTTTTCTTTAGATAGAGTAAATAAGGTGTAATTCTTAATTGCTACACTTTTCAAGTTGTATCTATCACTGTGATAAATATTTTCAGGAATTCAAGTTTGCTCCTGAGGCATCTATCTCCTTTCTACACCCCAGCTTAGTGGAAAATTCTTGAATGCTTTTCACTGGTTGTTCACATGTCACCATCATAATCTAACTTTGTTATATGAAGTATTTAAATGGCCCTGTAATTTCAGCAAATCACCTCAAGGTTTCTAAACACTTGTAGCCACAGACTCCATTGCCCAATGAAATAAACTCATCTGCAGATTGTGCACTTCAAGTACAGAAAGATATCCCTCAACCAAAGCATAAAACTAAATACCCTCATTTCATAGCTAGCCTAAAATCTCCACAGAACAGAGACAAATTATAAAGAGAGAGCCCTCTCTGATTACAGTGTGGCTAGGCACTGTAATCCAAAGATTGGTTAGTGGTTACCCCGGCCGTATTCCCTTGGGAGTCATAGGGAACAACCTGGGTGTTAACACTCCCTCAACGAAGGAACGAGGATGAATGTTCTGGTCAAAGTAAGCTTTGACTCTCTTCTTTTGCGCTTCGATAGCCAGAGAAGCTAAACGACGAGTCTCGTCTAACCGTTCTAGGTAAAGAAGTCGTTCCTCCACCGGAGTGGTGTTGGGAAGCAACTCGATAGCTAATTTCAACGAAGGAATCTCACACTCGACGGGAAGGGTAGCCTCCAGCCCATAAACCAACTAAAACGGAGTGAAACCGGTGGCATCCTTCACAGATGTCCGGTAGGCCCATAAGGCTGGGAATAGCATCAGATGCCAATTAGACTTGTGCGTATTGACGGTGCGTTGAAGCATAGTGATCAAAACTTTGTTCACGGCTTCGACTTGACTGTTGGATTGTGGATAGTACAGTGTCGAACTATCTTGACGCAAGCCTAGTTGGGTCGTTAGTTCTGTCATCATGTGATTACGGAAATGCTTTCCGTGATCTGTGACAATAGCCTGAGGGACTCCGAAACGAGTAATGACATGATTGAATAAAAACTGCGCCGCTGTGTAACCGTCTTCGTTCAATGTAGGCATCGCTTCGGCCCACTTAGTGAAATAATCCACGGCAACGATGATGTACCCATGCCCCCCGGCCAAACGAGGGTTACAGGACGTATAATCGATGCCCCATTTGGCAAATGGACCTATGGTGACAACAGGGTGCAGTGGTGCAGCAGGTGCACGCATCTTCCGGTGGTAAACCTAGCATTCGTGACATGCACGTACAGCAAGGATGCAATCCTTGAATATGGAAGGCCAGAAATAACCAGCACGGAGGATCTTCTAGGCGGTAGCATATCTGGACATATGGCCGCCACAAGCGCCGGAGTGGCAGTCATTCAACACGCGCTCAGCCTCCTTGAGAGTCAGACATCGGCGGAGAACAATATCAACGCCGAGGCGGTACAGGATATCGCCCAAGATGCGATAGAGTTGAGCTTGGTGGCGAATTCGCCGTCGAGCATCTTTCGATACGTAAGGACGGAAGGAAGACGTCTGCAAATATACAATAATGTCCTCGTACCATGGGTCGAGAGTGCTGATGAGAAACAATGTTTCATCCGGGATATGCTCCTCTGAACGAGATGGTGCAGAGTGAGATGGTAAGGAACAGAGCAGTTCAGCAAAGACCAGAGATTTCTTCGACTTGGCCGCAGTAAATTCCAAGTCGAACTCTTGGAGGATTACAATCCACTTCGAGTACTTTTCCCCCAGCAGCTGACGCGACAAAATGTAGGTCATGGGGTTACAGTCAGAGATCACGGTCGTTGTGCGCAACAGAATATAATGGCGGAATCGTTGGACGGCGCAGACAACTTCCAATGCCAACTTCTCGACATATGCATAGCAAGTTTCCGTGTCCAGAAGGTTGCGACTAAGATAATAGACAACGTGCTCAGTGCCAGCATCATCATTCTGCACTAGAACCATGCCGATAGTGGTGTCCGCGGCAGCAAGATAGAGAGTGTAATCACGGTGGTAGTTCGGGGGTCTTAAGAGCGGAGCTGAGACAAGAAGGTCTTTAAGGCGCTCGAAAGATTCCTGGGCGATAGCATCCCAACGAAAGGGTGTGTCTCGCTTTAACAACCGTGTGAAACCCTTAGCCACCTCAGCATAATTCGGAATGAATCGTCTGAGAAAATTAGCTTTACCCTGCAAGCTCTGCAATTGCTGCAAAGAGGCAGGGGGAGGAAGATTCAAAATGGCCTCGACTTTGAGGGGATCCAGACGGATGCCTTCCCGGGAGACGATGAACCCGAGTAGTCGGCCAGATTCTACGCAGAAGACACACTTATGCGGATTGAGTCGAATACGGTAGTGTCGACAGCGGAGAAAAATTTCGCGTAGATGAGATGGATGGTCTTGACGTTTAGCTGAATGAGCTGGGAGGTCATCCAGGTAAGGTTGTACGATGTGTCGAATATCATGAAAAGCATACGACATCGCACGCTGGAAAGTGGCACCGGCATTTTTGAGACTGAAAGGAAGCTTCTTATAAGCGAAGGTGCCCCAAGGACAAATGAAAGTTTTTTTATGCTGGTCTGTAGGGGCTATGTTGATTTGGTTATAACCAGAGAAGCCATCCATAAACGAATAAATCTCACTTCCTGCGCAGTCATCAATAAGCTGATCAATAAAAGGCGTAGGAAAGTTATCTTTTGGACAGGCACGATTAATATCGCGGTAATCAACACAGACCCTGATAGTACCCTGCTTTTTGTTCACAGGGACGATATTGGACACCCACTCGGTGAGGGGGATGGCATAGATGAAACCAGCTCGAAGAAGCTTTTCGACTTCGGCCTTGATGGCTGCAGCCTTTCGAGGGTGCACTGGGCGTAAGCGCTGCCGAACAGGCTTATCACCGGGATAAGTGGGTATTTCGTGCACCACAATACTAGGGTCAATGCCGGGCATTTCCTCGTAAGACCATGCGAAGACATCACGAAATTCACGAAATAAAGTTGTATAGAGTCGAACTTCCTCAGGAGTGCATGTGACTTCAATAAAAATATTCTCGACAATCCCTGGTTTGACAGAGATGTCGATAGGCTGAGTCTGCATGATGTTACCCATGTTTCCCTCCGAAGAAACTTGATATAGCTGAACGGGTGTTTGGAGGGGTGGAGATGGGACACATGAAGCAAACCGCTCGAGACATGAGATCATTTCCCAATGTGGAGGGAGAAACGAAGAGTGATGGTGGTGATCTGACCAAGGGAGCTCTTCGAGAGACATAGTCTCTATGATGGCCTCATCGGAGGGAAATGTTTCCTTCAGGGGATCCGAAGTGGCCTCCTCTCCCAGCCAAGGGAAATGATCATATGAATCGGGAACGCTGCTGAGAAAAGCAGTTTCAGGAGGGGGAGCTGATGCAGCGACAATCTCGATGTAGTTGAGCTCGGCAGGACTCAACGGCATCATATCACCCCAAGAGTCTTCCTGATTCAAGGGAGGAAGAACCCATGGATCAGAGCATACTGAAATCATGTTAACAGGGGCGAGATTTGGAGGTGGGAGGGGAAAGACTCCCATTAAGGAGGGATCTTTGAATAGTCCGGCACCCACACTCACTAACGACTTGGAGGTATGCTCCACGAATGGCACATTTCCTTCAGAAGAGGAAGCAAAAAAGGACAGCTGGTCCACCGTGACGATTCTTCCTTGATGGGGGAAACGAACGACACAGAACAAGGAGGAAGCCACGGCTTGCATGGCATATGTCCAGCTTCGTCCAAGGAGTAGGTTGTAAGTGAGATTAGCGTCAACAACTTCAACCTCTACCTCTACGGTTTTTCCTTCTAAAGAGATAGGGAATCATGGTAGGATACCATATGGACGAGATTCTCTTCCATCGAAAGCTTCCAGGGTCGTAGGAGACTGGCTCAGAGCAGGAGAACCGATAGCCTTCCAGCAAGCAACTGACATGATGCAGGTTGAGGCACCCTCATCAATGACTGTGCGATGAATCGTTTTGCCATTAATGAGGACCTGTATAAGGAAAGCCACCTGATGAGGCAGTCTCTGTGTGAAACCCTCGAGATCAAAAGAAATTAAATCCGAATCTGCCGGGTCTATGCCACCAATCGCTGATAGCAAGGACTTCCTCTGAGAGGGGCAGCTCTGGAGGACTTCTAACGCGGACATAGCAGACGGAGCCTGAGCTAAGTCCTCGACAATGCTATAGTGCTGGGCAGCACGAGCATTGGGGTTATAAGATGACTTCCTGAGTACACCTTTGGGAGGGGGTCAGGGGATCGTCTCAGTGCTGGGCCGTTCGATGTGAAGGGGACCAGAGCTGGATGGAGGAGCGCTGGAGGGAACCTCCGGCTCTTTCCCGGCTGGAGATGGATAATCTTTCGCTCAAGTTGAAACATGGATGGGAATCGTTCCAGCCATGAACACTTGAGAACCGAACGAGGAAGAGGATTGAGAGGGATCTGCCTCCATTTGGGTCTATTGGGAAGGGAAAGGCTCTTTTAGCACAGCAGGAGGCCCCGGAGCACCTTTCAAGAGTCGACTAACCTCAGACCGCCTTGGGCAATCTTTGGTATAGTGATCCTCATCGCAGATGAGACAAGGATACTTAGGTTTCCGCTTAGCTCCTTCCTCTGAGGGAGGCTTAGGAGGGTCCTGCTTGGGCTGTCCAGATTTATCTTTAGCTTTCCCTTTATTTTTCTCTTTCGAGGACTTGTCCGCCGCGGTGGACTGAACGGCGTTTTCCTCAGAGGTACTCCCAGAAATTGATTGGCCCTGAGGGGCATTTTCACTAGAGGCGTTTTGCTTCTGCTTCCCAGGGTTCGCGGCCGATTTCTTTGATGATGAATTCACAGAACCAATGACTCCATCAACAGAAGGCTTTGGTGGAGCTTTGGGCTGTCCATGCCTCGGGGCATCTGGCAAATACTCATACAAAGTACCTGACTGAGAATACACTAAGTCAAGGTACTGAGCTCGCGCGATTGCTTGCTCTTCAGTCACACACGCTCCCATTGCGATGTCTTTTGCAATCTTAGGGACAAAGGAAGTCGTGAACCAGTCGGTCAGGAGCTGATCAGGGATCCAAAATTTAATCAAGCGACGACGCCTTCTCCATTCATGTATATGATCAGAGATGTGCGTAGTCGTATCCTGTTTGAGAGACGTGAGAAGATGTGTCCCAGTCTCGTACCGAATGGGTAACTGAAAATGAGTCAGAAAGGCCATAGCCAACGAGTTGAAATCTTGAAACATGCCGCGATTCAGTTCGATGTACCACTTAGCGGCTGAACCAGTGAGAGTCCTCTGAAAGAGGCGTAGCCGGATAGAATCATCAAGCCATGAGTTCGATGAACACCAAAGGTGATAAGTCATTACATGGGCCTGAGGGTCTTCACCAGCTTTGCCATCAAACTTTGGACAATCACCTGGTATTTTGGTCGGAACCGGTGGCCAATACGGATTATGCAAAATAGGATCATTTGTTAATTTGGACACATCGGGCAGTTCCAACGTTGCTAAGAATGGTAACTACGGGTTAAAGGATATTTTCGGCTGCGAATTCGAGGCGACATTAGGGTTCCAACCAGATGGTGGTTGCCCCCACGAAATCTATCCAGACGGACCTGGCCCAAAAGGGCCTGGTGCGTAAGAATTTTGCCCCGATGGACCTGGCCCAAAAGGGCCTGGCGCATAGGGACCTTGTCCGTAGGGGAGCTGTCCATACGGATTCTGGCCGTATGCGGACGGCTGTCCCTGTGTCTGCCCCCCAGCTCCCCAAGTATTAACAACTTTCCCTACAGGTGCACCATACTGATAATTTTGGTAAGGAGTGACCTGTGGCTGTTGGTAGTTTTGATAAGGAGCAAAGTGAGTTTGCCCCTGGGGTTGCTGGTAGCCATATGGTTGCTGGGCCCCATACTGAGCCTGATAGGGAGGTTGCGTCTGGTAGGAAGGTTGAGGCTGTGGCCCACTTTGCATTTGATAACCCGTTTGGGTTTGAGGCCCAGAGTAATGTCCTTGAACTGGTGGGGCTTGGATCATCTAGCTCGAAGGTTGACTTGGTTGGATTTGAGATGGACCTAGCTGGCCAGCAGGATGAACTTGCTGGGTGCCTGGTTGTCCTTGCGGAACAGATGACTGAGCCGGCTGAACAGCTGGTCGACCCTGAGGTCGGCCAGCTTGTCCAGATAGACGAATAGGGAAGACAGCGGGTTGACCTTGCTACATAAAAGGTTGGCCCCTCTGCCCCCCAGGGTGCACAGACTGAGCAGAGGGCTGGGCCTGCTGTATAGCGGGCTGCCCTCCTTGGTGCGTAGGCTGAGCAGTGGGTTGGCCTTGCTGCATAGCAGGCTGGCCCCCTTGCTCAGAAGGATGGATGGATTGAGCAGTGGGTTGTCCCTGCTGAACGTAGGGTTGCCCACCCTGCCCAGAAAGATGACCAGACTGGGCGGAAGGTTGGCCCTGCTGCAAGTAGGGTTGCCCCCCCTGCCCAAGAGGGTATCCCTGCTGGACTGCTGGTTGATTTTGAGGAGTATAAACTTGCCCAGTTTGTCCAGATGGGTACCCTTGCTGGAAACCGGGTTGGCCTTGTTGAATGTAAGGCTGCCCGGGTTGTCCAGTTGGGTAACCCTGCTGGGTACCAGGTTGCCCTGGATATCCAGTAGGTTGACTTTGATACGAATATGACGGACCTCCAACGGCCGAGGGTTGTCCCTGGTAGGGTTGTCCCTGTGGGCCCCCAGATTGTCCTGGGTAAGGCGGGCCATAAAGTGGTTGCCCCTGAGGGGTTTGCACGTAAGGCGACTGGCCTTGATTAGGCGGTCCTTGGGGCTGTCCGGGAGGATTCCAGTGCCCATGCAAAACATGAGTAAGGGGATCATACGTAATGTCCAACGGTTCCTGGTTTTCCTCGAAAGGACGACGAGGAAGGACCGAAATGTTCTCGAGGTACTGGCCATTCGCATCATAATAAAAGAGCGGACCCTCATAATCTGGGTCCACAATGGGCTGCCCGTGGGCATCATACGGCCCTGCTCCTGGAATGCCACCAGAAAAGGGACCAGCTTCAGGGTTTGTAGATGAGGACGCTGGCACAGCACTGACGACGGGAGTCGAGTGTGCTACACAAACGGTGGGCCTGGTGGGAACTGAGGTAACAGGCGTATTAAGACCTGAAGTAAGAGGTACTAAGAGGTTGCGAAACAAAGGGCCCCGTGGTGGCAATAAGACTAGGATCCCATTAGTCGTAGAAGTAGTTCTAGCGGCTATCCTATCCCTCACTGACTGATATCGTGGAGGGAGTGGAGAGGAAGCCGGGATCGGAGTTTCAATATCTGTCACCACGAGTGTCTCACCTGTGCTGGAAGATGTCTCATCCATGGGGGAAGTAGACATCGGAGACGACATACCGAAAGGAGTACGGGGGGTAGAATCGCTGTCAGGCTCCCAAATAGGATTCCAATCTTCTATGTAATCTTCGTCGCCTGGGGCACGTACGTTGATAGGCTGGATACTCGGGACAATGGGAAGAGTATCGCTTACAACTGGTACCTCTGGAGCAACAGAAGATGGAAAACTTTGATCACTCGGACCGGGAGTTGACGGGTCAGTCAGGATGATAAGACCCCTTAGAAAACCTAAAGCAAACTAACGATAAAAACCCTACTCACAACTATCGCACACAAGATCTAAACCAGGTGATGTTATCGTGGCCGAATTAATTTTAAGACACAAGAACCAAACTTGACCTTTTCATGTTTCAAGAGTCGAGAAAAGGACGAAAAGATGACTCCAGTATCCTTCGAATGTTTAATGAGCACAAAGTGACAAGATGCTCACAGGCACCTTTTCATTTAGGGAGTTCGAAAAGGATCAAAAGTGACTGCTCTGGAGACTCTATGTAAAGGGTTTACCAAGCGACTCGTAAAACTGCTTATACACCTCAGCAATCGTATGAGAGCCAAGGACTTTCCGTACTGCAGTCAATCTTTCCGAATGCTGTGTTCGGTGCGTTACGGTTCACAAGGCGGCAGACTCAGCTTCCTATGGATAAATGATAAAAGCCTAGTGGGGTCTCCCTATATACGCGACGGTACGTGGGAGCGCAGTCCGTGTTAGACCACTATCGAGTCACAGAAGGAGGAATCACCCAACCATAATGTGAAACAACAGTGACTATGTTTAAAGACGCCGGAACACGTCTCTAACCTAGACCTCTAGATGTTTGCGTTTAGTTCCAATGCGTTTTTAGGTTAATTCAGTTCATTTTATGGTTAATCTTGAGTTAAGTTTCGATTTCAGGCCCTATCGTATGTTCTCTCACAATTACCTAGATGCAAACTACATGCTAAAGAATACCATTTTGTTCGATGAATTCTAACTATGAGAGGGTGAAGAATTTTCAATCAAACATAATGAAATGCAGCTAAAAGTGAGGAAAGGAAACTTTTCTTTTGAAGATGCGAATCAATGAAATGTTCTTTTCCTTTTCAATTCTCAAAAGCAACGCTACTGGTTTGATTTTCTTTCAATGGCACAAAGCATCTAAATTAATTTGGAGGAATGAGAACACCAAGAAAATCACTTAGTGACAGCACACAAAGTTCCCAAAACATCCAACAAAGATTTCCAAATCAAAAGGAAAACCAAGTTCCGCACGAGCTATGTGATCTAAGCTCGGCAAGACAAGCAAGGATTCAAGCAAGGAGGAAGCGAAAAACCGCTTGGAAACACAACTAAAAACACTTAAACAATCACTGACCAAGTGTAAAAAACGAATCCGAAGTTGGCTGGTCAAACAAGAAAACAAGATCCCGACGGAAGGCTTGACATACACACGGCCACTAGATGCCCTAGGGCTAGAATGCGAAATCAATGGAAAAAGGCAAACACCCGGAGGATGAGAGTTACAACCAGTCAATTAGAGACTCAACAGAATCCAGCAACTGCAAAAGTGGTGGTGGAAATACAAACCAAGCAGCGAAAGCAAAGAGGAAGGTACTTGCAAAACCGAAAAGCGAGAAAAAACGAAACCCTATGGAATAAGACTTCGCAAACAAGTAGCTCAGAGTTTAGGTAATGAAAAACAAGCCACAAACCAAGTGGAGAGAAGAGGGGAAAGTCACAGCAACAGGTTCAGGAGGCTGATTTGAACAAAAATGAATTCTACAGGATCAGCGCGGGTAGGCTTCAGCAACTCGGCGCTGAAAAGAGGAGGCCCGTAGCAACTTTGCGACGTCAGCGCGGAAGAACATGGATAAAAGGCGTTGTCTCAAAAAAACGAGGTCAGCGCGACTATTAATTGTACAAGCGCGATGACAAGGAGAACAAAGAAGCAGGGGCGCGGCGTCGGCGCGGAAGCACACGAATAAAGCGCGCTGTCTCAAAAAAACGAGGTCAACGCGACTGTTAATCGTACAGGCGCGATGACAGGGATAACAAAGAGGCAGGGGCGCGACATCAGCGCGTCTGTTTTTAATTAAACCGCGCTGAGGGTAAAAATGGGTAGAATCAAAGCAACAAACTCCCAAACGAAAGGTAGAAAGTCTTTTAACAATCAAGACACTTCCCAGATGGCCCCAGGAAGGCTACAAGCAAAGAAACAATCCCCAAATCTTGAAAAAGAGAACAATCAAATTCAAACACAAAGGATGGACACAAGAGACAAAAGGCTGATCCCCAGCGGAGTCGCCAAATTGTTGGAGAGGTAAATCCCCTCTACAGATAGAGGCGATCCCTACTAGCCCAGCAAGGGTCTAGCAACAATCAGTCAATGCTACTATGCATGTTCCTAATTGCAATTAAACAAGAGGTAAAGAGCACCTACTTGGATTCCAGCGCTGTTGTTTGATGAAGAGATGTCGCCTTTGCTCCTTCGCATTGGCTGGTCACAATCCTCCGCGATCTCCGCGAATAGATACCTGCACACACGAAGAGGGAACAAACACAAGCATGAAATCTAATAAAAGCAACCATACATCAGTCAGAAAAGATGTAATTCACATTAACCATTGCATAGACAAATGAGAATGGAACAATAATAGCAGTCATCTATTATTAATCGAACAGAGAAGAGTACAACCAAATGTTCTAACGTCGGTATCCTTCTCAGGAGGGGCCAGTCAACAAGCGTCTCAAGCATTCACCTTTGGAAATGATTCTCCCAAGACAAGAAAATCTCTCTCACACACAAGCAAAACAACCTTCCCTAAGCTATCAATCACTTCCACACTTAGCACACCAAATACCTATAGTAGCAACAATCTGAGCATTATAAGCTCTACACAATCCAAGCTATTCTGAACTAGCTGCTCATGGTAATGGTGGAGGTTTATATAGGAGAAGGAGCCTCCTAAAAAGGTGGAAGGATGAGCTATCTTCAAGGGAAGTGGTTGCAAAGGGTCGAACAGACATGCCATAGAAGGGAGTCGATACTCACAAGGCCAACAACCAAGTCTGGAGTTATCTGGAAGGCTGGCTGTTGGAACAAATTCGCCAAAACTGGATCAGCGCGGGTGCATAACTGGTCTGTCATGCTGACATCGCAGAGACATAATGGAAAGGGTCATATCAGCGCGAGTAGGTACACAGAAGGGCTGAGCTGGTCATGAAATTTCGACCAGCGCGGGAAAGGCGTGTGCTTCCACGCTGGCAGCGCGCGCGGTCTGTTATAAAGTGCCAGTCATCGCGGATATTTTAGAAACAGACGCGCTGATGAGGAAAACTTAGGAAAAATGGGTTTTTGGCTAGTTCAGAAGGCATGAACTTGATTATTGTGAATTCCTGACACAGTAGGGTGACTGACAGGGAGACAGTGACAAATTACTGTGTAACAATGATCAATAATGGTGTTCTTTTATTTAATGCATCATCAAATTACCTATGTTTCAACATAAGTATGTCTCTATGATAATTCCACCCATTTCACTTGTCTTTGGTTCAACTTTGATTGAATGTTGATATCTCAATGTTCAATGATCACCATATAGAAAACACTTGGAATAGACTATTCTACAATTGATCTCACCTTGTTAAAATCCATCTTCAATCCTTCTTGGAATATTACAAACCCTAAGTATAACAACTCTTTTTTCATAAATGAACATTTTTTTATATAAGTATAACAATTTGATTTCGTCTTATTGAAATTAAAACATCATTTAAATAAATAACAACAAATATTTTTATGATTTTGTTGAAAAAATAATAACTCAATATAAATAAAGCACACAATCTTGTGAAATGTTTTAAAATCAACTACTATTAACTTATTTCATTATATAATCTAAAACTAATAATTTATTTAATTACTTAAATCCATTTTAGAAAACTATAAACTAATATCCCCTGCATTAAATATCTTTAAAATAATGAAATCTTTAGAATAATGAAGACCACTCTTAACGTAATTAATTGAGTATTAAAATTTTTGATTCTATTCTAAATCTTTTGAAAGTGTTCTTTATAACCTCCCTCTCACAACAATGAATGAGAATGAAGAAGAATAATAAAGCAAAATGCTAATTTTTCATTTGCATTGGGACAAAAGTATATGATCAACTTCTAAGATCATCTATTTTTTAATATGGACCAAGTAAGGAGGAGACTAAATGTTTTTCTAATGAGAATTTGAAGAGAATTTGAATCTGAAAAGGATTGGAATAGAAGTGAAGTTTTTTAACATTTTAATTTTTTTTTGTTGGAAAGCAACAATTTTTTTAATGAAGTGTATAGATTTTATTTATTTATTTTTTTTAATTTTTTAAAATATTATCTTTTAATATTTAAATTATAAGAAAAAAATATTTTTTTTTTGTAAATTGGGAGTTATTATTCACATTAAAAGCAGAAAAATATAGTTACAAAAAGGCCATCAAGGTAATTGTCCAAAGACTAGCAAAACGTGAGATCTATCCCACACCCAGGGAAAAATGAAACAGGGGAAGAGAAGTTGTGGGGAGACCGATAACAAGGGCAGAATTCTAACTATGAGCTTGCGGGCTCGATGTAACAAAAACCCTGATGAGCAGGCCAAAACAAGAGAGAAACAGAAAATTACAAACCCAAAGGAGCCGACATATCATCATCATCATTAAAAAAGTCATCAATATTGATCGGTCATTCAGGCGTACCATTGGCTCCGGGGTGATATCCCTGAAGTGACGAGCAACATTTCTGGCTTGAATCTCCGTCGTGGTAATAGGGTGATGGGAGGGGTTCTCCCACAGGGTAGTACGGCTATAGCGAATAGGAGGAGGGGGAGGATGCTTGCAACGAGGGGCCATGACAGGTTGCTTAAGCTCAAAGGGAACAGGGGCAATTCGCAGACTAAGCCCTTGAATGGGAAGGCCGCAGAACCTGTGTCGAGAGGTTTTGTAGGAGAACAGGGCTGGGAAGAGGGTGGTCAGACAGCAGCGAAACTCAGTAGCGAAATGAGGAAAAAGAGTCGGGTGGCAGGTATTTATGGATAAATGTGATCGCAGGCTAACAACGAGCGGGAAGCGAAGATGCATGCCGATCAACTTAATGATATCATGTGGAGAATAATTGCAGGGCAGGGGAACGAGCCAAGGAGATCTGATCCAAGATCGACCAGTGCTTGAAGAACATCATAAATCTTCAAATGAGTACTTTGTCATAATGGATAGGCTAATTGGGTGACTGTGATATGACGCTTGCTTTGTGCAGGTCATTGATATTGATTATGGTACACTCCTTGATTTCGGGTGATTCGAAAGAATTCCACTCCTGAGACACGAGTCGGTCCTAGGTTGTTACCCCCTGGTTGGCTAGTTAGTCGGCCATGTTGTTGGCCTTTCATCTGACCGCTTGAAACAAAACCCCTTTTGCTTCTTTTATGTTGTCATTAATTCGCTGAAGAATACGGTTGAGACACCATCCAGCAGAGACTTTTGCCACGCTTCGGCCCTGCTGCAGTTTTCGGCAAGCTTGGGTAGCAACATTGGAGTCTCCCTCGACCAGAAGGGGCCAATAGTTGTTTTTCTTGGCAATGACAAGACCCCTGGCCAGCGCTTGGAGCTCAGCTACATTGTTGGTGGTATGGCCTAAATTACCATAGTAAATCCACAGGATGGATCCCATAGAATTGCGAAAAACACCTCTGAAGACTGCTAGCCAAGGTTGTTTTTGGACGCCCCATCATAATTCAGCTTGAGGAAAGGTTGTTCTGGCGGATGCCAGATAGTCAAATACGAGGGATTGATCGAAACAGACTGGGAAGAAGAAGCATTGTCGGTGATGGGAAGATCAAGAAGATTAAGTATTCTACATTCAACTACGGTTGGAGGGTGGGGGAATCCAGAAACTTAACAATAAAAGCAGATTCTCACATCGTTGCCTTGATTATAAAAAATAATTATTAAAATAAGTCAAAAATTTAGAATTTAATAAAAAATTATATTTTTTTTTTTTTAAATATTTTTTTATTAAATAAAAAACTAATAATTTAGTTATCTAAAATCCACTCCACTCAATATTCTTTTTTTTGTAAACTAAGGCAAAATTCTATTACTTCAAATATGGGGAATATACAACCAGAGGCAGGTCACTACCCACCCTTAAGGGAAACCGGGTACCACCGATAGTTTTTAACAGCCATCCACAAAAAATACATATCCAGTCTATCTAACCATACAAAAATTCCAGCTATTTGTTCTACAAGCAAACTGTTTCGCCTTTCAGACATTACCATTCAGGATTACAAAAATTCAAAACTGAAAATGATAAAAACCTCTTTGCAGCAGTGTCCATATCCTACTTATTCAGGGTGTCTGGCTTGGGTCCGCTTTGTGTCTTGATCTCCATTCCATTTTCTTTGAATAGCTGCAGAATTTTATCCATCTTTCTATCTTGCATAATCAAAGTCATCTGGATGTTCCTTAGTTCCCTTTTGAAGGTGGGGAAACCTTGAGCCAATTCCACCATTTCAACAGCTACCTGCTCCATGGCTTTAGCCAATAGTCGCTTCATGCCCCAGTAAGCATGCAGAGATTGTTTGTACAGCGACATTCTCCCTCTTGTGTGTCCTGGATCGGGGATAAACCTCTCCTAGTCCTCCATTTCAGGGTCCGAAGCTGCCTGCATAGCCTCCTCTTCTAAGTGATCTATAATTCTTCTAATGTGAGGATTTGTCTCTCGGATATATGCATCCTCTGCTTCATTCAATTTCCTCCTCATGTCCCGCTTCCCTCTTTTCCTGCCTCTGCATTCACAAGCTACTCCGTCCTCCACGTCGGTTCTTTGATTCCTGCTCCCTCTACCACTACCTCCACCGTTCCTTCCTCGACCCCACTGTTTCCCACGTCCTCTCGCTCGTCGGCGTCTTCCGCGCCTTCCACCCACGTCCTCGTCAGTACCCTCCTGATCCTCACGCTTCTCTTCTGAATCCTCCGTTTCATTACTCCGACACCTCCACTTACCTACCTTCCCTCCTGTTGTCCGACGCGGTTCCTCCTCTACCAAATAGTCTCTTATATCAAACTCCTTCTCTGAGTCATCCGTAATATCTAGATAAATCCGCGGTAAAGAATCCTCTGCAACACTCTTTCCTTTTATATCTATCTCTTGCAGACCCTTTCCTTTCTGATCTACAGGCCTCCCCTTGCTCCGTGTCCAGCGACCTTCTCCCTGCTCTTGACTCACAGCCATGCTTGGCATTGTAGACTGCTGCATACTCATATCTTGCTTCCTCTGTTTACAGCAATTGACCCCATATTTCTCCCTTCTCTCTGCTCGATCGCATGCAAAACATAATAACTCCCTAATCCGCCACCCTTTCTTCTTAAAGCTTTGTGTCCGCCTGTCGCCTTCATTCACACTTGCCTCATCTGCTGGGTCATGACTCCACTCAATATTCTTATTGTTAGAATACTTTACAGAACTATAAATTAATATCCACTATATTCAATATCCTTTAGAATAGACTACTCTTAGCTTAGTTAATTAGGTATTAAAAATTTTGCATCTTCCAGCGTTTTTGAAAGTGTTTCCTCTATCCCCTCTTTCACAATAATGAACAATGAGAATGAAAAGGTTATTCTTTAAAGACAAATGGTACATGATCAACTTGCAAGATCATCCCTTTTTTTTAATATGGACCATTTAAGGAAGAGATGAAATGTTTGTCTAATAAAATTTTGAAAAGAATTGGAATCAAAAGATGAGTTATTAATGACGTTTTTAAATAAAGTGTATGAAATCATTTTACATTGGATGATTTTTTTGGTTGTCAAATTTTAAATATTATTTTTTAATATTTAAATTACGAAAAATATTTATTAAAATAAGTCAAAAGTTTGGAGTTTAATGGAAGTTTGTATTTTATTTTTTTTAAATAGTTTTTTATTATATATATAATAATCATTTATTTATAAATAATATATTTAATTATTTAATTTTATATTATTATTATTATTTGAAATAAAAATATGAATATCATGGTTTTATGCTATGGTTACCAACTATTATTATGAGTGTCATGCAATATCGATAATATTTGGTTGCAAGTTACATAACTACTTTAATCTGGATTATTTCTACTTCTTAACACTTCAATACTTAGTCAATTTTTCAATTTTGATATTTTTGTTCAATTATAATAGTCAAGCAACAGAAATAAAGCTTCAATTCATTCACTTCATAAACAATCAACGATATTCTAAATTCAACAATGTGCAATGAACAAAAATAGTAAGCCAAGTATAACCAGTGGGAGGGTGAACTCCCAACAATTCCCCAAAACTTCTTTTATTAATCTTTAAGTCTACAAATATATTATAACAACAATTATAACTAAGGTTGGGCCAAACCCCAAAGGTTCGCTACAACAACACTTGGACAACCAAAATTTATGCAACACTTATGCTCACACCTCAACAATACAAATGTTTCCTTACAACCAAGCAAGGGCCCCTTGATCCTCGCTCTACCCATAGCAACCCAACAAAAAATTTGATGCACGACTACCCAACTCGCCCTAGGCGAGCGCATGCCCCTACACCTCTTTCCTGTTTTCTACCTCTACCCATTTTTTTCCTCATAAATTTTGAAATATCACATACCTTCACCCCCTGTTATGCCAACTTGCCTTGTGATCTATTGATGCCCTTCTTCATCATACCTTTATTTATATGCATCTTAGCTCAAATATTTAGTCTAGTCAAATATGCATCGACATGTGGGTGCACTCACTTGTCTTCAACCAAGTCAATCAACGTGCCCACCCTTGCCTTGTCATGAATGCTATGTGTGTGGGCGTGCTCGCTCGTCTTGGCCGAGCTGACCAACGTGCATGTACTCACCTTGTTGTGTACGCTAAACAAAACTTGACCACGCCTACCAATTGCCTATCGTGTATGTTACGCAAGGTGCATGTTGGCGCTCGGGTGCGCTACCTTAGTGCGAGTGCGCCCGAGGGCGCATGCCACCATGGCTTGTGCCTAACGCAATGTCCAACGGGTCATTCCTTTGTCTTACCCACATTATCCATTTCTTGTTAGCTTGAGTGGCTAGTACATTTCGTCTTGTGTTGGGCGCCCAACGCCTCACCCTCATGTGGGAGCGCTCAGGGCATGAGGCGCATCTGTCTCGCTGATGTCCAATATGGCCAACCAGCATGGTGAACCATATATATTTTGTTCCCTTTGTTCATTTTCCTTTGTGTAGGGCATGCATGCCTTCATGCAAGCAACATGTCCCTCTACTTCATCATATTTCAAACTTCATCTCAATGGGGTGTGCTCACCTTCCTGTAGGCGTCCAATCCCACCATTTCGATTTCCAACTTGGGCATGCTAGCCTAACATCCTTCCCCACTTCAAAATGGTTGTCGTCCTCAACAACAAACCCACTTAGAAAGCTTTCTTTACCAAGTCCAACTATCACAAAATGTCATCAACTCCAATGTTGAGGAAGAACCATCCATCTCCCCTGCATGAACTCCCTGCCTTCTTCACAAGAACCTTCATCAAGACTCATGTCTTCACGTAGGAAAGGCTTCTGAATATCATGGTCGTTAGCCATAACTCATCACAATCCTCCACACAGCCCCAACTTATCGAAGGGCTCCTCCTCCAACCTAGATACATTATTCAATCACAATTTGGATAGTGCCAAAACACTGCATGTCATCATGTGAACTTCTGCTCCCATACTCTAACGCATTTCAACGCACTTGACAACCTCATGAATTGAACTAGTTGGGTGATCAGTCCAACATCGCATTCAACCCATGAGAATGCACCTCCTCATGCCTTCATCAATTGTTTCTCCAACACTTGTCACATCTTCTTCTTCAATAAACCTTCCCACTTCATGCTGTGAGGCCTCTTCCCCAAGGCCCCTTTTTTGCTGTGGTGCAGTGCCTCTTGCTCTAGTATACCTAGGGGGATAATATGGGGTACAAAGGGAGGTACCCAAGGGAATAATGTAACAATGGGATGGGCCATAGTAATAAATAAGGTGGTTAACCCATATCATGTAAGGGACCACAAGTAGTTAGCAATAATGTAATAAGCCCATGGTATTAGACAGATGGTATTGAGGGAACCATGGTAATGACCGATGGTATTGTATGTATGAGGCCTATATAGAAGCTAGAGACTCCCCATTGAGAGAGGTCAAGGATTATTGTATGAATAGGCATATGGCTTGTGGAGTGTTCTCCTTCTTTAAGGAGTGAATGTATGGTGTTGCCCTACCTTAAGGGTTTGATCAATAAAGAAGCAATTCTATCTATATTCAAATCTTGTTATTTCTTGGGTTTATTTGTATTTTCATATATTTTCATATCAGATATATAACACTTACTTTCGCGAGGAACCACACTCACCCATCTTCAAATATTTAATGCATAGTAAGGGTCAGGAAGTTTCCTCCCTGACTCTTGGCTATCATCATATCATATTGATGTTGCATCCTTAAGTACTTCTACACACCATCAATCTCTTCCTTCGTGCATTCCAACTTCACAAGTCTCTCTTTGGTCAATTGGAAATAATATATGCCCATATCATATCTACAAAACTCCACTATTTCTACTGGATCTCTACATGCTTCCTTACATCCTTCGCTTTTCTTTGAAGAAGAATTTGGGCCTCCTCATTCTTCAACACTCTCTTGGTGAATACTTATGGTAGAAGTCCCCTCTTCCTTCTTCATGGCCTACGTAATGAAGTCCTTCATCTTCTTCTCCTTTGATTCTTAAGTCAAGATTCTAACTTCTTGTTGGCTTACATCTTCATGCCTAACATTCAAGTCCTTCTCATACAATATCATGGAGGAAATCATTGGGCGATACCCCAAATGACTCTTTTCATCGGTGCAATCACGATCTTCCCATTAACTAAAATCAAGAGAAAGTCTCAGTCCACCATCAACATGGTTTGAGTTGTTCTCAAAAAGTACAACCCCAATACCATGGCATGATCATCCATCTCGACTTGATCTAGGTGGATATTTGTGGCCACCCACCTATACCACCTAGACCCCCAGTCGGTTCTTGAACTTTTGGAGTTGTTTTGACCTCCTAAACGACATTTTTGTGAGGTCCACGGTAGGCTTGTAGCCATAGGTAGGGGCCTACCATAGATCCTGTAGTACTTGGAGATATATTTCCAACGAGGTATCGTATGCGCCAAACGAATATCATATGACAAAATTACGTCTTCGGGAAGTTGGATGCCTAACTAACCCCAACGTGGCCCACAAACTTTTGGTGTTCCATCTCCTAGGGTTAGGGTTTTGGTTGTTTAGGGTTTCCCTTTGTTGTTGAATAATAAAAAGGTCATCGAGCCCCATTGTAACACAGTTCAAAGGCATGTAGCTGCCACATCTCTTCTTAGAGATAAGCTACCATCGCCCGAGTTAGTTTATTTCCATTCTGGTTGTAAGCATCTTTCAGTTCTTTGATATTAATGAAATAAGATTTATTTATGCTACATCTATGTGTTTATTTTTATATATGTATTATGTTGCGTTATTTCATAACTCTAGATCACGACCACCCTTAGATCCAACCTTCCAAATCATGAACCAACCTTTACCTGCATTTCCTTAAGAATACTTATGAAAACCTTCATAGTCGAGTTAAAACCTTTGAAATCGCTTATCTCTCTTTCCATTCTGGTTTTCAACTTCAAGGATTTCACCGCCTTCTTGCTAAGGAAATTGTTCATAGCTCCTGAATCAACCAACACAACAAACTTCCTTCCACATACAGCCACCTGCACAAAACTTAGTCCCAAAACACCTTCATCCTACAAGGGTCTCATCTTGTGCCTTAATTCCATAACCTTCTTCATTGTTTCCTCAAGTGACCATCTACCTTCATCTCATTTCAGTTGCAACTTAACAATCCTCTTGAGATAATTTACTTCACCAATTGGCACACTTGAACAAATTGAACCTGGTTAAACTTTGGCAGACTTCATTCCACCACAACTCACATTTTCCAACTATTGTCTCATCGCACTTACTTGGTATTCAACTTCCTAAGTTTTCACTAAGATGCCATCGTTCACCTTTCTTTATCCATGGTCTATTAAAACAACCTCGGGTTAAAAGTTCATGTAATAAAGAAAAAAATAAGACCAAGGTCACAGGACACGTATTCCAAGTTGAATGTTGGGCAAAACATTCTAGTGGATGTTCATTTCGGTTTATGGCTAATGGAAATTGGAAAAGGAATTGGCAATGGCAAAGAAGCATTAATTAACATTTTATTTATTCAAATAAAGGATAGGAGAAAAGGGAGATGAAATGTCACAATTTTGCATGAGAAGGAAATTGAATGAAAATAGAGGAAATTGAAGAAATAGAGGCCTCAATAATAAAAAGGCTTCTGAGGATCAGTTGGTACCTTTTGTCAATACATTTTTGAATCTTTCTGTGGGTGTCCAAGTATGAATCATGCAATTCACCCAATCCATATTTAATTTTCAACCCAGGGTTCTACCAGTTGTTTCAAGACTATCGTGCACTATATGTGCAAGCCACAGTTTCCCTACCTAGCATTGAAAATGAACTATAAATTCATCAATATGTAACAACAAGCAATACTGTAACAACGAATAAGAGTAACAACAAGTAATAATTGTAACAACAACAAGAATAACAACAATAAGAAATCGCAACAACGCACTGATAAACATTCACAACAATAACAAACTCACAAAAATAAACCTAATACACATCTAATCCAGCAACACCTGGTCAAGGGAGTGGGCCCAACTCCCTTATCAGGGCTATGGCGAGATCAATGAATCATGATATGCTCAGAAGATCAACTTGTCATTAATAAAACAAATATTATAAGTATGTTGTTATAGACTCAAAATTAGAGTATTTCTCTTGTAACCTTAACGACTCTTAACAACGGTGGCTTTCACAGCCCACAACTCTACTTTATACAATTTGTCAATAATACAACTCCTAGAATTACGAAATTGTTTGTATTTAATTACATGGTGGTTTTCAGAATGAAACAAAATGTTAAAAGATAGCAGTGTGTCAATAAAAATATCGATTCACCATTGCAGCCAGTATTCAAGGATAGTGTTGCTAGCTTTGATAGCATCGTTAAGTGAATCACGGTCCTAGTCATTCTCTCTTTAAATCTATAGAAATAATTGAATTAGCAAGCCACTTAGGTAATAATCCCCTACAACTATGCTTCATTGACCAATAATCCATAAAAACATGACGAGAGGTATACCTGTGCGTTTTAGAGATCGATTAACCACTATCGGCGTGAAATGGATAAAAAGAACAGGGTAAAAGGGTGAGTAAAAGTATGCAAATATAGCCACCAACATCTCCCCCCAACTGGCCTTACTGCATGTCCTCATGCAGTTCGTCGCCTGTGCAAGTCTGGGTTAGAGCTGCGATGATCAACGTGAAGTTATACAAGATTGTATTTTGCAGACATCTATGTTCCCAAAGGCTTATACCCATCTATCTGGATGACTTCTTTCCACCAATCCTCGCCCACCTCGTAAGTTGGAGTGTACTGATCATCTGGTAGCCAAATGATGGAAAATCAGAACTTGAAACCCATCCATCGAACATCACGAAGCCGCATGCATGTAATACACTAGAGTACCCTGTTTAGAGCCCAAGCAAAATTGGGGGCCCCAAAAGTCTCACGTATCCTAACAGATGATGACGAGAGCATCCACTATTTCTAGCAAATGTCGCAGGCCTCCTCCTGACATGTGAAGATATGTTTTGTGCATATATCAACGCACCATTACTGAGTTTCCAACATCTATTCTTTCCATCCCTCGATCCCCAAGAGGGTTTCGTGTCTGTTGTAAACATTCACAGACTGACAATTCTCCATCTGAATGACAAGTGGCCTATTTGCGCGATTTTCTTCAAACATGTCAAAGGCCTTTCTCCATTTAACCTGGTTGACTGTATAGGAGGTAAAGGCTCTCAGTTGAATGTCTCCTACATATGGCACTAGGTTAAATGATTGATCATTGCCCATGAAGTAGTCATGCATGTACAACTCACACATCAAATGTTGATCCAAAATATTGTGGCATCTCATGATGCACAAAAACTGCATTGAATCTTGCATCTCATGACTGAGCTCCTGGTGGACACTGTCTAAACAAAATAATAGATATTGTTCATGGAGTAATAGGGTGTAGCTATGAGCAGGGGGCCGACAAGCCATTTCCTACTATGCTAAGGCAAACATCTCTTCCTTATCAGCCTTTAATAGGTTCACCTGTTCTTCCAGTCCCTCAATTCACTTGTACTATTTATCTTGCTTCCGCTTTTCCTTTTCTATCTTTTCTATGTAGCTGGAGACTATTTTCGTAGTTTTTTCGTGAGATTTCCTTATTCCTTCCCAGTGTGCTTCTAAATGAATAGTTCCTAGTTAAAAGTAAGCTATTGTAGCTTGCCACTTCTGAATTTCTGCAAACATGACAAACTCTCGCGCCTCGATGATCCAAAATGGGTTTTGGATAGGCTCCTAAGTCTAAGTGTTCCTCACAGAGGAAAATGAAAGTCCAAGGAAGTTCCTAGACATATTCCCATTGTAGAGATCTTTTCATTTTGAATCTATTGCAACTTGAATGGGTAAAAATGGACTTAGGATGCAGAAGTTATCGCTCAAAGAATATGCTCTTTATTCCTTAGAAAAAGAGGCAAAATCCCCCAAAAATGAGCAAAAACCCTTATAAAGGGAAATCGCATTAGACGAGGGAAAAAGTGCTTAAGTGGAAAGGGGAGAAACCCCCGATCACCGATCCCCAAAATATCAGATCGGACGCAGACACACATGCGATATCAGGACCCTGGATCTGGCGATTTCGATCATGTGATACACCAATCGCCGACGATCAGATCGGCGAATTAGAATCGGCGATGCACAGAACCCCAGGCCAAGTGACATTGCGATCGCTGAAATTGGCGATCGACGATCGACAACCGCCGATGCCAATAAAAATACCGGACCCAATAAGTTTTCAAAACCTGACTGTATAAAATTTCAGGTCCAGGAATTCGGATTTTCACGTATTTCCTGTGTATTTGGGATTTTACCCAAAACACATATGCGATGCGATAAGCAATTGAAACGTACCCGAAAGGGTTTGAAAATGACGCTGCATAATTATTTCAAGTCCGCCATAAAGCCATTTTGTGATATTTTTAGTCAATTTAATGTATTTTTATAAATATAAAGGAAAAAGCCCCCAAAGCGATAAAGGCGGACTCGAAGGGGAAATAAAGGCGCGATTAATGAAATTTGAGTTCCATAGGCGGGATTTCAGGTGGGCCTTAGGTGGAAAGCGATTTTAGGCTGGCTCTGCCCGATCCCATACAGTGAATGACACGTGGTTGGCGGAGGAGACAGGAAAACCACCTTTTCAAGTGGGTAACCTCTATATTCCTAGGCCACCCAAGATCACATATGGACAATTGAACCAAAGATCTCGTAGATCGACGGTAGGGATTGAACTAGCACCCAAAGGTGGACCCAAAAGTAATATAGGGCGGAATTAATGGTTTGTGAAGTTCGATAAATAGTAGATTGGTGAATTCTCCCGTGTTTACAGTGTTTCTCTGTGTAAACAGGAAACGACTATTTCTAAGGATTTCAAGTGTTGATGATACTTCCACTACAAAATAGGTGGCCACCTTCCCTGGAATCGTTAACAAATGATTTTTAAACACTCAGAAGGGGATTTGAGCAGACAGAGGCTGGGAGCCGAAGAGCCCGAAGGGGAAAACAAACCGACCAACGCCAATTGTCTTAAAAAGCCACATAATGATAGAATGAAGAGGAGGAGGAAGAAGCTAGCAGGAGGCTAAGCCAAAGCAGGAAGCTAAGGAAAAAGAGAGCAGCGCAGAAAGGGAAGGCAAAGAGAATGCAGAGCTAATGCGAATAGCAAGCGAGTGGAGTCACTTAGAAGAGAAGTGAAAAGCTCGAGAGCTCTCATTTGTAGAGAGCTAGATCCAGAAAGCTGAGAGCTTCAGAGCCAGGGAGAGATGGTGTTCTGAGCCTATTGTTCCTGTGTAAAACAGTGGAGTTGAGCCAAGAGCTTGTAAAAGGACTTTTCCATAATCCCAGAGAGCCTAGTCGAGTTGACTAGACCTCAAGGAGATGTAGCCCAAAAGTTTTGGGTGAACTCCAAATTAACATTGTTGTTTTGTGTGTGTTTTATTGTTGCATTGTATCTATTGTTTAGTTGCTGCTATTTGCTTTATATCAGTTTAAGCAAATCAATTTATAGTGCCTGAACAATTTAAAACAAACATAAGCATACACTATATTGTCAAGAATATTATCAATTCCACATTGGTTAATCAATAAGACTTGGGAATATTTAAAGTTTTGGAAGTGGGAGAGGTTCTTGTAAGTTTAGACAAGAAGCCTAAGTGCCCCATTTTCAGATCAGGTGGTATCAGAGCCTATGTTTCGTTAACCCCACCTTCAAAGAAGGTTATATTAGAATGCTGATTGAAAGAGAAAATATTGCTTGTCTAAAAGGTGTTTAAACAGTCAGAGGTTGATTGTATGCTTGTTTGTAGACTGACTATTTTTTTAGTTGCGGAAGTGAAGGGAAAGCTATTAATAGCTCAGTCTAGGAAGGACAAGAAGGAAGAAGGGCTGAAGCCATTCTTCTATCCCAAAGGACCTCAAGGCAGTCCTTAAAGCACAAGAGGTTTGTTGCAAAAGGTTGCTTAAATAAGCTCTTTATTAATCTTGTTTGAAGTTCTTTTGTTCATTGGTATAATGACAACTTCTATAAGTGAATCCTCAAATTCATGCTTCATCACAAGACTCTATGATGGAGACTTGAAACAAGACTTGTTCATCATGATGGACAAGGTGAGAGAAATGTATGAGGATGGAAGGAAGAGCAGCATACTTATAGAGCAGATGAATTCCATGAAGGAAGAGAAGCAATTGCTTTCCGACAGACTGCTAGAAATGGAAAGGCAACTTCATATTGCAAATATGAACCTGAAAAGGATGCATGAGTTGGAGTCACGGCTCTTTGTTTCCAAAGAAGCCTTGGTCAAGTATCAGCTTGAAGAAGAGGTAAACCATTCCAGTTTGTCTTCAAATTCTTCTAATAATGCTTATATTGGTTCTTTTTAAAAACATACTAGAAGCATAGGTTCCAAGCTAATGTCCAAGATGGGCTATGAAGGAAAGGGCTTGGGAAAGCATGCACAAGTTATCGTTGAACCAATAATGGTTGAGGAAAGGCCTAAGTATTTGGGTCTTGGCTATGGACAAGCTTATGGAGAAAGTTACAAAGTTGCCATGAAGACCATTAAAACAACTCCAAGAAGGAGTTGCATTGCAGGTCTTCAAGAGTGTGAAGGTTGTATTCAGGAGGAATGCAATAGCTTGAAACATCATTTGTAGGATGCAGGTGTTCAGAAGCACACACTTGAACCAAAGAGTTGGGGAGACTCTAACAGTCTTGAAGAGATTGATGGGGTTCCAAAGAGAGCCACTTCTTCATTTGCTTTAGGTCCTCCTCATGAAGGCAATAAAGGTGAAAGAGAAAGGTATCAATCTGGTTCTAAACATTTTCCTTTTGATTACGCAAAGCATGATAAATTTCCACATATGTATGGGAAAATAATTGCATGTTCCTTTTGTGGTTTGAATAGCCATCATGTTTCTAGATGTTGGAAGAGAATGGCCACATATAGGAAACTTTTAAAGGAAAAGAAGCAAAAAGCCAAAGGTCCATTGGACAAGGCAAATCATGCTGTCAAGAGGATGCACAAGTCTTGCACTTATTGCCATAAGCAAGGGCATCTTGCTGAAAGGTGTTGGACTCTAAATCCAACAATGCTTCCACAAAAGCTAAGGAAGGTGGAAAGAGAAGATGACAGAAATGGAAATGAAGTTTCCATGAATGATGTGTCTAAGGGTGATTCACATGTTGATGCTGATGTGTGGACAAAGGAAAGACCTTTGAACTGGATTGGTAAGAAATGGTTAGAGATATTTTCCAATTAAGATTGCTTGTTATTGATGCATCTAGTTGCATTTCTTTGTTAATGAGATGCAAGTTGCAGGTTCTTACCAAGAAGGTGAATGGAAAAGTTGAGTAGGAGAATCACTTTATTGCTGCAACATTATACTTCATTTCAGCTTCGAAAGTACAATGTACTTAAGTGAAAGTTGAAGGATGAAATGCATGCATGAGCATGATGTGCATGGACACAGGGATGTTGATGTTTTCCTTGTTTTGAACATGTATGTGTAATTAACTTGTAGGCTTAATTTCTTTGACATGCATGTGATGCAATATTGACTTGGGAAAAGTTGACTTGGTCTCCAAGATGGAGATAGTGATGAAATGCTTCATCTTTTGAAAAGAGTCCTAATGGTTTTTTCCTACATTCTTGACTTGAAGAGTCATTTGTTTTAAGACATGTTTTATAGGTGTTAAACACACATGGACAGCAAAGAATAGGAAAGATAAATCAGTGAGTTCATTTTTTTTATTAACATCAGATATACATTTATAGTACAATGTGTGACTCTTGGGTTTCAGATCCCAAGGTCTCTTGGACTACTTAGTCTTTTCGGCTTCCACACTAACCCTTTAGGATTAGGTGTCCAAAATTCCCCCCCTTAATCCGAAGGGTTATGTATGAGTCCAAGAAGAGAGCTGTAATACAAAATGTGCAAAAAATGCATGGCAGCACTAGGCTGAATGTGCTCTATGAAATGTTGGTAAGAAAGGGCGGTGGTTTAAGGATGACCACCAACACTGGAATGCTTAGTGCAGTTCCCGGAACTCTTCCACTGGCAAGAAACTGAAGTTTTCTGCTAGAGGAAGTGACCCTATTGTTTTAAAGAGGGAAACCTTCAACCATAAAAGGGAGGTCTCACCCCGCATAAAAGGTAAAACTTCAACCTGAAAAGGGAAGTCTCAACCTGTGATGGTTTAAGGATAACCAACAACTCTGGAATGCTTAATGCAATTCCCGAACTCTTCCAAAATTGGCAAGAAGCTGGAGTCTTCTGCTAGAGGAAGTGTTCTTAATCTGTGATGGTTTAAGGATGACCAACAACTCTGTAATTCCTGGAACTCTTCCAAAACTGGCAAGAAGCTGGTGTCTTCTGCTAGAGGAAGTGTTCTCAATCTGTTCATAGGCATCTTTGTCTCTGGCTACAACTCTGAAACTGGTGTGGCAGGTTGTGGCTCAAGCTCGCTTGATGTGACTTTGAAGCTTGTAGATGACCATCATTTCCCCCCCTGTCAGATACAAGGTGAGAAGATGGAGAAAACTCAACTGCAAGACTATTTAATACTCTGGAACAAGTTCTGATATGTGTTTGGAATATCTTCTTGGCTGTTGATGCCCATTGCCAAGAAGCGATCCATCCAAGATGAATCTTTGTTCTTGCAGGACGTTTGTTTCTGAAGCATCTATGTGAAGAATGACTGGTTTTATGACAGTGCTTACATGGATGAAGATCAAAACAATGATCTTTCAGATGGCCAACTCGGTCACAGTGTTGGCATTTCACAATCTGTTGTTTTTGTTGTTGCTGTGGAAGAGGGGCAGATTCTGGAACAGCTGAAGCTGAACTGTCATGAGAAGCAGGTGAACTGTCATCAATGAATCCAGCACTCTGAAACTGAATGGCCTTTGAGTAGTCTGGAATATGAAAGGACAAGTCCTTGTCATATCCAAGACCAGTTCTGTGCTTGTTGTGGACAAGCTGTTCCCAAGGTCTGATGATTGGCTTGGGAAGTGCAGACTGAGTTTCTGCATCTGCATGTTCAGCTGCTGCTTTATTTGAATGAACTGTAATATTATTAACATGCTGCTGATGGGTTGCAGTCTCAATGTTCTGAACAAAAACAGGTTCAGAATGATGTATATTTTGATGTAGCTCTTCTTGTTGTAGCTGTGACTCAATCTGTAAAAAATCAATCTTTTCCTATGCATTATATAAGCATGTCTGAATTTCTGAGAGAGATCTTTTGCTGATTTGTAATGTGTCACCAACAGTAGATTGTATAAGAGTTTTCATGAACTCTAATACTTCACTGATTATGGCCATTTATGCGTTAAAAACTGATCAAAACTACTACTTAATGCAGAAAAGTAATACCCACTCACAATGTCAGCAAATGATCAGTGTGCAATATAAAGGATTACAATCAGCTCACCAAAATCTTTATGCAGTAGTGGAATCAAGGAATCAATGCACTATACTGAGTTTTAAATACAATGCCATAATTGGGGCAGCAGCAACTGCAAACTTATTTAAAACAACAGCTTCAACGTATTTCAGGCAGCATTAATCACAGTGTTTGATGCATTCAATACATCTCCACGTCAGCACACAAATAAATCAATGAGCGATATACAAAATTGATTTCTTTCTCTGCAATAGAGACTTAATGTCCAACACATACAGTGCACATATTACGAGCAATATTGGTGTATAAATGTTGCTGTTCTAAAAAAGATAGCTGAGCTGACGTGCCTTGCTGGAGAAAGAACCAATTGCTCCAAGAAAATTAATATGATCGACACACTAAACCAATCAAAAGATTGGCACAACCTTGTCACTTTTTATTCTTTCCAAATTATCTTTAAAACCTGCAAAAGTCACATGCATTGCAAGCGCTTTCCTCTGGCCCTGGCCTCGGAGACAAATATAATTTTCCAAACATGTACAAACCTCTAAACTAAATATCTGCGATGGATGGGATTCCAAATCCA
Organism: Pinus tabuliformis; assembly: GCA_031772625.1. NCBI lineage: Eukaryota > Viridiplantae > Streptophyta > Pinopsida > Pinales > Pinaceae > Pinus > Pinus tabuliformis. The sequence continues at coordinate 703,565,605 of CM062810.1, read as the reverse complement.
AATAAATAGCAAAACTCGGATAACATTCATAATAGCGGAGCCATGGAATTCGATAAAAAAAAAACACATGGATAAATCTAGCTCATTTGCTGAAGCAAGTGTGGACTCCGTATGACGTTTGTGGCTGAAGCAAGTGAGAAATATGGTGCTCTGTTGGAACCTGGAATGTCAGGCATATAAGAGGAAATTTTGTCCCTTAAACAATTAATCTCATCCTCTGCTATTTGATTACAGACTTGATGTTCTAGAGGTATAGCCTCACCAAAAAAATCATGGACCATAAGCTATGAGAGCGTTTTTCAAAGACTGAATCACGTAAGAGAGAAGTTGATTGACTTGCATTTGCATCTAGAGTGGAAAACTTAGGCCCAAAGAGGAATATCAAAGTAAACCACACAAACTACAATAAACGGGTGTAGATACCAAATTTCATTTTGTAATGGAAATGTGTGTTTCTATAAACCGAGCAATGGCAGGGTTGTAGAGACTGTTATAACCAGCTTAATCAACATAGAGAATCGTATGGAAACCAGAGCACCGAGAATATCCACTGCCAGACACACATAATTTGAGATGGAAATGACTCCCCAGAGGCCCAGTAGCATACGACATGGTCTTGGTAGCTTTAAAGATCAGACTTGAGAATCATAATAGTGGTGATAACTCAATTCTCGATGAGCTGCACAAGAGTCAGTCAATACTTCTGCATCGACTAACGAAGATGGAAGAGAAGGAGACGAAATCAATGTGAGCTAAAGGGATAATGAAGAGGCGTCCATAGAGCTCTTACTTCAATAGCGACACGGTAATGAGCAGAATTATTTAAATGGAAGTTCTGTCATCGGCCAGAGAGTCGAACGTGGCAATCTCAGGGCAGTACCCACTTTACAACCATCTGCGCTTCCGGGCTCTGCGTTTGGGTTTTTCCGGAAGCCAAGAGACCCCTTTCTATCCAAGGAGCACTCCTGCAACAAGAAGACGCGCGACACAGCAGTCGAGCTTCTCAGGAGATGGCTCGAAGCCCAGACCCACGTTTCAGATTTCGACTTCAAGAAGATCTGGAAGGGTCTCTTCTACTGCATTTGGCACGCCGACAAGCATGAAGTACAGGCCCAGCTCATCGACAAACTCGCTTCTCTGATACAATCGCTGAATTTTCGCTGAGATTTTCCTTCCGACGTCTTCGATTCCTCACGTTTGCACCGCGAAAATAAAATCGCTCGGAGCACATTCCATAAGCGAATTCGACCCGCAAATCCGAAGCAAACCACAAGCCTCCAAGCTCTTCAAATGGGGAAAGAACAAAATGTGGAACAAGAGATGGAACCTAGACCGTATTTAGCTCGAAAACCGTCCCCTGAATCGCCAAATCACGGCGCAGCCGCCAATAATCAAAGCGCTTTGTTTCTGGCGACGAAATCCTCCATTAACTTTCCTGCGATTTTGCCGGAATGCCGAGTTCCCCTTCTTCCATGCGCCAAGGTTAAACAACGTTCAAATATACCATGACCAACATTCATGGTTTATCAATGCACCGAAAAACATTCCAGGGAGACTTTGACAGAAGCCCAAATTATCAATTTCTCACAGGTTTTCTGTCAGAAATGGAAGGAACAGAGAGCGTCTCTACCGTTCGAGTTCAGGTGGTGTGGTATCATTATTTAAAATTCAGTATGCAGATTATTGTAAAGATATACGTTGCAAACCCTGCAGACCCTGCAAAGAGCAGATTTGTCAGGATAGAGAGCAGAGAGCGTATGCAGCGCTGGTGCGCCAGGGAGCAGAGGAGCAGAGGTGTGTCAGGCAAACGCTCAGGCAACGCGCTCAGAGAGCAATCAACTTATTCGGATGAATAATGCAAACGTTCCTCTGTCAAGTGAATGTCAGGCGTAGGTAAAGAATGGCACAAATTTCGCTGGGTGAAGGAGCGTTTGTGTGCAGAGAGCAGCGCATTAAATGCAGGTGGAGCAGCGCTTTTAAATGGGGCATTTATGGGCAGAGTACAGTGGTGACATAGGCGTTATAAGGCAGTTATAAGGCAGCGCCTGAAAAGAATATGGCAGAGGGCCAGCACTGCTCACAACAGAGGAATGGCAGCACTGAAATAGGTGGCTCACAGAAACAGGTGGCTCACAATGGAGCAAGGCAGGAGATCGCCTGCTCTGATACCATGTTAAACACACATGGACAGCAAAGAATAGGAAAGATAAATCAGTGAGTTCATTTTTTTTATTAACATCAGATATACATTTATAGTACAATGTGTGACTCTTGGGTTTCAGATCCCAAGGTCTCTTGGACTACTTAGTCTTTTCGGCTTCCAAACTAACCCTTTAGGATTAGGTGTCCAACAATAGGCTTGTTATCTAGTCCATCATTTGTATGCGGATGTAAGACATGGAGGTGTTCACAAGCTGTGAAATCTGTTTCTTTTGTTGAAGCAGGAGTTTAGGCCATCCAGTTGTTGCCTGTATTTTTGTTGTTGTTAAGAGTTGTTATTGACAGCTTGACAAACAAATACAAATGAAAGTTTTGTGGAGCAGATGAACTTCACATTTGTTTGAGCCACCTTGGATCAATGATCAAGGCAAAGAAGTTCAAACCACCTTCTATGACCATTTCAACAGAAGTTCTACAGGAAGGCAAGTAGGAAAGCAATTCTTCCCAGAAAAACCAACCCATCTAGGAAGGGAAGTGGTTAGAGACTTTGGTTCAGGGGCACTATGCAAGGCAAGCATGTGGAGGTTGAAAGAAGAGGGTGTTGTTACTCTCAGGTACTGTTCAGATCAGTATATCAGTCTTTTGGAGACCAAAAGTTCTTTTAGTGGGAAGGTGTGATCCAAAATGGGTTTTGGATAGGCTCCTAAGTCTAAGTGTTCCTCATAGAGGAAAATGAAAGTCCAAGGAAGTTCCTGGACATAGCCCCATTGCAGATATCTTTTCATTCTGAATTTACTACAACTTGAATGGGAAAAAATGGACTTAGGATGCAGAAGTTATCACTCAAAGAAGATGTCCTTTGTTCCTTAGAAAAAGAGGCAAAATCCCCTAAAAATGAAAAAAACCCTTATAAAGGGAAATCGCATCGGACCAGGGCAAAAGCGCGGACTTAAGCGGAAAGGGGAGAAACCCCTGATCGTCGATCCCCGACATATTGAATCGAAGGCAGACGCACATGCGATATCAAGACCCTAGATTTGGTGATTGTGATCATGCGATACACCGATTGCCGACGATCAGATCGGCGAATCAGCATCGGCGATGCACAGAACCCCAAGCCGAGCGACATTGCAATCGCCAAAATCAGCAATCGGCGATTTCGACGATCGACGACCCCCGATGCCAATAAAAAGACTGGGCCTGATAAGTTTTCAAAGCCTGATTGTATAAAATTTCAGGTCCGAGAATTCGTATTTTCACGTATTTCCTGTCTATTTGGGATTTTACCCAAAATAGATGCGATAAGCGATGAAACCGGACCCGAAAGGGTTTGAAAATGACGCTACATAATTATTTCAAGTCCGCCATAAAGCCATTTTGTGGTATTTTCAATCAATTAAATGTATTTTTATAAATATAAAGGGAAAAGCCCCTAAAGCGATAAAGGCAGACCTGAAGGGGAAATAAAGGTGCGATTAATGAAATTTGAGTTCCATAGGCGGGATTTTGGGCGGGCCTTAGGCGAAAAGCGATTTTGGGCTATCTCCGCCCGATCCCATACAGTGAATGACGCGTGGCTGGCAGAGGAGAGAGGAAAACCGCCTTTTCGGGGGGATAACTTTCGTATTCCTAGGCCGCCCGAGATCGCATATGGGCCATTGGATCAGAGATCTCGTAGATCGACGGTGGGGACTGCACTAGCGCCCAAAGGTGGACCCGAAAGGGATCTAGGGCAGAATTAATGGTTTGTGAAGTCTGATAAACGACAGACTAGCGAAATTTCCCGTGTTGATAGTGTTTCTCTGTGTAAACAGGAACAACTATTTATAAGGATTTCAAGCTTCAATGATCCTTCCGCTACAAAAAAGGTGGCCACCTTCCCTAGTAGCGTTAACAAATGATTGTTAAAGGCTCAGAAGGGGATTTGAGCAGACAAAGGTCAGGAGCCGAAGAGCCCAAACGGGAAAACAAATTGACCAACACCTATTGGCTTAAAAAGCCACATAATGACAAAATGAATAGGAGGAGGAAGAAGCTAGTAGGAAGCTAAGGCGAAAGAGAGCAACGCAAAAAGGGAAGGCAAAGAGAATACAAAGCTAATGCACAGAGCATCCAAGTGGAGTCACTTGGAAGACAAGTGAAAAGTCCGAGATCTGTCATTTGCAGAGAGCTAGAGCCAGAAAGCCGAGAGCTTCAAAGCCAAGAAAAGATGGTGGTTTGAGCCCATTGCTCCTGTGTAAAACTATGGAGTTGAGCCAAGAGCTTGTAAAAGGGCTTTGCCATAATCCCAGAGAGCCTAGTCGAATTGACTAGAGCTCAAGGAGATGTAGCCCAAGAGTTTTGGGTGAACTCCAAATTAATATTGTTGTTCTATGTGTGTTTTATTGCTACATTGTCTATGTTGTTTCAATTGCTACTATTTGCTTTATATCAGTTTAAGCAAATCAATTTACAGCACCTGAACAGTTTAAAACAAACAAACAAACATAAGTATATATTATATTGTCAAGCATATTATCAATTCCACATTGGTTAATCAATAAGTCTTGGGAATATTTAAAGCTTTGGAAGTGGGAGAGGTTCTTGTAAGTTTAGACAAGGAGCCTAAGTGCCCCATTTTCAGATCACTCGATCATATGTAAAAATGACTCTGTCTGTGTAGCCACTGAAGTCGTTGGCCTGTCTTCGATTTGTGTTGCCACTGAAACAATTTTAGGCCGGGGCTTCGCAGCGTTTATCTTGTGCATTATCACTTTTCTTCGTAAGCATCACATCAGTTTCCTCAATTTCATGGTTTCTATTTTCAACTGCATATTCTCTCTGAATTGTGTCTCATATATTTCCTTAAGAGGGGGTCTCCTTTTCACACATTTCTCGATAAACTCTTGTTTCACAACTACTTCTTCCACAGGTCTCACAGCTGAACCAGGGCCTAGCGGGTTGACGTTGACAAAATTGTCAAACGGTTCTTGTTTTACACTAATTTATTCCGTTTGCTCCTTGACTTTGGGAACAACCCCACCATCTCCTTCTTGAGGTCTCAGGACCTCTACGTCTTCCCTCTACGACTCTGGATTCACTACAGGGTCTTGTGGGGTAGTGTCTTTGACACCCTCCTCTTGTAGTTTCTCTGCTAACCGTCCTCTTCCACCTATACAAGAATAGTTCCTAGCCCTTGCGGGTTAGTTTTGTCAGCAACATCCTCTTCCATTTGCTCAGGAATAGTTTCTAACCCTTGTGAGTTAGTCTTACCAACAACACCCTCCTCCACCTGCTCAGGAAAGATTTCTAACCCTTCCGGGTTAGTCTTACCAACAACTTTCTCTTCCATCTTCTTATGAATGGTTTATAACCCTTGCGGGTTAGTGTTATCGACAAAATCCTCCTCCATCTGCTCAGAAATGGCAACGGATCCTCTGTTAAAGCTCATCAATGCATTGGGTTCCAAAAGCGATGCAAAAACTATAGACTGGTTATTGAATAAAGCACAGCCCAACGTTACTGCAGCAAAAATGAATGGATTCAATCTCCATAAACCTCCCAGGTTATCATCTACCATGAACATCCCTCCACAGTTTCCACCCAAACAATTGGATACACCAAGAAAGAAAACCCAATTTAACAATTTTAATGCAGAACGCCATCACAAATTCCAAAGCACTGGCCAACCGTTTGTAGAAAACCAGCAACAAATTCGATTTCACAGTGATTGTAGTGGGCACCAAGCAGAGTACCAGAGTTTAAATGGGAATGGAGACCTTTCTAATCAGTTTGAGGGCTTTAAAAGAAGAAGAATGGAGGCAGGGTACAACAATTATGGTGGAAACCCATTACAAAGACAACATCGTAGTTGGCGGCAGGAAAGTCAGGCAAGAACCCACATTGAAATAGCCACAGCTAATCCTGCTCAAGATTTCAGTCAGAACCCGATTAATGGGGATGATGTGGGAGGCGCACTGGGATTCGAACGTCCGACATACTCGGCAGGGATGCCCCTTGAGATACATGCGCAGAATAAATTTCCTGATCCAAAATCTCCTCTGGATTATTATTTTTCCAACCAGAACCAATTTGAAAATATTCATGCCCAGAACTAGAACCAAAACCAATTTGTTAATATTCATGAACAGAACTAGAATCAGAACCAATTTGTCAATATTGATGATCATAACCAGAATCAATTTATGAATATTCTTGATCATGGCATGAACCAATTTGTCAATATTGATGGCCAGAATGAAGGTGGAATTCAAGCTGAAGGAAATTATGAAGGCTATGCAGAATCGTCACTGTCAAATGAAGATCAAGGAATTGCAGGTACTGTCAATGGGGATGTTTTCATTATTGTGCAAGATTTAAATTTTTCAAGGATTTTTATTTAGTTATCAATTATCTCGAGGTGATAGTTAAACATGTAGTTGCACTTTGTTAACCACACAAGTTTACAAAACCAAATCTTTTTAGTCATGATTCGGTTACCATTTTATAAGAAAATATTTGTATTATAATCTTTATTTTATCTAATCTAATTAATGAAAGTATTATGCAAAGGTGTAAATGACAATTGCAATAAACTAAATTCTAACTAAGAAGAAAGAGAATAAGAATTAGAAATATAATCAGTAATATTAGAATAGTTCAACATTGTTATTGGAATTGAATTTGAATTGAAATGGTGTAACACCTTAATGAAATTGTGAAATAATATGATGGCTAAGAAAATTTGATTGTTACAAAACTAATAATTGAAATTGTGAAAAAACATGATGGCTAAGAAAACTTGATTGTTACAAAACCAATAACTAATTAAGTTGAGATGAAGTATGGTTAATCATATAGAAATATGAAGAATAATTTACAAACTAAAATACATGCATAATTGGAGATTTTGAGGAACTGAGATGCTCACTAATCCCATTATGTTGAGCAATTAGAGGCTCATTCTACAACCCAGTATGATGTGTAATGTTGTCCATCCGTTATCAAAGTTGAAATTTTGCTCATGTCCACCAAAATAAATAAAAAAATTAAATAACTATATAAAACATTTAAATAATAGCTCATAAAAAAATTTGCATGTGAAGAAATTAGATCTCTCTCGGCTCATTTTAAGTCCATATTTAAAATGGATCTATGTTGGTTTATTCTACAATTGCATGATAGCATAAAACAACTAATCATACACAAAATATTTCTATTATATTTTCTTCATTTATATTTTCACTATGCCTCTTAATTAAACATTGTTCTAATTTTAGTTCCACTAATATCAAATTCTATTTGAAATAAGTGCATTCCTGTGATATTCTCATTTTCTTCTATAGAGTAAACAAATACCATTAAATTTCTAATAAACTTTTTATAAAAATTAACCGAACCATAAAATATATATATATATATATATATATATATATATATATATATAATACTTATATGTTCATGATCGTTATAATACTATTAAAAAAACTAAATAAAATAACAGTTTAATAAGAATAAAACGTATAATTTAAAAATTTCCTTATCTTTTTTTCCACACACAATTTTATAAAATATTATTTAATATTTTGCTCAAATATAAAATTATTATCCTATAAACCACCACTAATAATTTATTTAATTGTGTAAAATCCACTGCATTCAATATCATTAGAATACTCCATAGAAAACTACTCTTAACTTAGTTGATTAGGTATTAAGAAATTTGCATCTATTCCAAATCTTTTGAAAATGTGTTTTCTATCTCCTTCCCTCTTACAACCATGAGAATGAGAAAGGTCTTATTTAAAGCAAAATTGTAAATGAAAAGCAAAATGCTAAATTTTCATTTACAATTTATTGGGACAAAAGAGCTACACAATCAACAACTAAATTTAAGCTCATCTTCTTTTGAATATGGATGATTTAAGGAGATGAGATGCTTATAATGAAAAATTGAAAATAATTGGAAAAAAAAAAGTTAAATCTTTCAACATTTCTAACCTTATCATCTGGAATGGTTTGACTTTTTAAATAAATGTATAAAAATTTTTTATATTTGATTTTTTTTTTCAAATTTTTAAATAATAATTGGAAAAAAAAGGTTAGATCTTTCAACATTTCTAATCTTATCATTCGTAATGATTTGACTTTTTAAATAAGTGTATAAATTTCTTTTATATTTGATTTTTTTTTCAATTTTTTAAATATTATTTTAAATATTTAAATTATGAAAAATGATTATTAAAATAAGTTAAAAGTTTCGAGTTTAATGAAAATTTATATTTTAATTTTTTTTTAAATAAATAAATAAATATATATATATATATATATATATATATATATATATATATATATTAATTTATATAATAATTATTATTATTTTATTTGAAATGGAATTATGGGAAATATCAAAATTATTTCTCACATTTTTGTAGATGGTAAATTTGGTAAACTATAACCCTAATTACCAAGTCTCACTTCAGAGGAATCAAAGAGAGTTGAATTTGTGATCAGCAACAACTAGCAACAATACCAAATAACTTCATGTCTTGCTCTAGACTAATTGAGCTAACCCTTGGAGATTTATAATACAACTTGAGTGGGTCTAATGGTTAAGAGCATGTGCTTCCTCCTAATAGGTCACAGGTTCAAAACCAGAGGGGGTAGAGTATGTATGCCTTTGTAGACCTAGCAGTCAAATTTAGATATCAGTAACAAATTAACCAAGTAACTCACTCAATCAGTATATCATAACATCTAGTTTAACTCAGTAACTCAGTAACAAATTAACCAACATCTACAGTATATCAACAACCCAATCCTATAACATCTAGTTTAACTCAGTAAATTAACCAACATCTAGTTTAACTCAGTAACTCACTCAATCAGTATATCATAACATCTAACTCAGTAACAAATTAACCAACTCTAGTTTAACTCAGTAAACCAACATCTAGTTTAACTCAGTAACTCACTCAATCAGTAACTCAGTATCTAGTTTAACTCAGTAACTCACTCAATCAGTATATCATAACATCTAACTCAACCAACTCTAGTTTAACTCAGTAACTCACTCAATCAGTATATCAACAACCCAATCCTATAACATCTAGTTTAACTCAGTAACTCAGTAACAAATCAGTCTAACTGACATCTAGTTTAACCAACATCTACAGTATATCAACAACCCAATCCTATAACATCTAGTTTAACTCAGTAAATTAACCAACATCTAGTTTAACTCAGTAACTCACTCAATCAGTATATCATAACATCTAACTCAGTATCTAGTTTAACTCAGTAACTCACTCAATCAGTATATCATAACATCTAACTCAGTAACAAATTAACCAACTCTAGTTTAACTCAGTAACTCACTCAATCAGTATATCAACAACCCAATCCTATAACATCTAGTTTAACTCAGTAACTCAGTAACAAATCAGTCTAACTGACATCTAGTTTAACCAACATCTACAGTATATCAACAACCCAATCCTATAACATCTAGTTTAACTCAGTAAATTAACCAACATCTAGTTTAACTCAGTAACTCACTCAATCAGTATATCATAACATCTAACTCAGTAACTCAGTAACAAATTAACCAACTCTAGTTTAACTCAGTAAACCAACATCTAGTTTAACTCAGTAACTCACTCAATCAGTATATCATAACATCTAACTCAGTAACTCAGTAACAAATTAACCAACTCTAGTTTAACTCAGTAACTCACTCAATCAGTATATCAACAACCCAATCCTATAACATCTAGTTTAACTCAGTAACTCAGTAACAAATCAGTCTAACTGACATCTAGTTTAACTCAGTAACTCAGTAACAAATTAACCAACATCTACAGTATATCAACAACCCAATCCTATAACATCTAGTTTAACTCAGTAAATTAACCAACATCTAGTTTAACTCAGTAACTCACTCAATCAGTATATCATAACATCTAACTCAGTAACTCAGTAACAAATTAACCAACTCTAGTTTAACTCAGTAACTCACTCAATCAGTATATCAACAACCCAATCCTATAACATCTAGTTTAACTCAGTAACTCAGTAACAAATCAGTCTAACTGCTAAACTCACTCAATCAGTATATCAACAACCCAATCCTATAACATCTAGTTTAACTCAGTAACTCAGTAACAAATCAGTCTAACTGCTAACTCAATCGCAAGGTCGACCCAATCCATCTAGTTTAACTCAGTAACAACCCAATCCTATTTATTCCTATCTAGTTTAACTCAGTAACTCAGTAACAAATTAACCAACTGCCTCGGGATAATGATGCATCCATACTATTTATTCCTTGGAAAGGTCCACCCAATCCTTGGATAATGATGCATCCATACTATAACACACACAAATAAAATTTAACATGCATATTGAAAGTGAAAATGTATAGATATACATATTTTAACCGACATATATTCATCTTTACTCTGGATCTACCAAACGCTTTATTGGTCAAAATTTCTATCTAGCAACAATTCATTACTCTTCATACTACTAACATAGATTTATGTTAGATCCCCAAACCTATCAAGGGTGGAGAGAGATCAAATCTCTTGGGATGCACATTTCTTTTAGAGTGCAAAACTTGAAGAAAAGTTTACACCTGGAGAGATTTGAAGAAAAGTTTACATCTAGAGAGATTTGATCTATCTCGATTGAAACCATCAATCAAATAAGAAATAACACACATAAATAAAATTTAACATGCATATTGAAAGTGAAAATGTATAGATGTACATATTTTAACCGGCATATATTCATCTTTACTCTAGATCTATCAAATGCCCAGAGGGATCAAATCCTTTTTCTCTATGCCAGTTCGCATATCAAGATATTTGATCAGTATCGAGTAAAGATGGATCTATGCTGGTTTTATTACCCCCTTTAAATAGGCTACATTCAATGTGAATGCCATGGGTCAATGCCATTGGTTCTCAGTACCATGTGCCATCTTTATTTTTATTAATATTAATATTAGGGTTAATAATTTTTTTTGTATGGTATTAATAATAATCTGGCCCATGGTATTTGGCCCATAGGCTTAACCTAAATAAAACCTCATTTTTCAATGTTCGTAAATATAAAGTAAATTATGGAATAAATATAAAACAATGTTTTATTTATTTACTATACCTCTCGTTTATTTATATTTTTATTAATTTAGCATATCTCTTTTATAAATATGGTATTTGGCCCATGGTATTTAGGCTCTCATGGTATTAAAATGGTATTTAGCCCATGGTATTTAGCTCATGGTATTAAAATGGTATTTGGCCCATAGGCTTCACCTAAATAAAACTTCTTTTCTGAGTCTTCTTTAAATATAAAGAGGTTTATGAATTAAATATAAAAAGAGGTTTTATTTATTTACAATACCTCTAGTTTATTTATATTTTTATTTATTTACCATATCTTTGGAGTAAGTATAAAAAGTGGCCAGTTTATTTATATTTTTATTTATTTACCATACCTATTTTTTTAGTGTTCATAAACCTCTTTATATTTTAAATTTATATTGTGTTTATACATAATAGTAATTAAATTGACTTCTAAATAGGGCTGACATTAGATTAAAAATGTTAAATGTTAAACATTACATGTTAAATGTTTACATTTACGTTTACGTTTACTTTACGTTTACATGTTTATGTGAGATCTACCCCCATACTAGACTATAGCTCTAGGCGCAATTACTTTATATCTCTTTGCATAAAGTTGATATAAAATTATGTTTTTTCTTTAAATGACTTCATACAAAACTAAATATCATTGTCTGAGTTGAGTTCACTCACAGTGTAACATAAGCCAAACTAATACTATTGATGATGGACAATATGATAGGTTTATCAAAACATAAGCAAATTTAACTACTAAGTTCATGACAACTAAATTTAACTAATAAAAGTAAAAGACATAAGCTAGGTGGCTAAACATTCCATCAAGTAATGGAGCGACTCGGGTCGGATCTTGGGTGTTAGTACCTGCTAGTGCTAGAAGTTTCAGGCCACATTGGATAAGACCTTCTACGTGATCTAGCCAAGCGTCCAAAATGGAAATACAAGAACGATAATGGCATTGAACTCGTGGAATTTCATTTAGGAAGGAGATAATGTCACTGCAATTTTCATGTTTTTCCTTCAAGACACTACCCAAGAGTGTTTTAATTTTCTAGCAAAGGATAATGAAGTTTAGATATTGGCTATGTCTCCCATGGTATGTCCATGATCGGGAACTTTGGCTACTTCAACTTGAATTTTAGAATTTTAGTATGTCGGCGATCATTGGTGGTCAAGGTTTTAAGATGGATGTTGGTTGCTGCATTTTGTGCTTGGGAATGTGACTGGACTTGGGACCTCTACTACCAAACCCCCTATGATAGCACATCCTCTATCGGGGCATGTTATGTCAGGTTAGTAGAAACCAAAGTGATGACAACCCCAAAGAATACAAAAGTTGGGGAGATCGTAGAACAGAGAATAGAGTAAAAGTTGTTGAAATATGTAATTAGGTTCAGTGTTCAGAATGGCATATGTAATCATGATTTTATGTATTTGATATAAAAAAATAAAAAGAAATTTTTGTTATTCTTGAGGCATGGGTTTCATGCTCAAGGTAAATTTATTTATAGTTCAAGCACCCATTGAGTGATTCTAGGGCTTGTCATTGAGTCTACAAGTCATATGATTCATTGTCATGTATGGAAGACCCTTTTGGGCATATTGTATCATGTCAAGAAAATTATTGTAAGCCATAAAATGTATCAAAGACCCTCCAATACCTTGTCAAACGAGCAAAATCAAGTCGGCCTACATGAAAGAACAAGTCGGCCTCATGAAGGGCTATTCAACCACCTTGTGAAGCATATATATAAGAATACATCGACCTCACTTGAAGACCATCCAATCAGCTCAAAATAAGTTTGATCTAAGAAGATAAGAAGATGAAAAAGGAAGCCTAATACAGAACAAATAAGAAGAAGGAGAAATCAAAGTTTTTGAATTGTCTTTGGACTATTATCCTTCTCATGTACGAGAGAATTAGGGCGCCTATTGTAGTAGCTAAACCAAATTGCAAGAATTGCTTAAAGAAGTCAAGTTAGGGCATACTTTACAAGCCGAGCTCCATGGAAAAAGGAATCAATTCAAGCAAAGGAAGAAATCACCATATTTCCCCAGATGTGCAAGAACCAAGGTTTTTGTAGAAGAAATTGTTAGGGTCAAAGTTGCAGAAGAAATTGTTGGGATCGAAGTTGCAAAAGAAACTATTGGGGTTGAAGTTGTAGAATAAATTGTTGGGGTTGAAGTTGTTGGAGAAGTTGTTAGCGTTGAAGTTGTTAGAGATGTTGTTGGAAGGAAAACTCACCAAGGAGGAAGGATTGAATTGGTCTTGGAGGGGTCTTTGTCAAGGTCATAAGTCTTGGAATTTTTCATTTGAAGTTCTATAAGGATAGAAGAGTTATTGTGAGTTTTCTTCTTAAGAAGAGAGATTTTGGCCTTGGTTGAAAACACACATTTTGTGTCTCCTTGTCTCATTGATCTTCATTGTTTTGTAGTTGTTTGATGATAAAGAACACTAATAATAATCAAGATAAAGAAGAAGTAAATCAATTTAAAGTAAAATTACATCATAAGAAGTTATCAAAGAAAGATGAATCACCTATTATAGCTTCCCCTATATTCCTTAACATGTTACCAGAGTTACAGTGACTACAATAAGAAAACGCAGCTTGAAAAAGATCATCCAATTGAAAAAGGATACATAAGGTCCAAGCAAACTAAGGAGCATGAAAAAGGACAATCCATCACATCACAACGGTCACATCATCATGACTCTTGGAAGAAGAAAAAATCGTTAAAAACCCTACCTTCATTGAAAGGACTCTACATTTGAAGTACCTTAGGAAGCCTCCACATTCTACATTATCATCCAAGAAGCAAGAAGAATAATTTCCATCATCAAAAGACATCAAGGTGATCTCCCTCACATTGTAGCAAAGATCACATCTCAAATATCCTCAAAGAAGATCATCAAGGAATCAATATCATCAAGAAGGCATCAAGTTTAAGATATCATCATCTAGGATCATCTTCACTTGACAATTAAATATATTTATAGTTATGTCTTAATGTACTATCAAAATGACTTCATTCTGTAAGGAACGCAACGAACTAGTAGGGTCATCAAATTTCCTTGCAGGGAAGAAGAGGATAAATTTGATCCTGATAGAGAATGAAGTTATTGAATATGTTAAGGGTTCAATCTCCAAACCATCTCAAGAGAAAGCTCAAGAACTATGAAATTATATGAAAGGGGAAATAAGGGCTCAAAGAATCCTCCTAGAATAAATCAAGGATTCACTCATCCATTATGTAGCAAAAATGGTGACACTAAAAGAAATCTATGAAAAGTTAGTAGAATTGTTTTCTGTAAGCACTACAGGGGAAGTCATATAATTGAGAACTGAATTATACAAAATGAAGGTATCAAAGGAAGAAGGAATAGGCTCACACCTTATGAAGGTATCAGAAATAAGAGATTAACTACAAGAACTAGGAGAAATAATGTCTGATAAAGGAATGACCACCATTATGCTCAATGCATTACCTGATGAATGGGTCAAATTTGTATCAAGCATATATGGAAAGAATAAATCCACTTCATCTAGTGAACTTTGGTCATTATGTAATATTGAATAAACTTAGTTGAAGGAAAAGAGCGATATTGGATCAAATGAACAAGTTCAAGCATATGATGCCAAGTCTAGGAGAAAAGGAAAGTTTGGTCCTCGGAAAAAGAAGAAGGTCAACAGGTCAAAGATACAATGCTATGAGTGTAATGAATATGGGCACTACAAAAGTAATTGGCCCAAAATCAAGAAGGAAAACAATAAGAGAAAGGAAAGAATATAAGGCCATGTTACCAAAGAAGTGGAAGAATCAGAAAAGAAGAAATCAAAGGAGGAAGTGAAAGATATCTACTATGACTTAGATAATCTCCTTCACTTAGTTATTTTTAGTTATATAGGAAGCATGACAAGTATTATAGGATGCATTATAGCAAGATAGAGATGACATCATCATAGAAGCATGGAAGGATAGCTGAAGTAGAAATTCTACATGGTTATAGCAATCATCATGATAGAAATGGAATCTCCATTGAAAACATATAAGGACAAACAAGTAGAAGTATATATGGTTGGAGGAAAGTCATCTAGAAAGATAAAATATAAAGAAATGTCATTATATATCATCATTATTAGAAGGGAGCATTTGTAGAATGAGGATCATCGAGATCATCCACTAGAATCTTTATAATAAGGTTCACCTCAACTTGAAAGAAGTAAGTGACACATTGATTGTCTACATTCCACTGTGTGTGGGATCCATTGTTTAGAAGGATGATGGTATGGTGACAAAGGAGTGTAGCATGTCAAGCTGGTTGAAGTACGTTCATCTTCAAGAAAGGAAAGGAAGCTACTAGATGGAAGTCTAGATGACCAAAAGGAGGAAGAGGTATGTATATATTTTATAAATAAAATTCATATCATCATATAGTTGTAGAAAGCATGGTTGAATTCTCTCTCTCATGAGCATGATTGAAGAAGAAGGATCTCTTCCATTATAATGATGCATGAAGGCATGTAGACAATATGCCTTTGAATCTTATACATATTGATAAGATGAAATCAACATAATATGTCCTCATATGGATTATGAGGTTGTTGAAACTTATGGTTCCTATGATGAAGGAACTATGTATAGAAATTTCTAAGGAAGAAATATGTGGAGAAAACGAGAAGATTTCGTGAAAAATGCAACTATAGTCATATAAGATAAGATATATGATCAACATCTGATAGCTAAAAGAATTAGTTATGGCATCTCCATGGAGGAAGAAGGTATGAAGACCCTATTGCGAATACTGCAAAAGAAAAGATATTGGTAATGAATGTCTTGGAGATGGGTTCATACATGTGCAGGGTTATGATGTTGCAAGAATAAAATGTCATGATTAAAGGCCATCATAAAAATGTAACTTTGATTTGATATTCATTTTTTATTTTTGTAAACATTTGGGTGGGTTGAAACAAGGCTATCAAAAGAGAGTTGTAGATGTCACCTACAACTAGTACTCTTGAGATTGGATGTAATATCCTAAAAGAAACATAACTTGGAAGAGGTAGTTGTATGAAGGAAAAGCCAGGTGTGGACTACAAGATCACTTTCTGATGAAGAAAAGGATGACATGGCTATTGGTTCAACCTTATGGTTCATTGAAGGAAAATGATGAAGAAGATGGTAGATGCCCTATGAATAATATCTAGAAGATGAAGGTTCCATGATGAGGAAGTTGAAGTTCATGACATTTAAATGAGGAGCCCTACTAGCCGCTGACAGTAACATGATCTCCACAAAAGAGCTGATAGATGATGTTGGAAATAAGTGCCTAGTTAAGAGGGAGCTTGGGCAAGTTACTAGGTGAGAAGGAACTTGGGTATATTCGTTTTATGGGAATGAGTATATCCTCCCTAGTTGAGAGGGAGAGATAGACACATCATTCTTGTCTTCATGTTATGAAGAAAGAATGGAGGATTGGGTAAGAATATGGTTTTAAATACTCTTTGAGGATGTGGTAGGGAATCCAATAGGTAAGAGTAGTCAAAGAGGAAATTCCTTGAGGATGTGTTATTCTGAGATAGGAATTGTCATAGAAGGACACCTTGTGAAAATCCAAGTGGGGTATGTGCCTTAAGAGACAATGATGATGGTGTCTATCAGTCATTGTCTCGCCAACATTGTGATTTGATATTCTAGAGAGATAGAGTTGTTAGTCAAGGCCTTGCTATGTGACAATGTTGGTTGATATGACGAGATGCAATAAGATAAGATGAAATTATAGCTTATGATATGGCTTACCAATTTGCCTCTTCTTATGATAAGTCTTCAGTATGAGAATGTCCAAGTACCCTGTATAGATTATGAATACCTCCCTATTTGAGAGGGAGTGTTGAAATATGTAACTAGGTTCACTCTTCATAATGACATATGTAATCATGATTTTATGCATTTGATGTAAAGAGAAAAATAAATTCATTATTGTGATTCTTGAGGCATGGGTTTCGTGCTCAAGGAAAATCTATTTATAGTTTAAGTACCTATTGAGTGCTTCTAGGGCTTGGCATTGATTCTACAAGTCAATTGAATCATTATCATGTATGGAAGACCCTTTTGGGTATATTGTATCATGTCATGAAAATTATTTTAAGTCATAAAATGTGTTAAAGACCCTCCAAGACCTTGTCAAACAAGAGAATCAAGTCAACCTAACTGAAAGAGAAAGTCAACATCATGAAGGGCTATTGGACCACCTTGTGAAGCCTATATATAAGAAGACATCGATCTCACTTGAAGACCATCCAATCAACTCAAAATAAATTCGATCTATGTAGATAAGAAGATGAAAAAATAAGCCTAATACCAAACAGAGAAAGTGAAGTTTTTGAATTCTCTTTAGGCTATTATCCTTCTCGCATGCAAGAGAATTAGGGCACCTATTGCGAAAACTAGATTGAATCGCAAGAATTTATAAAAGAAGTAAATTTAGGGCATACTTTACAAGCTGAGTTCCATAGAAGAAGGAATTAATTTAAGCGAAGGAGAGAAAAGGAAGAAATTGCATATTTTCCCACACGTGTAAGAACTAGGGTTTCCACAAAATAAACTTCTGGGGTCGAAGTTGCAGAAATAAACTACTAGGGTCGAAGTTGTAGAAGGAGTTGTTGGGGTCGAAGTTGCTAGAGAAGTTGTTGAAGAAGATGCTAGAAGGAAAACTCATCAAGGAGGAAGTATTGAGTTGGTCTTGGAGGGGTCTTTGTCAAGAGTCATAGGTATTGGAATTCTTCATTTGAATTTCTATAAGAGGAGAACATTTATTGTGGGTTTTCCTCTCAAGAGGAGAGGTTTTGGTCCTGGCTGACAAACTACACTTTTTGTCTCCTTGTCATTCATATTCATTGTTTGGTAGTTGTTTGATGATAGAGAAAACTAATAATAATCAAGATAAATAAGAAGCTAATCAAGTTAAAGTAAAAATACATCACAAGCAGTTATCAAAGAAAGACAGATCACCTAATCTAGTTGTCCCTATATTTCTCAACAAAAGTAAAGCTCAAGAAACCTGAGTTTCTAGAGGAGTCTAGAGAGGTTTCTTATGATATACTACCTAATGAATGGGGTAACTTTGTATCAATCATGTTTGGAAATAAGGAAGCCACTTCATTCATTGAACTTTGGTCATTGTTTAATATTGAAGAAACTTGGTTGAAGGAAAATAGTGATGTTGGATCAAATGAACAAGTTCAAGAATATGATGCCATGTCTAGGACAAAAGGACAATTTGGTCCTCAGAAAAAGAAGAAGATCGATATGTAAAAGATACAATTCTATGAGTGTAATGAATATGGGCACTACAAAAGTAATTGGCCCAAAATCAAGAAGGACAACAAGAAGAGAAAGGAAAAAAATGAATCCCATGTTACCGTGGAAGTGGAAGAATCAGAAAAGAAGAAATCAAAGAAGGAGGAAGTGAAAGATCTATACTATGACTTAGATAATCTCCTTCACTTAGTTATTTGCAGTTATATAGGAAGCATCACAAGTATGATAGGATGTATTATAGCAAGATATAGAGGACATCATCATAGAAGAATGGAAGGATAGTTGAAGTAGAAATTCTACATGGTTATAGTAGTCATCATCATAGAAATGGAATCTCCATTGAAAGCATATAATGACAACCTAGTAGAAGTATGTATGGTTGGAGGAAAGTCATATAACAAGATAAAATATAAAGAAATGTCATCATACATCATCATTATTATAAGGGAGCATTTTCAGAATGAGGATCATCGAGATCCTCCACTAGAACCTTTATAATAAGGTTCACCTCTACTTGAAAGAAGTAAGTGTCACATTGATTATCTACATTCCATTGTGTGTGGGATACATTGTTTAGAAGGATGATGGTATGGTTACAAAGGAGTGTAGCACTTAAAGTTGGTTGAAGTAATTTCATCTTCAAGAAAGGAAAGGAAGCTACTAGATGGAAGTCTAGATGGCCAAAAGGAGGAAGAGGTATGTATATATTTTATAAATAAAATTCATATCATCATATAGTTGCAGAAAGCATGGTTGAATTCTCTATCTCATAGGCATGATTGAAGAAGAAGGATCTCTTCCATTATAATGATGCATGAATGCATTTAGACAATATGCATTTAAATCTTATACATATTGATAATATGAAATCAACATAATATGACCTCATATGGAATTTGAGGTGGTTGAAAATTATGGTTCCTATGATGAAGGAACTATGTATAGAAATTTATAGGGAAGAAATATGTGGAGAAAAGGATAATAGTCCATGAAAGATGCAACTATAGTCATATAAGATAAGATATGTGATCAACATCTTATAACTAGAAGAATTAGCTATGACATCTCCATGGAGGAAGAAGGTATGAAGACCCTATTATGGATACTGCAAAAGAAAATATTTTGGCAATGAATGTCTTGGAGATGGGTTTATACATGTGTAGGATTATGTTGTTGCAAGAATAAAATGTCATGATTAAAGGCCATCATAAAAATGTAACTTTGATTTGATATTCATTTTTTATTTTTGTAAACATCTGGTTGGGTTGAAACAGGGCTACCAAAAGAGAGTTGTAGATGTCACCTACAACTAGTACTCTTGAGATTGGATGTAATATCCTAAAAGAAACGTAACTTGGAAGAGGTATTTGTATGAAGGAAAAGCCAGATGTGGACTAGAAGATCACTTTCTGATGAAGAAAATGATGACATGACTACTGGTTCAACCCTATGGTTCATTGAAGGAAAGTGATGAAGAAGATGGTCGATGCCCAATGAATAATATCTAGAAGATGAAGGCTCCATGATGAAGAAGTTTAAGTTCATGACATTTAAATGACGAGCCCTACTAGCTACTAATAGTACCATGATCTCCACCAAAGAGTTGATAGATGATGTTGGAAATAAGTCCCTAGTTAAGAGGGAGATTGGGCAAATTCCTAGGTAAGAAGGAACATAGGTATATTCCTTTATAGGAATGAGTATATCCTCCCTAGTTGATAGGGAGAGATACAAACATCATTCTTGTCTTCATGTTATGAAGAAAGAATGGAGGATTGGGTAAGAATATGGTTTCCAATACTCTTTGAGGATGTGGTAGGGAATCCAATAGGTAAGAGTAGTCAAAGAGGAAATTCCTTGAGGATGTGTTATTCCGAGATAGGAATTGTCCTAGAAGGACATACCTTGTGAAAATCCAAGTGGGGTATGTTCCTTAAGAGACAATGATGATGGTGTCTATCCGTCTTTATCTCGCCAACATTGTGATTTGATATTCTGGAGAGATAGAGTTGTTAGTCAAGGCCTTGTTATATGACAATGTTGGTTGATATGACGAGATGCAATAAGATAAGATGAAATTATAGTTTATGATATGGCCTACCAATCTGAATCTTTTTATGAGAATTCTTCAGTATGAGAATGTCCAAGTACCTTGTATAGATTATAAATATCTCCCTATTTTAAGAGGGAGTGTTGAAATATGTAACTAGGTTCACTCTTCATAATGACATATGTAATCATGATTTTATGTATTTGATGTAAAGAGAAAAATAAATTTATTATTGTGATTCTTGAGGCATGGGTTTCATGCTCAAGGTAAATATGATTTATAGTTTAAGTACCCATTAAGTGCTTCTAGGGCTTGTCATTGATTTTACAAGTCAATTGGATCATTATAATGTATGGAAGACCCCTTTGAGTATATTGTATCATGTCAAGAAAATTATTGTAAGTCATAAAATGTGTTAAAGACCCTCCAAGACCTTGCTAAACAAGAGCATCAAGTCAGCCTAACTGAAAGAGAAAGTCAGCATCATGAAGGGCTATTGGACCACCTTGTGAAGTCTATATATAAGAAGACATCGATCTCACTTGAAGACCATCCAATCAACTCAAAATAAGTTCGATCTAAGTAGATAAGAAGATGAAAAAGGAAGCCTAATACCGAACAAAGAAAGAAAAGTTTTTGAATTGTCTTTAGGCTATTATCCTTCTCACATGCAAGAGAATTAGGGCACCTATTGCAAAAACTAGATTGAATTGCAAGACTTTCTAAAAGAAGTCAAGTTAGGGCATACTTTGCAAGCTAAGTTCAATAGAAGAAGGAATTAATTTAAGAGAAGGAGAGAAAAGGAAGAAATCACCATCTTTTCCCACACATGCAAGAACTAGGGTTTCCATAGAAGAAACTAATGGGGTTGAAGTTGCAGAAGAAACTACTAGGGTTGAAGTTGCAGAAGGAGTTATTGGGGTCAAAGTTGCTAGAGAAGTTGTTGAAGAAGCTGCTAGAAGGAAAACTCATCAAGGAGGAAGGAATGAGTTGGTCTTGGAGGGGTCTTTGTCAAGGGTCAGAGGTCTTGGAATTCTTCATTTGAATTTCTATAAGAGGATAACATTTATTGTTGGTTTTCCTCTCAAGAGGAGAGGTTTTGGCCATGGTTGACAACCTACACTTTTTGTCTCCTTGTCTCGTTGATCTTCATTATTTGGTAGTTGTTTGATGATAGAGAAAACTAATAATAATCAAGAGAAAGAAGAAGTTATTCAAGTTAAAGTAAAAATACATCACAAGCAGTTATCAAAGAAAGACAGATCACCTAATCTAGTTGTCCCTAGATTTCTCAACAAAAGTAAAGCTCAAGAAACCCTGTGTTGCTAGAGGAGTCTAGAGAAATTTCTTGTTATATACTACCCTATGAATGGGGAAAATCTGTATCAATCATATGTGGAAAGAAGGAAGCCACTTCATTCAGTGAACTTTGGTCATTATTTAATATTGAAGAAACTTGGTTGAAGGAAAATAGTGATGTTGGATCAAATGAACAAGTTCAAGAATATGATGCCATGTCTAGGACAAAAGGACAGTTTGGTCCTCAGAAAAAGAAGAAGATCAATATGTAAAAGATACAATTCTATGAGTGTAATGAATATGGGCACTACAAAAGTAATTGGCCCAAAATCAAGAAGGAAAACAAGAAGAGAAAGGAAAGAATATAAGCCCATGTTACCGAAGAAGTGGAAGAATCAGAAAAGAAGAAATCAAAGGAGGAAGTGAAAGATATCTACTATGAATTAGATAATCTCCTTCACTTAGTTATTTTTAGTTATATAGGAAGCATGACAATTATTATACGATGAATTATAGCAAGATAGAGATGACATCATCATAGAAGCATGGAAGGATAGCTGAAGTAGAAATTCTACATGGTTATAGCAGTGATCATGATAGAAATGTAATCTCCATTGAAAGCATATAAGGACAACCAAGACTCAAGTAGAAGTATGTATGGTTGGAGGAAAGTCATATAGCAAGATAAAATATAAAGAAATTTCATCATACATCATCATTATCATAATGGAGCATTTGCAGAATGAGGATCATCGAGATCCTCCACTAGAATGTTTATCATAAGGTTCACCTCTACTTGAAAGAAGTAAGTGTCTTGTTGATTGTCTACATTCCACTGTGTGTGGGATCCATTGTTTAATACGATGATGGTATGGTGAAAAAAGAGTGTAGCATGTCAAGTTGGTTTAAGTACTTCCATCTCCAATTAAGGAAAGGAAGCTACTAGATGGAAGTCTAAATGAGCAAAAGGAGGAAGAGGTATGTATATATTTTATAAATACAATTCATATCATCATATAGTTGCAGATAGCATGGCTGAATGCTCTATCTCATGAACATGATTGAAGAAGAAGGATATCTTCCATTAGAATGATGCATGAAGGCATGTAGACAATATGCCTTGAAATCTTGTACATATTGATAAGATGAAATCAACATAATATGACCTCATATGGAATATGAGGTGGTTGAAAATTGTGGTTCCTGTGATGAAGGAACTATGTATAGAAATTTCTAGGGAAGAAATGTGTGGAGAAAAGGAGAAGAGTTCATGAAATATGCAATTATAGTCATATAAGATAAGATATGTGATCAACATATGATAACTAGAAGAATTAGCTATGACATCCCCATGGAGGAAGAAGGTATGAAGACCCTATTATGGATACTGCAAAAGAAAATATCTTGGTAATGAATGTCTTGGAGATGGGTTCATACATGTGTAGGATTATGATGTTGCAAGAATAAAATGTTATGATTAAAGGCCATAACAGGGCTACAGAAAGAGAGTTGTAGATGTCATCTACAACCAGTACTCTTGAGATTGGATGTAATATCCTAAAAGAAATGTAACTTGGAAGAGGTAGTTGTATGAAGGAAAAGCCGGGTGTTGACTAGAAGATCACTTTATGATGAAGAACAGGATGACATGACTATTGGTTCAACCCTATGGTTCATTGAAGAAAGTGATGAAGAAGATGGTCGATGCCCTATGAAGAAGATATAGAAAATGAAGGCTCCATGATGAAGAAGTTGAATTTCATGACATTTAAATGAGGAGCCCTACTAGCCACCGATAGTACCATGATCTCCACCAAAGAGCTGATAGATGATGTTGAAAATAAGTCCCTAGTTAAGAGGGAGCTTGGGCAAGTTCCTAGAGAAGAAGGAACTTGGGTATATTCCTTTTATAGGAATGAGTATGTGCTCCCTAGTTGAGAGGGAGAGATATACACATAATTTTTGTCTTCATTTTATGAAGAAATAATGGAGGATTGGGTAAGAATCTGGTTCCTAATACTCTTTGAGGATGTGGTAGGGAATACAATAGGTAAGAGTAGTCCAAGAGGAAATTCCTTGAGGATGTGTTATTTCGAGATAGGAATTGTCCTAGAAGGACATACCTTGTGAGAATCCAAGTGGGGTATGTGACTTAAGAGGCAATGACGATGGTGTCTATCAGTCAATGTCTCGCCAACATTGTGATCTGATATTCTGAAGAGATAGGGTTGTTAGTCAAGCCCTTGCTATGTGACAATGTTGGTTGATATGATGAGATGCAATACGATAAGATGAAATAATAGCTTATGATATGGCTTACCAATCTAACTCTTCTTATGATAATTCTTTAGTAAGAGAATGTCCAAGTACCTTGTATAGAGTATGAATACCTCCCTAATTAAGAGGGAGTGTTGATATATGTAACTAGGTTCACTCTTCATAACGACATATGTAATCATGATTTTATGTATTTGATGTAAAGAGAAAAAGAAATTTATTATTGTGATTCTTGAGGCATGGGTTTCATGCTCAAGGAAAACTATTTATAGTTTAAGTACCCATTGAGTGCTCCTAGGGCTTGTCATTGACTCTACAAGTCAACTGAATCATTATCATGTATGGAAAACCCTTTTGGGCATATTGTATCATGTCAAGAAAATTATTGTAAGTCATAAAATGTGTTAAAGACCCTCCAGCTCTTTGTCAAATGAGAGCATCAAGTTGGCCTAACTGAAAGAGAAACTCAGCATCATGAAGGGCTATTGGACCACCTTGTGAAGCCTATGTATAAGAAGACATCAATCTCACTTGAAGACGATCCGATCAACTCAAAAGAAGTTCAATCTAAGTAGATAAGAAGACGAAAAAGGAAACCTAATACCGAACAAAGAAGAAGAAGGAGAAAGCCAAGTTTTTGAATTGTCTTTAAGCTATTATCCTTCTCACATGCAAGAGAATTAGGGCACCTATTGCAACAACTACACTGAATTGCAAGACTTTCTAAAATAAGTCAAGTTAGGGCATACTTTACAAGCTGAGTTCCATAGAAGAATGAATTAATTCTAGCAAAGGAGAGAAAAGGAATAAATCAACGTATTTTCCCACACGTGCAAGAAATAAGGTTTCTATAGAAGAAACTATAGGGATCGAATTTGTAGAAGAAACTACTAGGTTTGTAATTGCAGAGGGAGTTTTTGGGGTTAAAGTTGTTAGAGAAGTTGTTGAAGAAGTTGCTGGAAGGAAAACTCATCAAGGAGGAAGGATTGAGTTGGTCTTGGAGGGGTCTTTTTCAAGGGTCATAGGTCTTGGAATTCTTCATTTGAAGTTCTATAAGAGGAGAACATTTCTTGTGGGATTTCCTCTCAAGAGGAGAGGTTTTGGCCGTGACTCACAACCTACACTTTTTGTTTCCTTGCCTCGTTGATATTCATTGTTTGATGATAGATAACACTAATAATAATTAATAGAAAGAAGAAGCTAATCAAGTTAAAGTAAAAGTACATCACAAGCAGTTATCAAAGAAAGACAAATCACCTAATCTAGTTGTCCCTAGATTTCTCAACAAAAGTAAAGCTCAAGAAAACTTGAGTTGCTAGAGGAGTCTGGAGCAGTTTCTTGTGATATTGAGGCACCGATGAAAGAGAGGAAATGAATCATAGAAGTGTCCAATCACCACAAAGAACCAAGAATAGAAAATTTGGTGCACACAACCACTGCACTCTGAAAATTATATACCAACAACCAACATATAGAAGTCGACAATTGAAAGAGTTAAAGAAACTAGAGAGATTGGACATAGAATGAATTACCCGACATTGGATGGCCCATCAAGCTTTAACCCGTGTCACAGTGAGGCCAACCTATTTCGTATTTCTGCCCTCCCCTACTCGAATTGTTGTCATTGCTATCACCAATGTCCTAGAGGTCACCTTCATTATTGTCATTGACCTTTCCTCATAAATCCTCAACACCTAGTGCATGCATTGAACGTTAACATCGTCAGGGTCAAGAACTCCCTAAATTACCATTTTCATAGAATCATTGACATGAGAATAAGCTACCCTCTAAACCAGAGTCAAGCCCACAAAGCTTGCTACACGAAATTGAGTCATGATATTTGGGGTCAAGCCCCACAAATCATGCGTTGTGCGGGAATTGTCCCACTACGGTGAAGGGATGTCAAAGGCACACCAAATAAACACAAAGCCAAGATCACATGGCCAAGTTCCCTCAGATGGTGAATAGGTCGCCATATGATTGTGAAGGGAATGAATATATGTTTGCATGTGTGAATTAATATGGAAATTGAAATATTTTATCTATCATTAACATTAAAATATTATTTTGTATATACTTTCTAAATAACACATATTAAGTAAATAAAATAAATGACACATGTCCATTTCACTAAATTGTAATATCAATATTATGTTTAGATGTCACATGTTAATTCAATATTGAGTAATGAAAGAATTACAATCTTTCTCCCACTTAAAAAAATGAAAGTAATTATAAAGAAAATTACATTTTTTTGACTTTCAAGTACTTTATCTCTCTATATATAGTTGTTGTATAATTAAAGTGGAACTTGAAGTATTTTATTTATGGGGGACAATATTGTTTTTGTTAATATTCTTTTTAATTTGTTAATGTAAATATTATTTTATTATTTTTAAATTCAATATTATGAGACAATTTTAAAAAAATAATATAATAATAAATATAATTGAGGTAAAATAATCAATTTACATTGGTGGTTTTTGAACTCCAAGTTTTGGTAACCCATAGTTTTGGTAATGGTATTCTTATGTAAGAAGAAATATATAAATAACCAGCCTAGATTCATCTTAATTTCAGATCTACCAAACACCAAGAGAGATCAAATTTCTTGAAGTGCAAACCTCTTTTAAAGTGAATAGAGATTTGATCCCTTAATAGATTCAGAATTAAGATAAATCTAAACTATATTTAAAATAATGAAAAAATAAAAAACCCATATCAATTTTTGAAGAACAAATACTTATAAACCAACCGAAAATTACTAACAAACAAAAACATTATAAACTAATAATGTTACAAGGTACACCTATCTCTATGTAACACAGAGCCTTTGTCATTTTTTCTTTAAACCTAATATTTGAAAATACCTATAAATGTTTAGAACAGGTTTAACTCATAATGTCATTAATGGGGTTGGTGTGGATCTGCTACAGTATTTCAAGGCTGTTTGACGTACCTGGCAGAGATGCCACTTGTATAATTAACCCATTAAAACAAATTCCATATCCAAAGCTCTTTATGGATTATTATTTTTCCACTATTGACATTATGCATAAACAAAGCCAAATTCAAGTTGAAAATAATCAATCAATTTGTGAATACCAATAATTTATGAAAATTCAGGGGAATAGCCTAAATCAATTTGTGAATATTCTTGAGCAGAGGGTTAATTCCAAAATTTAGCAAAGTTCTAATTTGTTTTCTTTTAATGATATTTACATCTATATGTAACGATTTATTTCCATAAATTTACTTGGAATAGTTTTTTATATTATCCAAAAATATTGTTGTTTTTTATTTTATTTTTATATTATGGTAATAAAGTTTTTATTTAGAGATTTTTTTTGAAAGCTAAGAATTATTTTCTATATTTAGTTGTTGTAAGTATTGAGGGGTAAAATCTCTCTATTTATTTTATAAAATTTGAAAATTAAGTAGATTTGTAATTATTTTTTTTATTTAATATTTGTGTATGGTAATTATGTTTTGGAGGTGTGTTTGTTTTGGAACAAAGTTTTTATAATTTTAGTTTAATTATAAATAATTATTAAATAGATGATAAGATTTAATCACCATAATATATTTTAAAATATTTATATTAATAATTACACAAAGTTTGAGAAAACTTTATGCTTTTTCTACTCTTTTAATTAAATTAATTTTTATATGAAATGAGTTATGTTTTTTTGTGCATGTACTATTGATACGCCATGGTATTGGTCCATGATATTGTAACAAAATTTATTTGCAAGTTAATCTCGGGGAGGATATCCATAGGTAAGAACCTTGTTGCACAATCTTTTTTTAATGTATATATGTTTAACTCGTATATTAATTCATTTTATAATTAATAATAAAACTAATATTTCAAATAAATTTATAATTTAGTTAATTTTAATTATTTTTGTAATTCTAACAAGTATATAATGAATTTTGATATTTATCATACGTTGATGTTTATTTTCATTAACCAACCATTTAATTAATATAGCGATGCTAGTTTATATATACCTCATAAAAACAAAGGGATGGTTGGAAAAAATATTAAATAACTAAATGTTCACCTATTAGTTAACTTAAAATATTAGGTAAACATATGATCTGGATTCCATCATTATATTGTTTGTCATCCATCCTGATACTTTTAGAGTGGAAATACTGGAGGAATAAGCTTAGAGGACCATTTTTACGGATGTGACTTAAATTGGAAAATTGGAGCCATTTTTACGGATGTGACTTAAATTGGAAAATTGGAGCCATTTTTACGGATGTGACTTAAATTGGAAAATTGGAGTCTAAAACCTGTTGAGAGTAGTTTGAGGTATTAAAAAACATTTTTTTTGGGTTGAAACTTTGCATCTTTAACACCACTCTTTTTTTTCATGTTCTACACATAGAGACCTTTCCAACGATGTAAGAATTGCCTCAATTAGAATCTGTATTCAAAAGTTATGTCACTCAGAAGTTGACCTTTGTGTTTTGATCACCATAATTTGAGAGGGGGGGACATCAGTCCTTATTACTCATGGAAAATGGGTTAGCCATGTGATCATGATGAGAAAGACTCTATAGTAATCAATATTGTAACTCTAGTTAAGAGTTGAAGAAGTCAACCAAACCACTAGTATGATATCAGGTCGTGTAATAATTAGGCAATTAGGAGGAAAAACAATTGTTTTTTAGTGTGTTTTGTTCCATAGACAAGTAGAGTTGAGATGGATAGGGAGAGAGCATATGGAAAGGATTTGTGCACGATAGTGGCCCACGGTCCACAAGCCTTACTTCTTTGTACTTGTGGTCATTTCCTATTTACAAAAAGAGAGGAGAGAAACCTAACCTTCCAATTGAGTTTTCTCTCAAAAGAGTTTTCCCCATATATCTTGTGCCAATTTTGGTTTGTGAGATTTTATTTTGTTGTGTCCTATTTTATGCATAGTCATAATTTGTATGCATACACAATAAACGACAACTAACATATCCAAAAATCTAAGGAGAAATAAACATTTAATGTAGATTTCATATTTTCTAATATATTTGAGTAGAGCTGATGTGAGGAATAGCCCAGTGAATAGCCACAATAATTTATGGAACAATATATTTTATTTATTATTTTAAAAATTTATTTTTTTATATCATTCTATTAGTGGAGAGAATTTGAGCCTTTTTCTATAGTGGCCACTGAAAAACGACCCCTCAATTCCCAAAAAAAAAAACAAACACAAAAAACATACTAAAATAATTTTTTTTGAAAAATCATAATTACAATAAATCCTTCAATTAAACAACTAACCACAAAACAAATAAATAGATTTCAAAATAGTATATATATATATATATATATATATATATATATATATATATATATATATATATATATATATATATATATATATATATATATATATATATATATATATATATATATATACACTTACTATTGTAAAACGTAATAGTATTACTATTGCTATTACTATTACTATTACTATTGTAAAACTTTTGAG
Organism: Pinus tabuliformis; assembly: GCA_031772625.1. Classification (NCBI taxonomy): domain Eukaryota; kingdom Viridiplantae; phylum Streptophyta; class Pinopsida; order Pinales; family Pinaceae; genus Pinus; species Pinus tabuliformis. The sequence continues at coordinate 703,535,867 of CM062810.1, read as the reverse complement.
TATCATGTAAAATATTTGATCATACTTAAACTAATGCAAATTCAAAAACACATATAGCATATTGAAGACAAGTATAATAAATTATAATTTTTTCATTTTCAATCTGATAAATATTTTATCTTCAATTTGATAAATATTTTCTCTTCAAGTTTCCCTTCATTCCCTTTGCAAAAGTCTATTCATCATTCTATTCATTCTCTACATTTCTCAAAGATGAATATGAATGTAGATGAATACCAAAAAATGTACATTGTGATTTCAAACCTCCTTCATCACTTGGTATCGGACAATAGAACCCAACTCTGGTCAACTCTTCTGATCCCTAATGGTTATGGGTTGTCTTATGATTTTAGGATTTTTTTTGGTTTCACCGGTCATGTTGGCTATGCTTAGTTTTTGGTTGTTTCCTTCTGGGCAACAAATTCAGTAGGAGTGAGGCTAGAAGAATTTTTAGGAACTACATGCAACGATGTAATATTTTTGATTTAATAAAATCCCTATTGAATTCTAGAGATTGAAAAATATGTCGAACATTCTCCAAAACATAGAACATATAGACTATGGCATTAACAATCTAAACATAAAAAAATTGTTTGATTATGTTAAGGCCTTCATACCTTGCAAGAAGATAACGTCATATAATTGCAAGGATATAGTGACTTTCGTAATTTAAAATAAAAATAAAATTAATATTATAAAATTTGAAAAAATGTCTTTGAAAAAGAATAATATTATGTTGTTGTTGTTATGATTATTATTATTGAAATTCAATAGATACTCAACACATGCACAAATATTTATATTATATTTTACATAAAACAAAAATAACATATCACCAAATTTTGCATAGTATACACAAATTCTATAAATAAAAATTATATATTTTTTTATCTTTTGATATCATATTTAAATTTATTGTAAAAAGACTTTGAATCATCCCTCTAAATTAACATATTTCTATTTTTCCATATTTACATTATCACTCACACATCATGAAAGACCATTAAATTACACTTAGCTTCAACTCAAATAATGACTTGATGTATATTATTATTAATCTTAATCTTAAAATTATATTTATATAAATTATTCCATGTATAATGTTTATATTATAATTTAAAATATTTTATACAATCTAAACCTCCAGAAACCCACAACTATAAATTAGAAATAATATAAAATTTAACTTATAGTTTGGCAAAAACTAAAATAAAAATCTTATACCTAATCCCTAAAATATGGCACATATTCAAAAAAAAATTATTCACATATGAAACATAACCCTATTCCTTAGAATCTTATCTGAAACATTTCTAATTTAATCTCACGGAGCAAGACAACGGAAAAAGTTGGTTACTTAGGCGGTGCCGCACCCGGCCAATTTAAGGAAAAAAGAATTGGGGCGTGACAATACTCTTTAAGTCTTAAGTTTGTTATTACGGATTTTGAATTTCAATATTAATGGGACCATACTCCTTAAGTCTTAAGTTTGTTATTACGGATTTTTAATTTCAATATTATTGATTGAAAGATAATTTTTTTAGATTTTAATTCTAAATTATGGATTGGGTTATGGGGTAGATTAATTAATAGTTGAAATGATTTTTTTATTGGAATCTAATAATGCATTTTTTTAGTAAGATTGTGATTTCTTATTGTTTAAAATGTATAACGTATAAATAGATTCAATACCCTAAAAAATCTTGAGACACCATTTATATTTCAAATATCTTAAGTTTTAACTTTAAATTATGGATTAGACTATGGGGTACTTTAACTATTTGATTTCTTAGTGTTTAAAATGCACAATGTATAGATGGATTCAACACCCTAAAAAACTTTGAGACGCCATTTATATTCCAAATTTCTTAGGTTTTAACCCTAAATTATAGATTAGACTATGACGTACTTTGACTCTTTGATTTCTTATTGTTTAAAATGCACAATGTATAGATGGATTCAATACCCTAAAAAACCTTGAAATGCCATTTATATTCCAAATTTCTTAGATTTAACCCTAAATTATGGATTAGACTATAGCGTACTTTAACTATTTGATGAAATGATTTTTTGACGAGAATGGACAATACATTTTTTTAGTAAGATTGTGATTTTTAATTGTTTAAAATACCTTTTTTAATGCATAAAAAGATTCTACACCTTCAAAAAACCCTCACACACTATCAAGTTAAATTTATGATTTTAAAATTTTCTATTGAAATTTGAAAAAATAGTTTGGAAAATGTCATTTCGTCCATTAATTAAACTACTCATTAAAAGATATCTACCTTAGAATATACCCAACTACACATTGAAGTAGTATACCCAACTAATCAAGGAAGTCCTTACCGAACTCACGAGAGAAGTCAAGTCCTTACCCGTTAGAGTATACCCAACTCATCAAAGAAATCTTTGTTTATGACATTTGAGCCTCAATTGGTAAGTGTTTAGGACTGATTAAAGACTGAATCTCTTGGGTTTTAGCCCTAAATCATGAATTGAACCATACACATAATTTCACTATAAAAAAAACAAACATGTGAACATTTTCAATAGATTAAAAATAAAAATAAAATTATTTAAATGAATAATTATATTTATTAAAATAGCCGACATCTATTTAAGTCCATATCTATGGCAAAAAATACTTCCAATTTTTAGCGCCCTAAACTTGAAGTCTTTGATAAATCCATATTAATACAGGATAGTATTTTCAAAATGTGAGATGTGGCCGTGAGAACATCACGTTCTTTGTGTTGTGGGTGAGGCAAATTGGGATTTAACTTTCGCATTGTACTCTGATCTAGTCGCCATGACCAACAGGAAGAGAAGATCTAGGAATGAACGCGAGGAGTGGCAGCCGCAGGAATTCCAATCTTGTAGTAGGGACAGTTTGAGAGTGCAAATGCCTGCTCACTGTATTAAACAGTTGGATGAAATTAAAAATGAGTTGAAATTGAGATCTCATGGGCGTGCAGTGAATTGGTTGTTACCAGAGAATATGAAGGGTTTGGTAGAGCTGACAGAGGTGATGGGCTATACCATGGGTGGACAAACCATTGATTGGTTATTATCAATGGGAATGGGAACCGAACGCATATTAAATTTCAAGCAAGTACTGGACTCGCAGAACGGTGGAGCAGGACAGGCAGTAAATTTGTCACTGCCAAGCGAAACCAGGCCTCTAGTAGAGCTTACCAGAGAGTTAGGGTTTAACAGAGGTGGAGAGACCGTGGATTGGCTGTTAGAAATGGCAACTGATCCTCTGTTAAAGCTCATCAGTTCGTTGGGCTTCAAAAGCGGTGCAAAAACTATAGACTGGTTATTGAATAAAGCACAGCCCAGCATTACTGCAGCAAAAATGAATGGATTCAATCTCCATAAGCCTCCCAGGTTATCATCTGCCATGAACATCCCTCCACAGTTTCCACCCAGACAATTGGAGACACCAGGAAAGAAAACCCAATTTCACAATTTTAATGCAGAACGCCATCACCAATTCCAAAGCACTGGCCAACTGTTCGTAGAAAACCAGCAACAAATTCGATTTCACAGTGATAGTAGTGGGCACCAAGCAGAGTACCAGAGTTTCAATGGGAATGGAGGCCTTTCTAATCGGTTTGAGGGCATTAAAAGGAGAAGAATGGAGGCGGGGTATAGCAATCATGCTGGCAACCCATTACAGGGTCAACATCCTAGTTGGCAGCAGGGAAGTCAGGCAAGAACCCACACTGAAATAGCCACAGGTAATCCTGCTCAAGATTTCAGTCAGAACCCTATTAATGGGGTTGATGAGGGAGGCGCACCGGGATTCGAACGTCCAACATACTCGGCAGGGATGCCCCTTGAGATACATACGCAGAATAAATTTCCTAATCCAAAATCTCCTCTGGATTATTATTTTTACAACCAGAACCAGTTTGAAAATGTTCATGCCCAGAACCAAAACCAATTTGTTAATATTCCTGAACAGAACCATAACCAGAACCAATTTGTCAATATTCATGATCATAACCAGAACCAATTTATCAACATTCGTGAGCATAACATGAACCAATTTGTCAATATTCATGGCCAGAACGAAGGTGGAATTCAAGCTGAAGGAAATTATGGGGGCTATGCAGTATCATCACTGTCAAATGAAGATCAGGAGATTGCAGGTACTGTCAATGATTGGTTTGCGAATGTCAAAGCTCTGTGAAGAGGCAGGCGTCAGCGCTAGAGATACTGTTGTTTTTCATGTCTAACTTTAAAGATCCTTCAGCCCCGACTTGTAATAAATGTCCAGACAGCCACACTCTGCATTGAATTTCCATATTTTTATATTTTTCTCATATTGCAATTTGAATTTACAAACGAATTATGGCAAGATATTACAGAATACCTTAAAACTAAGCAGTAAAGGATGAATAAATAAATAAAATTATAAATAATTTAGACATATTTTTTTCAACTCTTTTTTATTTAAAATATTTTAAAAATTATTAAAATATTTAATATAATTTATTTTAATTTTTTAAGTATTATATGCTAATTTCATGTTGAGTATTCAAATATTTTCTCAACTGACTTAATAAAGTTTATTAAAAAATGCTTCTTCCAGTCACTCCCTTATTAATCTTTAGAAAATGCTTCGTCCAACCATAAATTATGATGGCCATCATTTTGTTTTTGTTTTTTCTTTTTTTAATCCTGTTTTAAGATTTACAATTCCATGAGTTTAGCAAATAATTTTTATTGAGATAATTTTGATATTCCATGAGTTTGCTGAATAGCTGAGCATTGAAAACGATTTTTCGGAGAAATTTGTTCGAAAAATTCGACAAGACACCATTTTAAAATCGACTACACAACGGAACCCCGTGAGCCGACACGTTCGCTGCGCCCTCTGCGAGCGTACTTCCTCGATGTGCTAGATGCCCTTTTCACATATTTGAGATAGGTGCATTATTTTGATATTCTCTCTTTTTCTTACATGTAGTTAATGGTAAACAAATACCATTGAATTTCTAATAATTTTTTAATAAAAATTAGCCTAACCATGAATTTTTTATTTTCAAATGTAAGATTTGGAATAAATTATTCTAAAATTGTTTTCACTTTCTTAGAATCTATCTTTTGGAATATTACAAATTTTAAGCAAAATAACTTTTTTTTTTCATAAATAAACAACTTTTTAGATTTATAAGTAACTTTTTATGCTGCAATTTTTTTAACACATGTCTCAAATGATAAGATGTTTTATTTTTGTTGAATTTAGGTTTCTATGATCTATATCAAGTTTATTGGGAATAATTTTCAGTGAAAAACGCATCATAATTCATTTGTGATGCGTTTGAATCAATAAGTGTGGTTCATCGCGAGGACAAGGTCTAATTGAAATCAAAGCATCATGTAAATAAACAACAACAACAAAAAACCTTTCCAAAAATAATAGTTTTGAAATAAGTAGTTTAAAAGTAAAAATCAAACATATTACTTATATGTTCATGATTTTGTTGTACCTTCCCAAAAAATAATAGTTTTGAAATAAGTAGTTTAAAAGTAAAAATCAAACATATTACTTATGTTCATGATTTTGTTGTAATACTAATAAACAACAACAACAAAAACCCTTCCCAAAAAATAATAGTTTTGAAATAAGTAGTTTAAAAGTAAAAATCAAACATATTACTTATATGTTCATGACTTTGTTGTAATACTATTTCTTTTTCACATAGAAAAATCTGGGTAGATCAACCCTGCAGGGAATCAAATCCCGTTGGCCAGACTATCAAGGCCTAACCCCAAGGGCATCGAGGTGAATTGACCCTGTGACCTCTCGATCAGTGAGACACTTAACAATATAGACTCGATCGATTGAGCTAACCCTTGGAGCTATTTTGTTGTAATGCTATTATATTAAATAAAATAATAACTTAATATGAATAAAATGCATAATTTGGCAGTTGTCAACATGGATGACCTTGATGTCATTGATTATTTAGAAGATCCATTGGAAACAATCTCCATCTGGCAGTCCACGTACTCCACATCGTTCCGCCGCTAGCCGGTTCCTTACCTTCCGCCGCCGGGAACCCTAATCCCTCCTCGTCAAACCCTAACCCTACCCCTGTATCCTCGGGCCCTAATTCGGTTCAGGTACCATTTCAGTCTCATTATCAAGGATCTAAGAAGAAATAAAGGTGCCACAAGTCCAAGGCGGAGGACATTATTCTAAAGTTGGAAGAGGACATTCAGTGGGGAGAAACAATGGACTTTGCAGACAGGGTCTTGGTAGGACGCATCAGAGGACGGAATTATATGGCAGCTCGTCTGAAGACCTGGGCATCTGAGGTTTGGGGCCACCACCTGGTGGACATCCCATTTGTGCAGACTTTTGTGAGGGGATGGTTCGCACTGAGATTTGCTCGAGCTGACCATACAAACTGGGTTTTGTCCTCCTATTGGCATTTTGAGCATGCCCCAGTTCTATTGAAACATTGGACGCCTCTTTTCGATCCAGAGACCGAGCAAATTGGTATTGGACCGGTTTGGATTCAGCTCCCAGGTCTTCCCTTGCAATATTGGTCTGAGGATATTTTCAGGTGGATTGGAAACGCTATCGGCACCTATATGGAATATGACAAATCTTACCAATCCACGGGTATGATGGCATATGTCAGGATTCTCATCAATTTGGACACTCGAGGAGGCCTACAGGAGCACATTACTATTCAGTGGAGGAATACCTCCCGCAAGCAGATGATTGACTATGAGGGCATACCATATCGATGCCGGAGATGCCATAAGGTGGGGCATTTATTCAAGGATTGTCCTCTCAATCGCAAGAACAAGAGTACAACACAGGATTTGGAGACAAAGCAGACCAGAGACAACCCTACTCTACCCGACAAGGATACCAATTTGGCAAAGAATGACATGGATGCAAAGGACACTCAAGGGGCAGAAAATGAAGCAGGCGCTGACAAGGGTATCAAAGCTACTAGCCCTTCATCCTCTCCTCCACTATCGAGCACCTGTCCGGCCAAGGAGAACATCACTCCACCGGGTATGTCATCTACATCCTCCTCTCTCTCTACTCCTTCATCTGGTTTTACTGCTGCAATTGCATCACATATAAACTATTGCATCCCCTCCCCTCTCATCACCATCTGACTCCACTTCCCCTCTGGAGAAATCGCCTTTAGGTACTCAGGGACGAGCTGCTCACACCTCCCTACATTGCACTCTTCCCCTCCTGCCCCCTATCATTGTCCCCTGTCATCCATCTCTTACTTCATCCTCCCTCCCCTCGTTACCCCTCCCCTCTCCCTCTGTATCCCCCCGTTACTCTCTTCGTTCTAGATGAAGGGATAGAGGTTGTGATGTGATTAGATTGGATCTGGAGGTTACCCTTGTCTCTCATAAACCCACCAAGGGGCGCCCATCTCTTCTCACTAGAGCCAGGCACACGGCGGGAGAGGAGGTCGCCCTCGGGCGACAACAAACCATTGACAGGGCCCTTAGAGGAAGGAATGGCCCTCTACCACATCCTCCATGAAGTTTCTTTCTTTCAATTGTAGAGGGATTGCTAGCCCTCCCAAAAAACTAGCACTCAGGCAGCTCCTTACTTCGAATCTAGTGGATATCATTTTTTTACAAGAAACCCTATGTTCAGCTGAAACCCTTATTACCATCCTTAATTCATGGATGCCAAATTGGACCTTCCATGCCCTTGACGCGACTGGGAGATCAGGGGGCATTGCCATTGGTTTTTGTAACAACTCTGTTGATCTCAGAAATATCTGGGGAGGTAGGGGATATATTGGTGCGGACATATATGCCTCCTCTTTGGAAACAGAAGTCCGTGTTATCAATATATATGGACCTTGTCTAGATAGGGCAAATTTCTGGAGAAGATTATTAGACTCAGATTTTCTGTAGGCTGACAACATCATACTTGGTGGGGATTTAAATTTCTCATTGGGGTTTAGTGAATCTTGGGGTCATCTGGCTCAAGTTGATGGCTTAACTGATACGATCTCAACCTCGCTGGAGGAGCATTAGTGGGTGGACATCCCATGCCAGGATACATCATACATGGACAAATAATCGAACTGGAGATCATAGTTTGGCTAGGAGGCTGGACAGATATCTCATTAAAGAAGCATTTTTAAACACACATCCTTGCATCAGACAATGGGTTGGAACTGGAGGTATATCTGATCATCGGCCTATATATATGGAGCTGGAAGACATAAATCAGAGAACAAAAGGCCCATTTAAATTCAATGCCTCCTAGCTCAAGGACCCTTCATACATTCAGATGGTTACTGACTTTTGGCAGTCCAATCCTATATCAGAACATGAGGACCACACTGAAGGATTCATCCGCAAACTGAGAGAACTGAGGGGGATCGCTAAAGTCTGGGCACATCAGAAGCAGAAGAATGATGATAACACTCTACAGGAAGCAGAGTTGGCCATCGCCACACATGAGGACTCCTTAGATGGAACTTTTGTATCACAAGAAAGCAAAGAACACTACACCTCCCTCATCACAAAGCAGTCCCAAATTCTAAAGGAAAGAGAGGAGAGCTAGAGACTCAGGAGCAGGGCTATCTGGCTCACTGAAGGTGATGATAATACCAAGTTCTACCATAAATTTTCCAATGGTAGGAAAGCCATAAATTCCATTTGGGAACTTCAAAATGATCAGGGACAATCAGTTACAACACAGAGGGATCTGGCTAGTTTAGCCACTGTGCACTTTAAAAGCATATACAAGGCTCCTAGGGCTACTAATATTATGGAAATTATGTGGATTGCTGAACATTTTCCTAGATTCATGGAATAGGAGGATGCTGAGGATCTGATGAAGGAAGTATCGAAGGAAGAGCTCGAGGGAACAATCAAATGGTTCAAGAAGGACAAGAGCCCCGGCCCGAATGGTTGGACAATTGAATTCTATATTGCTTTCTTTGAAATCCTGGGGGATGACCTGCTCAAAATTGTGGAGGACTGCAGAAGGAGGGGTAGAATTTCATCTGCCATCAAATCCACCTTTATAGCCCTTATCCCGAAATCCGACCATCCTTCCTCCTTCAATGATTTTAGACCCATATCACTTTGCAACTGTCTGTATAAGATCATTGCCAAGATCATCGCAAATCGCTTGAAGCCTATACTATCCAACCACATATCCTCTAAACAGTTCGCATTCCTTTAGCATAGACAGATACATGAGGCCATTGCCACGGCCTAGGAACTCCTCCATTCGGTTCAGATGAGGAAACTGAAAGGCATGTTACTGAAGGTGGACCTATCCAAGGCATTTGACAGAACAAATTGGCTCTATATTACACTGTTGCTTACTCATCTTGGTTTTCCTTATGCATATATTAAATGGATAATGTGGTGTATCATGGATGTATCTTATAGTGTATTGATAAATGGGGAAGCCACACCTTTTTTCCTTTCGGAGAGAGGACTCAGGCAGGGATGCCCACTCTCCCCTCTACTTTTCCTACTTATCATGGAAGGAATAAGTAGAGCCATCATATCAGCACAGAGCAAGGGTCTCTTGGCTGGTATCAAGATCATTGAGAACTATATACTTACCCACCTATTATTTGTTGATGATGTACTCATTTTCCTAAATGGTAGCATTGGAGATACCTCGGTCCTACAGAACATTTTCAATCTTTTTCAGCAGGCAACGGGGATGATTATCAATGACGATAAGTCTACACTTACAGCCTTTGGATGCACACAGCACGAGATTGTGTTCACTACTCAGCGCTTCCCCTTCACATTATATAAATTAGAGGATGAATTGAAATATCTGGGCTTCAGGCTTAAGCCATATGGATACAAGATCGCTGACTGGACCTAGCTCATTGCAAAAGTGGAGAAGCGACTACATGTATGGTATCATAAATATCTCTCTTGTGCAGGAAGATTAGTACTTATAAAGGTTGTGATTGAAGCCACACCAGTATTTTGGATGACTCTTTCCTAGATCCCAAGGGGTATATTGAGCAGACTACAAAACTTATGCAGCAAATTTCTTTGGAAAGGCAACCAACCGGACAGATTATTCACCTGGGTCAAATGGGACACGATTGCCAAGCCCAATAAATGGGGCGGTTGGGGAATTAAGAGACTAGACTTATTCTCCAAAGCTCTGGCGGCAAAGCTCGGCTGGCAACTTATTACTACAAATAGCCTTTGGACCCGAGTTGCACATGCTAAATATATCTGGCCTGTGGATTTGATGGACTGGTTCAGACAATAGCACAGGGTGAACAACAACACATCCAACATATGGAAGGCGGTAATCAATGCTATTCCTCTCATCCGGGAAGGTATAACATGGAGAATCAAGGAGGGCAATGCAGTCCGTATAGGCACGGACCCATGGATTGGTTGTGGCAATGCGCACAGGTTGCCAGCAGAGTTGTTACGGTATTTACATAATAGGGATATCACTCATATCAGGCATATTGGAGACAGCAACAACTCTACCTTACTTCAGCAGGCCTGGAAAACAGCTCAAGATCTGGACATTCCTATTCAATGGCACCAAGATTGGTATGATTACACGGAAGCACTTACCTAGGCACATATTCGGCTAACAGAAGGGCCGGATGAGATTGTCTGGGTGTTTGCCAAGCACGGATCCTATTCTCCCAAGGAGGGATATCTAAGGTTGATGGAACCTTACAAACCCCAGGATATCAACCCTACATGGAAATTACTTTGGAAGCTCAAAGCTGCTCCTTGAACCCGTCTACTTATGTGGAATATTTTGTTTGACAAGATTCCCACAGGTCTCAATTTGATGAAAAGATCTTTCCATGGCCCTTTCTGGTGTCAACTTTGTCGTAATGATGAGGAGAGTACTGAACATCTCTTCCTAAACTGCCCCATCACCAAGGAACAATGGAACTCCATCATAGCGCACTATCCATGCTTAAAAAATTGGCAAGGCGGGAACATAAAGGATGCCTGGAGTTTATGGTGTGAAAATCACAATGGCAAAGCTAGAAACATGCCTCTTCTTATATGCTGGTCACTATGGATCGCGAGAAATCAATCTATCTTTAACTTCAAGATACCTCACTGGCCTGCTATCATGATCAAAGCTACTGCAGATTATGATCTCCTACCCGAGGAGGATTCCAGTACCCCCCGTGTTATCAACCCTGAAAACATAGACAAATCTATACCATGGGCATACTTTGATGGTTCTGCTCAGGAGGCGGGTTGTGGTGGAGGTGCCATACTTCATCTGAATGAAACTCATTGTATCAAAATACAAATGAGATTAGGGAGGGGAACAAACAATTATGCTGAATTATGCACTGCAAAACATCTCATTCATTTTGCATTAGAAAAGCATTGCAGACATCTACAACTCTTTGGAGATTCCAAAATTGTTTGCAATTGGTTAAATAAAGCATCTCACTGCAATGCATATTCATTGAGGCATATATTGGATGAGGCTCACAGATTGATATCTTCTTTTGACTCATTTACCTGTCGACACATTTACAGGGAGCGAAACACGGGGGCAGATTACCTTTCCAAAGAGGCAGCACTTAGACAAAGCGATGATTGGCTGATACAGGAAGAGATCGATGGGACTTTCCACCAGCATTATCACAGACCATTTGTGGAGCTCTGAGACGATGGGCTATAAGCCCTTTATTTTGCATAACTCTTGTATATATTATGTTATTTATATTTACTACACTTGATGAACTACACAAGACATATGGTACCAATTTTGATATTTAGATTCTCTCTCTGAGATGAGATAGAATTCAATTTTGATTTAGTTTCTCTATACAGAGAACATGCATAGGAAACAGATGAACTGTTATCATGACTCTCTGTGTGGAGATACATATCTGAATTTTTTTTGTCTATTTTTGAACTTGATAGGCAACATGCCTCCATATGCATATGCTCTAGCATCTACAAAATGTAATTTCTTATATATTAATAGCAATTACGACTTTTTCCAAGAAGAAAAAAATGCATAATTTAAATTTTCCTTACCCTAATTTTCTTATAATACTATTATATTAGTAATAATAAAAAAATACCTCAATATAAATAAAATGTATAATTTAGAATTTCTATACCATATTCTCCAACACCTTTCTTTCACACAATTTTGAAAGTGTATTCTCTATCACCTCCCTCTTACAACAATGGGAATAAAGAAAGTTATTGTTTCTTTGACACACAATTTTGAAAATATATTCTCTATCACCTCCCTCTTACAACAATGAGAATGAAGAAAGTTATTGTTTAAAGCAAAATGCTAAATTTTCATTTGCATTAGTTTATTGCGGCAAAAGAGCTACATGTTCAACTTGTAAGATCATCTTCTTTGGAATATGGACGATTTAAGTTGATGAAATGTTTATCTAATGAAAAATTGAAAGGAATTGGAATTAAAAAAGGTTAGTTTTTTAATATTTTTAATTTTATTATTGTATGATTTTTTTCATTATAGTTGAATTTTTTTGAAATTTTAAAATATTATTTTTAATATTTAAATTATGAAAAATAATTATTAAAATAAGTTAAAAGTTTTGAATTTGATAGAAGTTTATATTTTATTTTTTAATTATATATATATATATATATATATATATATATATATATATATATAATTTTATATTAAATAATTATTATTATTTTATTTGAAATTAAAGTATGGGAAATATCAAAGTTCTTTTTCACATTTCGTGGATGGTAAAGTTGGTAAACTGTCAACTCTAATTACTAGCCCTCACTTCAAGGGAATCAAAGAGAGTTAAACAACAACTAACAACAACATCAAAGAACTTCATGTCTGGGTCTAGACCAATTGACATAACCCTTGGAGCTTTATATTAAACATTTTTATACCTTAACAAATTCAAGATATATTTAAGTTAATTTAATGAATTTTTTAAAAGTATTGTCATATATATAAATAATTATTTATTTTGTATTTAATTTAATTTTATCTCATTTAAAATAAAGTTAATTTTTATTTTTTAGTTTTTAATGTAACATTATGATCATTGGTCAAAATTTCTACCTAGCAACAACTCATTACTCTTCATACTACTAACATATATTTATGTTAGATCCCCAAACCTATCAAGGGTCAAGAGGGATCAAATCTCTTAAAATGCACATCCCTTTTAGAGTGCAAAACTTGAAGAAAAGTTTACACATGGATAGATTTGATCCATCTCGATCGAAACCACATCAATCAAATAAGAAATATCACACACACACACATATAAAAATTAACGTGCATATTGAAAGTGAAAATATATAGATACACATATTTTAATTTCTTTATATCTCTCTACATAAAATTATGTTTTTTTGTTAAATGACTTCATACAAAACCAAATATCATTGTTTGAGTTGAGTTCACTCACAATCTTACATAAGGGAAGCCAGGGAAACCAATACTATTGATGATGGACAATATGATAGGTTTATCAAAATGCAAGCAACTATAACTAGTATGTTCATGACAACTAAATTGAACTAATAAAAGTAAGACATAAGATGGATAGCTAAACATGTCATCAAGTGTCGGATGGAGTGACTGAGGTCGAATCTTGGGCGCTAGTGCCTGCTAGTGCTAGAGGTTTCAGGACACATTGGATAAGACCTTTTATGTTATTTATCCAAGTGTCCAAAATGGAAATACAAGAACGCTAATGGCATTGAATTCGTTGAATTGCATTCAGGAAGGAGATAATGTCAATGCAATTTTCATGTTTTTCCTTCAAGGCCTTACCCAAGAGTGTTTTCTTTTTTCTAGTAGAGGATAATAAAGTTTAGATAATGGCTATGTCTTCCCATGGTATGTCCATGATCGGTAACCTTGGTTACTTCAACTTGAATTTTAGATTTTGAGTATGCTTGGCGATCATTGGTGGTCAAGGCTTTAAGTTGGCTGTTGGCTACTACATTTTGTGCTTGGGATTGGGATTGTGACTAGCCTTGGAGACCTCTACTACCAAACCCCCCATGATAGCACATCCTCTATTGGGGCACGTTATGTCGAATTAGCTGAAACCAAAGTGAGGACACCCCCAAATAATAGAAAAGTTGGGGAGACTGTATAACATAGAACAAAGTAAAAGTTGTTGAAATATGTAACTAAGTTCAGTCTTCACAATGACATGTAATCATGATTTTATGTATTTGATGTAAAGAAAAAAAAAATCATTCTTGAGGCATGGATTTCATGCTCAAGGTACATTTATTTATAGTTCAAGCACACATTGCGTGCTTCTAGGGCTTGCCATTGAATCTACAAGTCAATTGAGTCATTGTCATGTATGGAAGACCCTTTTGGGCATATTGTATCATGTTAAGAAAATTATTGTAAATCATAATATGTGTCAAATACCCTCCAAGACCTTATCAAATGAGAAACATCAAGTCAGCCTACATGAAAGAGAAATTCAGCCTCATGAAAGGCTTTTCGACCACCTTGTGAAGCCTATATATAAGAGGACATCGACCTCACTTGAAGCACATCCAATCAACTCAAAAGAAGTTCGATCTAAGTAGATAATAAGATGAAAAAGGAAGCCTAATATCGAACAAAGAAGAAGGAGAAAGTGAAGTTTTTTAATTGTCTTTAGGCTATTATCCTTCTCACATGCAAGAGAATTAGGGCACCTATTGTAGCAACGTGACCAAATTGCAAGACTTGATAAAAGAAGTCAAGTTAGGGCATACTTTACAAGTCGAGTTCCATAGAAGAAGGAATCAATTCAAGTGAAGGATAGAGAAGGAAGAAATCACCATATTTTCCCACATGTGCAAGAACTAGGGTTTCTGTAGAAGAAAATGTTGGGGCCAAAGTTGCAGAACAAAATGTTGGCATCAAAGTTGCAAAAGAAATTGTTGGTTCGAAGTTGCAGAAGAAAATGTTGGGGTTGAAGTTGTTGAAGAAGTTTTTAGAGTCAAAGTTTCTAGAGAAGTTGTTGGAAAGAAAACTCACCAAGGAGGAAGGACTGACTTGGTCTTGGAGGGGTCTTTGTTAAGGTCATAGGTCTTAGAATTTTTCATTTGAAGTTCTATAAGAAGATAACAGTTCTTGTGGGTTTTCCTCTCAAGAGGAGAGGTTTTGGCCCTGGTTGAAAACTCACATTTTGTGTCTCCTTGTCTCATTGATCTTCATTGTTTGGTAGTTTTTTTATGATAACTAACATTAATAATAATCAAGAGAAAGAAGAAGATAATCAAGTTAAGGTAAAATTACATCAAAAAAAGAGAAATCACCTAATATAGCTACCCCTAGATTTCTCAACATGGTATCAGAGCTAAGGTGGTTACAATAAGGAAAGGCAACTTGAATAATATCATCCAATTGAAGAAGGATACATAAGGGCCGAGAAAACTGAGCATCAAAAAGGACAATCCATCGCATCACAAGGATCACATCATCACGACTCTTCGAAGAAGAAAAATACCTCAAAAACCCTACCTTCATTGAAAGGACTCTACATTTGAAGTACCTTGGGAAGCCTTCAGATTCTACATTATCATCCAAGGAAGCAAGAAGAAGTGTTTCCATCATCATCAAAGACATCAAGGTGATCTCCCTCACATTGATGCAAATATCACATCTCAAATATCCTTGAAGAAGATCATTAAGGAATCAACATCATCAAGAAGGTATTAAATTGAAGATATCATCATCTAGGAGCATCTTCACTTGACAAGTAAGTATCTTTATCGTTATGTATTAATATACTATCACAATGACTTCATTATGCAAGGAAAGCAACAAATTGGTTGGGTCATCAAATTTCCTTGCATGGAAGACGTGGATAGATTTGATCCTCATAGAGAATGAATTTATTGAATATATTAAGGGTTCAATCTCCAAACCATCTCAAGAGCAAGATCAAGCACTATAGAAGTATATGAAAGGGGAAATAAGGGCACAAAGAATCCTCATAAAATCAATCAAGGATTCACTCATCCCTTATGTAGCAAAGATGGAGACATCAAAAGAAATCTATGAAAAGTTGGTAGAATTGTTTTTTGTAAGAACTGCAAGAGAAGTCATATCATTAAGAACCGAATTATACAAAATGAAGGTATCAAAGGAAGAAGGAATAGCCTCATAACTTATGAAGGTATCACAACTAAGAGATCAACCACAAGATCTAGGAGAAATAATGTCTAATAAAGAAATGACCATTGTTGTGCTCAATGCACTACCTGATGAATGGGGAAATTTTGTATCAAGTATCTATGGAAAGAAGGAAGTCGCTTCATTCAATGAACTTTGTTCATTATGTAATATTGAAGAAACTAGGTTGAAGAAAAATAGCGATGTTGGATCAAATGAAAAACTTCAAGCATATGCTACCATGGCTAGGAGAAAAGGAAAGTTTGGTCCTCAGAAAAAGAAGAAGATCAATATGTCAAAGATACAATGTTATGAGTGTAATGAATATCGTCACTACAAAAGGAATTGTCCCAAACTCAAGAAGGACAACAATAAGAGAAAGGAAACAAATGAAGACCGTTTTATTGAAGAAGTGGAAGAACCGTAAAAGAAGAAATCAAAGAAGGAGGAAGTGAAAAATCTCTACTATGACTGAGATAATTTCCTTCACTTAGTTCTTTTCAGTTATATAGGAAGCATCACACGTATGATAGGATGCATTATAACAAGATTGAGATGACATCATCATAGAAGCATGGAAGGATAGATGAAGTATAAATTCCACATGGTTATAACAATCATCATGATATAAATGGCATCTTCATTGAAAGCATATAAGGACAACCAAGTAGAAGTATATATGGTTGGAGGAAAGACATCTAGCAAGATAAAAGATAAAGAAAGGTCGTCATACACCATCATTATTAGAAAGGAGCATTTTCTGAATGAGGATCATCAAGATCCTCCACTAGAATATTTATAAGAAGGTTCACCTCTACTTGGAAGAACCAAATGTCTTGTTGATTGTCTACATTCCATCATGTGTGGCATCCATTGTTTATAAGGATGATGGTATGGGGACAAAGGAGTGTAGCATGTCAAGTTGGTTGAAGTACTTTCATCTTCAAGCAAGGAAAGGAAGCTACTAGAAGGAAGTCTAGATGACCAAAAGGAGGAAGAGTTATGCATATATTCGATAAATAATATTCATGTCATCATATAGTTGCAGATAACATGGTTGAATGCTCTATCTTATGAGCATGATTGAAGAAGAAGGATCTATTCCATTAGAATGATGAATGAAGGCATGTAGACAATATTCCTTGAACTCTTCTACATATTGATAATATGAAATCAACATAATATGACCTCATATGGAATATGACATGGTTGATATTTATGGTTCCTATGATGAAGGAACTATGTATAAAAATTCTGGGGGAAGAAATATGTGGAGAAAAGGAGAATAGTTCGTGAAAGATGCAACTATAGTCATGTAAGATAAGATATGTGATCAACATTTGATAACTAGACGAATTAGCTGTGACATCTCCATGGAGGAAGAAGGTATAAAGAACCTGATATGGATACTGCAAAAGAAAAGATCTCGGTAATGAATGTCTTGGAGATGGGTTCATACATGTGTAGAATGTTGATGCTACATGAAGAAAATGCCATGATGAAAGGCCATCATAAAAAGGTAACTTTGATATGATATTCATTTTTTATTTTTGAAAACATCTGGTTGGGTTGAAACAGGGCTACTAAAAGAGAGTTGTAGATGCCACCTACAACTATTACTCTTGAGATTAGATGGAATATCCTGAAAAAAAAACATAACTTGGAAGAGGTAGTTGTATGAAGGAAAAGGCAGATGTGCACTAGAAGATCACTTTCCGATGAAGAAAAGGATGACATGACTATTGGTTCAACCCTATGGCTCATTGAAGGAAAGTGATGAAGAAGATGGTCGATGCCCTATGAAAAAGATCTAAAATATGAAGGCTCCATGATGAAGAAGATGAAGTTCATGACATTGAAATGAGAAGACCTACTAGCAGTTGATAGTATCATTATCTCCACCAAAGAGCTGGTAACTAATGTTGGAAATAAGTCCCTAGTTAAAAGGGAGCTTGGGCAAGTTCCTAGGTAACAAGGAACTTGGGTATATTCCTTTTATAGGAATGAGTATATCCTCCCTAGTTGAGAGGGAGAGATCGACACATCATTCTTGTCTTCATATTATGAATAAAGAATGGAGGTTTGGGTAAGCATTTGGTTTCCAATACTCTTTGATGATGTGGTAGTTCATCCAATAGGTAAGAGTAGTCAAAGAGGAAATTCCTTGAGGATGTGTTATTCCAAGACAAGAATTGTCCTAGAAGGACATGCCTTGTGAACATCTAGGTGGGGTATGTGCCTTAAGAGACAATAATGATGGTGTCTATCAGTCATTGTATCACCAACATTGTGCTTTGATATTATGGAGAGATAGATTTGTTAGTCAAGGCCTTGCTATGTGACAATGTTGGTTTATATGATGAGATGCAATGATATAAGATGAAATAATAGCTTATGATATGGCTTACCCATCTGACTCTTCTTATGAGAATTATTTAGTATGAGAATGTCCAAGTACCTTGTACATATTATGAATACCTCCCCAATTAAAGGGTGGTGTTGAAATATGTAACTAGGTTTAGTCTTCATAATGATATATGTAATCATGATTTTATGTATTTGATGTAAAGAGAAAAATAAATTTATTATTGTCATTCTTGAGGCATGGGTTTCATGCTCAATGTAAATTTATTTATATTCCAAGCACCCATTGAGTGCTTCTAGGGATTTTTATTGAGTCTACAAGTCAATTGATTCATTTTCATGTATGGAAGACTTTTTGGGCATATTGTATCATGTCAAGAAAATTATTAGAAGTCATAAAATATGTCAAAGACCTTCCAAGACCTTGTCAAATGAGAGCATCAAGTAAGCCTAAATGAAGGGATATTTTACCACCTTGTCAAGCCTATATATAAGAAGACATCGAACTCACTTGAAGACTATTCAATTAGGTCAAAAGAAGCTTGATCAAAGTAGATAAGAAGAAGAAAAATGAAGCCTAATACCAAACAAAGAAGAAGAAGGAGAAAGCGAAATTTTCAAATTGTCTTTAGGCTATTATCCTTCTCACATGCAAGAGAATTAGGGCATCTATTGCAGAAACTAGATTGAATTGGAAAAATTTCTAAAAGAAGTCAATTTAGGGCATACTTTACAAGCTGAGTTCCATAGAAGAAGGAATCAATTCAAGCGAAGGAGAGGAAAGGAAGAAATCACCATCTTTTCCCACACGTGCATGAAATAGGTTTTTTGTAGAAGAAACTATTGGGGTCAAAGTTGTAGAAGAAAATATTGGGGTCAAAATTGCAAAAGAAATTGTTGGCTTCAAAGTTACAAAAGAAGTTGCTGGGGTCAAACTTGTTGGAGAAGTTGCTAGAGTCGAAGTTGGTAAAGAATTTGTTGAAGAATTTGCTAAAAGGAAAACTCATCAAGGAGGAAGGATTGACTTGATCTTAGAGGGGTCATTGTCAAGGGTCATAGGTCTTTGAATTCTTCATTTGAATTTATATAAGAAGAGAAGAGTTCTTCTGGGTTTTCCTCTCAAGAGGAGAGGTTTTGGCCTTGGATGACAACCTACACTTTTTGTCTCCTTGTCTCATTGATATTCATTGTTTAGTAGTTGCTTGATGATACAGAACACTAATAATAATCAAGATAAAGAAGAAGATAATCAAGTTAATGTGAAAATACATCATAAGCAGTTATCAAAGAAAGAGAAATCACCTAATCTAGCTGCCCCTAGATTTCTCAACAAAAGTAAAGCTCAAGAAAACCTGAGTTGCTAGAGGAGTCTGGAGCAGTTTCTTGTGATATTGAGGAACTGATGAAAGAGAGGAAATGACTCCTAGAAGTGTCCAATGACCACAAATAACCAAGAATGCCAAACCTGGTGCACACAACCACTGCACTCTGAAAATTATATACCAACAACCACCATATAGAAGCTAGCAATTGAAAGAGTTAATGAAACTAGAGAGATTGGACATATAATGAATTAACCAACATTGGATGGCCCATTAGGATTGAACTCGTGTCACAGTGAGGCTGGCCTATTTCTATTGTTGCCCTTCCCTACTCGAATTGTTGTCGTAGCTATCACCAATGTCCTAGAGGTAACCTTTAATATTGTCGTTGTCCTTTCCTCACAAATCCTTGACACCTAGTGGATGCATCAAAGGTTAACATCGCTAGGGTCAAGAACTCCCTAAATAACCATTTGCATAGTCATTTACATGAGAAAAATCTATCCTCTGAACTAGAGTCAAGCCACAAAGCTTTCTACACGAAATTGAGTCATGATATTTAGGGTCAAGCCCCACAAATGATGTGTCGTGGGGGAATTGTCCCACTGTAGTGAAGGGATGTTAAAGGCACACCAAATAAACACGAAGCCAATATCACATGGCCAAGTTCCCTCAGATGGAGAATAGATCGCCAATCCCCCCCCCCCCCCCCGCATACTCCTCCCCCACCCCCTAAAATGTGATGGGTGATGATGGGGTGGTGGGCTCCCCCCCATCTCCATTGTCTCGAGTTCTGACACCCCAATTGGGGAGATATAAAATTTTGTTAATTGGTATGGAAATTGAAA
The DNA here is from genome assembly GCA_031772625.1 of Pinus tabuliformis. Lineage (NCBI taxonomy): Eukaryota > Viridiplantae > Streptophyta > Pinopsida > Pinales > Pinaceae > Pinus > Pinus tabuliformis. The sequence continues at coordinate 703,515,171 of CM062810.1, read as the reverse complement.
TATTTTATCTATCATTGACATTAAAATATTATGTTGTATATACTTTCTAAATAACACATATTAAGTAAATAAAATAAATGACACATGTCCTTCTCACTAAATTGTAATATCAATATTATGTTTAGATGTCACATGTTAATTCAATATTGAGTAATGAAAGTATTAAAATCTCTCTCACACTAAAAAATTTTGAAAGTAATTATAAAGAAAATTAGATTTTTTTGAGTATCAATTACTTTATCTCTCTATATATAGTTGTTGTAAAACTAGCATTTGGACCGAAAGGGTGCAAAGACATGCCGATAGAATTGTAGATGAATGTTGAGTGCCGCAGAGATAGCGCTACAAGAAACAAGGATGTGAATGTGGAGGGCGTGAAGAATCGAGATGCGAGGGGTGGACATGGCCTTATTGCAAACCAAGATCTATTAATACACATACAATCCACAATGAGGATTACTAATAATTGCATGAAAACAAAACATTCCTAATAATTAATATTGCATAACTCAAATGAATTTCACAGTTGATAAAACATGAAACTCATTATGCAATTAAATGTTCATATTTATTCACTCATGTACATAGGCCATAATTGGGCATCATAGTAAATTCCATAAACATATTAGTGTAGATGGTATAAATTAATAATGGAGTTCATAACTTTTTTAAAAATGGAGGACACAACTTAAGTAGTTTTACCAAGGGAAATAAAATAAATTTGATGTTTCTATCTATCTAGCTTCAAACAATATTTGTTTTTACAAGATAATGTACAAATGAGGACTCAACCTAAAAGGTTAACTCAACTAGTTTTCACTAATGAATATGGTACCTTTGTTAGTATAATGCCAACAGGTGCCTAATTAAAATCCCCCTAGGTTAGGCACGGTAATCTACAATGATGAGCTTACTAGGGGTGCCATCCATGAATGCGAGGAATCATATTTCAGTTGGTCCAAAAGGTTTTCCATGGAAGAAAGGAGAGGAAGAATAAGAGATTAGGAAGATGACAAGCCATTACAAATCATCTTACACCATATTTCTATTGTCATTTAACTCTTTCATCATTATTTGCAACACAAAAAGTATGTGTCCATATTATTAATGTGTTGTAGTATACAAGGTTACATGACTCGACTTTTAGCACATTTGTGGTGTCGTTCCTATGCCACTGCCCACAATCATTAGATTTGGGCCACAATGTTATTTTTGTACATAACCATCCCAAGGTGAGGTAATCATTTTATCATTAACACAAATATCATTCTACAACCTATATTTTAAGTCAATCCCTTGCTCCACTAGGATTGTTAACCCAAACATCAACCCAAATATTAATTCATCTTTTCTTTATTTTACCAATGTGAGTCAACATGGTGGTTGATGTTTCATATTAATATTAATTGATTAGTCTCCTTTCAAAATATGCAACCAAGAACTTGAAATTAGGTGATGAAGATCAATGTCATGTTACTTGGACTAAAACGTTTGTATGGAAGGTTAAGTGACATCAATCACTAACCTAAAAAAAATTGTGTTTTGATGTTTTGATGTTCCAATACATTAACAATTGGAATGTAATACATAGTTTAATAACTTAAATATGTGTGTGAAAAGAAATGGATAAACATGAACACCTGTAGTAATAATGGCATACTTAATAGCTGCAGGGCTCCAATGAGGATATGCTCCCTTTAATAAAGCTGCAACACCAGCAACAAGTGGGCATGACATAGATGCGCAGAAAGTACATTGAAAGGTACATGCCGATGATCAAATGAAAGGTCAGTCGTTGATGCTGCCATTGAATATGCTGCCAGGATGTTCAACCCTGGAGCTGTAATATTAGGCTACATTGGAGAAACAATTTAGAACTTCATGTGTGAAAAAGTGCAGTGTCATACAATGAGTCACCATCATGTAAACACAAAAAATTGGGGAGTGGAATATGACCTTGAGAATGTCTGGAGTAAGACTATTTGGTCCCTGAGAGGAAAATGTTGTCATCACCAGATTTGGATTTGCATGTAATTTAGTTCTTGCAAGAGTAATGTAAGCAACAGGAGACCTGAATGAGAAAAATTTTATGGAAAATTAGAATGTTCCATGTAAGGAACTTAGTTGACTACAATCATTTTCAATATATGGCTAATATAAGTAAAATTGTTGTCTTGAAAACCTACGTTGTAGAATTGATGTAGTCAAATACATCTGCCCCATCAATTGCATTCAACTGTGTAGCTGGAAGAACATAAGAATCTGCAATAACATCGATGGAATTTACGGGGTCATCGCAAATATTCATGCCTAATCCTCGTGCCATACGAACTTCTTCAACCTTCTCAATTATTGCAAGGATCTAGAGATCCCACGAAGCAATGTTTTTTGCAACATTATTACATAAAATCTGTATAAATTCATCAGAGTTGTAGTTTTTCATTCTTTGAAGTAACACTAATCCAAATTTCTCCTTTGGAAAGAATATTTCATATTGATAAGTTTGAATTTTTATTAGTATGAAACTCATTAAAATTGGTATTATGTAGCATACCCGATAATTTTATTTTGATTTGGAGCTGTAATGTCAGCTGATGATACCAAAGGGTACAATTTTTTCTTTGGTAACTGCTACTCGGATATGCTTTGTCCCTGACATCAAACGAAAATATACACAAATATAAAGAGGCATAAAATGAGTTTTCTAGAATAATGCAAGGGATCAGATTTGACTTCAATTCCCTTCAGAGACCTTCTAATGGTTCAACAAAAAATCCCTTAAACTTGAAAAACTAGATACATGGATTTTTCAATTTGATAGGGCGGAAGGAAATGTTCAATAAGAACAATTTCCCCTAAATTTTTCATTAAAGAAAATTACCATCATAGCACTTGAACTACTCTAATATCAATGCATGTGTTTCGGACATTAAAAAATAGACAATGGTCTTAAAATGACTTGCATTGTGAACAGAACGAAAAGGGTAATAAGCCTACCAACCTATTTTAGTTTCTACATGTTCTAGGGGTAAATTTCGTCCTTGATGGTTATGGGAAATATTTTGTATATGGATTTCATATGAAGAGTATGTTTTTCACAAGGCATTAACTCTCTGTTAAGGTATGCGCTCAACAATTTTGTTATTTTGCAAGGCCTATTGTTTCCATTCCCAATGTAAACATTCCAAATATAGAACTGCATACGGTCCAATAGTTTTAGTCATATGAACAGTATGTGCCAAATCCCCGTTAGTCACAGTTCTCCGACAATATATCTGAGATAATGCTTGTAATTTTTTTTCCTACTATGAATACAATTATTCAGTTTTTTTCGTGCTGAAAAAATGTGCTTTCAAATTTACTTGAAAACAAAAATGAAAATAAGTTATACTCACTATATATGTTTTGTTGTTTCCAAGAAGAGCGCTTGAAGGAAATTGTCTATTAATGTTGCTCGCTCCCATAGTTATGATCCATGGAGCCACATTTGTAACTGTCCCCGGAGTTGAACCATCATTTCAAGTGGAACAGACAACTACCTTTCCTCCGTGGACTCCATGGAATGCTCCAATTGCAATTGCATCTTGAAAATAATTAGATAGAGGAGGGCCAGATCCAGTGGAAAGAGAGAACACATCAATTCCATCATGTACCCTTGCATCAAATGCTACAAGAGTATCTGCGTCATAGCATGATGCATTTGGAGTGGAAGGCCAACAAAATTTGTAAGTTGCAACTCTAGCATGAGGAGCTCCTCCTTTTGCAATCCCTTACGCATATCCAGTTATATTTTCATTTTTCACAAAATTCCCACCTGTTGCAGACAAAGTATGAGTACCATGTGCATATTTATCCTATGGAGAAAGAAATTCACCCGTTCCATAGATATTTAAAGGCCCATTTGCAGCCTCATACCCTTTGATGAAGTATCTGGCTCCAATCAATTTCCCTTTGCAAACAAAACATGGAATATTGAAACTTTGACCCTATGAAGCAAGGTTTAGGATAACTAATTTCTAATTAAATTCCAATAGAATGTGAAACATTGGTTCTATGAATACATGTAATAAAGTTCCTTGTTTTATAGGTAGGTATATCCTACAATGGAGTTGGGTTCTATTGTGCTATACAACAAACCCCCATTTCATAAAAATTTTACCTTTAAAACTATAATATGAAATGGGTCCCTTTTAAATTACATTGGTATCAACTTATCATTCCTCAAAAGGTCCGAAAAGAAACAAAACATTATAAACCTTTTGAGACAATGTATAAACGGTCTCATAATAAAAAATGAATAATTCTTTATTATTGCGATAAAGCGATCGCAAGATCGCATATCGCAATAATAGAGGATGCATAACAAAAGACCCATTGGTTTTCCCCGATGCGATAAGCGGGAATAACTATCGGATATCGGAAGGTAAGCAATCATAACAAAGGGCCCTCTCTTTGCTCTGATGCGATATCACAATCGGCAATCGGGAATGTAACATGTATGCAATTAAAGGCCCTCTTCTAAAAGCTCTCGATACAAAGTCGCGATATCGCTATCGGCGATCGGGGATTCCACAATGACACCAATATAACTACTTAAACATTCCGCCGATCCCTGATTGCGATAAAGCTAAGTGCGACTTTCAAAAAGGATTGATATGGCTTGGGTATATTGTATTAAATCATTATTAAAAGCCTTTCTCTTCCCGATAGTGACTCACTTGCAACCAACCACCAAAACATCAAACCCACGCTTAAATCAGTTATTTGGCGAATAAATGATATGATTAGCATTTAAATGATTGACAGGTTTAAACGGCCAATTAATAACGGAGTTATGCCAAAATCTCTTCAGAGATTGTATACGCAACAGTCTTGTGTTAAACCTCCATTATTCATTAATTGATATAACTCTTTCATACTTGGTTCGCGCCACCTATTCTCCGCATTATGTCTATTTTATCTCCTGTGCAGAGCTCCTCTGAAGCAGCGAATTTAGGCCAAATGGGAAAGAAATCTAAAAGATCTGCTATGGCAGCGACTCCTGCGACAACCACCAAGCCCACCACTGATCCAGGACTAAGCAAGAAAGGCCTAATCTCAGACACCACATGTCTTGGTCTCGGTAATACTACTTGGCAGAGCATTTATAACCTGGTTGAGGCCGAAGAACCTCAGGTAACAACAGTACAAGCTACAGCAGGCTCGACCCGGAAGTCCGACGCTACCCTAAAGGATTTGGCCGATTCTTACCTACACCGGATAGCGGCTCAAGAGCAAATTCTTCCATACACAGATGTGGTAAGATGGGCAGTTGAGGAAATTCCAATTACAAACAGAACATTTTGCACTATCGACGGGAGAGTATTCGGTTCATTTCAGCCCAATGATTTGAGACAAATGTACCATTTGCCTGAACCAGAGAAGAAGTATAACAAAGCATTTCTGGAGAAGTTCAGGGATGAAAATGAAACTGAATCAGCACCTATACGGGAATGGAGACAAAACCCAGCGAGACACAAGCATGAGTCCTCGGGTAAGTACTCTGTCGATTCCTTGTGTTCTCCTTATTGTTATGATGGAACGATGATGTGTATGATGTGGGGGTTGCATGATTCTGCAAAATTCTCCATAGAGATGGTACCTTTAATGGAAGCAGCATGCAATAGCGAAATAATGGATTGGGGGAATATATTATCTGATAAGTTAGCAACAGCTATTCTTGAGTTCAGAAATAAATCCCGTGTGACTGATAGGTTCATTCCTCCATTTTACTTTAGTGCCTACATCTTAGATACTCTCTGTTTTAACTTCGAATTTCCTGTGCTGGGGTGGAGATGGACTCCACAGGACCCCATGCCCATTCATATCTATCACCAAAATTTGTGGAAAGCCCATTATAAACACCACCTATATCAAGTTTGCAATGGATTTATGTTACCCATTTACTATGCAATTTTTGACAAACCTGCTCCTAAGATTTCCTCACAAGCAGAGATTGACTTGACAGCCTTAGGAACCTGGTTCGGAGAAGAAAAATTTACATATGTAAGAGCTTTCGGCAGTCATGCTAGGCCTCATGTCGTCCCCTTGTATATACCCGACAAACTATTGGCTCGAGAGATAGCATATCAGCTTACATCCGAAGGAGTTACACAAACTCTCAGGAATAAAAAGAAGCAAGTTTGGCCTCCTTTTCCTCTAAGGTGAGGCGTTTACACTCTACATGACTACAAGCATGCAGAGAAAGAAGCAGAAAAGATAAATACACTGAATCTCGCCACTCTTCCTAACAGACGATTTGATCCAAAAAAAGTCGTATATAATGTACTAGAACAGGCAAAACTCGCTAAATTTGAACATAAAAATGATGAGTTTGATGACTTATTCTCCTCGGCCAAGTCATTATTTCAGGTTCAAGCGCTAGCTAAAATGAGATATCACGACAACGGGTTAGCCGAATTTAACAGACTTAGAGAGCAGAGGTTGCAAACTCTGCCTCTAGATTTGTTAGCAACTGCCCCGATGACACAGTCAAGTGAGCCTGAACAGCGACTTACCAACGAACCTCTTGCTACATCAGAAATTTTTGAAGAAGTCCAGAGAAAACAACAGGAGGAACTCCAGAGGAAAGAGCAAGAGGAAGCGCAGAGGAAAGAACAAGAGAGAATATGTGAAGAGGGACAAAAAAGGCAGCAGGAGCAGAGCAGCAAGGATGTGAATGTTGATACCTAGATTGACCCAAAGTTGCTCCAGGAATGGCAACAATTCAATTCATTCATAAGCAATCTAGAAAGCTCAAGAGAAGCTGATACATCCAAAGCAACTGATACACAGGATACATCATCAAAAGAGGTTCTAAGCGAAGAAACTAGCGGTCTACCCCCTACTACAGACTTATAAATAATTCCCAAAGATCCTTCGGATTAAACCATATTGCAAGTGGAGGATATACCTCCATTGGATGTCTTTTACAGCCCAAAGCACAGGACCGTAGTAAAACGACAGCGGAAAAGGAGAAGGATTGATCAACCTTCCCTGTTCCCTGAACAAACAGTGATAGCCAACATAGTTTGGAAGGAGGAATTCGATCCTTCCGATGACCTAACAAAGTTATCCCAATATGCTGGAGCCTATTCGGTGGCCACCATGGACAAGGCATCAGAAGTGAGTAATTTGTTAAAAGAAAAAGACCAGGCAATCTCTTCATTACAAACACAGCTATCGGAGGCACAGCAGAAAGCAGAACAATTAAAACAGCAATTGTCCACGCAGCAACAGTTAAATAATCAACTGAACAAGTAGTTGCATGAAGAGAAACAGAGGGTAGATTCGAGTGCGATTCAAAAGCAGAAAGAACTATCAGAGGCATTAGCAAAATTGAAGACAATGAATGAACAGGTGGTAAAGTCAAAAAATGAGCAAATTGCTCAATTATCAGGTCAAATAGAAAAGTTCAAGAGTCTTCCGCAGCCTGCCGATTTCAGAGCAGAAGCACTACAGATTAATAAGGCACTAGTAACACAAATAAGATTATTATTCCATAAAATTGCTCAAGTTGAACCCCTGTGTGACATAACAGCATCAATAAGCGATAAATCAGTCGATGCTAGACAAGACTTTGAGCAGGCCGATGAGACCTTGACAAATTTTCTTACTTGGCAGGACATTAATGAGGGAGAGGCAGCAAATTTGCCTAAAATCCTAGAATCCCATAAAGAAATTCTATTTATGGAGTGGCAATCCCAATTGATGAAGGCAAAGAGAGCAGTTTCCAGATGCAAATTATCCACAATTAATTTGATTGAATTAATTAACAATACTCTCTATTTATCTAATATGATCTCTCAATGTACACCAGGTAAATTATTATCGGCCAAAACATTGGAGCAATCATGTTATCAAGAGTTGGAAAAGAATGGGAGATTGATCGTAGGTATTAAAAGTTTGACTTGGGACACCTATTGGATGTTCCTAGTAAAACCATACAGCCAGAGAGCCGCCCTCAAGTGCCTAACAGATGCAATCGTGTGTATCATTCCCGATATACACGATGCCACCTATTCTGCTCAACTTAATTCTCGTCTCAGCCGCCCTCCAGAAGTGGAACCGATGCTAGTAATATGCCAACTCATGTCAAAAGGCAAACAGCCAGAGTGATGATTCATACTGCCAATTGCCAGATTGCTTTGAGGGAGATATTCAAGATCAAGTTGTACCAATTTAATAGCATTTTAATTTTGTAGTTAGTTAGTTTGATTAAGTATTTATAGACCCTTTCATGTATTTAGAAAGGGTCGTAAGTTTTGTATTTGACTTAAACCTGAAGTTGCACTACTGTACTTCAGGTATATATTTTTTATAAAGACTGGGCCAATTATTCCAATTTTGATAATGAAGCGTTTATGTGGATGTGCACTACTGCCTTTATTTAAAAGTATTTTTGAGTCGGAAGAAGGAATCTGAATTGCGATTGATGTTGGGAATGATTTGCAGCTCATATGGTACTACTATCTATGTCTGAATTCATTTTTTTTATGTGAATTGTTATTTGATCGTTCTTGCTATTATTGAATATATGCATGTGTTTTAACAACATTCTTTATAGTTTCCACTATTGGATGGTTACAACATGCTTTTATTTTAATCATACATGTATCAGTAATATAAAAAGATAAGTGTAACAATGTTTTATTAATTACTTTGTTCAACTATTTGAACAAAGCAATTATTATATGAATGAATGTCTATGTTTATTGAATAGAGTCATCTATATGCCTTTTTGATGAACATAGATCATGAAACGTTGCACTTAAGAATAGAAGCTTCCCGAGATAGAATAGTCATTTGTATTTTCGCTTTTAGATTAAGTCATCCATCCATTATCACTTATTAGAAAACCAGTCACTCATCCATCCCTTTTTATTCATTACTGGGAAACTGGTCCCATAATATCCAGTCGGAGCCACCATCCCAAACGGAAAAGGAGCTGTATTAAGGTCTGGACCGGGTGGTTATCCCCCGATGTTGATGCAATGATTTTCGGGGCATCAACATTTTTGGCGCTAGAAGGAGGGCCTGAACTGTGAATGGCGAGTCAACCAAAACCTATAACCCATTCTGAGAGTAAATCTCCCTCCACCTCACCTCGGACCTCCCGTTCGCATGCTGAAACACCAGTATCCAAACGAGAAGAAGAGAAATCAACCACCACTGCTCAAACCCATCATACTTCAGAACGATTAAGTCCTGAGTCTCCTGAAGTTCAGTCTCTTATCCATAAACTTCAGAGCTTTTCGATATCACCATAGAAATCTGAAGTATCTCAAGGCAGTGAAACTTCGCAATTCAATCTACCTCACCCTCTCACCAGACTTCAGAGTGGAAAGCTCGGTATCGAACCTACTGAGTTGCCCTTACCTAAAAGGAAAAGGGCAAAGAAGAACACTGAAGGAACTGACAGTGAATCATTTTCATCCACATCCTCCATCTCATCTTCCCCAGTGCGAAGTCAGCCATCCACTCCCTCATTACCGATTGTTGTTTATCAGGGATCAGGAACTTCAACATCCCAACCTGCTCAATCCTCAATATCAAGTCCTTCCCAAACATCTGGAATCTCATCAGCAATATCATCCACTACTGGTGTTTCAATGGCTGATCCATGGAATAATCCTGGTGCGGTCAGAATGCCTGCACCATTACGTGCATTGCCTAATTCTCCTGAAAAATGGCTACCCAAGTTTAACCCAGAATTTGGAACACAAGCCGAAGAACATATTAATAACTTCATGTTATCAGTTAATCTGAAAGGAGTAGCAGAAGAAGATGTTGTCATTAGGCTTTTCCCTTATACTTTGCAAGGATCAGCGGGATCTTGGTATTTTTCCCTGCCCTCTGGATCCATTACCAGTTGGAACATTTTCCAGGAGCAATTTCTGACTAAGTATGGCGATGATAGATCTTTAGCGACATTAATTAATGATCTCTCCAATCTTAGGATAGAATCTAAGGAGCCTATCAAGGAATTCAACGCGCGATTTAATAAACTCTTGAACAAGATTCCAACGGCCTCCAAACCAAGTGAGAAAATCAGGAGTGAATGGTATATAACAACCCTTCCTTCAAATATAGCCATTTTTGTAGATAGAGCTGGAAAACCAACTTTAGCTGAAAACATGAAAGAAGCACTTGCTGTGGAGAAACGTATTAATGCTCTAGAAAAGAAAGCTGCTCTTGAAGATAGAAAATCCAAAAAAGTTTCTTTTAAAGATGATTCAAAGAAGAAAACCCCTAAAGATCCATATGATATGGAGGGTCTACAAAAGGTCCTCAATACTATGTCAAATGAAATGGTTGAGATAAAAAAACAAGTAGCTGAAACCTCAACAAAAAGGCCATTTAGAAATTTCAAGAAACCTGAATCAAAACCACCGAACGTTATATCTAATGCAGATTCAGATCCTGAAGAGGAAGAAGAAGATGAACCAATTTCACCATCCGATGAAATCGAAGATGAGGAAGTTGTTGAATGCCATGGAATGTGGGACTTCATATTACCTAACTCTGATACAGAAAATGAACAAGAAGCTTTTCCTGTGACTACTAGGAGTAAAGGTGCCCCTGAACCTGTACAGGCAAGTTCAAAGAAAAGGAGTGCAGGTACTACTATTACTACAAAGGAAAAGGTACCCACAAAGAAGCCGGCTGCAACAGTACCTCAAAACCAACCATCATCCTCAAATATACCTTCAACATCTAAAACATTGGTAATATCGGATTCAATGGATTATAATATTGTTGATGATATGAAGAAGACTAAGGAAAACATCACTATGTTTGAACTTAGCAAATTAAAACATCAGCAGAAATTGCTTCTTAGGGAACTGAATGCAGTTCCTTCTTCGCCTCTTCCTAGTGCTAAAGCTGCAAATGATTCAGGTCAACCACCTTCTGGTAGGGTTGAAGCTACTGATATGATTCTAATTGGAGACAGATCAAATTCACATACTCCTCCTTTCCTCTTAACCTACGAAATCTATAATCGAAATCTACACAATTGTTTGATAGATTCAGGGGCATCCTCTAATATAATGCCAGCTTCAGTTTGTTCCAAACTGAACATTGAGCCCCAAAAGTCCTCAATTCACATTGTGCAGTTAGATAGAACCAAGGTCCAGGTTTTAGGGGAAATCAACTCAGTAACTATCAGATTATCGGCTGATCCTAGAGTAGTTCAAAGAATTGATATTTTGATCACCGATATACCTGAATTTTATGGGTTGATTTTAAGTAGAGATTGGTCCAAAAAACTCCACGGTTATATTTCCACCGATTGGTCTCATATGTGGTTACCTTATAAAGGAAAACCTAATCAGATCAAGATTGATCGGGAGAAACACATGACCCATACAGTTACCGAGTTTGAACAAGAAAACCAACCAACAGCATTTAATAACAATATCTTGGGGAATTATTCATCTAAATCATTCTTTGGAAACTTCACTGCCTAACCATCTCCTTTCCCAGTTAATAATTTCACATCTCAGATCGAAATTTTTTCGCAAACAGATAGGTCAAGATGTTTTAATATTACTGAGGAAACTGTAAATAAAATTGTTGATAATTCTTTATTCTGGTCACTATATTTTGACAGGTCTAAGTCTAGTGAAGGCTCAGGAGCAGGTTGTATTTTGGTTAGCCCTCAGGGAGAAAAAACTATGTTATCATGTAGATTGGAATTTGAATGCACAAACAACACAGCTGAATATGAGGCCCTAGTCCAGGGACTCTACAAAGCGATTGGACTCAAGGTTCAATATTTGAAAGTGTTTGGAGATTCGGAGATAGTTATTAAACAGGTGAGGAATACAATTCATTGCCTCTCTGGTCATCTCAAACACTATCAGTCTCTGGTACAGGAACTCACCTCTCAATTTTTAGCATTCAATATTTCTCCCATCCCTAGGTCTCAGAATTCAGCAGCTGACTTACTAGCCAATGTTGCTTCTAAACTCCTACCTTCCGAAGATTATAGCCCAGATAGATTTTTAGTAGAGTTAATTTTTAGACCATCAATTCCTGACAATGTCACCAATTGGCGAGTGTTCAATCACGATGAAGACATATTAAACTTCTTGACTTCTGATAAGTCCTATGATGACCAAATCATTGATGAAAGTGATCATGACTTGCAAACGAAAGAAAAACAAGAGGAAAACTCAATACCAAAACCTGTGGTTAAACTTGAGGATCTCTACGATATTAAAGACAGGTTTAAATAGGTAACCAATTCAAAGCTCCAAAGTTCTACCTTAAGATTTGAATTGATAAACCTTGGTACGGAGTAGAACCCTCAAAACATTAATTTGGGATTAGGACTTTCTGTGGAAGAAAGGATAGCATTCATTATATTATTAAGAAAAAATAAACATGTCTTCGCTTGGAAATATGATGATTTAAAAACATACGATACATCAATCATCCAGCATACCATTCCAATGCTTTCTGAACAAAAACCAGTTCAACAAAAGTTGAGGAAGATACATCCGAACTTAGAGAGTCAAATAAAATCAGAACTCAATAAACTCTTGAAAGCTAAGATTATTTTTCTCGTTCGACACTCAAACTGGGTTTCCAATATGGTTCCTGTTAGGAAGAAAAATGGCGACATCAGGATTTGTATAGATTTCAGAAATCTGAATAAGGCAAGCCAAAAAGATAATTTCCCATTACCTACCATGGAGCAGATACTCCAATCAGTAGCAGGTTCTGAGTTAATGTCCTTTTTAGATGGTTCTTCAGGATATAACCAAATTTTGGTCCATCCTGATGACAGACTCAAAACTACTTTCAGAACAAAATGGGGAACTTACGCTTATCAGCAAATGCCTTTTGGACTTATTAACGCAGGAGCTACATTCCAAAGAGAAATGGATATAGCCTTCAAAGGATTGATCAACAAAATAGTAGTTGTCTATTTAGATGATATAACTGTATTTTCCAAAAAGAGATCCAATCACTTGCACGATTTGAATCAGATCTTTGAACGTTGTAGGAGGTATGGTATTTCACTCAATCCCAAAAAATCCTTCTTTGCTCTTAATCAAGGAAAGCTCTTGGGCTTTATCGTTTCCAAAGATGGTATTTACATTGATCCGGATAGGATTAAAGAGATTTCTGAAATTCCATTTCCTCATAACAAAAAATCCATACAGTCATTTTTAGGTCAAATTAACTTTGTCAAGAGATTTGTTCCCGATTTTTCCCATATCATTTTACCATTACAAACCATGATTAAACAAAATTCAGTGTTTAGATGGGGATTTGCAGAAAAGGAAGCATTTGATTCAATCAAACAATCAATAATCAATGCCCCCGCTTTAAACACTCCTAATTTTTCTAATCATTTCATATTGTACACTATCGTGTCTGATTCGTCTTATGCAGCAATACTCACTCAGATTAATGATCACAACTTGGAAGCACCGATCTCATTTTATAGTTCAAATCTGCAGGGTGCTGAACTAAATTATTCCGAAGTTGAAAAACAAGCCTTTGCTGTGTATAAAGCTCTCAAACATTACGGACCCTTCCTTTTAAAAGCCCATACAAAAGTTATAGGTCCTTTTCCTGCAATTAGGCAATTACTAATCCAAAGGGAATTAGGTGAAAAAAGGGCAAACTGGGTTATAGCACTTCAAGAATACGACTTGGAAATCAAGCCAGCAAAGATTGTTAGAGGCCAAGGTTTTTGCAGGTTATTAGCTGGAGCATCCAACATTCAAGAACCAAGTGATACAGAACACATTGAAGAAATCAACTAGATAAGTATCACTGATTCTGAATCGCAATATGCAGACTTGATCTTTTATTTGAAAAATGGATATGCACCTCCTAATCTTTCTTATAAAAACAAACGAGCAATTAGATTAAAAGCAAAAAACTTCATAATCATTAATGATGTACTGTTTAGGCAAAATTATGATTCAATTTTATTAAGATTCCTAGAAAAACCTGAAGCACAAAAGGTTTTGCAGGAACTACATGATGGACCAGCAGGAGGAAATTTTGGAGCTGACACAACAGCCCACAAAATCATTCATGCTGGATATTATTGGCCCACCCTATTCAGAGATGCTCATGAATATGTAAGGAAATGTCGAAGTTGTCAAATTTCCAGTGGAAGACAAAGAAAACCAGCTTTCCCTTTGCAACCAGTCAACATTGATCAACCTTTTGAGCAATGGGGGTTCGATATCATTGGGGAAATAACTCCACAGTCCTCCAAGCAACGTAAGTATATCCTTACTGCTATTGATTACTTTACTAAGTGGGTTGAAGCAATTCCTTTAAAGAAAACAAATTCTGAAGTAATTATAGAGTTTATAGATCAATTCATCATTACCAGGTTTGGTGTCCCAAATGCTCTTGTCTTCGATAAGGCATCTTGTTTTTCTGGAAATGTTGTGTATGAGTTCGCTATTAAGAGAGGATTTAAATTGAAATATTCTGCAAATTATTATCCCCAAGGTAATGGTTTAGCAAAGTCTACAATAAAAATCTAGTTAAAATTATTAAGCGAACTATTGAGCAGAATCATAAAAACTGGCACAAATCTTTAATATTTGCACTATGGGCTGATAGAATAACGCAGAAGGCTTCCATAGGAACTTCTCCATTCAACCTTGTATATGGGAAAGAAGCAGTACTACCAACCAATCTAGTGCTTCCTTCTCTAGCCCTAGTTCAGTTTATTGAAGAAAGCCCCTCTTCTTCTATTCAACTTAGACATGATCAAATCTTAAAATTAGAAGAAGAAAGAGTAAAGGCCAAAATTACTCATACAAAACATCAGCAAGTTATCAAGTCATCTTTTGATTCAATTTCATCCAGTTCAAAACAGTTACAGGTTGGTGATCTAGTTTTGAAGTGGGACAAAGCCCATGAAGATAAAGGAAAACATACAAAGTTTCAGAAGATGTGGCTTGGACCATTTCAGATCTATGAGAATATAGGCCATTCAACATTCATATTACAAGATTTATCAGGAAAGAGAGATTCTCTTCCTGTTAATGGCCTCATCTTAAAGAAATTCTTCAATTGAGGAGGTAACCCCTTCTCCTTTCTAAGTTTAGTAGAATTTGTAGTTTTTAGGACCATTAGGAAATAAAGTTGTAAGATATCTTCCATTGGCCTTTGCTATATTGAAAAGTTGCTCAAAAGAAATAGTTTTGATATTTACTTTTAAAATAGAAGCCTTAATCAAAAGGGACAATTTCTAGGAAATTAGGTATATTCACATTCTGAAACCCTATTTCATTTTTGTGAAATCTTCTCAATATTGAGAATTACTGTAAATCATTTTATGGTTTTCAAACTGGCCACAAAAAGGTTATCAATATCAAAACAGAAACTAATTCAATCTTAGCATCTTCAACTCTTACCCTGTCATCCATTCTCTCTTAAGGAGAAAATTGTCCATCCCATTCATCCAAGTTTATGATTACTCAGAGTGTAATTCTAAAATATTTGATATAAAAGATAAGGGGTCTTATTACAAGCCTGCTTACCACGATCATTGGGAAATAGTTTAACCGACATTATCAACACTGCATACCAAAACAAGGTAATGGCTTATAATCATAAGACAAGGGGTCTCATCACGAGCCAGCTTGTTTGGATAGATTACAACCAGTGAATGGCATTGTCAAACAACTAGCCACCAAACCAGGACAATGACTTTTTATCTTACAAAATAATAGAAAAGGAAAAAAGAAACACAAAATATGAAAACATATTTTGAATTCATCCTTTTAATCATACTCTGAAATGGATGGGATAATGGACAGTCAAATGGTTAAAAGGTATCCCTGTCGAAACTATGAACGTTTGTTGGCAGCAGAGGCTCTACCTATGACAAAGGAGTCAATTAAAAAGCTAAGTTGGAAAGGTTTTTGTTTTGTCATTATCAACTAATAGAGGCCAATTTAAAACTTAGAATGTGTCTAATTTTAACAAGAGAAGAAATTAGCAAAAATAGCTCTTATTATATTCAGAATGTATGTATACGTAGTTATATTAGAATTTTCCTCTTTGATAAGATTTATATAAAAAGAAAGTCTAAGTATTTCAATATTTCTCAGAGATAACTGTTTCTCCCAGCGTATCGCCAATTGTTGTGCTATACAACAAACCCCCATTTCATAAAAATTTTACCTTTAAAACTATAATATGAAATGGGTCCCTTTCAAATTACATTGGTATCAACTTATCATTCCTCAAAAGGTCCGAAAAGAAACAAAACATTATAAACCTTTTGAGACAATGTATAAACGGTCTCATAATAAAAAATGAATAATTCTTTATTATTGCGATAAAGCGATCGCATATCGCAATAATAGAGGATGCATAACAAAAGACCCATTGGTTTTCCCCGATGCGATAAGTGGGAATAACTATCGGATATCGAAAGGTAAGAAATCATAACAAAGGCCCCTCTCTTTGCTCCGATGCGATATCGCAATCGGCAATCGGGAATGTAACATGTATGCAATTAAAGGCCCTCTTCTGAAAGCTCCCGATACAAAGTCGCGATATCGCTATCGGCGATCGGGGATTCTGCAATGACACCAATATAACTACTTAAACATTCCACCGATCCCCGATTGCGATAAAGCTAAGCGCGACTTTAAAAAGGATTGATAAGGCTTGGGTATATTGTATTAAATCATTATTAAAAGCCTTTCTCTTCCCGATAGTGATTCACTTGCGCCCAACCGCCAAAACATCAAACCCACGCTTAAATCAGTTATTCGGCGAATAAATGATATGATGAGCATTTAAATGATTGACAGGTTTAAACGGCCAATTAATAACGGAGTTATGCCAAAATCTCTTCAGAGATTGTATACGCAGCAGTCTTGTGTTAAACCTCCATTATCCATTAATTGATATAACTCTTTCATACTTGGTTCGTGCCACCTATTCTCCGCATTACGTCTATTTTATATCCTGTGTAGAGCTCCTCCGAAGCAGCGAATTTAGGCCAAATGGGAAAGAAATCTAAAAGATCTGCTATGGCAGCGACTCCTGCGGCAACCACCCAACCCACCACTGATCTAGGACTAAGCAAGAAAGGCCTAATCTCAGACACCACATGCCTTGGTCTCGGTAATACTACTTGGCAGAGCATTTATAACCTGGTTAAGGACGAAGAACCTCAGGTAACAACAGTACAAGCTACAGCAGACTCAACCCGGAAGTCCGACGCTACCCTAAAGGATTTGGTTGATTCTTACCTACACCGGATAACGGCTCGAGACAAAACTCTTCCATACACAGATGTGGTAAGATGGGCAGTTGAGGAAATTCCAATTACAAACAGAGCATTTTGCACTATCAACGGGAGAGTATTCGGTTCATTTCAGCCCAATGATTTGAGACAAATGTACCATTTGCCTGAACCAGAGAAGAAGTATAACAAAGCATTTCTGGAGAAGTTCATGGATGAAAATGAAACTGAATCAGCACCTATATGGGAATGGAGACACAAGCATGAGTCCTCAGGTATGTACTCTATCGATTCCTTGTGTTCTCCTTATTGTTATGCTGGAACGATGATGTGTAGGATGTGGGGGTTGCATGATTCTGCAAAATTCTCCATAGAGATGGTACCTTTAATGGAAGCAGCATGCAATAGCGAAATAATGGATTAGGGGAATATATTATCTGATAAGTTAGCAACAACTATTCTTGAGTTCAGAAACAAATCCCGTGTGACTGATAGGTTCATTCCGCCATTTTACTTTAGTGCCTACATCTTAGATACTCTTTGTTTTAACTCCGAATTTCTTGTGCTGGGGTGGAGATGGACTCCATAGGACCCCATGCCCATTCATATCTATCACCAGAAGTTGTGGAAAGCCCATTATAAACACCACCTATATCAAGTTTGCAATGGATTTATGTTACCCATTACTATGCAATTATTGACAAACCTGCTCCTAAGATTTCCTCACAAGCAGAGATTGACTTGACAGCCTTAGGAACCTGGTTCGGAGAAGAAAAATTTACATATGTAAGAGTTTTTGGCAGTCATGCTAGGCCTCATGTCCTCCCCTTGTATATACCCGACAAACTATTGGCTCGAGAGATAGCATATCAGCTTACATCCGAAGGAGTTACACAGACTCTGAGGAATAAAAAGAAGCAATTCTGGCCTCCTTTTCCTCTAAGGTGTGGCGTTTACACTTTGCATGAATACAAGCATGTAGAGAAAGAAGCAGAAAAGATAAATACACTGAATCTCGCCACTCTTCCTAACAGACGATTTGATCCAAAAAAAGTCGTCTATAATGTACTAGAACAGGCAAAACTCGCTAAATTTGAACATAAAAATGATGAGTTTGATGACTTATTCTCCTCGGCCGAGTCATTATTTCAGGTTCAAGCGCTAGCTAAAATGAGATATCACGACGACGGGTTAGCCGAATTTAACAGACTTAGAGAGCAGAGGTTGCAAACTCTGCCTCTAGATTTGTTAGCAATTGCCCCAATGACACAGTCAAGCGAGCCTGAACAGCGACTTACCAACGAACCTCTTGCTACATCAGAAATTTTTGAAGAAGTCCAGAGAAAGAAACAGGAGGAACTCCAGAGGAAAGAGAAAGAGGAAGCGTAGAGGAAAGAACAAGAGAGAATATGTGAAGAGGGACAGAAAAGGCAGTAGGAGCAGAGCAGCAAGGATGTGAATGTCGATACCCATATTGACCCAAAGTTGCTCTAGGAATGGCAGCAATTCGATTCAATCATAAGCAATCTGGAAAGCTCAAGAGAAGCTGATACATCCAAAGCAACTGATACACAAGATACAGCATAAAAAGAGGTTCCAAGCGAAGAAACCAGCAGTCTACCCCCTACTGCTGACTTAGAAATAATTCCCAAAGATCCTTCAGATCAAATCATGTTGCAAGTGGAGGATATACCTCCATTGGATGTCTTTTACAGCCCAAAGCACAGGGCCGTAGTAAAACGACAGCGGAAAAGGAGAAGTATTGATCAACCTTCCCTGTTCCCTGAACAAACAGTGACAGCCAACATAGTTTGGAAGGAGGAATTCGATCCTTCCGGTGACCTAACAAAGTTATCCCAATACGTTGGAGCCTATTCGGTGGCCACCATGGACAAGGCATCATAAGTGAGTAATTTGTTAAAAGAAAAAGACCAGGCAATCGCTTCGTTACAAGCACAGCTATCGGAGGCACAGCAGAAAGCAGAACAATTAAAACAGCAATTGTCCACGCAACAACAATTAAATAATCAACTGAACAAGCAGTTGCATGAAGAGAAACAGAGGGTAGATTCGAGTTCGATTCAAACGCAGAAAGAACTATCAGAGGCATTAGCAAAATTGAAGACAATGAATGAACAGGTGGTAAAGTCAAAAAATGAGCAAATTGCTCAATTATCAGGTCAAATAGAAAAGTTCAAGAGTCTTCTGCAACCTGTCGATTTCAGAGCAGAAGCACTACAGATTAATAAGCACTGGTAACACAAATAAGATTATTATGCCATAAAATTGCTCAAGTTGAACCCCTGTGTGACATAACAGCATCAATAAGCGATAAATCAGTCGATGCTAGACAAGACTTTGAGCAGGCCGATGAGACCTTGACAAATTTTCTTACTTGGCAGGACACTAATGAGGGAGAGGCAGCAAATTTGCCTAAAATCCTAGAATCCCATAAAGAAATTCTATTTATGGAGTGGCAATCCCAATTGATGAAGGCAGAGAGAGCAGTTTCCAGATGCAAATTATCCACAAGTAATTTGATTGAATTAATTAACAATACTCTCTATTTATCTAATATGATCTCTCAATGTACACCAGGTAAATTATTGTCGGCCAAAACATTGGAGCAATCATGTTATCAAGAGCTGGAAAAGAATGGGAGATTGATCGCAAGTATCAAAAGTTTGACTTGGGACACCTATTGGATGTTCCTAGTAAAACCATACAGCCAGAGAGCCACCCTCAAGTGCCTAACAGATGCAATCGGGTGTATCATTCCCGATATACACGATGCCACCTATTCTGCTCAACTTAATTCTCGTCTCAGCCGCCCTCCAGAAGTGGAACCGATGCTAGCAATATGCCAACTCAGGTCGAAAGGCAAACAGCCAGAGTGATGATTCATACTGCCGACTGCCAGATTGCTTTGAGGGAGATATTCAAGATCAAGTTGTACCAATTTAGTAGCATTTTAATTTTGTAGTTAGTTAATTTGATTAAGTATTTATAGACCCTTTCATGTATTTAGAAAGGGTCGTAAGTTTTGCATATGACTTAAACCTGAAGTTGCACTACTGTACTTCAGGTATATATTTTTTATAAAGACTCGGCCAATTATTCCAATTTTGATAACGAAGCTTTTATGTGGATGTGCACTATTGCCTTTATTTAAAAGTATTTCTGAGTCGGAAGAAGGAATCCGAATTGCGATTGATGTTGGGAATGATTTGCAGCTCATATGGTACTACTATCTATGTCTGAATTCATTCTTTTTATGTGAATTATTATTTGATCAATCTTGCTATTATTGAATATATGCATGTGTTTTAACATCATTCTTTATATTTTCCACTATTGGATGGTTACAGCATGCTTTTATTTTAATCATACATGTATCAGTGATATAAAAAGATAAGTGTAACAATGTTTTATTAATTACTTTGTTCAACTATTTGAACAAAGCAATTATTATATGAATGAATGTCTATGTTTATTGAATAGAGTCATCTATATGCCTTTTTTATGAACAGAGATCATCAAACGTTGCACTTAAGAATAGAAGCTTCCCGGGATAGAATAGTCATTTGTATTTTCGCTTTTAGATTAAGTCATCCATCCATTATCACTTATTAGAAAACCAGTCACTCATCCATCCCTTTTTATCCATTACTGGGAAATTAGTCCCATAATATCCAGTCGGAGCCACCATCCCAAATGGAAAAGGAGCTGTATTAAGGTCCGGACCGGGTGGTTATCCCCCAATGTTGATGCAACGATTTTCAAGGCATCAACAGGTTCTAACAACCAACAACAACCTAATAAGCAATGAGAGACAGAGGATTGATTTTCTTCTTAGCAATACAACGGAATAATAAGAAACATTGACCACATTAGTTTGTAAGAATATAGGAAGACCAAACAATAATACATCAAAGTATGTGAAAGAAGCATGTTGTATTGTTTTTGTCTTCAGTAGAATACAAAAATGAGTATCACAAACACAAAGACAAGATTCACCACTCAGTAGTCAAATGTAGTTAAAGTAAGACCACACCCACCCCTAGCCTCCTCATTTTAAATCAAAACAAATCAAATGTATAGTAAATCAAATCAAATCAAATTCACCACTTAGTTAAAGTAAGGCAAAGCACACCTTGGCTACTTTGGAATCCTCGTTCTTACTTTGATTAGCCTTCTGAAAAATACAAGAAAATGATTTAATTCTTATTCAATGAATAAGAACACTGAAAGACAAAAAAACAAAATATGACATTTTCTTCGGAGCCCTTTGTTTGCTAACCTATAGCGCCCATGATTGTATGGTAAGAGAAGGGTACGAAATAATAGTAAACAGAGCCTCAACCAGAAGCATGGATGGATATGATAGTGCTAGGCATTTCCCTTATGCATCTGACCCTCCCATGCGTGCTCCTTCGCAAGACCTCTGGGGAAAGATTTAACAGATAAGGCTTACTACTTCATAATGACCTTCCTTTAGATATGTAATTTCACACTCCCCCTTTTTTTGTTCTGAGCAATATGGAAACAAATTGGACGATATTGTAATGCATGAATGAATGATCGATACAGATTGTGTTAGAAGTTAGAACTACAGAGCAATTCCCTTCTCAATAAATCTGAAATATGCACAAATGTACTTACCTAATTTCACAGTCAGTCCTATTCCCTCAGTAGACTACCACCTCAGCGATCCCATTCAACAATCTGGCTAACCGGGAACTTTCTGTGTGTTATCGGTTATCCACAAAATAGCAAAAGGGCATACAAAGCGAAGGAGGTATCTACTATGAAATTTATGAACCAAATGGATTTTACTTGTATTCCATTGCACTATAACCACCAGTTGATCCCACATAGGTGGGAAAGCAGATCAAAAACATCAAATTACCTAATGGCAGAGTCATAGGGAGCAAGAGAAGCATATGTCGTAGTTAAATAGGTATTATTGTGGATTGGTGGGGAATGGATGAAATATTTGTTCTTCTCATTATTTATTTTCTGCACTGATTGCTTATATTCCTTTGGGAGGCTTTGTTTAAAGTTCGTGGATGTGAAACTCATACCCGCAATAACAGGGATCACCAAAGTTAGATTGGGAAGACTTACAGTGGCCATTATGGGAGTTGCAGCCACACATAGAGGCGGAAACAAAAAATACAAAGGAGTAATGGACACAAGGTATAGGCCTAGGGAAGGAGGAGCAAGTGTGGCATAGTCTTGTGCATAGAATTGGGGTATTTTCTCTCTTTTCAGGCCATAGAGTTTTATGTGCAATTGTAGTGGACAGATTCATCTTTCAGGGAGGGCCAAGAGGGCTAGTAAGTGACCAGACATAGAATCGACAAGTTCAGCCCCTTTAATGTAAGGGCCCTTGGCGCAGTCTTTACCAGGTCCAGACCGGACTCTTTCACGATGACATCCAGCACATAATCGATGAGTTCAACCTCTTCAGTGTAATGGCCCTTTGTACAGCTGTTACCAAGTCCATAATCGTAGAAAACAAAGTTGTTAGGCCTGAATATCTGACCGTAAGAGCCTGACATCACATTGTCCATGGTTTTGGACTCAAGGTCCATGAGAACAACCCTGGAACAAACCTCAACCAAATCACCCTGCAAGAATACCATCGCCATGACCTCGCAAGATTACTAGGTACATTCCATCAAATGAATAGTGTGAGGACTATGCACCTTCTCATGGACACTTTATGTTCTTCAACTTCCTTCGCCAAATGTCCCACTCGTTCAAACTAGATCATGGAGCAATGGGACTGATTTCAGAGAGGCCATTACATTTTCCAGAAGGTTGCGTCACAACTGTCATTCAAGAAGGAAATGGGAAATAGTCTAGATGGAAGATTTAAATTCGTTGGAAGGATGAATAGAGGGAAAATTTTAATTAGTTGGAAGTGAGAAAATAAAACTCTTCCATTGGCTGGGGTGAATAGTGTTTTCCCACCCCAATCCAATAAAGAGAATGCCTATCGAGGTAATTAAAGTGGAACCTCCGTGAAACTAAAAGTGAATTCTTGTGGGGGAGGCAGGATGCGGAAACCGCGTAGGTTTATCGTGCGTTCAGGCTTAGGTTAGGTTTACTGAATCACTGCAGACACTAGACCTAGCCGCTCCATTTACACCCTACGCGCCCTTTCTCCATCAGTATCACCTCCGTTCCTAGCGTCGTTCGGACATACGACTCTCCGGGGGTTTTCGTTTTTACCTAAAGCTGTCGCCGTTGGACTTACGAACTCTCGGGGGTTACGTTTTTACCTGAAGCTGTGAACCTTTTCCTGCGGCGGTTACTCATTGATCCTTCAACCGCTACATGTCATTTTTGCCGGTTTTCACTGCTACGCAAAGTGCTCACCGTTTCGAGACACAGAAGACTATGGAGGACTTGGAGACCGTTGATTACTCAGCCGACCCATTGGAGGGGGTCTCCATCTGGCGAACCCCAAATGCCAGCTCGGAAGGTATGTTTTACGACGATTTCTCTGGGCTTTACTCTCAGTACTCACATGGTGAATCTTCCAGAACTCTGCCGGTGGTCCTCCCGGATGAACCCCCTACCTGGCCGGCTCTCTCGACACCACCTCACTCTCCGGCGACCCTAGGTTTTGTCGCTAATAGCCTAAACCCTAACCTAGGGTTAGGTCCTCAGTTTATCGGCTCATCTCACCGCCTTCCTCACAATCCTAACCTGGTTCTATCCTCATCCGCCCCCTTGGGTTACCTCGGTCCTTCTCCTGTGCCCCCGCTCTCGGGCCCCCCTACTGTTTTCTCTGCTGGTAACCCTGCCTCCGTTCAGCCCTCGGTTACACATCTCCCACCTCCAGCTTCTGGACAACCGCAGATCCCCATCCCCCCCGGTGGACCTAGAAGGAAATCAAAGTGCTTCAAATCAAGGGCCGTCGATTATTTCCTCAGACTAGAAGAGGACATTCAGTGGGGCGAGGCAATGGATTTTGCCGATCGGGTCTTGGTTGGACGCATCAGGGGACGCAATTATTCGGCGGCACGATTGAAGGCATGGGCTACTGAGATTTGGGGGCATCACTTGGCAGATATCCCTTTTGTGCAGACATTTGTGAGGGGATGGTTTGCACTGAGGTTCGCGCGTGCCGATCACACAAACTGGGTTCTGTCCTCACATTGGCATTTTGACCAAGCGCCTGTACTCCTTAAGAGATGGACTCCCTTATTTGATCCAGAGACAGAACAGATTGGGGTCGGACCTATTTGGATTCGATTGCCCGGACTTCCTCTACAATTCTGGTCTGAAGAAATCTTCAAGCGCATTGGCAATGGGCTCGGAACCTACATGGGCTATGACAAATCCTACCTGCAGACGGGCATGATGTCTTATGCCAGGATTCTTATTTTCATGGATACTAGGGGAGGATTATATGAGTACATCACTATTCAGTGGAAGGATACGGCACGGCGTCAGATTATCGACTATGAGGGCATCCCATATCGCTGCCGCAGATGCCACAAAGTTGGGCATCTCTACAGGGATTGTCCGCTGCTCCGGAAATCACACAGGAATGAGATGGAAGAGAATGCTGAAAACACTCGTTTAGCCCCACTGGAACAACACCTGGTTCAGCCATCTGGGCCTCAGCTGCGCACACAAGGGAATGAAGGGCCTCAGACGGGATCAGAGCCTGCTAACATCGAGACTGAAGCTCCCATCCCGGCACCGCCATCGTCCTCAGAGGCTCAGGAGCATACACTGACCCCTCCGGCGGACTCAGCGGTATCGGGTATGTCTTCTCCTCTTTTTTCTTTGTCATCAATTGCATCCTGCACATCATTGGTCTCATCCTTCTCTCATCCCCCTGTAACACATCCGGCACTCTCACACTCTCTGTCATCACTCTCTTGCTCTATTCCACCCCCTCCTCCGTTGGCACCCCCCACTTTGATCTCATCGACCTCGGCACTTACCAGAACATCCCCCCGTTACTCCTTTCGTCCTCGAGTAAAAGTCCGAGGCCCGGATGCGGTAGGACTTGACCCTAAAAGTCCCTCCACCTCCCACAGGACCTCGCGAGGGCGTCCATCGCGTTTTTCCAAAGCTAGGCAGTCTGCGGATGAGGAGGTCGCCCTCGGGCGACAACAGACCATTATTGGGGCCCTTAGAGCGAAGGATGGCCCTCACCCTTCCCCCTCATGAAGCTCCTCTCATTCAACTGTAGAGGGTTTGCTAGTTCAGCCAAAAAACTAGCGCTTAGGAGGTTGCTTACCTCGGATCGTCTGGACATTATCTTTCTCCAAGAAACCCTATGCCAAGCGGACCATCTCACTCACTCTCTTACCACCTGGCTTCCGAACTGGACATTCCATGCACTTGATGCATCCGGGAGATCCGGAGGACTGGCTATAGGGGTCTGTAACAAATCTGTGGATATCTGCAATTTATGGGGTGGCAAAGGGTTTATTGGCCTTGACATTTATGATCATACACTTGAGCGGGATCTCCGTATCATAAATGTCTATGGTCCCTGTTCTGATCGTGTTTCTTTCTGGAGATCCCTACTCGGAACAGGGATCCTTCAAGCAGAGAACATTATATTGGGGGGGGACTTAAATTTCTCCCTGGGCTTTTGTGAATCTTGGGGGCATATGGCACAAGTGGATTCTCTCTCTGACTCTATCTCCTCCCTATTGGAGGACCATCACTGGGTGGACATCCCATCTGCAAGACTACAGTATACCTGGACAAATAATAGGAGTGGAGACCAGAGCTTGGCCAGGAGACTTGACCGATTTCTCATTAAAGAACAGTTATACAATAATCTACCCAGAACCCGCCAATGGGTAGGATCCGGTGGCTTATCTGATCACAGGCCAATTTTCTTGGAGGTAGATGGCCTCACTCACAAAATTAAGAGCCCCTTCAAGTTCAACGCCTCCTGGCTACAAGATCCATCATACATTCAGCTGGTCCATGATTTCTGGCAGAATAACCCCATCCGGGAAGAAGAGGAACTCTCTGCTGGTTTTGTCAGGAAACTAACAGAACTCAAGCAGACTACAAAAAATTGGGCTCATCAGAAGAGGATTCAGGATAACCACACCCTCTCAGAGGCAGAAAGGTTTATCACTGAATATGAAAATTCTACAACTGGTGCTTTTGACTCTCCGGAGAGTAAGGAACAATATAACCATCTGCTTGCCAAGCGCACTCAAATACTGAAGGAAAGAGAAGAAAGCATGCGACTGAGAAGCAGGGCAATCTGGCTCACTGAGGGCGACAACAACACAAAATTCTATCACAAATTTGCCAATGGACGGAAAGCTATTAATACTATATGGGAGCTAAAGGATCATCAGGGCCACACCATCTCTAACCAGCAGAATTTGGCCAGGCTTGCCACTGAGCACTTCAGAGGTATCTACAAGGCACCTAGGATTGCAAACATACTGGAGATCATGAGAGTGGCTGAACTCTTCCCCAGGTATGTGGACCAGGAAACATCAGAAGATATTCAGAAGGAGGTGACAATGGAAGAACTGGAAGCCACCCTCAAATGGTTCAAAAAAGATAAAAGCCCTGGTCCCGATGGTTGGACCATTGAATTTTATATCTCCTTTTTTGACATTCTGGGTCATGACCTATTGAGAATTGTGGAGGACAGCAGAAGAAGAGGCCGGATATCATCAGCCATCAAATCCACTTTCATCGCCCTTATACCGAAGACTGATAATCCGATCACTTTTGATGATTTTCGTCCTATATCTCTCTGTAATTGTCTGTATAAGATCATTGCAAAGATCATTGCAAATCGCCTCAAGCCCATCCTCTCACAGCACATATCTTCTGAACAATTTGCATTCTTACATCACAGACAGATCCATGAAGCCATAGCTACTGCTCAGGAACTCATGCATACTCTTCAGATCAAGAAGCAGAAAGGTATGATTCTCAAGGTGGACCTCTCTAAGGCTTTTGACAGAACTAACTGGTTATACCTTAGGCTGCTGCTTACTCATTTAGGTTTCCCATATGGCTTTATAAAATGGATGATGAGCTGCATTACAGATGTATCATACAGTGTCCTACTCAATGGAGAAGCTACTAGCTTTTTCACTGCTGAGAGAGGGCTCAGGCAGGGTTGCCCTCTCTCTCCTCTGCTCTTTCTCCTTATCATGGAAGGACTGAGCAGGATAATTATATCCACCAGGGATCGACATCAAATCACTGGCATCAAAATTGTGGATAATTTCTTCCTTACTCATCTTTTATTCGTTGACGATATTCTCATCTTCCTTAATGGCAGTATCGGAGACACCTCCTCATTACATAGCTCTTTCTCTCTTTTCCAACAGGCCACGGGGATGCAGATCAATGATAATAAATCCACTATTACATCTGTGGGCTGCTCGGTGCATGAGATTACCTATGCCTCTCAGAGGTTCCCTTTTGTCACCTTGGAATTAAAAGATGGAATTAAGTATCTTGGTTTTCGTTTGAAACCATCTGGCTACAAAATTGCAGACTGGTTATGGCTTATATCCAAAGTCGAGAAAAGACTCCAAGTCTGGTACCACAAATACCTCTCGAGAGCGGGCAGACTTGTTCTTATTAAAGCAGTCATTGAGGCCACACCTGTGTACTGGATGGCCCTTGCTTGGATTCCAAGGGGCATCCTGAATAGGTTGCAAAGCATATGCTGCAGATTCCTTTGGAAAGGACACCAGCCAGGGCGGCTCTTTGCATGGGTCAAATGGGAAACCATAACCAAGCCAAAAAGTTGGGGAGGATGGGGCATAAAGAGGTTGGCTATATTCTCCAAAGCACTGGCGGCAAAACTGGGATGGAGTCTACTCACCGCAGACAGTCTCTGGACCCGGGTGGCATACTCCAAATACATCAAGCCTCTATCCATTTTGGATTGGGTTTGTACTAGACATGGTCACAATCACCATTTCTCCAACATATGGAAAGCTGTCATTGACTCAATTCCCCTGCTTAGAGATGGCATCACATGGAGGATAAAAGAAGGTAATGCGGTACGTATTGGTGTCGACCCTTGGGTTGGATGTGGGAACACACACAGACTACCAGCTGAATTAATACATCATCTCCATAACAGAGGTATCACGCATATCAAACATATTGGTGACCAAGCAAATTCTTCTTTCCTTCAGCAGGCTTGGCTATCTACCAGAGCACTAGACCTGCCTAACCACTGGACAGATGTTTGGAAGGAATATACTTCTGCACTCATTCAAGCACAGATCAGACTTACGGAGGGACCAGATGAGATTATCTGGGCATATGCAAAACATGGTATATACACACCGAAGCTGGGATATATCAGACTTATGGATCCACATAAACCACCCGTCATTCAACCCACCTGGAAGTCGATATGGAAATTCAAAGCTGCACCCAGGACGAGACTTCTTATGTGGAACATTATCTTTGATAAAATTCCCACTGGTTCTAATCTTATGAAACGATCTTTCTACGGACCCTTCCGCTGTCATCTATGTCTTAATGCTGATGAAAGCACTGAGCATCTTTTCTTATCCTGTAGCTCGACCATAACCTTCTGGCAATCCATTTCAACACATATTCCGAATCTGAAGGACTGGCATGGTAGTACCTTACAGGAGGCTTGGTCTAACTGGTGCACAGAACATACGGGCAAAGCCAAGAACCTACCTCTGCTGATTTGTTGGGCCATATGGATTGCCCGCAATCAATCGATCTTCCAACTTAAAATGCCTCACTGGCCATCGATCATTCTTCATACTATTGCTGATTATAATCTATTACCTGATGAGGACCTCTCTACCCCACCGAGAACACTCTGTCCCATCCCCATAGATAAATCAAAGCCTTGGGCTTTTTTTGATGGCTCCGCCCAAGATGATGGATGCGGAGGGGGTGCTATACTTCACATCAATGACAGTCACTGTTATAAGATTCAAATTAATTTTGGCAGAGGAACTAACAATTTAGCAGAACTCAGCTCAGCAAAGCACATCATACATTTTGCTATCCTAAAACAATGCAGACATTTACAGATTTTTGGTGATTCCAAAGTTGTTTGCAATTGGCTCAATAATGTTTCTCATTGTCATGCATTTGCTTTGAGACACATTCTTGACGAAGCAAAGAGATTGATAACTACTTTTGAATCATTTGTCTGTCATCATATTTACAGGGAACAGAACACCATTGCAGACCAGCTCTCAAAAGAGGCAGCGCACAGAATAGGGGAGGAATGGTGGATACAAGAGGAAGTCGACGGCACATATTATCAGTATTATCACCGTCCCTTTGATGATCAACTGGAATGATGGGCTATAAGCCTGTTTTCACATGCAGTTTTTTGCTCATTACAGTATGCAGTACCGCTCTCTTTTTGTTTATTACAGCAGTATATATTGCTCTCTGCGAAGAGCCAGTAAAAAACTTTGAACATAATTTCTGACTAATTTTTGATTGCTCCCTGCGAGGAGACTTTTTGTATATAGCAGTCACAAACAAACTTGACAGGCTTAAGCCTGATTTCGAATATGCTATGGCATCTACAGAATGTAATTTTCCTATCTTAATGAAAATTACGACTTTTTCCCAGGGGAAAAATTAAAGTGGAACTTGAAGTTTTTTTTTTATAGGGGAAAATAAATTTTTTTGTTAATATTAATTTTAAATACAATATTATGGGACAATATATTTCCCATACAAGATTGTACATGGCAAATTAAAATAATTAAAATAAAATTGAGGTAAAATAATGATTTACATTGGTGGTTTTTGAGCTCGAGGTTTTAGCAAACCATAGTTTTGGTAATGGTATTCTTATGTAAAAATAAATATATAGATAACCAACCTAGATCCATCTTAATTTCAGAGCTACCAAGCACCAAGAAGATCAAATTTATTGAAGTGCAAACATCTTTTAAAGTGAAAAGAGATTTGATCCCTTGATAGATTCAAAGTTAAGATGGATCTAGACTGATATTTAGTATAATGAAAAAATAAGAAATCGTGTATCATTTTTTTAGAACCAATACTTATAAACCAACCAAGGTTACTAATAACAAAAAACTATAAACCAATTAATGTTATAATGTCTACCTATCCATATGTAACGCTGACCCTTTGTCATTTTTCAACTTTAACCCTAATATGTGAAAGACTTTAAGAGATGCTTATACTAATACAACCTAAAATCACTTCATATTATATCATTTCCTTGGTAGTAAAATCCAAGTGTGTTTATTATAGAGTCAATTATTGTGATATGTGAATTGTTATGTAATCTATGGCCTGGAAAAAAAAAAAAAAAATAGAGAAAAACACAAATACAACCTCTAGACCAATGAATGAATACCAGGAGAAGCTGGCAGAAGAGGACAAATATTGTACTAGGGACTGTTTGGGAGTGAAAATACTTGATAAATGCTTACAACAGGTTTAACTCATAATGTCGTTAATGGGGTTGGTGTGGGACCTGCTAGAGTATTTCAAGGTTTGTTTGATGTACCTAGAAGATATGCCCCTTGACGTACATGTGAAAAACAAGAGTGTTATTATGGGGAATGGTTTCCAACATAATTAAACAAGACAAATTCCATATCCAAAAGCTCTTATGGATTATTATTTTTCCACCCTTGACCTTTTTGACCTTATGCATAACCAAAGCCAAATTCAAGTTGAAAATAATCATGACTAGAGCTAGAATCAATTTGTTAATACCAATAAAGAAAAATAGAAGAAATTTATGAAAGTTTTAGAGGTAAAATATTTCCATTTATTTTATAAAATTTGAAAATTAAGTATATTTGTAATTAAAAATTTTACTTTATACGTGTTGTATGGTAATTATGTTTTGGAGGTGTGTTTGTTTTGGAACAAGGTTTTTATAATTTCAGTTTAATTATAAATAATTATTAGATGGATGGTAATATTTAACCGAGTTGTTTTTGGTGCGACTTTTTGGAAGTTTTTTTGGTGGATTTTTCCAGTCTAATTTCTCTAAAATCTGGCTAGAATTCATTGAAATCACAAGTTTGATGGGTAACCCTTGCACATAGAAGTTCCCTAGGGGTTTTTTAGGGTGCTGAATCTATATATACACTCAAAAAACTAGTTTAAATAACACAAATCAAGATTTCACCACAATTTTTTCTGCCAGATTTGAAACTCAAAAAAGTCGCACTAAAAGCAACTCCTTATTTAACCACCATGATATATTTTAAAATATTTTTATTAATAATCACAAAAAAAGTTTGAGAAAATGTTATGTCCTTTTTATTATTTTAATTAAATTGATTAATTAAAAAAAGTCTCATATGAAATGAGTTATGTTTTTTTGTGCATGTGCTAATAACAAGTCATGGTATTGATCCATGATATTGTAACAAAATCTATTTACAAGTTAATTTACGGGTGGATATCCATGGGTGAGAATCTTGTTACACATTTTTTAAAGCATATATGTTTAACTCATATTAATTCTTTTTATAATTTAGAATAATACTAATATTTCAAAATAAACTTATAATTTAGTTAATTTTAATGATTTTTGTAATTATAGAAAATATATCATGAAATAAGTGTTTTGATATTTATCATAGGTTGATGTTTATTTTCATTTACCAACCATTTAATTTATAAGCTATGCTATTTTACATCTACCTCATAAAAACAAAGGCATGGTTGGAAAAACAATAAATAACTAAATATTCACTTACTAGATAACTTAAAATATTAGGTAACTATATGATCTAGATTGGATCATTATTTTGTTTTTCATTCATCCATGCTTTTAGAGTGGAAATAGTGGATGAATAATCTTAGAGGCCCATTTTTTACCGGTGTGACTTAAATTGGAAAATTGGGGTCTAAAACCTTTTGAGAGTAGTTTGAGTTATTAAAAAACGTATTTTTTGGTGTAAAACTTTTGCATCTTTAGCACCACTCTATTTTTCATGTTCTACACATAGAGACCTTTCCAACTATGTAAGAATTGACTCAATTAGAGTCTATATTCAAAAGTTATGCCACTCGGAAGTTGACCTTTGTGTTTTGATCACCATAATCCGAGAAGACGAGACATCAATCCTTATTACTCATGGAAAATGGGTTAGCCATGTGATAATGATGAAGAATACTCTAGAATAATCAATATTGTAACTCTAGTTAAGAGTTGAAGGAGTCAAACCAAACCACTAGTAGGATAGTTGTGTAATAACTAGGCAATTAGGAGGAAAAACAATTCTTTTTTTAGTGTATTTTGTTCCATACGCAAGTAAAGTAGTTGAGAGGGATAGGAAGAGAGCACATAGAAAGGACTTTTGCACTATAGTAGCCCACGGGCCACAAGCCTTACTTATTTGTACTTGTAGTCATTTCCTATTTACAGAAAGGGAGGAGAGCAATCTAACATTCCAATTGAGTTCCCTCGAAAGAGTTTTCTCGGATATATCTTGTGCCTATTTTGGTTTGTGAGATTTTATTTTGTTATGCTCTATTTTCTGCATAGTTATAATTTGTATGCATACACAATAAACAATAACTGAAATATCTGGAAATCTAAAGAGAAATAAACACTTAATATAGATTTCATATTTTCTAATATATTTGAGTATATCTGATATAACAAATAGTCCAATGGAATAACCACAATAATTTATGGAAAAATATATTTTTTTATTTTATTTTTTATTTTTTATTTTTTATTATATTAATTTTTTTTATATCATTTTATTAGTGGAGAGAATTTGAGTTTTTTGTATATTGGCCACTAAAAAACGACCGCTGAATTGGAAATAATAAAAAACATAATAAACTACACTTTTTTTTTTTTGAAAAATCATCATTTCAATAAATCTTCCAATTAAACAACTAACTACAAAACAAATAAATAAATTTCAAAATAATAATAATAAAAAACAAAAACAAAAACAAAACAAAACAAAACAAAACAAAAACAAAGAAAAAAAAATTACTATTGTAAAACTTCTAAGCATCATGTAAAATATTTGATCATACACAAACTAATGTGAATTCAAAAACACATGGATTGCTATATAGCATACTGAAGACAAGTATGATAACCTATAAGTTTTTCATTTTCAATTTGATAAATATTTTAGCATCAAGAACCTCACAAATATTGTACAATATTTTCATTTTCAATTTTATAAATATTTTAGCTTCAATGACCTCACAAAATTCCAACCAACATGACCAAAAAATCATGGATATTTTCACTTTGCATTCACCATGAGAAATATGTTTTCCTCATTCGTGATTTCTCTAAGCTCGTTAGACAACCTATAATGTTCCTCTACTTCCATCCATGGATCTTCCTTCATGCGAATATTTGTTTCATTTTTGGCTTTCTATAATGCCTAATCTCTAATTATTGGGAAAGACTTTACCAAAGCCTTCCATACTATAGATCCTACCACAAATTTGTTTTGAACATAAAACCATTCAAGCATGGATAGGTTTTGTAAGTATTTTGATTTCATAACCTAGCCCCATGGAGCCTCATCTATGATAATCACCATAATCTTTTTGTTATGAGTTTCATTCCAAAATGAAAAATATTCTTTAAACCCCACCCTCCCAAGTACTTTGGGGGGGCAATATTATCCCATTTTCTCAATATGATAAATGGAATATTAACTCCTTGATCTGCCTCCAAATAGATATTTGAATGGATGTGATAGACATCTAATACCTAAGGATGCTCTCTAGCACTAACTTTACTAGGATGAACCTGCCCATCCTTGACTGAAAATGATTAACTCAGTGAGAAGTGGGTGCTTCCAATTTTTTAATGAGCCAAGACCAATTCATCAAATGTGTAACTCCTCTTAGTGATCTTCCATTCATAATATGAAAAGGTATCCTTCCTATAAATCTATCAATTCAATTGTTATATGCAAATTCAATTTGTAATAACATTAAATCCCATTGTCTTGGTTTATCTCCCATATGACATCTTAGTAAATGTCTAAGGCTCTTGTTCACTACTTCTATTATTCCATTAGTATGTAGGTATATCTAGAACTAAAATACAATTTTGTATCTATATTCTTCCATAAATTTCTCTAGAAATTATTGACAAATTTGTTGTCCCTATCTAAGGTTATGCCTATTGGAAAACCATGTAAATGGGTAATTTTCGTAGAGAATAAAATAGTTATGCTCATGCCATCATTGGTCCTTTTACAAGGAATGAGATGTGGCAATTTTTATAATCTATCAATAACAACAAAATTACAGCAATTAGCTCATTGGAGTCTAAGTTGTCCCAATTCATAAAAAGTCCATTTAGGTGCTCTCCCAAGGTGCTTTTCATAGGGAAATGGGTATACAAACCAATATTATGACTTCTTCCTTTATCATGTTGATAAATCTTACAACTTTTAACCATTTTCTTAATGTTTTCTTCACAATAGTGGGCCAATGATATTTCTTTTCAATCAATGGTTGGATTTTATCAATGCCAAATTGTCCACCCAAGCCACCATTATGTATCTCTTTGATGATATTATCCCTCATCAAACCTCTGGGAATACACAATTATTAATTTTGAAATACAAGTACCTCCCAGATAAAATAATCTAAGAAATGAGTTAAATCTCCAATCCATTGTTCTTTATTAGATTTCCAAGATTCAACAAATTGTGGGTCTATTTCATACAAACTCTTCATTGATGTCCATCCTTACTATCTTAATTGGCATAGTGGTCAACAATGATGTCCTTCTATTTAATGCATCATAAAATCTATTCCATCTTCTAGACCTATGTTTCAACATAAGTATATCTCTATGATAAGTATGGGGGAATTTTCCCAGATGTCTTTGGTTTTTATGAGTTATGGAGATTGGTTATGTTACATGTATATATTTTGAAATTGATACCTAATATGTGCAGCATGAGGGAACATTAAGAGAATTTGTCTCAATGGGTGGAGGCACAACCTCTAAGAGAAGGATTGGATGGGGTGTACTAGTTTTAGTTTTAAGATTATAAATCATAAAATGCTTTTATAATTTCTCTTCAGTTTCCCTTCATTCCCTTTGCAAAAGTCTATACATCGTTCTATTCATTCTCTACATTTTTCAAAGATGAATATGAATGTAGATTATTTATTCTTTTTTTTTTTGTGGCTTGAAGTGTTCTCAAGTCTTTTTATGATTCTTATTGCATAGATCCTAATTAAATTATATAAAATTAGATATTTGAAGGTTATCATCTTGCTAGAAACAACATGCCCAAATGGAATCATCAAATGTTGACCTATTTTGTAGTCAACATGACTATGATTATAGAGTCTTGTGAAAAAACTTGCACAAAATCCATAACTTTGTCACTTATAAATTTTCACCACTATTCAATGTAACCATTGTTTAAGCATCTCATTAATAATATCCTAGATAGGCTACTAATGGCACCATGATGATGTTGCAATGGAGTAATAAGGATGTTTTGGTGGCACACTCATTTTTATTTCAATCTCTTTAATTTTCACATGGATTATGTTTATGATTATTTCATGATGATATGGGTGTAGCTTGCTGGGTTGTTTTGATAATTATATACAAATGCATTTTCATTTTGACAATATATAAATTTCTCAAATGAATTTGTTTTTGGTTGTATGAATAATGGTTAGAAGTTATGGTTGTAGTTGATGATGATTGTGTTGGTTATATTGTGATTGATTTCCTTTGCCTCTAATTACAACTTGACATGGTACTTGCAAAATAAAAGTATGACATTGTTAGTGAATGAATTGGTGTGTGTGGAAGTGATTGATTCTAGAACAATTGGTGAACAAAAGTAAAACTATGGTGTAAATCTCCTAGACTTGTTCTACTAAGCATACATGTAAATACATCTTGGAATTATGCCAAAGGAAATCCATGTATATGATGGTACACACATTGGAAAGCTAGTGCAAATATTATAAATTTGTTCATAGATAAAACTATAGTCTTGACCCCATACAACACTTAGTATTATTGTAATGCATTATAGTTGATTTTGGCCTATACATTGACTATATGATTACAGGCATGTCATCAAGATTTGATTTGGATGCACAAGGCAAAAAATATGCTATAACCATTGCAACTTATCATGAAGGTATTTTTCATTAAACTTGGAAGTAATAATACCATGTATTACATGGTGCATTAGATAATTTCCATCCTTGATTTGGATCAAATGATTGACATGTGAGATCGTTATTTCAAAGGGTGTCAACATTAATCCTATTACTTCCAAAATTGTATATAGATGGTAAAATCCCCAATCCACAAGGTGCAATATGAGTGAACGTCTAGGAAGGTCATCCATTGTCACCTTACAAGCTTTTCCTCTCACTTTAGGCCAACTCTCCTTCGACTCAAAGTGGGTATCCCTAATGAGATTACTAAGACAAATCAATGAAAACTAAGGTGCTATCAAATATAGCCTTAGAAAAATGGGTTTTAGGATTTTTTTATGATTTTTGGATTAGGTGATGGAAGGATATGAAGATTCATGCCAATATCTTACTAGGGAAATGATGTTATCATTATTGCACCTTAAAAATTATGAGAAACCAAA
The DNA here is from genome assembly GCA_031772625.1 of Pinus tabuliformis. Classification (NCBI taxonomy): domain Eukaryota; kingdom Viridiplantae; phylum Streptophyta; class Pinopsida; order Pinales; family Pinaceae; genus Pinus; species Pinus tabuliformis. The sequence continues at coordinate 703,478,259 of CM062810.1, read as the reverse complement.
AATTGTAGTTCTATTCAAGGGGGAAACCTCATTTTACTATGAATACAATCTACACAACTATCTATATATATATATATATATATATAGATATATATGTAGAGAGAGAGAGAGAGAGAGGGGAAACAAGGGCTAAAATTATAATAAATAGGACTATGTGGGTTCTAGCTTGATAATAATATAATAATGGAAATGTAATGAATTCATATCTAGAGCTTAATAAGGGGTTTTATGGTCAACATGGGCCTTATATAGGGCTTAGTATGCCCCTCTTCTCTGCTTCAAACAAGTATTGTCCTCAACACTTGACTAACTGCTAGCGATTTTGCAAGAATACATCATCTTCCCATGCCATCTCTTCCACTAGTAGGTTCTTTTGTTTAATGACTTACTTCACAATTGTTGGGCTACTTGGTTTTTGAATCCTTGTTTCAACAATTATCTATACTTCTAGTATTATTTCCCTTCTTCATTTATCTCTAGTACACTTCCCGACTATAAATTAATAGCATGGTCATGACCTTGATTATGTGGAAGACCATTAGGAATGAATATAAATATCTTGGGATGATTGTTGGAAGCTTTATGGAGATCCATTGACATAGATGATATTGACATTTGAAAATTTAGTGAACATAATTGTGCCATTACACCCTGGTGCTTCTTTTGTAGTAAGGGTTACCCTTAGATACCTCTAATTTTCCTTTCCTTTTGAGGTGAATATTATGAAGAGATCATGAAGATTAAAGGTCATTTTTCCTAATGATTATAACCATTGGACCCCTAACGCAACATCATCACCACCCATTTATCTGTAAATCATGGGACTATCACACAAATACTCTCCCATATTGACATTACTACTATGGCATTCCCTGAACAATTTAGAGTACCTCCATCTGCAAACATTACTTGAAACTTCCGTGCTAGATATCTTAAACAATTGATAATTTTTGCTAATTGTAATTGATGAAGTTATGGGTACTGCCTAAATCAATCAACATTGTTACCTTTTTGTTTTTGATATATTCTTCTATCTTGAGGGTTGTGGAGTATTGATGTCAATCAATGCATGATATGATATCATTGGAGTAGTCTCTTCTAGCTCTAGATCTTCTGATAGTTATAATTCTTGATCTTCTTTCTCTTCAGAATATTTGTAGAATAATTTCTTGCATTATCATTCATTCAAAAAAAAAGTGAAAAACATTTTCATGTAGGTGCATTTGAATAGAATTCCATTTTACTTTGGTGAGTGCATTGAAAAGGAAAGTGAAAGATTCTTGTAGCTACATGTTAACGAATTTAATATCATTTTGCTTTTGTTGGGTTTATTGAAATAGTGAAAGTGAAAGATAGGAAGAATTTGTTTGTTGTATACTTGATTGTTACATTAGTGTGTGAATCTCTTCCCTATGTTAGATAGCTTTTGTCGAATCGAAAAAAATAATTTCTCATGCTAGATGAATTATAGGTGTTCGGGTGGCATTGATCTCTAAGACTTAAAACTGAAACTTAATTGAAGATCAACTTAAAATTTACTTCAATTAACCTAAGGAGAATTTTTCATTAACGAAAAACATTTAAATTTCTAGGCTAGAGACGTGTTCCAGCTTCGTTAAACGTAGGAGTTGTTGTTATTTTCCAGCGTTGTATCCCGGGGTGAAATCCCATTCCATGTACGAAAGTGTATAGGACCGTTCTCCAGTAATTTCGGGTATATCGAACGTGCTCCACGCATGATAAGTATAAAGGAATGCTCTCATCGAACGTTTACATATTAGACAACACTATTACAAACTGCATTCCCACATATCATCGTGTATATATTGGGAGCCCCCTAGAGGTTGTTATCTAGCCACAGGTAACCGAGTATGTTGCCTTGTATACTATGATACACCGAACATAGCATTCAGGGATATTGGTTGATGTACGTTAAGTCCTTGGTTCCAGCAAGGTGTATATAGCAGTTCATGGTTACTTGGTAAACCATCATGCCTAGTTTTACCCCCTTTTGATTTATTTCTTTTTTGATCATAAAATCAATTAACCATGAAATCACCAATTACCCATGAAATGAAAACCTCCTTTTGTCCTCAACATTAATGGTTAATTGTAAAATTGGTTTCAATCCCAAAGCATTCACCAACACACATTTATGATTCATTTTCTGAAAAGACATCGTGGAAGAACCACCAAGAATCCCAAACGAGACTCTGGATATCTATGGAAATACTAACGCACCCGATTCACCTAGAGTTGTAAGTTCTGATAACGTTGAGCCTGAATCCCTTGAAAACCAAGGAGTTGAACTTGGTATTGTCCCAAGCATCCAACCCCTTTCTTCTCGACCACCTCTAGAGTTGGTAGGCTCATCACAGGACTCTCCTCTGGCTAGTCTTCAATCTATTTAGGATTACATGGTTTTTCCTCCTAATCCACTCTTTGAATTAGATTCTTCTGTGTATTTATCACCTCCACATTCGTATAATCCGTTTGATACTCCCAACGTACCTCTGAGTCCTTCTTCTAGACTGACTCGGGTTCCCAACCAAGATTTATTCCCAATCATGGAAACAAAAGGTGATAACCCACATGTAGGGTCAACACCCCAAGGTATTCCAGTGGAAACTTCTAGAACTCACATTCCTAGTAGAGAGGTTGATCCTTTGTCATTGCTTCCTCCCGAAGGCTTTTCTTATGTTTCTACTCCCTATATGACAACGGGGCCAAGTACACCTCCTCCTTATAGTAGTATGCCCTTGGTTCCGTCGGGTTATAACTCTCTCAGCAACGCTTTTTCAGATGATTTTGGCACAAGTTCATTATTTCAAAATCCCATTTATTCCTCTGGTGTCGCACCTACTACTAGCTCGTCTGTCCTAAACATGTCGGTAACTACACAGACCCCTTCCCAACCTACAATGTTGATAAGTGAAACTCATGTTCCCCTTAATATTTCTACTCCTCCTATTGTTGCCACAGTAACTGCGGTTCCTAATGTGAGTGAAAAACATACAAATCCATCTGCCCCAACGTCTAGGGGGCAATATTCTTTGCCCTGCACATCTGTTTTTCTGGGGGAAGCTACACACACCCTCTGGGTGCAATTCAACCTATTGGTGTTCCTTCTAACCTAGGTGGAACATAAATTCCATCTGTATCAAGAAACGTTGGAGGGACACCTTTACAAGGTCATCAAGTTCCTTTGACTCAACTTTCCTACCAACAACCTTATACTCCTACAAGCTCACAACAGCTCCAAAATCTGTATCAGCGGGCATGTCTTCAAATGCAGTATGGTGCTCAAATGCAATATGATTATGGGACTGTTAATCCTCCTCTGTGGCCACAAATTCCTATTTAGCCGTAGCAGGGACCCTACCCGCATCCACAACCGGAAGTGTCTTACCTGCAGCCACAATCGCAGGTTTCCTATTCGCAGCCACAGTCGCAGGTGTCTTACCCGCAGCCACAGTTACAAGTTTCTTACCAATCCCAATATGGATCCTATCAACAGCCATGGAAACAAACTCCTATTCAACCCCAATAAGGACCTTACTCATAGTCGCAGCAACAAATTCCTTACCAAACCCAACAGGGATCTTACCAACAATCGTTGCCACAGTCACGGCAGATGCAATAAGGACCTTACAAACAACAATATGGTCAACTTGCTTCGTAAACTCCATATATCCAATATGGTCACCAGACTCAGTATGGTCAGCCTCTTTATGGTCAAACTCCATATGGTCAAAATCCTTATGGTCAAACACCTTATGGAAAAAATCCAACATAATGGGGGCTGGCCTAGACTCAAAAAGGTTGGAATACTCAGTTTGGCACATGTTAGAGACCCTATACTCCATACAACCCACAACTGCCATTTTTGGCAACTTTGGAATTGTTGGATGTGTTGAGGCTTAAAAATAACCCAATACTTCACTCACCATATTGGCCTCCGGTACCAACCAAAATTCCTAGTGATTGCCCCAAATTCGAAGGTAAATCTGGAGAAGACCCCCAAGCAGATGTTATGACTTACCATTTACGGTGTTCATCTAACTCTTGGGTCGATGATTCTCTCTGATTACATCTTTTCCAGTGCACTTTAATGGGTGTTTCTGCCAAATGGTATATAGAGCTCCCTCGTGGTGCTTTTCAAGACTTCAATACTTTAGCCATGGCTTTCCTCACTAACTTTCAATTTCCTATCTAGTATGAAATTGAAACTCATCTCCTAACATCTTTGCAACAAATGACTTCTACTCACATCTCTAATCATATCCATGAAGGGAGGCCTCGACGTCGTCTTATCAAATTCGATATCCCAGATCAGCTCTTGACTTAATGGTTCACTAAATCATTCATCCCTCCTATTGCTAAAGATATATCCATGGGTGGTTGTGTGACTGAAGAACAAGCTATCACCCATGCCCAGTATTTGGATTTGGTTTATTCACAATCTGGCACATTATATGAACTCTTACCTGGTGCCCAGTGACCTTTGACTGGCCCTACCTCTTCTAAACCCATAGATTATCCACCTATCGAAGGCATCATTGTATTTGTGGCTTAGTGGTCTAGTAGTACTCTAGATACCTCTTCAAAACCTAAATCTACTATGACCACTACAAATTCCAAAATTGTTGATACTCCTAAGAATCCTGGTAAAGCCTTGGAGTTAAATGTTATTCATCCTGCCACAGTAGATAAATCCTCGAAAGACAATAAGAAGGGTAAAGTCAAAACTAAACAAGATACCCCTAAACAAGATTCCCAAAATCAGTAATTTGATGACACACCCAAACAAAAGCATAAGTATCCTTGCCTTATCTGTGATGATGTTCATTACACTAAGGATTGTCCCCAACGTGACGAAGTAAGTCGTCTTACGAAAGGCACTAAAGGGATGCCAGTTGTACTGAAGGAACCTTTCCCATCTCAGAAGACAAAATTGGTAGACCAACCCCATGCTCAAGCCTCTAGAAGCTCTCAAGTGTCTATGAGTGGCTCAGAATAGATTTTTGTAGCCATGAGTTTAAAATATTATCCACCTCCTAAGAAACCTATCGTGGAGAAAGATACTGTTGACGTACCCTCTTCCTCCACTCCATCTAATTCTGGTCCTCTCCACATCGAGAAACCTAGTGTTGATTCCATCATCCAACCACCCCGTAAAGGTGTTCTTTGAAAATTGTCCTATAATCTGAATGCACAAGCTGCCCAACACTACAACGTTGTAGAATATTTAGCTTAAGCACCCTCAGCGATGTCGCCTTTGGAAGTCCTTCAGACATGTTTGTCACAAAGGAAGGCTTTGTTATCTGCTATTGGAGGAATTTATCCCACAGATTCTAGTATGATTACTTTTGATCTCGAAAACCATGTACCTCACCTACCACTGCAACTTGCTTTCCTTATACAAGTTGTTGCTATGGGAAATACTATCCACCAGACTGTTGTTGATGAAGGAGCATCCACATGCATCATGTCCATCTCATGTTGGAAAGTCATTGGTTCCCCTCCTCTCAACCATTCTCCAAACACTTTAGAAGCTTTCAATGATCAAGGTTTTCACCCATATGGTATTCTCAACCCTTTACCCATTTAGTTGGAAGGAAAGGGAGTCAATTTCGAAGTCGAGGTTGTTGACTCCAATCTCAATTACAACCTTTTACTTGGTCGGAGTTGGACTCATGCAATATTTTGTGTGGTCTCATCTCTCTTCCGTGTACTTTTTTTCCCCACCAAAGAAAAATTGTCATTGTTGATCAATTGGCTTTATTTGCCTCTGATTCTGCAACAAGTAATGTGCCTTACATTGGAAAAACCAACATCCCTTACGAAAGTGTTAGTGGAGGCATTTTCAAGGACCCTATCTTAACGAGAACTTTTTTCGTTCCTCCTCCATCCAACGTTGTCTCAATTAACATGATCTCCTCTCATTATGACCCATGGATCTTTCCTCATCCTGACCAAATCAATGATTTTGGCGATGCCATGTTGCTTAGCCCAGTTGAGCAAGATTATCAAATTATTCTTTTGGCTTATGCAGCTGCATCTAAAACTCATGATCGATTGATATTTTCCCTAGAATTGTATCTACAAACCCCTTGGCTTGGTTCTTTTGATTCCAAATATCCTTTGAATGAGACATTCTTGACTGATGAAATCATTGTTGAATTCATGTCTCTAGAAGGATCCTCTTGGAATGATATTCATCATCATTCCTCTTTTCTTCCTAGCCTTGGGTCGATTCCTACTTGTCTAGGTACTTTACTTTCTCCTGCAATGACTACTCTGTTTCAAACACTTATCTTGGTTCATGAAGTGTTTTCTGAAGGTAATTTATGGAAAATTTTGGCAACCATGCCCATCAACATCTTGGTTAAACCTGGCAGTGTCGAAAACTTTCACTTGGGGGCATATTTTCTCACGATAAGATTAAGATTTTTGCATCCCTCTTCATGAGACGTTTTCACTGAGTTCTTACCATTCGACCATTTCTGAAATGGGGCATTGATTTTCTGACTTGTAACCCTCACTCACCCAGGGGGCATGAGGGCATTGTCATTGTTGTGTATCATTCCACTAATTGGCCGAGTCGATGCTTACATATCATGCCAATGGTGAAACTATGGTTTTATTCTCTTTTGATCAATTACCCAAGTCCTGAAATGGGCTCCATCTGAGAAATATTATGCCTAGATTTTGCACAGATACCTTGTACATTAGTGTGTATTTCATTAGTGTGGTGTATTTTGGTGTGAATGTTTGCATTTTTATGAACATGTTTTCCCTTCTTACCACGTGTTCCACTTGGTTTGTAGATGTCGATGAACCTTCTTCCCCATATCAGTTTCATTGATGATGCTTGCCATAGTACATAGAATCTCTCTTCCCGTTGCATGGGCACTTTATGCTCCCAATGGTGAGTTACTGAGTTTACAGGGCATATGTCTAGGCCGTATAACTAACAATATTGTCGAATATAGTGCAGTTGTCAAACTATTGTATGAAGTTTTTTTCTCTTGGTATTAGGGCGTTAGTTGTTAAACTTAACTCACAACTCATTGTATTATAGTTAAACAGGCATTATTCCGTCAAAAACCCTAATATTTTAAGGATGTATTTACATGTTCGTATCTTGGAAAGAAATTTTGATTACATTACTTATCAACATCTTCCAAGACATCTAAATGCATTAATACATACATTGGAAAATCATGTATTAGATAGACATCTGTGACATACGTAAAAAGAAAACCATCACATAGTAGGAATAGTAGATATAATAGGTAAACCATACATACATATATATATATATATATAGATATATATATATATATATATATATATATATATATATATATATATATATATATATATATATATAGAGAGAGAGAGAGAGAGAGAGAGAGAGTTTGCAAAATGTTTGTTACATCAAAAGATCAAAATTTGTGTTCTGAGACACATGGCTTCTCGAGCCCACATAAGTGCGGAAAATGAAAACTAGAGATGGATATTTGTCAACATGGTGCTCATGGTAGCACGAAACAGCTCTGATAACTCGGTTCAACAATCGACGCAATATGGATGGCACTCCTACAATATGCCTCTGATACCATAGTGGCACCTCATCAATAGACACATCTTCTAGAATGCCTCTTGTTAAGACTTCCAGGTTGCATTCCACTTCCACTATTGGGCCAACTCCCTTCTTATAGGGTGTATCCTCGATATGTCATGCCACCCTCCTAGCTATCGGATAAACCCCTGGAGGTATCTCTGGTCCAACATCTGCAAAAATCATAAATCTGAAATTTCAGTTCATATAAAACCAAAACATCAAAAACTTGAAAAACCTAAAAAATAGTTTTGTACTTGTATCATTCCACTGTGTGCCAAGTGGAAGTGGAAGGTCAGGATCTCCCCGGAAGTTTGTACCGGCATAAGCCCAATCATCTACCATGATAAGTTGTTGTCATAGCCATCCAAAGGATGTTGGGGGAAACGACATCTGTTGACCACCTCCATGGTGAGGCATCAACTCACACCACCTCAATAGTCATGGATCCCTGGGCCCTAGAGCCTCCACCTCTATCCACTGATACCTAAATAATGGTACACGTTCTAGGAAGAACGTCACCAAGATATATCCATAACCAAATTGTTTCAATTTCCTTGTTTTTCATTTTGTGAGTTGGTCTTTCATGTTGGCCAACAACCCTTCACACCAGTTAAATATTGTGGGACTAAGACAATCTATGGCATACTGGAAGTGAGACTTAGTCACTTCATGTAGGTCTTGAGCTCCAGCTATTCGAGCCATGGTATGAATAATTGTTCTCAACAATATATTTGTGATAGTTTTTATGTCTATTTTACCACTATTTGTTTTTCAAGAGCATGGACAATGTCTCACTATCAGCATATATGTACTCTCTCCCCCAGTATGAGAACCAAACAGCTGAATTTGTTATCCCCTTCTAGAAAAGCCTGTAATGAAATAGATGTCTGCAATATCTATCTCAAGTTCTTGGTCTCCAATAATAAACAGTTGGCGGTCTACATCCCACCACCCAACCAAATGCTGCAGTAATTCAATCTAGGTCCTAATCCTATGAATACAGAAGAATTTTAGTAGTCCACAATCTCGAAGAGCCCTTATGCAATTTGGAACTTGGGATGCCTAATGATATTCTGCTTCGTGCCCTCTTTCCTTCCATTCAATCACCATTTTTCTGTGAATAACCTATGGAACATCCATAAACAAATATTTTATTAGCTTCTAGGCAAGAAAATTTCAAAAACAATCATTAATATTGGAGGATTTTTGAAAAATTTTGTCTCGGCACCAACGCGTCTATTTCCCAATTTTTTCCACGCTTCCAGTGCAATGCCACAATTGAGCCCAAGGTGAGCAGCGTAGGTCTAATGGGTAAAACCCGTGCTGATCACCCTTGACATAAAAAATTTTCCAACCCTCCTTACCATCTACTCTATGGATGAAAACAGTTAAAAACACAACCAAAATGCAAAGGAAGGATAGATCTCTTACCTGCACTAAACGGATCGTCGAACGTTGTCTTGGATTGGTCGCACTCATCGCTTGAAGATCGGGGAAAATTGGGGTAAAAGTGCTCTCCAAATTACCAAATGTCAAATGGTAAATATGTTTTTACTTTTTAAGTTTTTAAAAGTTTTTTGAAATATCTTTACCGTTTAGGGTATATTTTTTCTTATATTTTAATATTTTTTCTCGAAACAGGTTATGTGTGTTCACTTGTGCAACAACAAGTCATGGATAAATGGTGACAGTGATTAATTTTGACTGAACTAACGAGTTTTATTTTGTCACTTTTTTGAACTCGTCAAAAATAAACGAAAAATGAACCCCCTGGAGTCATCTTTCAACTCTTTTTTGACTCTCGAAATATGAAAATATTGATGAGTACATGTCATTTCAAACTCATTAAAGTAAATGAAATGACATCTGCTCAGTATAATTTTAAACATTTTCCGGACTAAGATAGACTATTGTACGAAAAAGGAATACCTTGGTCACACGTGGCTAAGAGGTTCTCTTGAATATTGTTTTCTACCTTTTTGGATTCGATATACTATCTACAAAAAGGGACCTTTGGCATTTCCTTTTTGCATCTTTTTCAAACTCTCTGAACATGAAAAGGATTTCGATTTATCCCTCCATCAGACTCGTAAAACTTAAACGACACAGGACTTGTCACCATGACGAGACCGAGTTACTCCTTTCTAGGGCTTGTTAAACTTACTAGGATGGATTCATCCGAAGGATGAAATTATATGACAAGCATATGCTACCCTCTTCAAGATTGTGTCAAAAATAATGAGGTACTTGCTAGAAATAGGAGGGAAAAATGAAAGTGGACACGTCATGTATTTTGTTTTAAGGAAACTTGTCACTCTTGAACATGACACTTATCTATCACTCGTGTCAGTTTTGGGTTATCCTCACTTCCTCACTTGCCTTTGGATTTGCCAATATGTTCAAGAGAAGTCACATCTACATTTTACCTCTTATACACTGACTGACCTTTCTGAAACATTCCTGAATCACTCTTACTTACGTTGTTCCTTATTTTGTTTGTGTCGATGATGTGGGAAACATTATGACCCTCCTTCGACGGATCACTTGTTGTTGACTTCAGCTCATTATCCAAGAAGATGATCTAGAAACTCCCTTTCAGTACCTTGAGGCTTGCATGCCTCAATGGAAATTTCTTCACATTCAACGATAGGTTCACAACATTGGCCTTCAATCGGATGATTCTGCAGGTGTTCAACTTCAGCTTCCTTATTCACACTCATGGATTGTGTTGTTTTACTTTGAAAGCCATTGTCATTATTGGTGGTTTCTCTCATGTCTGTTAGCGGTTTACACCATTGGCCGATAATCAGGTGGTTTTCTATCATGTTTGACCCCGACACGTCTATTCACTTCGTAAAATTCGTACATTTGATTGGATTGTGACAGAGATGAAGACCCTAGGTTTCGTCTGATAAATCTAGGCTGTGTGGAGTGATTAGTTGTTCATGATTGTACACATGTTTCCTTCTATATGGATGGCTACAACCATACCGTGGGTCCATACATATGATCCTTTCTATTCGGATGGTTGTGTCCATGCCATGGATCCATATACATGATCCCTTCTATTCGGATGGTTACATCCACGCCGTGGATTCATGTATTTTTATATGCCTATTCAGAGATGTCTTATTAGGAATATTTAAATCATAGTTGTCAGATATATATTGTATCATGCTTGCTTTGCAAGTCTCCTGACAGTGTTTCTCTAGGTCCTTGCTTGACTTGTAAAGCATTTCACCCATCATTCCATGTTCTTCCTTCATGCTTTACGGGGAATCTGTTATAAATTATTTTGTCCCACTTCCAATCTTGTATCCTAAAGTGTCGAAATGACAAAAGTTGTCAGTGTACTCACCATGAAACACATACAAAAACATCCCTGAAGAAGAGAAGAAAATTTTCCCTGAGAAAATTTTGAAGAGACTTGCTTAAAACCCTAGTTTTCAAGATCATTGTGTTTTGCACTACTATTGGCCTGTGTTGATGGCTTGTTGCATCATATTGACCTAGCGATTCCAGCGCGTCTTTTGGTAGGAAAACCCATGTTGAACCTCTTCTAGCAGTTTTTCCTAAAGTGGAGGAGAAGCTTCTCTTACTAGAAGCCTCGAGAACGGTGAGTTGGATATTGTTTAATAAGGATATTGTCAAGTTCTCCCATTTGATTCCTTGATCCTACCTTTAGAGATCTTCCCCTTAAGATGGGACCTTCTTCCCCCTTTTGTGGATCCCTAACTCCCTCTCCTTTCCTATAAATGAAATCCCTTCTATCCCCAACTGGTTGGTCATTTCTTGGTTGCATTACTATGTTGAAACTATGCCTAAATGTTGGTCATCTTACTAAGGAGAAGGAGTGCATGAAGGTCTTGGATTGGACTTGGAAATCCACCACAAAGGAGGCTTACAACATCAAGGCACATATGGTTGTATGCTTCCCTTATTTCTATTAATAAATACATCAGGTGTTTACTTTCCATAAGTGTATAAATCATTATTCATTTAGCATGATATTCCTTGATCTGTCATGTAGTTTATGTTAGAATGAATTATGCTATGTATGCTCTTGTCTCTTTTGTTTGATCTTCCTTACAGGTACCCATCCACAACGGTGTAAAGAGGATTGAACTTGGAAGTGAGAAGATCGAGGATGACATCAACAAGCGCTTAGCATCAAAGTGAGGTAGGTCATATGTCTTACTTTGTATTTTCTGACATGAAATAGGAAAGTCTGCACGTGTTTGTCTAGTTTGTTGCTAGATCCTCTCATAGGACTAGAGAGATCATTTTTGTTCGCAGAAGGGATTGTCTTCACAACAAAGAAATAAGAAAATCAAAGGTCATGAGGACTTTGAAAAGGTCCTAGAGAATTTGAAGAGTCATGGGACATTTAAAATTCATAAGGAAGGTGAAAGGTTACCCCCATTTCTATAAATGTACCTTCATGCCTCATTATAGGGGACTTTTGGCACTTGATCTAGGATAGTAATTAGATAGTTTTTTTTCACTTAGGGAACTAAAATCATTCTACTCTTGGTAGCTAATAGGCTAAGTGATTATGAGGTTAGGGTTTTTGCTTTAAAGATGATATGAATTGCTCTCATTCCACTATTGGATTTTGAGAAGCTTGCAGTGCATGTGCTTGGATTTATTATCATTTAATGAGAAGATTTTCACTTCATGCATTGATTCTTGTGAATATTAATGGAATTTGTAATGGTTATCCAAATATTTTGTTGTTTATGCATGTGTGCTTACGTATTGTTTACATGTTAATGAATTAATTTGTTGCATGCAGCTTGTATGTTTACTTAGAATCCTTGCTTTTTAACTCCATGCAAATACTAGTAATTAATTGTGAATTAATTTTCAGTTGGTTTCTATCACTTTCTTTCTTATGTATGTCTTAGTTGGTCTTAATTATCTTATTCTTTCTTAAGACATGATCCTTCTCTTTGTTTTGTTGTTACTTTCTTATATTGTTGTAAGCTAGCAATTGAGGGTTGATCGCGTCCTCATTTTTTAGGCATTTCACATTTGGTCTCACATTTATTTCTTTGCATTTGAAAAACAAGAGTAACACACACACATGATGGCAGCCAGACCCACAAACCAGATGGGGCTCCTATCCCAAACCGTGTGAGCTCTAATTGGGAATTTTCACTGGGGAGACCCCCTAACTGTCGGTCATTCATCTTGGCTCATTAACATGACCATAGGGCAAGCCATATCAAACCATGTTCGGTAGATTTTGGAGAAAATCAATTCAATTATACAAGTGAAAAGGGGAAGAGAAGTATACAAAGCTTCTTCAATTGGTATTTACTTTTCACTTACCATAGAGATGATGGTGGCACTCACGATTATGGTATAAATTCAAGATGATGTAAGTTGGAGTTGGGGTTTGTGTATCCCCACTAGTTTGATGTTTCTTTCTATCATGAGCTTCCTTCTGGGGGAAATATCTACATTTTTGTTACACCAGAGGGAATTTCATTCATTAGTTTTGCACAAGTTCTAGTTGTTGCACAAAACACATACTATATTTTGATGTCTTCTCAGGAATCATAGTACTATGATCCTCCACAGCAGGGAGTTCTAAAATCAAGGGTGGACCTTACATACCAATTCATGTAATATTATTATTTATTTGCTACTATATGTGATCTATTCCTCATTGTTAGTGAAATGCTAATAGATCTTTTTCACAAGTAGTGAACTTCTTGAATCTTCATTGAATTTCTCAAAAGATAGTAGAACATTAATATCTATTATGTAGGATGTATAGTTTAATTGATGGATGTTTGGTAATTAATTTTCAGGTTTATGAAAAAGGCTTCTTAAAAATCCAATAAGATTTTAAGGAAGACAAATCCATGGCCAATCCATGGAGACTGTGTAGTATTTAGCAAGTGGAAGAGCTAAGATCGGTGATAAGAATAGTGCCCATATTGTCAAGCACCATCAGCCTTTTTGTGTGTATGGCTAGATAAACACATTCTTTGTTCCACAGGCCCTCGCTTTTACACAGAGTGAGTGTCAAATTGTCCCTCACTATCTTATCAATAACCTTCGTCACATATATAGAAACGAAGTGACAGACCGTGGCATGAAGCTGTGATTTCATGGAGAAACTGGAGGACGTGATTTTGATGTTTTCATTATGGCTTGTCCCTTAGCATTATGTGATCAGTGCAGCAGAGGAATTTAGTGAAATTAGACAAATCGAATTTATGTATAGTCAATTGCTTGACCAGTTTCACGGGTGCATTCTTCTTCTTATCCCTGGGTCTAGGAAATTATCTCAACAACTTCATCTCCATTTATTAGGGAGATAACAACAATAATATTTTTTTTCTTTATATTTGGTAAATGTTGTGTAAATTATAATGAAATTGTATCCATTTAATAGGGAGATTTCATTGGAGGAACATACTACCTTTTAGTCAAGATCACATGGTTTCTTAAGGAGAAAAATGTTTACAATCAACACTCTATTGAAAAATAATGTAACATGTGTAGATCAGAGCATTGTTATTCTTGACAGTGGATCATCCTTTTTATCTAGTGGATCATCCTTTTTATCCTTTTTATCCAGTGTAATAGTAAGGAATGATCCTTGATATTATGGAAAACCAAGTACATGGTGATGATATCTTTAGCTGATTTTACTTGTATGGTTCTTTGCACTAAATTGAAGTGGTAAAATGTAGAGCAGCATTTCAAGTGCATTTTACAAGATTCAAATGATATTAAACACATGTTTTAGGGGAAATATGGCAAGATGGGTATTTTTGTATTCCCTTAGTATCACCAACACTATATTATGCAACACCGAGAATTTCTATTAATGTGGGCGAGGAGGTTATTGACATTATTGTCTATAAGTATGCTTTGGGGTTATTTAAATTTTGTCCATAGGTTTGCTTTGGGATCAAGGTCTATTTAGTTGTATTCAATATTCAATATTATATAATGTATATAGTTGCAAATAAATGAACATGTTGTCTCCCCCCAATCAGGGTGACCATAAGGTAAGAGGAAGAATTAGACCACACTCCTTCCTCTCGATAAATGAGCAGGTTTTACCAAATTTGAGGAGTTGGCCAACTTTGGGCACGAGCGACCAGCTCGAATGGTAAGGAACACAGGATGGTGAAATTATGGGTTTGAATTTCCTATGTAAATGGAGCAAGCCACACACAAAGTGCTCTAAGCATCAAACAGAGAAGAAACGACCTCTTTCTCCCTTGGAGATTACAATTTTTTAATACCCCAGTCGAAGATCTTTAGCACTGTTGCAGAGAAGGAAACAATTATCACTCGCAAGGACTCAACATTGTACCTTGGGATTTTTTCTCAATCGGGAACGGACTGGGTCTAACAAAGGTCTCATTCATATTCATTACTATGTAGCAGACCATCGAATTGGGTATGTTGTTTATCTTTCCTATATTCTCAGGTTCTTTGTTTTAACTAATTTACCCCCAGGGAATTCAACTGTCTTTTCTTTAATCCCTTCAGTCATTTGGATTTGGCACATAGCATGGCCATTAGGTGTGAAAGCCCGAGGAGCATGCATCAAGGAAAAGCATTTTGGGTTTTAATCCTTCAGGAAACCTCGAAGTTTAAAGAGTAACATGTTGCATGGGTTTCAGTTCTCATATATAATTGATTTGTCTAGCCCCTCGCAAAGAGTTGAAATTTAATCTCAGGTTCTTTTAGTAACCATCCATCTGCTCTTTTTTTGTTTTAATCTTAGTATTGATTTGTTGGGTAACATTGGTCTTATTGTAGTGAAGTGGGGGCACAATTCCTGTCAACACCATCCACTTTGGAACGTCTAGGGTTGTTGGTTAGGTATGAATTTCCATACTTATCACTCATCCTTGCATTATTACATCTCTTCACAAGTTTAGCAAGAAAAATTTTCTTGTTTTAGGTACCCTTCAACTCGACAATGCAACTGTTATCGCTCAAATGCCCTCCTGCGAACCTTACACAAAGGGAATCAACGATCGTTTTATGAATCGCTCCCTTAAACATATTATGAGTCGACAAGCCATCGGCATTGCAAAGTAACCATTAAAGAGGGGCATGTCTATCAACCTACTCAAGACATAATGACAAGAATTAATACATGCAGTTAGAGTCGAGCCACTACCACTCGAGGTGCATGCAGACGCGAGAGGGGAATAGGTAGGGATCATGGAGGAACTTGAACACACACACGAGGTCTGGAATATGTGTACGTTGAGTCCTCCATAGCCATTTCTAGAGAGATAATGTGATTTATGGAGCAAAAATTAGTGGTTAAATAAGGTCAACCCACAAATGAAGGTTTGATTGTAGAATTTGGTCCAATTGCACTTAACTCAGGTCATACACGCAACAGAAGGAGACTATACATGCAAATATTACAATTATACTGGTAGATGAAAGTCATTATGCTGAAAATTCTTGATGAAGGGCGAGAAGAGAGAAATTATTCATTGGATCAGTTGGTAGATCTCCGCCATGAGCAACGTAATGCCCACATTCAGTTGTTCCACATGGATACTAGACTAGCTAAAATTGAGGTATATATTGATTGCATCTCGCCTACATCTCCACCAGGATCCAACACCAAGGACCCGACACCATTTGACTCCTCAGACTAGAATTTGTGATCTATGTTGTTCCACCAAGATCCAACACCAAGGACCTAGCACCATTTGACTCCTCAAACTAGAATTTTTGATACATGTTTATGTCATTAAGTTTCTTGTTAGTTTCCTGTTTTGTTGAAGTGTTAGATATTGTAGTATTGTTGATAGTGCTTAAATATTTCAAATTTTGGACTACTTATTCTAAGTTTTTATGGCCAATAGACATGTTTTCCCAATCAAGTAGCTTAAGGCCACCTTAACTAGATTTTCGGAAACTATGTATTATTTTTTAGGAAAGTAATGAGAAAAGTTTCAATGGCTTACAAAAAAAATGAACATGTTATCTCATGCGTGATGTATTATGATAAGAGGGTTTACATGTTTATTTTCCAATGTTACAGCTACCATTGAATGTTGAATGAAATTCTTTTATATTACATATTAGGCATGTTAGAGTGTATTGTCGTTGCAAATACTATGTTGGTTGTAAAAATCCTTATTCCTTATTTCAAGAGTTAGCAATTAAAATATCTTCTACTTATTATTAATAAATCAAGTTTACATGCTAAAATATAAGACAAGTGTACTCCATTTATGGAAATATGGAAGATAATTTTAGAAACCAATATGCATGTATTTTTTTAGTTGTTTACCTTATTTGTTGTTACATTTAATGGTAGAGATGGAATATTTTGAATACATAAATCATTGTAGTATGTTGTTCTTAAAAATATGATGCATTTTAATAAACTTTTTTGTAGATTATACGTGAAATATAAAGAAATATATGTGAACTTTCATTCACATTAAAATAAATAATATTGATGCATTAGATATTCTCTCAACTATATCTATTGTAAATATCAAGGCCTTAGCCAACGTATGGACATCTCATTGTGTTACAAAATTTATCATTTTATTAAGTAAAAAAATTCAACTATATCTGTTACAAAGATCAAAACCTTAGCCAAAGTATGAAGAGATCTCATTGTGATACAAAGGTTTCTCTTTTTATTAAGTAAAAAAAGAATTTCACATATCAATTTTATTTTTTGAAAAGGAGACATTCAATCAATTTAGGTAATGAAGGTGAAGTAAAGCACAGACAAGGGATATTTCATTTTTTGTTTTTATTTAACAATTAATAATAAGTAAATAATATAAAATGTCAATTAATTTATGCATTTTTACTCTTAAATATCACAGTTCTAGAGATCTTACTCTTCAGATTGATAGAGAGTTCCATCTTTTCGATATTGAGATCATAGAATTCAACTATATTTATCGCAAAGATCAAGAACTTAGCCAAAGTATGAAGAGATCTCATTTTCTTACAAAGATTTCGACTTTTATTAAGTAAAAAAGGAATTTCACATATTAATGTTATTTGAAATGGAGACATTCATTGGGTTTAGGTAATGAAGGTAATGTAAAGAATTGATGAGGGATATTTCATTTTGGGTTTTGATTTTAGTGATTAATAAAAAGTAAAAGATAGAAAATATCTATTAATTTTCTGCATTTTTACTCTTAAATATCATACTTCTTCACATCTTGTTCTTTATATTGGTAGAGAGTTCCATCTTTTGGATATTGAGATCGTAGATGTTGGAAAAGTTTAATTTAAATGTTTTTGCAATGTGACCCTGCAACTTTACAATATGATTTAACAACTTCCATTTTTTATAAGAATGAGACTAAGGTAAGTTAAAACATCAAAAATATATTCACTTGGTAGAAGTTCTAGATCAATTTGGGAAATGATTTCCAATGCTTGGCATTCCATATAAACTAATTACCTCAACAAGCATAACTTTCTTAAGTTGATTTCACAAATCGTTGAGAGCATATTTAATATCCAATGCTATAAACTATTAATTATATTAATTTATGTTAGTAAAAAACTTAAATATTCCATTCAAAAACTCCATAAAACTATTAAGTTTATCAATACACCAATTTATAAAATGTTATTAGTTAAAATCCAAATCACTGTAGTCAAAGGATCTTAACTCGAGTGGTTTGGTGAACAATTCTCCAAAGACATGTTGTAACTAGCTTGTTTGTGGTATTTAGGAAATAGTTCTATCAGGTGTAATAGTGGAAACCGATAAGAATTCTGGTGAAATTCCCATTCCAATTAAAAAAAATCCAAATCACTATAATAAAATGACATTGACATAAAAGTGACATAAAATTGAGATATTTAGGGATGAATTATCAAATGTTGGCACTTTAATTTTAATTTATATCTTGAGAATCTAAAACACTATTTGTTACATCTATGGGCATTCGTCACAAATAATTGTGTGCCAATCGACTTTTCAATGATAAAGGAGACATTTTTAGAGAGGTTCTCTACCCCACCTCTTTTTGCAAGGACAGGGGCAATATCGTAAGTTGAGACCCAATTGGAGAAATCAATGGTGCCATGTCTACCAGGATGTGAGTGGTGTCTCTGTTGTGTTGAAACAAAATGGTTTGAAAGAAAGATGAAGGTTCTAACTAGGGAATTGTCATAGATGATTGAAAAAAAATGGCAATTAAAATTATTTTAGTTTCACTCAAATATGTAAAATTTACTATTTTAATTATTTTAAAGGTATTTATGTTTATATTGTAAAAATGTTTTTTTATCAATCTAGTATTTCTATATAAATTTCTATATGTGTTAATGTGGCAAAATGGACTCTCTCTCTCTCTCTCTCACTTTGTCTCTCTCCTTGGATTTTTATATTGTGTGCATCCATTCTTTTTTGTATGAAGATATTTTTATTTTTTATTGTGTTTATGGTCACATGTTCAAATCCAAAGGGGTAGAGAATATGCACCTCCAACTTTGAGCATGAGCGACTAACTCGAATGGTAAGGAATGCAGGATGGTGCAATTATGGTTTTTAATCGCCTATGTAAATATAGCAAGCCATGCACCAAGTGCTCTAAGCATCAAACAAAGAAGAAACAACCTCTTTCTCCCTTGGGGATTGCAATTTTTCAATACCCTAGTCGGAGATCTTTAACACTCTTGCAGAGAAGGAAACAATTATCGCTCGCATGGACTCAACATTATACCTTGGGAATTTTTCTCAATTGGGAGAAGATTGGGTCTAACATAAGTCTCACTCATCTTCATTACTATGTGGCAGACCATCGAATTGGGTATGTTGTTTCTCTTTCCTATCTTCTCAGGTTCTTGGTTTTAACTATTTTACCCCAGGGAAGTCAATTGTATTTTCTTTAATCCCTTCGGTCATTTGGATTTGGCACATAGCATGGCCACTTGGTGTGAAATCCCAGGGAGTGTGCATCAAGGAAAAGAATTTTTGGTTTGTATCCTTCAGGAAACCTCAAAGTTTAAATAGTGGCATGTTAATTGATCTTTGGTTCTCATATATAATTGATCTATCTAGCTCCTCGCAGAGACCTTGGAATTTCATCTCAGGCTCTTTTGGTAACATCCATTTGCTCTTTTTTTGTTTTAATCTGTTGGGTCCCTATAATACTAGTGATTACCCCATTACTATTGTAGTTATACCCCTTATTTATATTGATGTACCCATGTAGTGCCCATATTGTTACTATTGTGCCACATAGAAGCCCACTATTGTTATTGTTGTGCCCTACAATATTATTGTTATGTAGGCTTTGATTGTATTGGGACCACTTAGACTCCTATATATAGAAAGGAGGTATTTTCATTTGTATGATCCAAGAATTGTTCATTTATGTAATGTAAAGGAGGTTGCCCCCTCGAAGAGGCTGAATTCTAAGTCGTGGATCTCTCTTTTCTATCTTTTTGTGAGCTGGTTTCATAACATTTGGTATCAGAGCTTTGGATTCTAGGGTTTCGCTGCTCCAAACAGAACTTTTCTCGCGATATTTTCGGAGATATGATCTGAGGAAGTTGGTCTTTTTGCAGACTCCTGAATTACATTCAAAACAGGTGACCTGGGGAAAATCGTCATAACTCTCTCTCTGAGGATCAGATTGAAATTTCGTAAAAAGGTACAGAAAGAGGACGGACTGTAGTTTCTTGTGGGTGAGTTTCAGATTCAAAGGTTGAAACAGTGACTCGTGGCACGTCGTACAAGTTCGCTCTACTGAACCAGTCTAAAAGCAAGTCACTGTGGGAGATTTCACATAACTCTTCCTTGGAGAATCCAATTTGGCTCAGACTTGTGGCATTGGAAAGAGGACGCAGAAAGCTACTACATATAGCAATTTCAGAACTGGATGATCCGAAATTACAGAGATACATCAGATTCAATATCAGGCTTCTATAAAGTGAAAAAAGGTGTGTAGTTTTTTTTTAAATTTTTGTGTAAGCTTGGTTTAACGGAATTCAAAGGGCATAGTAAAGCATTATTATCGGTAACTGATGCCCCGAGGAAAGAAAATGCAAACACCTAGTAAGGAACCTGAAAGCTCTAGCATGACTCATGAAGAAGAGGAAGAAATGCTACATGATATATCAAAATTACAAGAACAAGTGCAACAAATGTCACGCTCACAAAAGCTAACAGAAGCTAAGATAAGTGGTGTGGAATCTAAGATAAATGGCGTGGAATCTAAGGTAAATGGCGTGGAATCTAAGATAAAGGGCATGGAAGCTAAGATGGATGGCATGGAAGCTACGATTGACGCTAAATTTGATGGCATGGATGATAAGATGGATGAATTGAAGAAGTTGCTACAAGAAAGGGTCACTAATGGTGAAAAGGTAGTAAAGGAAACTCATGATGAGAACAAAAGAAATGTTAATCATGATTCCATAGACTCTAATGTTGGATCGAAGACTCACCATGTTCCAAAAATCGATATGAGGAAGTTTGATGGCAAGGATCCCGCCACATGGATATTACAGATGGAGCAATTCTTCGATCTCAATAATGTGCAAAACACACAAAAGGTACGTATGGCAACTTTATATTTGGAACCAAATCAGTTTGTATGGTATCAATGGCTTTGTTCTCGTAAACAATTTATCACTTGGGCAATTTTTACGGAAGAATTGATAGCACATTATGAGGATACAAAAAGCAACACTTTTTTTAGCCAATTGATAAGTCTCAAACAAAAGGGTTCAATAATGGAGCACATTGAGGAGTTCCAAAAATTGAACATAAGGGTAAAAGATATTCCAGAGGAGCATAGGATTGATGTGTTCATAGGGTCTTTAAAGGATAATATCCAACATGATGTGCGCCTTTGGGAACCTGATTCATTAGAGAAGGCATTCAGGTTAGCAAGAAAAATGGAAAGCAAAATTATGGCAACTAGGAAGCATACCATTCACAACTATAAAGATGGAAGTGTTGTTGCCCATAGTCTTCCACAACCTACAAGGTTGACACCACAACAATTGGAAGAAAAAAGAGCAAAAGGGCTTTGTTACAATTGTGATAGCAAATACACAAAAGGTCATAAGTGTGCTGAGAAGAAATTATTCTACATAGATTGTGAAGAGGAAGAAGAAAAGGAGCAAGAAAGGTCAAAAGAAGAGGATATATTCCAGGAACAAAGCCTAGATGAAGAACAAATAAATCCGACCATATCTTGTAATGCATTGGCGGGAATTACCACTCCTCAAACCATCAAGATAGAAGGACAAATCAAGAAGAAAAAGGTAATAGTGTTGATTGATTCAGGAAGCACCCACAATTTTATTCATTGTAGGGTAGCAAAAGAATTGAATTGCTTCCTATATCCAGCACCAGAGTGTCAAGTGATGATTGCAAATGGAGGAACAATAAATTGCTCTGGAAAGTGCCATAATATCAAGCTATCCATGGGAGAATATGTATTGACTAGCCCAATGCTTTCCATTCCAATGGGAGGTGCTGATGTTGTACTAGGAGTCCAATGGCTACAATCCTTGGGTACAATAGCTTTTAATTTTCAAGAACTTTTCATGAAATTTTCTGTGGAAGGAAAGGAAGTTGAATTAAGGGGTATTGCAGGGAAACCAGGAAAGATAATCAGCTCTAATGGTATGACAAAGCTTCTAAAAAAGGAGCAAAGAGGTGTAATTGCACAATTATGTTCGCTAGATGTTTCCACATTGGAATCATCTATTTCTCCAGATCTCCAAAAAGTCCTGGACAATCATTCCAAGGTATTTGAGACTCCCAAAGGTCTCCCACCTATGCGTGATCATGATCATGCTATTCATCTGATTCCAGGAAGTGTTCCTCCAAACATCAGGCCGTACAGATATCCCTATGTCCAAAAAAGTGAAATTGAACGTATGGTTGCAGAAATGCTAGAGGCTGGTATAATTCAACCGAGTCAAAGTTCTTTCTCTGCTCCAGTAGTATTGGTGCACAAGAAGGATGGATCATGGCGCATGTGTCCGGATTATAGGGAGCTCAACAAGCTCACTATTAAAGATAAGTTCCCCATTCCTGTCATTGATGAATTACTGGATGAATTGCATGGATCAATTTACTTCACCAAGTTGGATCTTCGTTCAGGATATCATCAAATCAGAATGAAGATTGAAGACATTCCGAAAACGGCATTTAGAACTCATGAGGGTCATTATGAATTTTTGGTCATGCCTTTTGGCCTTACCAATGCACCTTCAACATTTCAAGGTTTGATGAATTCAATTTTCAAACCATTCCTTAGAAAATTTGTGTTAGTATTTTTTGATGATATACTAATCTACAGCAAGTCTTGGAAGGATCATGTTGAACATGTTGACAGGGTGCTACAACTATTGGAGGAGAAACAATTATATGCAAAAAGATCCAAATGTTTCTTTGGAGTCCAGGAGGTGGAATATTTGGGTCATATTGTATCTCATGAAGGAGTTAAGGTAGACCCTAGCAAAATTAAAGCCATTAAGGAATGGAAAATCCCCACATCCATAAAGCATCTGCGAGGATTTCTTGGGTTGACAGGGTATTATCGCAAGTTTGTTAAGAATTATGGGAGAATAGCAGCACCTCTAACAACATTATTGAAGAAAGATGCATTTTCATGGACTCCGGAAGCAACAAAGGCCTTTGAACATCTTAAAGAGGCAATGTGCCAAGCACCGGTCTTAGCTACACCGGACTTCACAAAAACCTTTATTGTGGAATGTGATGCTTCAGGAAATGGAATTGGTGTTGTTCTAATGCAAGATGAAAGACCCATTGCTTTTGAAAGTCGTCCAATCAAGGGAAAGTTTTTAAGCAAAGCTATTTATGAGAAGGAAATGTTGGCAATACTCCATGCACTTAAGAAATGGCGACCCTACCTAATGGGAAGACACTTCAAGGTAAAAACGGATCATGATAGCCTTAAATACTTTTTAGAACAAAGATTATCCTCTGAAGAGCAACAAAAGTGGGTCACAAAGATGTTGGGTTATGACTTTGAAATCATCTACAAAAAAGGGAAGCAAAATGTGGTGGCAGATGCACTCTCAAGAAAGGATGAGGATGTGGAAGCATTGTTGTGCGCCATTTCTATTATCCAACCAGATTGGATAAACGAAGCAAGGGAGGAATGGAAGAATGACGAAGAAGTGTGGGCACTTATTCGAAAGCTACAACAAGATTCCAGTACGTCTGATACATTTAGCTGGAAAAATGATTCGTTATGGTACAAAGATCGCTTATACCTCTGTAAGAATTCCCAGCTAAAACAAAAGATTCTTATGGAATTGCACACTTCTCCCTTAGGAGGGCACTCAGGATTTTTAAAAACTTACCACAGGGTTAAGAAGGAATTTTTTTGGGATGGCCTTAAATCAGATATTCAAAAGTTTGTGGCAGAATGTTTGGTTTGCCAGCAAAATAAAGTTGAAACAATTAAGACACCGGGTCTATTACAACCTTTATCCATTCCAAGCCAACGTTGGGAGGAGGTTTCAATGGATTTTATCACAGGTTTACCCAAGTCTGAGGGAAAGAGTGTCATCATGGTGGTAGTTGACAGACTTACCAAGTATGCACACTTTTGTGCATTATCACATCCATTTAAAGCCAGTACAGTTTCTACTGCATTTATGGAAACAATTCAAAAGCTACATGGAAACCCAAAGATTATTGTAAGTGACAGAGATCCCATTTTCACTGGAAATTTTTGGACAGAATTATTTTCTTGTCTTGGTACTCAGTTAGCTCATAGCTCATCTTATCATCCTCAATCTGATGGGCAAACTGAGATAGTAAACAAATGTTTGGAAGGATATCTTCGTTGCTTTGTATCTGATAAACAGACACAATGGGTCAAATGGTTGCCTCTGGCTGAATGGTGGTATAACACTTCCTTCCATACAGCAACAAAAATGACCCCATTTATGGCACTTTATGGGTATCAACCACCATCCATCACATCATATTTAAGAGAAAATTCTAAGGTTCAGGCAGTGGAACATCACATCGAACATCAACAACAAGTCCTCCAACTCTTAAAGGATAACCTCGTGTTGGCACAGAATAGAATGAAACAACAGGCAGATCAACATCGCAGTGAAAGAAGTTTTGATGTAGGTGATTGGGTATTCCTACGGCTACAACCATATAAGCAAATGTCCCTCAAGCAAGCTAAGAAGGATAATAAATTATCACCAAAGTATTATGGTCCGTACAAGGTGTTGCAAAAGATTGGTACTATGGCATACAAATTGGAGCTTCCTGCAGCTTCTCGATTGCACCCAGTTTTCCATGTTTCATGTTTAAAGAAGGTTATAGGCGACAAGCTCCCAGTTCAAACAATATTGCCAGAACTTGACGAGGAAGGAAAAATTATATTGGAACCGGAAGCAGTCACAGAAACAAGAACTCGACAGCTACGAAATCGATCAATTTCAGAGTACCTTATCAAGTGGAAGAACTTATCCGCTGAAGATTCCACATGGGAGGATGAGAATTTTATGCAGAAGTATCCTGAACTACTCAAGCGTTGAGGACAACACTTTTTTGAAGGAGAGGGGCATGTTGGGTCCCTATAATACTAGTGATTACCCCATTACTATTGTAGTTATACCCCTTATTTATATTGATGTACCCATGTAGTGCCCATATTGTTACTATTGTGCCACATAGAAGCCCACTATTGTTATTGTTGTGCCCTACAATATTATTGTTATGTAGGCTTTGATTGTATTGGGACCACTTAGACTCCTATATATAGAAAGGAGGTATTTTCATTTGTATCATCCAAGAATTGTTCATTTATGTAATGTAAAGGAGGTTGCCCCCTCGAAGAGGCTGAATTCTAAGTCGTGGATCTCTCTTTTCTATCTTTTTGTGAGCTGGTTTCATAACATTATCTCAGTATTGATTTGTTGGGTAACATTTGTCTTATTGTAGTGATGTGAAGGCACAATTCCTATCAACACCATCCACTTTGGAATGTATGGGATTGTTGGTTAGGTATGAATTTCCATGCTTATCACTCATCCTCACATTGTTACATCTCTCCACAAGTTTGGCAGACATAATTCTCTTCTTGGTTTATGTACCGTTCAGCTCGACAGTGCAACTGTTATCGCTCAAAGGCCTTCCTAGGAACCTTACACAAAGGGAATCAACAATCATTTTATGAATTGCTCCCTCAAACAACTTACTAGCCGACAAGCCATAGGCATTGCAAAGCAACCATTAAAGAGGGCTAGGTCTATCAACCTGCTCAAGACACAATGGCAAGAATTAATACATGCAGTCAAAGTCGACCCACTACCACTTGGGATGCACGAAGGTGTGGGAGGGGAAGAGGTAAGGGTCATGGAGGAACTTCAACACACACATGAGGTCTGGAATTTGTGTACCTTGAGTCCTCCACAACCATTTTTAGAGAGACAATGTGAGTCCTGGAGCAAATAGTAGTGGTCAGAGAAGGTCAACCCACTAATGAAGATTTGATTGTAGAATTTGGTCAAATTTCCCTTAAATTGGGTCATACACGCAGCAGCAGGAGACTATACATGCAGACCTTACACTTGTATTGGTAGATGAAAGTCATTATGCTAAAAATTCTTGATAAAGGGCAGGAAGAGAGAAATTATTCATTGGATTGGTTGGTAGATCTCTGCCATGAGTAGCGTAATGCCCACATTCAATTGTTCTAGATGGATACTAGACTAGCTAAGATTGAGTTACATATTCCTTGCATCTCTCCTACAACTCCACCAAGATCCAACACCAAGGACCCTGTGCTAGTTGACTCTTCAGACTAGAATTTGTGATACATGTTTATGTTGTTAAGTTTCTGGTTAGTTTCCTGTTTTGTTGAAGTATTATATATTGTAGTACCGTTGATATTTCTTAAATATTCCAAATTTTGGACTACTTATTCTAAGTTTCGGTGGCCAACAGACATGTTTTCCCAATCAAGTAGCTTGAGGCCACCTTAACTAGCTTTTCGGAAACTACGTATTATTTTTTAGGAAAGAAATGAGAAAAGTTTCATCCGCTTACAAAAAAACATGTTATCTCATGCGCAATGTATTGTGATAAGGGGGTTTACATATTTATTTTCCAATGTTACAGCTACCATGAATGTTGAATGAAATTATTTTATATTGCATATTAGGTATGTTATAGTGTATTGTGGTTGCAAATACTATGTTTGTTGTAAAACTCCTCATTCCTTATTTAAGGAGTTAGCAATTAAAATATCTTCTACTTGTTATTAATAAAGCAAGTTTACATGCTAAAATATAAGACAAGTGTGCTCCATTTATGGAAATATGGAAGATAATTTTAGAAACCAATATGCATGTACTTTTTTAGTTGTTTACCCTATTTGTTGTCATCTTTAATGGTAGAAAGGGAATCTTTTGAATACATAAATCATTGTAGTATGTTGTTCTTAAAAATATGATGCATTTTAATAAAAAAATTATAGATTATACATGAACTATAAATAAACATATGTGAACTTTCATTTACATTAAAAAAAAATAACATTGATGCATTAAATATTCTCTCAACTATAATTATTGCAAATATCAAGGCCTTAGTCAAAGTATGAACATCTCATTGTGTTACAAGATATCTCTTTTATTAAGTAAAAAAATTCAACTATATTTGTTACAAAGATCAAGACCCTAGCCAAAGTATGAAGAGATCTTATTGTGTTACAAAGATTTCTCTTTTTATTAAGTAAAACAAGAATTTCACATATCAAATTTTTTTTTGAAAAGGAGACATTCAATCGGTTTAGGTAATGAAGGTGAAGTAAATAATATAAAATAGTAGAAAATATCTATTAATTGTCTGCATTTTTACTCTTAAATATCACACTTCTAGAGAGCTTACTCTTTAGATTGATAGAGAGTTCCATCTTTTGTATATTGAGATCATAGAATTCAACTATATTTATCGCAAAGATCAAGAACTTAGCCAAAGTATGAAGATATCTCATTTTCTTACAAAGATTTCTCCTTTTATTAAGTAAAAAAAGAATTTCACATATTAATGTTTTTTGAAATGGAGACATTCATTGGGTTTACGTAATGAAGGTGATGTAAAGCATTGATGAGGAATATTTCATTTTGGGTTTTGATTTTAGCGATTAATAATAAGTAAAAGATAGAAAATAGATACTAATATTCTGCATTTTTACTCTTAAATATCAAACTTCTTCACATCTTGTTCTTTAGATTGGTAGAGAGTTCCATCTTTTGGATATTGAGATCATAGATGTTGGAAAAGTTTAATTTGAGTGTTTTTGCAATGTGGCTCTGCAACTTTACAATATGATTTAACAACTTCCATTTTTTATAAGAATGGGACTAAGGTAAGTTAAAACATTAAAAATATATTAATTGGGTAGAATTTCTAGATCAATTTGGGAAATTATTTCCAATGCTTGGCATTCCATTTAAACTAATTACCTCAATGCGCATAACTTTCTTAAATTGCTTATGCAAATCCATGAGAGCATTTTTAATATCCAATGCTACAAACTCTTCACTATCTTTATTTATGTTAATAAAAAACTTAAATATTCCATTCTAAAAATCCATAAAAACTATTAAATTTATCAATACAACAATTTATAAAATATTATTAGTTAAAATCCAAATCATTGTAGTCAAAGGATCTTAGCTCAAGTGGTTTGGTGAACAATTCTCTAGAGACATGTTATAACTAGCTTATTTGTGGTATTTATGAAATAGTTATATCATGTTTAATAGTGTAAACCGACATGAATTTTGGTGAAATTCTCATTCCGATTAAAAAAAATCTAAATCACTATAATAAAATGACATTGACATAAAATTGAGATATTTAGAGATGAATTATGAAATGTTGGCACTTTAATTTTAATTTATATCTTGAGAATCTAAAACAAGTTTGTTAGACCTATGGGCATTAGTCACAAATAATTGTGTGCCAACCGACTTTTCAATGATAAAGGAGACATTTTTAGAGAGTTTTTTTGCCCCCACCTCTTTTTGCAAGGATGGGAGGAATATCATAAGTTGAGACCCAACTGGAGAAATCAATGGTGCCATGTCCACCAGGATGTGAGTGGTGTCTCTATTGTGTTGAAACAAAATGGTTTGAAAGAAAGATGAAGGTTCTAACTAGGGCATTGTCATAGATGCAAGGCAAGTGATTGAAAATAAATTGGCAATTAAAATTATTTTAGTTTCACTCAAATATGTAAAAGTTACTATTTTAATTATTTTAAAGGTATTTATGTTTATATTGTAAAAATATTTTTTTTAATCAAAATAATATATCTATAATATTTCTATATGTGTTTATGTAAAAAATTGGGCTCTCTCTCTTTGGGAATTTTTATATTGTATGTATCCATTTTTTATAGTTTGTATGAAGATATTTTTAGTTTTTATTGTGTGTATGGTCACATGTTCAAATCCAAAGGGGTAGAATATAAGCACCTCCATAATGTATGTCAAAACATTGCGAGAAAGGAGGTCCTCTCGCAATTAAATAGGTCCCATAAACCAATTTGATGTCTAATTTTACCCTTAGATAATTATTAATATTTAATATATGTATTATTTGTATTTATATTGACACTCATATACAATGATGATAATATTGTCTATATGACAAGTTTTCATGTGACCCCACATTTTTTTTATATATAACAATTAATTATATCACCTATATTAGTCGATCAGTTGCAGAGATACATAAATAGCATTTATCACATATGCAAATTTCTCTCATCAACACAAATATGAAGGACTTTTAACAAATAAAAATAAATAAATATACAAATGCTTCTTTAATTAAGTTGTTAGGAAAACACCATAACATATGATTAAATTGCATACACTTCAATGTCTTTTTTTGTATTATTTAGAAATAATTTTGTTTGAATCAATATAATTTTAAGCATGTTAATTTAAGATTTTTGAATTAAAATAAAATATTGAAAAAAATAATAATTTTAAATAATATATAAAATAATTACTATTTTTAATTAAAAGAATTAAATAAAAACTTAAAATAACTTCAAATATAACCCAAAGTAATTATTAAATAAAATGTAATGTAATTTTCCTAAATTCTTCTATAGTCACGAATTTTATTTTCATGAAAAGAAAAATCATTTTTTATTTCAAATTTTACTACATCTTTATTTATAATTTAATTTATAGATACTCTTTTCGTTATTTTTAGTTATATTCATTTATAATAATAATTTAATTTTAAATAACCATTTAATTAAATTAATCTTTTATTAAAATTTAACAATATTAATGAACTATGCGTCTTATTTGCTTGATTTTAAAATTATTTTATTTAAACCAAAAAGTTCAATTTCCTTTTGAATATCAAAAACAATTAAATTTCTAAATTATTTAAAATATAACATTATTCTATATAAAATACTTATTTACAAATACTTAACATGGGCATATTTATAAGAAATAATCATAAAACATAATCTTGAAAGTCAGAAATCTAAAGTTACTATGACAAAATTGGAAATTTAAAGCTATTGAAGAGAATATAAATAAAAGATTGAATACCCACTAGCATGAAATAACTATAATAATAAAATGTAGCCATCATTAGGGCAAAGATAATTTAAAAGATTGAATACCTACTCGTATGAAACAACATATGACCAATGCTTCGGACAAAAATATGGGTTAGGATAGATTTCTATATGATTTTAATGTTGGTCGTTACATCAAATAATAATATTATTATTATTTAAAATAATATTATCATTTAATTTTAAAGTCAACCTTAAGTCATATTTAACGTTAAGTCATATTTGATTACTAAATTTATGAAGGCATAAATAACTATAATAATATAGCTATCATTAGGGCAAAGAAAATTTAAAAGATTGAATATCTAGTCATATGAAACAACAGTATGACCAAATATTATTAATATTATTATTATTATTATTTTAAGGTCAACCTTAAGTCATATTCAATATTAAGCCATATTTGATTGCTAAATTTATGAAGACATCTATATTTTTATTTTTTAGTTTCGAATCTTTAACTTTTTAGAAGGAAACACATACTCTTAATCATTAGGCCTACTCAAGGTGTATTGACCATTATTATTATTATTATTATTATTATTATTATTTAATTTTGATTGCTAAATCTATTAAAGCATATATACTTTACTTTTCTAGTTTTGAACTGTGACCTCTTAGAAGGAAACACATACTCTTAATCATTACACATACTCAAGTTGTATTGACCATTATTATTATTGTTATTATTATTTAATTTTGATTGCTAAATCTATTAAGGCATATATACTTTACTTTTCTAGTTTTGAACCTGTGACCTCTTAGAAGGAAACACATACTCTTAATCATTAGACATACTCAAGTTGTATTGACCATTATTATTATTATTATTATTTAATTTTAAGGTCAACGTTAAGTCATTCTTTTCGAGTTTTGAACATGTGACCTCTTAGCAGGAAACACATATTATTAATTGAAATGTTTAATCCCACTCATAGTCATCAACCAAAAGCATACATAGAGGTCAATATCTCTTGGAGAGCCAAAATTCTTATTGCTCAGTTAAGGATTAATTATCATCAACTCTTCTTTTCGAGTTTTGAACATGTGACCTCTTAGCAGGAAACACATATTATTAATTGAAATGTTTAATCCCACTCATAGTCATCAACCAAAAGCATACATAGAGGTCAATATCTCTTGGAGAGCCAAAATTCTTATTGCTCAGTTAAGGATTAATTATCATCAACTCCCTTGTGAAACAAGGCGGTGGAAAAGGCCAAAAGAAGAGTGGGAGGAAAGAGTATGCATTTTTTGTTCTTCCCAAAAAGTGGAAACAGAAAAACATTTCATTTTAGAATATGAGGCCTTTAAAGACAACAGGGAAAGTTATGCACATATGTTAGCTCTTGGGATAATCTACTTGGGATAATCTATTTAGCTCGGGGTTTGTCAAGAAGCTGGGAGCATTTATTGTGAACCTTCACAGAAAAAGGGTTGAATATATCAAGTAGATGAAGAAGCAATCTATCCCATAAGCTATCTTATATCAAGTAGATGAAGAAGCAATCTATCCCATAAGCTATCTTTAGCTTCGTGGACTAATAATTTCTTTCTTGCTTTCTTCTTTCTTAGGCCTAGAAGGAAACACACTCTTAACCATTAAACCTACTCAAATTCTATTGACCATTAATATTGAAATATGTTAACTTAACCCCATCCATACTATAATCAAAACTTAACCTAACATCTAAAAATATACTTTATTAAATGAAAAGTAATTATAATTTTTAAATTATATTAATAATATAATCATATATAATAAAGGTGTTTAAATAATCATTTTATTTTTAATAATTTCTTATTCATAGCACTATTATTTTTTATTAATAATAATTTTTATTTTTATTTTTTTATTTTTTATTTATTTATTTATTTATTTTTATGTTTTCATTGTGGGCCGCATTTGCTCCCAGGCCTTCCCGTCTGTAAATGAATCCAGTGCATCTCAGAAAACGCCACGCCATGAATTTGAGATCGACTCGACAACCACGTCGGGGACGGCTCCCTGCTGCTGCCGGCGCATTGCGCAGACTCATTCCCACAACCCTCGAAAGTTGTGGCCATGGCGGAGAGCCCCTGGATGCAAGGAAAATCCATTGCCTTCGTTGGAGCTGCAACACCAGCCGGGTCTACTGATCAGCCCCGCAGGCCTTGTCTGTTAGTCCCACAACTACTCACTTAATGGCGCCCATGAGTGTCAAGTCCAGAAACTCCCGGTTGCTGACAGTTGTGGCCGCTGCGTTGGTCAGATTCATTGAATTCAGGGAAGCTCGAACTGTTAATTATAAGTGAGTGTTTTTCTGGTAATAAGCTCTGTGAGGATAAGTTATCTTTGATAAGTTATCTCTGACAAATTATATTGAGATAGATAAGTTCTATATAATAACTTATTAGTGGATAAGTTATAAGAAATAAGTTATCAATTGATAAGTTTGTTTATATAATTTATCAGAGATAGCTTATTCAAAGAGTACTTATCAATTTTTAGCTTATTAGAAGATAACTTATAAGAAGCAACTTATCAACAGATAACTTATTGGTAAACAACCTATCGATAGATAACTTATGACATAATACTTATAAACTGATAACCTATTAAATTAACTTATCGATGATAATTCCGATAAAACTTATCAAACTAACTTATCGATGATAATTTATTCATATAACTTATCCAATGATAATTTATCAGTGTCACTTATCAACTGATAAGTCTTATGGATAATTTACCAGAAGGACTTATTAGATAATGATTTATTAGATATAATTTATTAACTGATAAGTTCGTATGATAACTTAGCAGATAACTTATTAACCAAGGTTATCGTACGATAACCTATCTATCTATAAGTTATCATTAGATAAGTCGTCTGCAAGTAAGTTATCATTAAATAAGTTCTCTCCTGATAACTTCTCTGTCGATAGCTTATTTGCATTCATTGATCGAGAGTGAAGATTGTGGTGTTGGCGAATTCGTTTCAGTAGAGGCAATGGGAGCGGATCGCACTCAGCAGGAATTCGAAACAATTTTCTTCACGGGAACTGTGTTAATATTCTAAGGCCATGGGAGCATATCACACTCAATGGGAATTTTGAACAATTTTCTTCACGGGAACTGTTTTAATATTCTTCTTATTCGTCAATGTCACTGAAATTTTAACATTGTAATGGGGCAAGCGCCATTAAAACACATAACGAGTACCATTACTACCCAGGGATTCAATTGTGTGCGATCCGCATTCATAGTCACTAACCCCACTAATCGAAACCCCCGAATTCGTTGAATCTAAGATTATGGCTGATATATATATATATATATATATATATAGCTTATTCACATGCACTGATCAATGGCGAATATTGTGGTGTTGGCGAATTCGTTTCAGCAGAGGTAATGGGAGGTGGAACGCACTCAACAGTAATTCTGGACAATTTCCGCATAATCATCTTGTGTTATCGCTTCGTCATATTCATCGTGGAGAAATTTCAGTGTAGGCTTCGCTCTAGGTCGAAGGATTTCTCTGTTCCAAAGGGGCTAGCTGCCATTTCACCAAGGGCTTTCAGAAATTGGGCAGGGAATTTCACTATAGGCTTCGCTCTAGGTTGAAGGATTTCTCTGTTCCAAAGGGGCTAGCTGCCATTTCACCAAGAGCTTTAAAAAATTGAACAATACCACCACCATGACTCATGCAATGATTGGAGCACAAACCCAATACGTAACCTCCACATCTTAGACACGTTACCTGGAAATTTAAGATTAAACTTTCACTTAAATAATTCTTTCATTGATTTCACCTACAATCCCTAGAGATCTTTTTGATCCAATTTAAGATTAAACCTTCACTTAAACACTTTTCATTGATCCCACCTACAATCCCTATTTGATCCAATTTAAAATTAAGCCTCCACTTTTTAATGGAGATTTTTGGTCCCACTAAAACATTTTTTTCTAAAAAGGATGAGAAATTTTTTCCTATGCCTCCTTTGATAAATAGGATTTCTTCTTTGTTAGAACTTCATCATCTAATAATTCAACAAATATTGTTATTGCATAAGATTTTCATCTAGCTTCCTTTGCAATATAATTTCATGATCAAACTCAATCTACACAATGATAAGCCCATATTCTAGCCACCATTGATGTTGCCCCACTCAAGTATCCCTTAACTATGTATTCTAGCCACCATTGGCATTGCCCTAATCAAGTATCCCTTAACTATGTATTCTAGCCACCATTGGCGTTGCCCCAATCAAGTATCCCTTAACTATGTATTCTAGCCATCATTGGTGTTGCCCCATTCAAGTATCCCTTAACTATGTATTCTAGCCACCATTGGTGTTGCCCCACTCAAGTATCCCTTTTGGGATTACCCCACTCAAGTATCCCTATTGGGATTACCCCACTCAAATATCCCTTAACTCCATATTCTAGCCACCATTGATGTTGCCCCACTCAAGTGTCCCTTTTGGGATAGGAGGTTGTGAATCCTTATAAGCTAAGAAGGGGAAGCTCTCCAATTTAGCTTGATGAGGACATAGACAATTGGACATCGCTTACCATCAACATAAAGTAGAAGTTCAAGTTTGCAAATAATAGATCAAAATTGCAATTAAGGACAAGCATAAATGAAATTAACTCTAGATAGAAAAGCTCATGACATTAACTCTAGGTAGAAAAGCTCATGACATTAACTCTAGGTAGAAAAGCTCATTATATGTTTATTCTCAGAAAATGAAAGCTTAAATGACATTAACTTCAGATAGGTGAGCTTATTATATGTTTATTCTCAGAAAATGAAAAAAATATTACTCAATAAACCATGAATTATAAATTATGTTCAAATGTCCCATGAAACTTAACCATTAATTCAACATACATAATGGGATGTTAATGGAACATGTGTCTGGTGGCAAAAAAACTCTTTGAGAATAGATCTTCAATGTCTGGTGGCAAAACAACTCTTTGAGAATAGATATTCAATTATGTTTACAGTGACAATCATAGATTATTCATTTACCATCTTCAAAAACTACCACATCATACTCATTTACCATCTTCAAAAACTACCCAGTCATGAGAGGTCACGTATACCAATAGAGCTAGTGTACCTCTATTAAGGTAGAGCAATTGTAACATTAAATATTGAACTGGGCATTTTATCTTGAACCACATGAAACATTGATTCAACATGCATTTTTAGAATTTTTAGAATGTGAAATTACATCAAGAAACGAGAGACAATGTTCATTATGATGATCAAAATTGTTTTCTAAAATATATAAAGCAAGGAAAACATTGATTCAACATGCATTTAATTTTTAGAATGTGAAATTACATCCTAGAGACAATGTTCATTATGATGATCAAATTGTTTTCTAAAATGTATACACACCACTATATCTCTAATATCATATATTAATGATGTATGTAAATACAATAGTGATCAACAAAAGGTTTAATATTTCTAAGCACTCCAAAATTCATGTGCATGTCCATGTCATGTAAATAACGATCAACAAAGGCTTAATAGACATTAATATCAAAACACTCATTATCAAAGGCTTAATAGACACCAATATCAAAACACGCATTATCAAAACAAGAATTGTAACTACAAAGTAAACACTTATTATTTGTGTGCTTCATCACAGATTGTAACAACAAAATAGTAAATATCAAAACATTTTTTAAACAGTGATGTAACAAGGGTCAATAGTAACCACAAAGTAGTGATGTAATAACAATAAATAGTGATCAATATTTCGACAATATCACAAGTTTATTATTATTACTATTATCATTGACCAAGGGTAAATAGTAACAATAACAGCCAAATAGTGAATATCAACACACTTTTTAAATAGTAAATATCAACACACTTTTTAACTAGGAGCAATGATGTAACAAGGGTCAATAGTAACCACAAAATAGTGATGTAATAACAATTAATAGTGATCAATATTTCAACAATATCACAAGTTTTTTATTATTATTATCATTGACCAAGGGTAAATAGTAACAACCATAAATATTTCAACAATATCACAGGTTTATTATTATTATTATTATCATTGACCACTACACTATATCTATTAGTTCAATGGACTCTCCCTCTTCCCTCATGATTAGTTCATTCATTACACAAAGGAATCCCATGGACAAAAACAAAATATCACGCAAATCCTAACAGATTGTACCCTCAATCCTAGCAATGGTCTTTATACTATTCTCTCTTAGAGTAGAGGAGAGTGCATAAAAGGGTAAATAGTAACAACGGTAATGAGGTAACATCGGAAAATAATGATCAATATTTCAACAATATCACAAGTTTATTATTATTATTGACGAATTGTAAAGAAATAGTACTGATTTATCTTTGTTCGACCAACTGTCCATAGTGCTAATAATAATGCTATCCAATATGTCAAAGTATTTTCTAAATCATGAAATCCAGTGATGTGAAATTCAACTCTACAATGCTCATAAACACAATTAAAAAATACCAGCATGTCTACAACGCTCACAAACACAATAAAAAAACCAACATTCAAAATGCATTTGCGATCATATATTCAAAAGAAACATTATAACCAACAGTGTACAATGCTCAAAGATACCATGAAGAAGCCAACTTTCACATTGAATTTGCCGTCATATATTCAAAGTGAATTACAACCAACTGCATCTGCAATCATATATTCAAAGTAAACATTATAACTAACAGTCTACAATGCTCAAAAATACCATGAAGAAGCCAACTTTCACGGTGAATTTGCCATCATATATTCAAAGTGAATTACAAACAACAAGGGCAGTAAATTATAACAAACAATCTACAATACTCAAAAATACCATGAAAAAGTCTACAATGCTCAAAAATACCACGAAGAAGCCAACCTTCAAGATGCATTTGCCATTCAAAGTGAATTACAACCAACAAGGGCAGTAAATTATAACCAACAATCTACAATACTCAAAAATACCATGAAGAAGTCTACAATGCTCAAAAATACCATGAAGAAGCCAATCTTCAAGATGCATTTTCCTGTCATATATTCAAAGTGAAGTATTATAGTACTGAATTATGTCATGTTAGGCTGCTCGACGAACTGTCCATAGTGCTAATAATAATGCCATCCAATATGTCAAAGTATTTTCTAAATCATGAAATCCAGTGATGTGAAATTCAACTCTCTACAATACTCATAAACACCATAAAAAAAAAACCATGTCTACAATGCTCATAAACACGATGAAAAAACCAACATTCAAAATGCATCTGCAATCATATATTCAAATAAACATTATAACCAACAGTCTACCATGCTCAAAAATACCATGAAGAAGCCAACTTCACGGTGAATTTGCAATCATAAATTCAAAGTAAATATTATAACCAACAGTCTACAACGCTCAAAAATACCATGAAAAAACCAACCTTCATGGTGAATTTTCCGTCATATATTCAAAGTGAATTACAACCCACAATGAAAAAACCAACATTCAAAATGCATCTGCAATCATATATTCAAAGTAAACATTATGACCAACAACCTACAATGCTCAAAAATACCATGAAGAAGCCAACCTTCACGGTGAATTTGCAGTCTACAATGCTCAAAAATACCATGAAGAAGCCAACCTTCAAGGTAAATTTTCCGTCATATATTCAAAATGAATTACAACCAACAAGGGTAGTAAATTCAAAATGAACAAGGGCAGTAAATTCAAAGTGAATTACAACCAATAAAGGCAGTAAATTATAACCAACAGTCTACAATACTCATGTTATAAATTATAACCAACAATCCACATTACTCAAAAACTCATGTTATAAATTATAACCAACAGTCTACAATACTCAAAAATACCATGAAGAAGTCTACAATGCTCAAAAATACCATGAAGAAGCCAACCTTCAAGATGCGTTTGCCGTCATATATTCAAAGTGAAGTATCAAAGTGAAGTATTATAGTACTGAATTATGTCATGTCATATACAATACTCATGTTATAAATTATAACCAACAATCTACAATACTCAAAAAACTCATGTTATAAATTATAACCAACAATCTACAATACTCAAAAATAGTAGACTACTCAAAAATACCATGAAGAAGTCTACAATGCTCAAAAATACCATGAAGAAGCCAACCTTCAAGATGCGTTTGTCGTCATATATTCAAAGTGAAGTATTATAGTACTGAATTATGTCCAGTGTTTTAAAAATCGTTTTGAAAAACCGATTACCAGTCAAACCGGCCGGTTAGCAAGGCTGCCGGTCCGAACCGGTAGAAAAACCCGGTTTGATAGGGAATTTCACCCTTTTCCAGCCCTAACCGGTGAAAACCGGCCGGTTTAGGACGGAACCGGCCGGTTTGTATCAAACCGGTTGGTTCCGTCCTAAACCGGCTGGTTTTTGGCACGCCCACCGAACCATTAGAAAAAGTGGATTTTGACTGTGGTTTAGGGGTTTTGGGGGGGAGGTAAAGGTGTTTTCCCTCGAAAAACACCCTCTCTAAGCTGTAAGAGACCCCTCTCACTCTCATTTGTCTCACACAACTGATTTGGAGTGTTTGTGAGTTTGTTTGTGAGCTTTGAGAGTGTGGAGTTTTTGCTGAAGTAGTCATCTTGGAGTTGGAGTTGGAACTATTTTGGAGATAGTGTG
This sequence comes from Pinus tabuliformis, assembly GCA_031772625.1. Lineage (NCBI taxonomy): Eukaryota > Viridiplantae > Streptophyta > Pinopsida > Pinales > Pinaceae > Pinus > Pinus tabuliformis. Next base: position 703,439,324 of record CM062810.1, on the reverse strand, counting down.
TAGCTGTCAGTGGAGTTGCCATCTTCAAGAGGAGGCTAAGGGAGCTAGTTTGCATTTCCAGGTAAGGATTTGCACTTGATAATTCCTCATTTGAGTCTGTTGTCCATGAATTTTTTTTTTATGTGTTATACACTTCTCACTTCTATGATCTATCATGTATGCTATAAACTCTCTAGCTCTATGCTATCAAATTTTGTAGCTTGAGCCTTGCATGTGCATTTGTTTTCCTACATTTATCTTTGGTTTTCCATGTTGCTTAGCTGCAATTTTTTTTTTAAATGGCAGATTTCTTTGCAAATTGTTATTATTTCAAGCAAACATGGCTCTAAAAGGAAAGGACAGTGCATGGGCTCATTGTGATGTAATTGATGGAAAAATGATATGCAAATTATGCCATAAATCTATTGGAGGTGGGCGTATTCTTAGGTTGAAACAACACTTGGCTGGGATAAGAGGCCAAGTAAAGCCATGTGATGCACCAAATGCACTGTTAGGTCCTATTAGGGCAGAATACATTTCCAAGCTTGAAAAATTTTATGAGGATAAGGCTAGGGAGAAGGCCATCCAAGATGACATTGCAAGGAAGAGGGAATTATTAGAAGCCATGAAAGAGAGTGGATATGATGATTATGAGATTCAAGACTCCTCTTCTATCCCTTCCACCAATGACCCCTTTCACTATGTTCATCCTTCTGTTGGCCAACCATCAAAAGGAACAAAGAGAACAAAAATCCAAAGTTATTTCTCATCTTCTGCCAACATTGCCTCTTCTAATCCCACTTCCTCCCAGTCAAGTTCTCAACCCACTTTGGATCAACATTGGAAAAGACAATGCAAAGAAACTTCTCACCAATACATTGCTAGATGGTGGTATGATTCAGATATCCCATTTAATGCTGCTCGCTCACCTTATTACCAAGCTATGTGGGACTCTGTCATAGCTGCAGGAAAGGGCTTCAAAGGCCCTAGTATGCATGACTTGAGGGGAGCTCTTTTGCAAAAAGAGATATCTTCCATTGATGAGTATTTGGTTGATTTTAAAGATTCATGGCTCAAAACAGGTTGTTCCATTATGTCAGATGGATGGTCCGATGGAAAGAATCGCACTATCATTAATTTCCGTGTTTCTTGCCCTCAAGGAACCATGTTTTTGAAATCAGATGATGCATCTGATAAGGTAAATGATGCAATCCTTCTATTTGAGCTTTTGGATAACGTTATTCAGGAAGTTGGGGAGCAGCATGTTGTGCAGGTCATCACTGATAATGCCTCAAACTATGTTCTTGCTGGAAACATGGTTGAGGCCAAATATAAGACCATATTTTGGACTCCATGTTCTGCACATTGCATAGACCTCATGCTTGAGGATATAGGCAAAGTGGAGTGGGTAAAAAACATTGTAGAGCATGCCAAGTGCATTACAAAATACATTTACAACCACTCATGGGTATTGAACCTAATGAGGAAACACATTGGGGGCAACGAGCTTGTTAGGCCTGCAATTACGAGATTTGCAACTCACTTCCTCACGTTGCAATGTCTCAATGGTCAACATAAAAACTTGCAGAAAATGTTTTCCTCTGAAGAATGGTCTGAATCTCGGTGGGCTCGTAGACCAGATGGAAAAGACACCAAAAAGAAAGTGTTAGACACTTATTTTTGGAAAAGGTCTCTGGAGCTTGTGAAAATTACCGAGCCCCTTGTTAAGGTGCTAAGGTTGGTGGATGGGGAAAGATTGGCCATGGGCTACATTTATGAAGCTATGGATCAGGCAAAGGAGCAGATACGGGCAGCTTACAAGGACAGGTTAGCTAAATATGGCCGTATATGGGAGATCATTGATAATAGATGATCATTGATAATAGATGGAACAATCAACTCCATCGTCCTATACATGCAACTGGGTACTTTTTGAACCCAAGGTATCACTATAAAAATCGGCTAGGAGATTAGCATGATGGGGAGGTCAGAGCTGGATTGATTGATTGCTTGGAGCGCATGGTCCCTAGCCATGTAGACCAGTTGGAAATACATAGACAGCTTACTATTTTCAATATGGAAAGTGGTACTTTTGGCAAAAACTTGGCAAAGATGGCAAGAGATGTGGACCAACCAGATAAGCAATTCCAATTTCCATTTTGTTTTTCTTTTCAAGTTAAAATTGTTCACGTTCTTTACAATTCAAATTATAAACTAAGTTACTAATTCATGTCATTTTCTTTGCAGCACATTGGTGGGAGTCATTCGGTGGCCAGTGTCCTCAATTGCAAAGGTTTGCAATTAGAGTCATCAGTCAAACTTGCAGTGCTTCAGGTTGTGAGCGCAATTGGTTTGTTTTTGAGCACATACACACGAAGAAGAGAAACCGTTTGGAACAAAAACGGTTAAAAGATCTTGTTTTTGTGCAATACAACCTTTGACTGAGGAGGAACCAAATGATGAGCAAATCACCTGATCTAGATCCCATTGTGTTGGACGATATTGATCCAACATCAGAATGGGTGGAGGAGACTGAAGATCTTGTGTTTGAGGCTAATTTTGATATCGACATGGCTTTAGCGGGGGATGAGGCAGATTATGTGGTGACATCAGAACCAGGATCAGTAGCGGCATCAAGGAAAGGCAAAGAACCAATGGAAGGCACTAATCGTGCAGGTCGACAAACTCGTGCTTCCATTAGGTCCACTTCTATTGTCATTGGTGGCATTGATACTGAGGTTGCAGATCAGGCTGAGGCATCCTCAGACTCTGAACCAGATGATGTCTATGTAGCTCCTGATGATGATCCTGTGTCTAGTAGTGGTGATGAACTTGATGATTGATCATGTGTACACTGTAGACTTGTAGTAGGCCAATGGCCTCATAGCTTGCAGCATTGTTTTTGGACTTTATAGGCCATTTAGAGCCTCATTTCTTATGTATTTTGCTATTTTGTCGATGATATGTATTGTACTCGGTGCCATTTTGATATATTCACCTTTACATGGTATATAAATGAGCAAACTTTGCATATTTTGTCTCTATTGGCTTGGAATCATGGTTTTACATCTTAAAAATAGTTTTGTTTCATTAAAAATTAATTATTTAATGTATTTTTTTAAAACCGGTTTGTTTAGACCAAACCAGTCCCGGTTAGACCGGTTCTGGTCGGTAAACCGGTTTTAAAAACATTGATTATGTCATGTCATCTATTCAAAGTGAAGTATTATAGTACTGATTTGAAGTATCAAAGTGAAGTATTATAGTACTGAATTATGTCATGTCATATATTCAAAGTGAAGTATCAAAGTGAAGTGTTATAGTACTGAATTATGTCATGTTAGGTTGCTCAACCAACTATCCATAATGCCATCCTACTGCCATCCAATATAGTATTTTCTAAATCCAGTGATGTGAAATTCAACTCTCTACAATGCTCATAAAAACCATTAAAAAAAACAAGCATTCGAAATGCATCTACAATCATATATTCAAAGTAACATCTGCAATCATATATTCAAAGTAAACCATATATTCAAAGTAAACATTATAACCATTTTCTAAATCCAGTGATGTGAAATTCAACTCTCTACAATGCTCATAAAAACCATTAAAAAAAACAAGCATTCAAAATGCATCTACAATCATATATTCAAAGTAACATCTGCAATCATATATTCAAAGTAAACCATATATTCAAAGTAAACATTATAACCAACAGTCTACAATGCTCGATGCTCAAAAATACCATGAAGAAGCCAACCTTCACGGTGAATTTGCGGGCAGTAAATTATAACTAACAGTCTACAATACTCAAAAATACCATGAAAAAGTCTACAATGCTAAACCAACCTTCAAGATGCATTTGCCGTCATATATTCATAGCGAAGTATTATAACCAACCAGAGCAGTGATCGTATAACTATATTCATAGCATGATACCAGTGTTCTCAAAGTAGATCCATACGAACTATGCTAATAAACAGTTGTTTGATCCACAAGGAAGTATAACAGTACTCAAAGCACCTATACCACCTAAAAAATACCATGAAGAAACCAACCTTCAAGATGCATTTGCCGTCATATATTCATAGTGAAGTATTATAACCAACCAGAGCAGTGATCGTATAACTATATTCATAGCATGATACCAGTGTTCTCAAAGTAGATCCATATGAACTATGCTAATAAACAGTTGTTTGATCCACAAGGAAGTATAACAGTACTCAAAGCACCTATACCACCTATTTAGAGTAGATTATCACTATCTACAAATCAGAGATGAGCGCAGCAACGAATGAAAGTGAGACAGCAAACTGTTGCAGAAGTGTGACTGCACGTGAAGCATACAAATAGTTGAATGTTTAACTGGCCAGGTATTAAGAGTACTGCCAAAGAGATCATAACTAAGCAGTAACCGAGAGCTGAAGAACCTCAGAACAGTCATGAATCTGGACACAGCCAACAGGCAGTTCAGAATATTGGCCGAGAATGATCAATACTTTACGACCCATAAAGGCAACTCCAAGTTTTCATATCCAACGACCTTCTCACCGAAGCAGTTGTTCTGCAATATCGCCCAAGAGCCAACTCCAGAGAACAGGAAGCCACGATACAAATGCTAAAAATACTCGAATATCTTCATCCTGCTTGGCAGAATAAGAAAGCTGGCTATAAAACAACTGTTAACGACTAATCCAATATCTTCATCCTCCTTGGCAGAATAAGGCTGGCCATAAAAGACTTGAGTTCAAGTCTTGGAAAATAGTACTGAGACTACTCCAATATCTTCATCCTCCTTGGCAGAATAACGCTGGCCATAAAAGACATTTGAGATGAAGTCTTGGAAAATAGTACTGAGATAAACACTAACATGACATGCTCTGGATTTGCAGTGGATTCTTCAACTGACCTTCGTCTATTTTTAAATCGATAATCACCATGCCTCTTCTGTCATATTTCAAATCCCATCTTAACTATTGGATGAAAGGCTGAAAGGCTCATGAAATTGATGACATTTGGTGGTTGAAATGCCATTCCCATATGGTAGAAGATAATGACTACTTGCGTGACTTGATGCACTCCCTTTTATCATTCTCTATTGCATCAGATAATGCTGTCTGACTTTCTAAAAGATTCATTCTCGATGCACTCCCTTTTATCATTCTCTATTGCATCAGATAATGCTGTCTGACTTTCTAAAAGATTCATTTTGAAAATCTTTGCAACTCTTTCAAGGATATAATGAGAAGTGGAATCATCAGATATCCAGAGGGCTCTAAGTCGGGTGCGAGGCACCCACGTCCTATTTTCATTATCCAAAATATTCCTGGTATAAGCCCCAGAGGAGCCAATGGATATGAGCATTGATCTGCACCTCTTACAGGGGATAGATGTGGTGGTGTCGCAGTCTACTGAGCCACCGATGGGATTTGGGTAGACAATGATATATGATAAAGGGGAAAATCCTATAAACCCTTAGCATTATGCAAATACCAGTAAAAAGAAAAATACGCTTCTTCAACTTTCAACTATCTTGGAGAAGCTCTGGCACTCATTTTAGAGTGTCTGCCTTTTTTAGGCTTGATCTCAATACCGCCCTTCAAACAGAGAAAAAGGTGGAGGATTTCTGATTGTTGTAATAAGCAAGGGTTTGTCAGACATCAAGATGCTTTCCCGCGAAGATCAGACGCTGCTGGTTGGAGCAAATCCATTATTTGGCCTGGATCTTATCTTTTGACATCTGAGTTAGTCTTAATAAGAGTTTTGACAAAGATGAAACTGGAATATAACTATCAGATATACCTGTAAATCATCACAAGCAAGCAATTTTCTTTCGGACAAAATTGTTTATTTATCAACATTTTATGAAAGAACAGTACCAAATTCCATAAGAAAATGAGCGAATCCATTATTGGGCCTGGATCTTATCTTTTGACATCTGAGTTATGGTCTTAATAAGAGTTTTGACAGAGATGAAACTGGAATATAACTATCAGATATACCTGTAAATCATCACAAGCAAGCAATTTTCTTTTGGTCAAAATTGTTTATTTATCAACATATTATGAAAAACAGTACCAAATTCCATAAGAAAATGAGCGAATCCATTATTTGGCCTGGATCTTATCTTTTGACATCTGAGTTATGGTCTTAATAAGAGTTTTGACAAAGATGAAACTGGAATATAACTGTCAGATATACCTGTAAATCATCACAAGCAAGCAATTCAAGCAATTTTCTTTTGGTCAAAATTGTTTATTTATCAACATATTATGAAAAAACAGTACCAAATTCCATAAGAAAATGAGAAACCGTTGCCTCCCAAGGATGAAAAAAGTAATTCATAAACTAAAGGAAAATCTCTCCCAAGCCAAAACTTTAAGCAGTTGCCATAAAATAACTCTTCGCATAAACAATTTTGGAGATCTTCAAGATGCATTTTTGCATCTTCCATCATATATTCAAAGTGAATTATAACTAACAACGGCAGTGATCATATAACAATATTGATAGCATGATGCCAGTGTTCTCAAAGTAATTAGATGCATATGAACTACGCTAATAAGCAGTTGTTTGATCCACAAGTATAACAGTCCTCAAAGCACATATACCATGTATTTAGGGTAGGTGATCACCATCTACAAATCAGAGATGAACGCAGCAAAGAATGAAATTGAATCCTCTAACTGTTCTCAACAATAAACGGAAGTGTGACTGTGCAAGTGGTATGCAATTGAAACCTCAAACTGTTCTCAACAATAAACGGAAGTGTGACTGTGCAAGTGGTATGCAATTGAAACCTCAAACTGTTCTCAACAATAAACGGAAGTGTGACTGTGCAAGTGAAGCATACTGGTAGTTAAATGTTTAATCATTCAAGTATTTAGGTCATGCATTAAGAGTGCTTCCAAAGAGATCATAACTAAGCAGTAACCAAGCGCTGAAGAACCTCATAACAGTCATGAATCTGGACATCGCCAACAGGCAGTTCAGAATTTTGGCAGAGAAGGATCAATACTCGTAAAGGCAGCCCATAAAGGCATCTCCAAGTTGTCATCTCCGACAACCTTATCACTGAAGCAGCTGTTCTGCAATGTCGCCCAAGAACCAACTCCAGAGATACCACTGCTAAAAATGCTCCAATACTCATAAAGGCAGCCCATAAAGGCATCTCCAAGTTGTCATCTCTGACGACCTTATCACCGAAGCAGCTGTTCTGGAATGTCGCTGAAGAGCCAACTCCAGAGATACCCACTGCTAAAAATGCTCCACTATCCTCATCCTGCTTGGCAGAATAAGAAAGCTAGCTATAAAATAAACTGCTAATGGCTACTCCAATAATGTTGGCCATAAAAGACATTTGAGATCAAGTCTTGGCAGAATAAGAAAGCTAGCTATAAAACAACTGCTAACGGCTACTCCAATATCTTCAACATCCTTGGCAGAATAATGTTGGCCATAAAAGACATTTGAGATCAAGTCTTGGAAAATATGACTGAGATAAGCAGCTTCAGAGGCAGCAGATTGTAATTGCCTTCTAGAGTAAAAAAATAGCTTCAAGTTTGCCATCACCTAACGTGCCCTAAACTCCATGAACAAATGAATAGAAACAGATAATACAGAAGTCCTGAACTCAATGGACAAATGAATAGAAACAGATAATACAGAAGTCCTGAACTCAATGGAAACGAATGGATAGAAACAGGTAACGGACCAAAATGAATAGGAATATAAATGCACTTCCTGCGACAAGTACTGGCATGACAATTGAGACCTTCCAGAATAAATAAAAATGGCTTCAATTTTATCATCACCTAATCTGTCCTAAACTCAGGAACAAATGAATAGACACAGATGTCCTGAACTCAATGGACAAATGAATAGATGCAGATGTCCTGAACTTAAATGAATAGATGCAGATGTCCTGAACTTAATGGACAAATGAACAGAAACAGATAACAAACCAAAATGAATAGGAATATAAATGCACTTCCTGCGACAATTGAGAACCGATTAATTAATTTGTTATTGCATTGTTGTAGATATGGATGATCAAATTTTACATATTTTGTCCAGTAAGGCCTATATTTGATCATATTTGATCAAATTTTATAGACCTATATTTGTTCATTTCTATCTCTAACCAAGGCTTCATGTTCCCATTATTGTTACAGACCGTTAAATTTTCAGTCCTCCCTGTCCTCGTTCCGAAACATGCAATAGATCCTCAAGCAGGACTGCAATTAGGAAAGCTCATAAACGAAATAATTTTTTTTATTTTTATAAAAAGGCATTCTATATAACGACAATGAGATACAAGATAAACTGACCGTGCTTTGCCACTTGTCATTGACATTTTCCCATTGTTGTGCCCTGCAAAAATATTTACTAAATTGTGTGTGTTTCATTACCTTTGGATGTATTGTGAATAATCCCATGCATACAATGGTTTCAGAGATGGTTCATAAGACATTACTTGCACCAAAGGCTCTGGCTCTGCTAATATGGACATAGCTTTTGGGTGCAGCTATTGGATTACCTCAGTTATGGTTAAATATGGGTGAGACTCCTCCCATGGCTTGAAATTCATTGTAAATACTCCACCGGTGAGGAAATTTTCAGTCTCACCAGCAAACAATCTCCCAAGTTGTCAAGAGGCATCCATGTCGCATGGATAGATGAGGGGAATAGAGATAGGGCATTACTAACAGACAGAGAGGTCGATGCATTAATGAATAGAGTGTTCATTGCTACACACCTTGGACCAACACCCAAATTAATCAACATCTTTCAAATTAAAGACCAATTAGTTTGATCATAAGCTTTGCCAAGATCTATCTTCAGGAAAAGTGATTGCTGGCTAGTCTCTTGGCCCTCTTGAAAGCTTTCAATGTGGAAAATGCAGTGTTATGAATATATCTCTGCTAAACAAACCCTATTTTCTATTGCCACACTACATACCAGGTAAAAATCGACCAATTAGAAATCCAGAGAGATCCACTTGAAACTTTCTGTTTACAGTGAGCAGCTTTTAATAATTCGATTTCCAGAGAGATCCAATTGAAACTTTCTGTATATAGTGAGCAGCAGCTAATAATTCAAAATTGGTTATGTTTAGATTTAATGTCTTTGGAAGTAGAACATAAACAAATATATCAACTCTGCACATTTTCAGGTCCTAAAAATTATTTATTCACCATCTGCTGGTCATCCAAATTTACATTGGTCCTACTCAGTTTGGATGTTTGATTGGTCTAAGATATTGGAGCGTATTCTTTGATCTCTGCCTCCTCTGACTCCTGCCAACTGCCTCTAGGTTCATATTTAAGCTCAAGGGCATCGATGGTGTATTTAAGCTCAAGATAGTACTCTCTCTATTTCTTATGGAGAGAGATCTTTGATCTCTGCCTCCTCTGACTCCTGACAACTGCCTCTAGGTTCATATTTAAGCTCAAGGGCATCGAGATGGTGTATTTAAGCTCAAGGTAGTAATTTCTATTTCTTATGATTTTCATATTAGTATATCTCTTTTTGGGGTCTGTAAAATAAATTTACAACTGACCCTCATATTTAAGTTCAAGGGCATCGAGATGGTGTATTTAAGCTCAAGGCAGTACTCTCTCTATTTCTTATGATTTCCATATTGGTATATCTCTTTTTGGGGCCTGTAAAATAACTTTACAACTGACCAAGTATAGTGGCATCGCTGAGGTGGTATAATGGTCAAGGTGTTTTTTCAGAGATTAATGAAATGGACCATCTTTTCAAACACAAGTTGAATGCTAGCATCAAGCATGCAATTGATTATGGCAAGCAGTTTCCTCCTCTCCATTGCATTTGTGGTGGGTGGTTTTTACGTATAGCTAATTTGCTCAAATACCCAAATAATTTTTATGTAACTAATTTGCCTAAATACCCAAATATCAAACTGTTGATGCTAGGGGTAACAACCGTCACAAGTGCAAGGGACATATAAATGTAGTCACTCTAAATTAAACCAGCACAATTAAGCAAGGACAAAGACCATTCACCCTCATGATATAATGGTTATGCATCTTACAATTAAGCAAGGAGAAGGACCATTCACCCTCATGATATAATTAATATGCATATTAACCACAAGAAAAAGATCACAAATAGGTTCTTTCCCCTCTACCAGTATCAATGGCTAAAATTCACATTAATTGTGAGGCGGCAAAATGGAAGAATCATAGCAAGTAAAAATATAGCAATGGATTCAATCTTCGTATGCATTTGTCACTTTTGTTGCTTGCTTTTTATCTCCTTGTTGTCTAGCTAAAAAATAAAATCTGTTTTAGTTGTTGTTCTAAGGGTATTGCTCAGATATATCAATGTTAATGCCAGGGGTAATGATCAAATTATAAAGCAGGGAGGCTTGGACAAGGGACCACCAAAAGTTCTCACACGTAACATGGGTAGGGGATGGCAAACATGTTTGGCCACACCTACCATGGGTACAGGTTGGCAAACATGTGTGCGACCTCCACCTCAAACCAACATGATTGTTGACGATTATAGCTCGGACAGGTGCCTCTACATAGGCTACGAGTCGAGCATGCAGAAGACGGTTAAGAGTCAAGCATGCAGAAGACGGCTCATGAGGAGTAAGTGATTAATATGATTTCTTTCCCAAGTCTAACTTAGGAAAAGTACATTAATTAATTTACTTGCTTAATGTTTGCAATTTATGGAATTAGATCGAATCTCTACCATTGATCTCAAGTGAGGCTTATGATCTAATCCTAGCCACTCATCAGCACCTAGGAGATTAGGGTTAGGGATTTGGTTTAATGAAATTATTAAATAAGTCTAAGGGAGAGGTGAAAGACACATTACGACCCATGAGGAGTAAGTGATTAATATGATTTCTTTCCCAAGTCTAACTTAGGAAAAGTACATTAATTAATTTACTTGATTAATGTTTGCAATCTATGGAATTAGATCGAATCTCTACCGTTGATCTCAAGTGAGGCTTATGATCTAATCCTAGCCACTCATCAGCACCTAGGAGATTAGGGTTAGGGATTTGGTTTAATGAAATTATTAAATAAGTCTAAGGGAGAGGTGAAAGACACATTATTCTTGGAAGATCAATTTTCTAGAAAGTGAAAGACTCAAAATTGAAGAGAAGAAGAAAAGGGTGCAGCAAGGAAATTTCACAAGAAGAATTCAGGAGCCAAGATCTTGGAGGGAGAGGAGGGCGAATTTTGTGAGGAGGCCATGTTCTAATGGAGGATTGAGCACGACCTAAAAGAGAGAGGTTGATTTCTCTAATGCGTAGAGGACCGTATAGATGGAAAAGAAACGGTTGAATTGCAAGAGGAAGAGTTGAGTTTTTAAGGGCCGAAAATCGAATTTTCTAGCAGACCGAAATTTCTAGGAGTTGCTATTTCCAATTTTTAAAATGATGTATTTCCTATGTATTCTCCGAGGGTTATTTTCCTTGGTAAAGGAGCCCTAATTTTCATGAGAATTTGTTGGACAAATTGTTGTTATTGTGACTGATTTTCTATTTTAATTCCACTGCAAATTGTGAAGTTAAATACCAATTTTCAACAATTTTAGGTGAAATACTTTTTGGGTATAAAATAAATTGTTAGGAAAATTTAATTAGTTATGGTATAAAAATTAACATGGTATCAAAGTTTTAGACTTTGAGGAGAATGAATATCAATTTGTCAAAAGGGTTACACCAACAAAATAATTTATTTTTCAGCAATTATATTTTATGGGGTTTGAGTATTTGATTTGGAAGTTGTGAGGATGGTTGCAAATGGGTTGAGGTTTGAAGACCTGTTGGAGGGTGCTCACCCCTCCTACTGATGTTGCACAGCACAACTGTATGCCCATAACAAAAAGGACGTGAAGGACAAGAGAATCATCCTGGATAGGGTGAAAGATCATGTGATCCTTCATCTTTATAGGAAGAAATCCGCCAGGGAAATGTGGGAGGCTCTGACTAAGTTCTAATGTGGGAGGCTTTTAGTTACATTAGAGTGATAATTCAAAAAAGAAAATGGTGTTGAAGAAGAATGTGGGAGGCTTTTAGGTACATTAGAGTGATAATTCAAAAATGAAAATGGTGTTGAAGAAGTTGTGGAACACCAAGATGTCCAAGTTAAATATAGTTTCTACATATCTCACCAAGATCACACAGGTCCAAGATGAGTTGGCTAGAAAAATGTGGGAGGCTCTAACTAAGTTCTAATGTGGGAGGCTTTTAGTTACATTAGAGTGATAATTCAAAAAAGAAAATAATGTCCAGGTTAAATATAGTTTCTACATATCTCACCAAGATCACACAGGTCCAAGATGAGTTGGCTAGAGATGGGGAGACAATATCAAATCAGGAGTTCATGAGTTATGAGTTGGCTATAGATGGGGAGACAATATCAAATCAAGAGTTCATGAGTTGGTCAAGACAACCTTAAATGGATTTTCAAAGCTATGGGTATTCTTTAACAAAGGGATCATAGCAAAAGAGAACCTATCTAACTAGGAGAGGTTATGGGATTATTTCATTTAGGAGGAGATTCAAGGAGTCTTTTCATGGGAGCTAGTCCAAAGATGATCATGACAGTTATGGGATTATTTCATTTAGGAGGAGATTCAAGGAGTCTTTTCATGGGAGCTAGTCCAAAGATGATCATGAAAACCTTGCTCTTGCTAATCAGGCAAGGGAGGGAAAGGAGAAGAACAACACAAGAGGAAAGAATACCTTAAAAGCGGGAGAAAAGGAGGACATGAACAAAGTGAAATGCTTTGAATGTCACAAATTTGGCTATGCAAGTCGTTATCCAAACATAAAGAATGGCAAAGGGAAGTCACAAGTTGCAACATTAGTAGACTCAAAAGTGAGCAAGTTTTCCAACAAGTTCGAGAAGGAGTTCAAGGTAGTGACATGTCTTTCTAGCACCACTGATAAATATGCATGGTTCATGGACAGTTGAGCATCTCATCATATGACGAGATTGTAGGAGTAATTTTTGGCCTCTATGCAAGTTATTATCCAAACAAAAAGAATGGCAAAGGGAAGTCACAAGTTGCAACATCAATAGACACAAAAGTAAGCAAGTTTACCAACAAGTTCGAGGAGTTCAAGGCAGTGACGTGTTATTTGGCACTACTAATAAATATGCATGGTTCGTGGACAGTGGAGCATCTCATCATATGACGAGATTGTAGGAGTAATTTGGCAGCATGAGAGAGGATGAGAGAGGATGATCTGAAATTTACAAGATTGATTATTTGAGCAATTGCACCAATTAACTAAAGTTACACATGTGTGAGTGAATACGGATAATTAAGTGATGTTTGTGCCTTAATCATCAAACTTAAGGAACTGAAAATGAATAATTAACAACAGCAATCAAAGATGCAAACAATAGCAAACATTGGTGACGAAGTTTGTCCCTCCTGGACTACGTCTTCGGGTCCTCTTCGAATGGGTGATCGTTTTTATTAGGAATGCTTCAAAGAGTTTCTTTACAAAAGATTTCACCAACTGAACTGGGCTCGCAGGCACTGTTGGTTACTATAGAAAGAAAGCCTTTTGTCGCAGCTTTCCAACACATATCTCCGTTCCTGAAAAGGCCCAAGGATGGCCAAGAAACCCTGAAAAGAGCATCTGCATGCAGATATTGAAACTCTGACTCTGAAGCTGCGTTGTCGCTCAAAACTGAAGCGCAACTTCCGCCCTGGATATGCTTGCCTCCTTCCTGAAAGGTTTTGCCTCTGAAATAGAAAAGATATTGATGGGCTCTGGAATGCCTCTCTTCTTCTCCTCGCCAAGGTTGGAACTTTCTTCTCCCCCTATGCTTATTCACTCTAAGCATTTATAAGGTGGACTAATGCTAAGTTTAGCATGATTTGTTTTACCAAATTAAGTGGTGACCAAATGAAATGGCTCGGTGATTGATACATAATGTATATAGTTTCAAAACTATATCACTAATTCTTTTATTAGCACATGATGAATTGACTTTAAAACTAACTCCTATAGTTTCATTGGTCATTAGCGTTAACATCAAATGAGGTCTCGACTCTCGACTCTTCAACAACCATAAACATTATGTTATACCTAGCACTTGAATTATTCGCGCAACAATGGTTGGTATATAGTTTTTAACCTCCGCATATTCATTTTACCAAAGTTTCGAAGCATCACCCCGACAGTTACGCCTAAACCTTTGGCACTTGAACCTATTGCCATGTGATAGAGACTTCCAACGATTAGGCTAGCTACGGTCCAGTCTGGTGGTCATCCGCTGCTCAGTTGGCATTTCCCTGTGGCTTAGCACATCAGTTGTGTGTGGTGCGTTGTCATCTCTCCGTGGCATGGTGGCATACAACCCCCACGGCATACCTCCTCTGACGGCTCGTTGGCATCCACCTCATGCCATCTGCAACTGCACTCCTCCTCCGACGGCTCGTTGGCAAGCTGACTAGACCATAGGTGTCCCTTGCCATCTGTAACTGCCCGTTGACTGAGCGGTAATCCAACTGTGTTGTGCAACCACATTAACTCCGACGTCTTGACCTGTGGCATGTTTACCTGCTCGTTACCTACTCCCGACGGTTCGATGGCAAGTGTCATGGCGCATACATGTGGCATCAACAAACTCCGTTATTCGTTGAACCTACATTAAACCCACATACCATAGTCTTTGCTATATAGGTTTGTGACATATATTTATATCCGCCATTGGACTTGGTAATATGTATCTCTGGTAATATGTATCTCTGTATCAAAATTGTGCAAAATTGTGTAGCAGCACCCTGTTACTAATGTGTTTGAGAAGGGACATGACAATCCTCCCCTCCCAAATGTTGCTTGCCCTCAAGCAATCTTAAAACTATGTGCTCCAAAATATGCTCACCCTCCCAGGTGGCATCCTCATCTAGTAAGTACTTCCAATGCACCAAACATTGATTGTCGTCAAGCAATGCCTAAAAAAACACCCTCTCTGACTGTGGACCCCCACTATCACTGCAACTTCACCAGGGTCCCAAATGTGCCATTGGATCATCCCTAATTGTTGTACTATCCTCTATAGTGAAGAAGTCCCTTGATACCAGGATCCCAAGACAACCTGATCAACGTGAAGCCCCCCTTGCTCCACTCACTATCCTGCCAGATATGGGCATTAGAACCATTGTGTCTATCACCAATACATAGAGTGTCCTGATGATGTAAAACTCTACCCAAATCCTCATGAAGCTGCTCTACCGAACAGTCCACCCCATGCACTCTGGTTGTGGGCCCTTGAAGATACAACTCAATCCCTATGTGAATGAAGCCTCTCTTGCATGAGCTCCTCTTGAAATCCTCTTGCTGGTCATTCTGCAATGTTGATGAAGTCTCCCATGCCCTTAGTGAATCACTGAAACCCGATTCGATGACCCTCCCCTATAGAAACCAACTCAACCCTATGGGTATCTGAACTGCTAAGTACTATGACGCTATGGTCCCATGGCCAACGTAGCAAGAAACTATCTTGTTGACCCCGCGACACTCCGGTCATCACTAACTATCTAACATACTCATACCAAAGCCTCCTCTCGCATAGGTTTCGGCCACAATCTATGCGATGATCGAGGTTAGGCCCAACCTGCCAAAGCGACCCAATAATATCAACGCCTATCCCTCCATGGTTGGGCCCAATCTTGAACAACAATCTACCTCGCCCTATGGTGAGGGCTTTGGTGATTCCCCATGTGTCAGCCTGTGAATGAATCAATTCGCCTGTTATCCTACCATGCTCACTAAGGAGTGGAGTATCCCACCAATCCACTAGATCCCTGGATCCCATAACCATACTAGAGGTCCACAACCCCCAATCCTCTCTGCTTGTCACTGTGATATGCTGCTAGCTATTGGGACTCCTTCGTTCCCCATCTTTGACTCTTGTAGGTATCCATTAGGTAGGCACCGAGCATCAAGAACATGTGTTTCGAATAACCAACTGCTCCGCACTTACCAAATCACACAGCAAGATCTACTATCCTAACTCCTAATGATGTGCCCTCGTCTTGTTGGAAGCCTAGGCATCATCCTACCAACAAGGGCTACCATCCCTCGCACCTCATGCTCACCTAATGTCTCAATTTGTCGAGATGGAAAAGCACCATACAACTCCCTCTCGGTCACCTCCCCAAGTGTGAGCCTAGGGGTGGAACATATGATACCTCGACAATCAACCATGTTATCCCTAAGCATGTATTTGTCAACTCGTGCACCTACCAAGTGTCTCAACTGGAGAGTCTCCTCCCAGCCCATGACATGCAATGTCTCATCCAACTGCCTAAGGTGAGCCTCCCATGCCTTGCTGCCTAAATGGAGAGTGTCAAGGGGCAACAACCAAACATTATGTGACTGTAAGCAACACCGGAGGAGGACGGGTGGGTATGTCCCGAAGGGTATGATCAAGAGTCTCAAAAGTAATCCTATGGACGTCCCTGTCTCTGCCTTGGATCTGCTGACACTCCCCTCTAGGCCCTATCTCCGCTAAACATGGTGTCACCAAATGCTCAACCATGTCCTCATCGATCCTAGGTGAGATGCATCCAATGGTACACCTACTACCCTTGTCCATAAGTCTCCTTGGAGGTAACGCTCCAAGCGCCCACTGCACTGCATCATCTGCATACCACCCAGTATCACCGCACTCGTCGACATGCCACTGTATATCGCAACCTGTCTCTATACACCATTGAATACCCCCAGCTACAGCCATACCACCATGTATTGTCATGTGTCCTACCTGTGTCACTGCACCTATCACTCCCGTCACGTCCTCAATGTGATGCGAGTCACTCCTTCTACCCCACAATGTCAACTGGCATGCTGTGGTATAGCACCATGTATCTCCATAATTCCTACATACTGAATCTCCCTTGAGCCATGGATAGAGTACGGTGTAACTCGTCACTGTGCATACATGCCCAAATCTCCCATGATCTTACTGGTTACCCACAACTGGGCCAATATCATGCCCTGATACCATTGTAATGATCCTAAATGGGGAATAGGAGTAATAACAACAAATATTCTATGCAGCAAAATACAAAACGAAATGTTAAACAGACACCCATATAAAAACTGTAAATGGAGAACTTTTGAGCCATTTTATTAATTTTCTGCAAGCCAAATACAATAGATGATGGAATGGTGCACCTGAGCTTGTCTCAATGGACAAGCAGGACCAAGACCAGGTAGGAAAACGGCTGAGCTGAAGGCTGCCCAACTACTGCACCACTCTACACTACATTGCCCAAAAAATTGCTACTCTACTGAAGTTCGAATGGCTAGAATGGGTACTAAAACCACCTAGAAAATTATATCCTTTTAACCTCGGACTCCTTGGCCAAAACCCAGAAAAATCCAGAAGGGATTTTAGCTGGTTTTGACTTTGGTTTTTCAACTCCCTTGGAGCCTCACCCCAGCTATGGCTACCAAATTTGACCTGCTGGAAACTAGCTGCAAATCCACTTGCAAACTCCTCCAAAATGTTGGGTTTACCCTTGCTATCCAACTCCTAACTCCCTGAATGAACTCTTGGCCCGACCCAGCTACTCTCCAAGCACCATGAAATTCTGATGTGTGGCCTTTGCGCTGTCTCTCAGCCTAGAAATGTGAATTGTTGGAATGTTGGCTCAGCTAGCTGAAAGCTCCAGCGAAAATGCATGTCCAATGCTACTACCTCAGCTCCCTCACCTCTCGGCAAGTTGTGTGATCCCTGCTAGTCTCAAACTCCCTCTACGTGAATCCTAACTGCCCAAAAATACGCACTCGCTTCCTTTGCGTTGTTGTTGATGTGTGTCACTGCCCCGGAACTCCTGAAAACTCTTGTAGAACAGCCTCCCTAGGGCGGGCACAGATGGTCCCCCAAAGTAGAGGTTGAATCTCCCACGTGAGAGACTCGTGGCTAAACAGCCGGTAGACTCGCTAAACAGCAGAGTGAACAAATGTGTGTTTGTTTGCAAATGTCAAAGATGAAAAACAAAATGAGAGTTAATCTCTCTTTATAACTCCTTGGGCCCCCTTAGCCTCATGTGGGCCCCTCCATCTACCCATTCGATTTTCCCTCCACACATATCGAATGGCTAATTCGAACTCCTACGTGGGTGGCCCCCACATTCCACTAGCAGCTAGATAAAGTCGATTTGGCCCCTAAGTCCCTAAGTCGAAAGTGTGGGGCCCTCTTCCTTAGTCAAAATTGTGCAAAATTGTGTAGCAACACCCTATTACTAATGTGTTTGAGAAGGGACATGATAGGTTTCGAGCGTTCAAAGCTCTCATAGAAAACCGAACTAGGAGGAAGATCAGAGTCCTTAGGTTGGACAATGAGGGTGAGTATACCTCAAATGAGTTCAAGGAATTTTGCAAAGAGGCAAGCATCAAGAAAGAGTTGACAGTTCCTTACAACCTGCAACAAAATGGGGTTTGTTAAGAGGAAGAATAGGGCCATCATCGAGGTTTTTAAAGCCATGATCCATAATCAATATCTTCTTGTGTTCCTATGGACAAAAGGATGTAATATAGCAATCTATATTCAAAACAAGAGTCCTCACAAGATCTTAGGGGATAAAACTTTTGAGGAGGTGCTAACAGGAGTGAAACCAAAGGTTGGGCATTTTCGTATCTTCGAGTGTCTAGTGTATATCCATGTACCATTAGAGAAGAGGACAAAGTTGGAGCCCTCAAGACAAAAGGATATTTTCTATTGGGTACAATGAGACTTCGAAGGCATATAAGGTGTACATTCCATCACAAGGGAAGACAATGTTGAGCAAGAATGTGAGATTTAAGGAGCACAAATCCTTGAGGAAGTCACATGTTACCATACCATCAGTGGTATATGATTGGGAGCAAGAGGCTTTGAAGGTTGAGGATGTTGATTTTTGTAACTATGGTTGATCTTCATTGTTGGAAAAAGTAACTAGTTTCGGTCTTCATAATTGTCATTATACTCATGTCATGATGTATATCTTATATAAGAAGCAAAAGAAGAAAGAAAAATATTATTTTCAAGCATGGGTTTCATGCTTTATTTGATTGATCAATTAGGTCAAGCATGCATTTCATGCTCCTAGGGTTTGTCAAAGTCATGAAAATATTTGTCTTGAGTCAAAAGAGTCATTATCATTTATACAAAACCGATTTGGGCAATTTGTAACATGTAAAAGATTATTTTTGTGTCTAGAAAGATAAAATTGACCTCCAAGGCCAAGTCAGCCCTGCCAATGAAAAGTCGGCCGAGGAGAGGCCTATTCGATCTAATGTGAAGGGTATATAATGGAAGAGTTTTCGAATCATTTGAGAACACTTCGAGTTCAAATAATTTGAGAACACCTTGAGTTCAATCTCAAGCAAGAAAAGGGAGATAAGAAGAGTGAAGGACAAGAAGACAAAAGAAAGTCAAAGAGAAAGAAGAAAAATCTGATTTTTGGCTTGTATTCTCTCACACGTGCGAAAATTAGGATTTCTGTAGCTACTAGGAGGCCAAGAATTGCAGGCCTGAACTGGAGGTCTGAAGTAGAGGGTCGAAATTGAGATCTGGAGCAAATTCAAAGAAGCTTGAATTTTGTTGACTTTGAAGACTTTGACTTGCTTAAGGAAGGATTTCTTGGAGGGTTGACTTGGTGCTTGCAGGAGCTTTTAACTTTGGTCTTTGGGTCTTGGATTTCTCATTTGAATTGATTCTATACGAAGAGAAGAAGTTCCTTCTAGGTTTTCCCCTTGGGGTTTTGCCCTCGGTTGGAGCCTATTTTTTGTGTCTATTGTCTTTTATGATCTTTATGGTTCATGCTCTTGATAATGGTTGATGAAGAAAATCTAATAAAGAACAATAAGAAAATAACTAAAGTTCACAAGCAATTATTAAGGATAAGGAAAATTGTTTAAATAGTTGACCTACTAGATTCTCCAACATTCATATAAGGAAAATTGTTTAAATAATTGACCTACTAGATTCTCTAACATTCATAATGTATGCTTGAGTCATTATGAATTTGTAAAGCATACTTTTAAATGCTAAGAAAATTATTTTGTGGCAAGTCCCATTTGAACTTTCAAAAGAAAGAAATTCAAAATTAAAAGTTTTTGGATCCAAATGGTTATGTCAACCTCCTCCTAGTCAAGTCCGCCTTCTCAAATAGTTACGTCGGCTCCAACAAGGGATGCACCCATTCAGCCTAAAGAAAAACTATATAAAGGGCCAATTCGTTCTTCCATCAAGCTAAGAAGGAGCTCACATCTTCTATGGAAATTTCGGATGGTTTGAGACAAGCATTTTCATATGTTTTGAGGCAACTCTGAGGTAGTTCGTATGGTGGTTCTGAGGTATCTCGTTCATCTTCTCTAAGACAAAAAAGCTCACATTTTTTGGGCAGAAAATTTCGCAAATTTGAGGCAGAGAAGCTCACAATTCTTAAGCAAAGAAACTCGCATCTTTGAGGCATCATATAGTACAAGTCTGAGGCAGCTAAGAGGAGCAAAGACTAATATTTGAAGCAATCTAGTAGAGGATGGACCTTGGACCAGGTTTGACCTAGTTATTGACCTAGATGTGTCTTTGTTGAATTGAAGAATTCTCTATTGAAAAGGGTTGTTGGGTTTTTCCCCATTGTAGGTTTTCTAAGGGTAAATATCTTGTGTTCTTGTATGGATGTCTCTTTATGATCCTTCTATCTTATTTGTTATATGGTTGATGTCTTATGTGTAATTATTGAATGATGGAATTAATGAAAAAGAATGAGAACAGAAAAAATCATCAAAATAATTATCATTAATGAAGACCATGTAAAAATCAACAGAGTAGAGGCCAACAACACTAGAAACAGCTACTCAGTCTTCATGTCAAGAGGAGGAGCAAGAAGCACCTTCTAGCTCTGTCAAGAGGAGGCTGAAATGGCTAGAGTAGACACTAAGAGATGCTCAAGAGCATGTGGAGGCTCTTAATACTACTTTTAAGGAGAGCAGGCCACTGAGACAGTTTCCTCATTAAATGGCACTCATGAGTGACATCATTGACTATGAGCCTAGCAATTATGAGGAGGCAGTAGGCCAACAAGTTTGGAGAGATGCCATGGTAAAAGAGTATGCTTTTATCATGAAGGATGATGTCTAGGAAATTCTATCATGACAAAAGAGGAAATCAATGGTCAATTCAAGATGGATCTTCAAGATCAAACATGCTACAAATGGTAGCGTCTAAAAGTACATGGCTAGGTTCATGGCTAGAGGTTTTTCCCAAAAGGACAGAATGGATTACGAGGAGACGTTCACTCCAAACGTTGGATACACTTATGTCAAGGCTCTTATGTCTATTGCTTCAAAGATGGGATGGAGGATACATTAGTGGTTTTTTTAATGTTGGTACATATAACATGTCCTTTACTTCCAATGAACCTCCTAACTCGAATTGGAACTTAACGATTCCAACACCCTTCACTGCATACTTGGCATCAATACCTCACAAACAAGTCAAACCCACTATCCATCAAACTGTTAAATAGCTCCTATGCCTCTTGTCACATGGTATGATGCACCACTATCCAGGTACAAGTCAATTCTTCTGATGGTGTTGGTTGATAAACAAGAGACAAATGACAAGCCCTTCTTAAACTTCAATGCAAACTCATGAACCATTGTTGACACTGATGTTTTTTACAACTTCCCCTTCTTCTTCTTCTTCTTTTTGAACATTGTGATGCATAGTTCCCATTCCTGTGGCATGCAAATAATTTCACTTTGCTCAAAGCCGCCTTCTTTCTAGTTTGTGAAGTAGCCTCTCCACCTATATTTTTCTTCCTCTTTCCTTGCCTTGCTTAACAAGTATGGGAATGGTTCTCATCATCACCCTTTTGTTGGCCTCCTAGAGATTCCTCGTGAATCCCCTCCTGGAAGAAATCATCCCATAATCTTTCCCAATTAGGATGATGCTCTCATGCAAAGATGCCCTTCATGAAAGAAGCCCATAGCTTAGTGAATCCATTCAAGATCGTCCTTACCAATTCATCCCCTGTCATGGTCGCCCCAACTGTTGCCAATTCATCACATACCTATGTGATCTTTGTTGAATAATTAGTCATGGTATTTGCTTTGGTCATCTTGGTGTTCTTGAGTTTCTCTCTCAGCACCATTTTTTGTTTGTGTTATCCCTCTAATAATGCATCATCAGAGCCTCCCACATCTCCCTTGTTGTCTTCTTCTCAGATAGGTGAGGAATCACATGATCCTTCACAACATCCAAGATAATTCTCCTAACTTTCACATCATTTTAGTTATAGATGGCCAATTTTGTAGCATCTATAGGCATCGTGAGTTTGGAGTTCAACTCCCATATGCCATTCTCCATGAGAATCAATGAAACCCTCACCTTCCAAGGAGTGAAGTTAGAAGCACCCTCAACCCTTTGTACACTATGGTTGATATGTGGCTCCCATATGAACTATAGAACTACGACTGCTCTGTCGACTTCCTTCATTGTTGTCACCATTGCTCCAACCCGTCAACTGGTATGGTCTCCCTCTTAGAGGTGACCACCCATCACTGCTCTTTATACTACAATCTGGCACCACGCTTATGCAACTCCCCAACCTTGTATGCCCCTTGTATAATATTTGCTTTGTTCTCGGCAACACCTCTAGGCTCTAAGACATCAGTCAATCTATGGTTGACTATTATATTCCTCTACAACATGACTCTCCGGCACCATATGGGCTTTATAATCGCAACTCTCTTTCAAGCTAATAGTTCTATCGTTGACCTTGCTAGATCTGATGTCAGTGGGATTTTTCCTCTTAGCCCGCCAATTGTTGTCTTCGACAGTTGGTTTTCCTTGCCCCATACATCCCTGACACTAAGTCAACGATGGATACATGCTTCTTCGACAACCCTCCGCTTTCTCGCATACATAGCATGTTAGAGTTGGCCTACCTTACAACTTCCAACTACTATTTTGGTTGTGGACTTGACTAGTATGCTACACTTGCATCCCATTCGACCTCTACCTCTTCGACTGCCAATTCAACCTCTATGATTACCACATCCCCTATGGTCTCAAATCACACCATTCTCTGCGGTGCCTAATATCTCTGTTAGCAGCTAGGTCATGGTCGCCTTATCAACCACCTTCTTAAAAAAAATCTTCACGTAATTGTCGAGCCATTGGCCCCGCACAATGCAGAAATTATTTTTTCTTATGCATTGAATTCTCAACATGCAAACTAAGAACTATCCCTTCAACGATCGTTGGCCGAATGTAGACCCTTCCAATCACTAAATGCACCTAGCGCCTAGTGATTCTCAGATCGATTTCTCGAAGTTTTAGCTATCATACCTTGTTAATTTCAGAACCCTGAAAATTAATTCTTAGAAAATTTATCATATATCTATTGAATAAAAGCACAAATCCATTCTTAGCGTAAACAAAAAAAAATATTCAACAGAAGTACAACCAATATCAATCACACATTACGCAAGTTTTTTTCCTGCTCAAATCAACCTCTCTTACTAGGATAACAGTGCACTAAGGAAACTACAAATACAACAATAACCTAAATATGATCCACCTGATCAAGCCCTAGATCTATCCTCAATCTGTCTTGGTTGATTTGGATCTCCCTTACTACACCTTTGCACCTTCCTCGGACCTGGCACACTTTCTCCACTCAATTACTGAAATCTCCTATCAAGCCTTGTGTTCACTATTGTTGTGTCTCTTCTCCTCTCCTTAGCTCTTCTTTTATAAGCTCGGGTTGTTGATTGAATTCATAACCCTAATCTCCAAAGTGATTGACAATTGAAATTTGATCTCGCCACACTTGAGATTGATCATTAAGATATATCTATTTCCACTATTGCAAAGAACCTTTGCATTTCATTATATTAAAAACACTTTTATCTTATGAAAAAAATTACTTTAATTACCAAAGTAATTGCTAAGGTCCGAGGGTGTATTAGTTGGCTTTTGCACGCCCAAACTTAGGCCTATGAAGAAGTACCTGCCTAAACTACAAACATCAAGCTGGAGTTCACTCTATGTTAGACGTCATGGTGCATTCATGAAGGAGATGCTCCACCTTTGTTCCCTCATACTGACTCTATCCAGAGAATTGTTCCTAAACCACTAGAAACCACATAATTTTGGGATATCACATGTCAAACACTGTAAGAGAAGTTTTCTTACCACGAGAGATGTGAATCAACTCTGGCCTTTTTTTTTAGAAGGCATTGAGGCAAATCCTTTTCCATAAAAACATTTCCAACCAGAATTTGATACCACCAACGACAATTATGAATGGGACAATAATCATGGTAGCTTATTAGAAAGGTTAATTATGAATGGGACAATAGTCATGATAGCTTATTTGAAAGGTTAATTCAAAACTGAACTTGATTAAAAACAAGACTTAAGGGAAAATAAAAACAAAACAAGGTTAAGAAAGCCAACCTGCGTGTCTAACCAAATCGACCCTATTTATATAGTCATAATTTTAGGGGTTAGACCTAAATTAATGTTAGAAAAAATAGTATAAAAAGGAGGAACAATTCATTTATAAATCCATTCATGTAGGTTCGATTGAATCAAAGTTGGAAAGGGGCACTAGATTGGTAAATCATTTATATAGGAAAATCTGATGGCATTATTATTCTTCTTGATAGAGGCATTTTTTGTGGTTCCTAGTTCAAATTTTAGTGTTGCTTTGGGTGTCATACTTACTGTTCACAAACTTGCAAATTGTCTCACCTTCAAACAACAAATGGAAAGGATGAAAGCATGTCCCTAATTACAAACAAAACTCGAGAGAGTTGGTGAGAGTAGGTTAAAGTAGCCCGGGTAACACTAATCTACCACCATTTTAGGGTTGTAGACCTATCATTGTGGGTTTGGAATATTTCTCTAGGTCTGAAATTCAACCTTGTTTGTTTTCTAGCAAAATAAAAATATAAAAAATAAATAAATATTTTGTTCATGCATCACCTCAATGCAAGCTATGGGTCGTTATGGAATTGGAATCTAAAAAAATAACATAAAAAAGAAACCATAAGAGCGTTTGTGGTAACCTTGTTTGTTTTCTAGCAAAATAAAAATATAAAAAATAAATAAATATTTTGTTCATGCATCACCTCAATGCAAGCTATGGGTCGTTATGGAATTGGAATCTACAAAAATAACATAAAAAAGAAACCATAAGAGCGTTGCAATACCACAAACGTCAAGATCTTGAGATATGTCACAATTGATAATCGAGGAGCAATGTTGTAAAGAACTTTCAAAAATTCTAAAGGTGTTACCCCCAAATCCTACACCATCTCAAATGCAGAAAATTCAAGGCAAGAACAAAGAACTATTGCAAAACAAAAGAAAATTTCAATAATACATTCCAAAAAGCAAGTCATTCACAGTAAAAAGACGCCCACAAGTTTATATTGGCGCTACTTGTATTCATAACTTTAAAAGGTCAACCCTAATCTATTTTAAGGTCTAAGAATAAATGAAAGGTTGAGGGGCATATTTGTGGTAAGCTTATGTTGAGGGCTTTTGGATAGTGGAAGCACCCACAAGCCTATTATAGTCTTAGTGCAAGAGATTATTTCAAAATGGCCTTCCTCTTGATATCAAACATCTAAGGCTGCTAGAGGATGCAACACTAATCTACAATTGTCATCCTGCAATAGTATTATTTATGCTATGGTTAGCCCTACACGCATTAGCACTTGAAAGGAAGGTTAGAGATCTTGTATGAAGAATGTAAAAATGTTTCTTATCGTGCTACAATAATAAATATGATCTACATTAGGCTAGATTAGGTGCCTGTAGCATTAATTTAATCTTCTAGTAGTAACCTGCATAATAAGTTTTAGCCTAGGCAATACTTAATAAGTTTTAGCCTAGGCAATACTTCTTCATAGAAAGAAGAAGATCAACCTATTTGAGGAGATTAAAGGTGTTAAAAAGACAAAAATCTAGCATACCTTACCACATATTTGAAAACCGCAACAGCTAATTTGGGGCAGATCGGTTTACGGTACAAAGTATATGCACACTGTTTATGATGATTAAGGGTGTCTATTTTTGCATTTGCAGATGGCACATTGTATTTAGTACATAATATTGTTCACCAGAAAAGGATTATTTGCAAATGATCCAAAGCATTCACATCAAGATTGTCCATTTGGGGGGTTGAGTGACTTACATATCCAAGTATGTGAAGGAGGGTTGACTTGCACATCTTTTCATGGGGTTGAGTTGTCCACATATCTCTTCTCTAATTTTATTAAAAAATATTCTAAAGGGGCACATTAGAAAGGGATTACTTGCAAATGATCCCAAGCATTCACCTGAAGATTATCAATTTGGGGGGTTGAGTGACTTACATATCCATGCATGTGAAGGACAGTTGACTTGCAGATATTCTCATGGGGTTAAGTTGTCCACATATCTCTTGTCTAATTTGATTAAAAAACTTTCATAAAGGTGCACATTTGAGGATGCAAAAATAACAAAAAAAATAGAGACTAGAAAATATTATGAGAAATACTAAATACACATTTAATATTGCGAGAAATATGAAACAGAGATCAAAATATCTTATGAGAAATCTTAATGGAGACTGAAAATCTTATGAGTAATCTTATTCACTAGAAACACTTCTTATGGAAACACCAAAAATCATAAACATTAAATAAGTAAGGAGATAGCAGACCTAGAGTATTTGCAATAAGAAAGATCACGTGGCAGATCATACATGGATTTTGCATCAAAAGAATGCTGACCTCAACCTTTCCCTTCGCCCTCTACTACAATGTCCCTCTCATGAAAATATTTCAGTAGTTTCATCACAAATCCTCCACATTTCTTTACCTACATTGCATTGCATTCAATAATTAAAAAAAAAATTGATCAATAAAGTAAGATGGCTCAAATTTAAACAAAAAGACATATGAAGACCCTACATATATACTAGTGCAACATAGGTTTCCTTACCAAAGGAAACATGGGTTTTACACCAAATAGGAACCTTACCAAAGGAAACATGGGTTTTACACCAAATAGGAACCAACAATAGTAAAAAAACAACAAAACTAACAAAAATAAAACAAGAGAAACAATAGATAGAGACACTGATCTGCAACCTCAAAATGCATTGATGGCCAACCAAGGACACCCTACACACCAAAAAAAAATATTATGAATAATATTAAATACATACAAAATGTTCTAAGAAATATGAAACAAAGCTTACTGCTGCTTCATGCCTTCTTGAGTAGACAACATACCCCACAGCTAACTTACTTTATACTGGGTTCTCGGGACGGGTTCAGCACCTTACTGCCACAAAAAGGTCATGTATCCGGGTAAGGACAGAAGCAGGAGAAGAAAAAGAAGCTGGTGGAAAATCTACCTTTGCAGGCGGTGTAAGAGATCAGGTCTTAGCGGCGGGAATCTATTGTGCCTTTGCGGGGGAAGTAAAGTACCGTTGCTGGAATCTAAAGTGCCTTCGCACGGAGAGGGATCCTAGGCTAGGTGATGGCTCTCGATCTTGAGATGCTTCAATGGTTTCAACTCGGTCTCCAACTGTAGGGTCTCGATATCGATATGGAACTGGCTCTGCACCTAGTAGATTTTATGAACAATCTTACTTAGAGACCAACAATATTATGAGAACATTTCCAAGAAAAATTTGATACCAATGTTTGTTCTATGAATGGGACGATAGGCATGGCAACTTATTTGAAAGGTTAATTCAAGATTGAACTTTGATTAAAAACAAGACTGAAGAAAAAGAAAAGAAAAACGAGTTCAGGAAAGCTAACCTATGTAGGAGAAATATATGTCTAAGCAAATTGCTAATCTATGTAGGAGAAATATATGTCTAAGCAAATCAACCCTATTTATATAGTCATAATTTTAGTGGGTTGGCCCTAAAGTGACGTTAGCAAAAATAATATAAAAGGAGGAAGGGTTCATTTATAAACGCATTCATGTAGGTTCGCCTGGCTCTGAGTTAGAAAGGGCCACTGGATTAGTAAATCATTTATACCAGACAACCTGATGGCATTATTATTCTCCATGATAGAGGCCTTTTCTATCATTCCTAGTTTAAATTTTAGTGTTATTTTGGGTGTCATACTTACCGTGCACAAACTTGCACGTTGTCTCACCTTCAACAGCAAATGGAAAGGATGAAAGCATGTCCCTAACTACACGGATTTCAAGGCAGTTGGTTTTAGTAGACAAGGTAATAATTTAGAATTCTTTTCAACACCAATCTGCCACTATTATAGGGTTGTACAACTATATTTGTGGGTCTAGAATATTTCTCTAGGCCTAAAATTCAGCCTTGTTTTCTAAAAAGATACAAAAGAAATATTTTGTTGATGCATCACCATAGTGCAAGTTTTGGGTCGTTATGGGATTGGAATTTACAAAAATAAAAAATAAAAAGGAGAAACCATAAGACAGTTATGTATAGGTGAGATATGTCACAGTTGAAAGGCAAAGAGCAAATGTTGTAAGGAACATTCAAAAATTCTAAAGGTGTTACACCAAATGCGACATCATCTCAAATGCAAAAAAAATCAAGGCAAGAACAAAGAAATATTGCAAAACAAAAGCAAAATTCAATAAGACATTGCCAAAAAGCAATCCATTCCCCGCAAAAAAATGTCCATGAATTTATGTTGGCCCTGTTGGTCAACCCTAATCTATTTTGAGGTGTAAGAATAAATGAAAGGTTATGACTCATAAGGAGCTTATTTGTGGTAAACTTATGTTCAGGGATTTTGGACATTGGAAGTTCCCATAAGCCTATTATAGTCATAGCGCAAGAGATTATTTCAAAATGGACTTCCTCTCGATATCAAACATTTAAGGCTGCTAGAGGATGCAACACCATATAAAGGAATCCATAGTTGTAACGCTCTACAACAATTTTATTTATGTTATAGTTAGCCCATGAATTGCACTATATAAAGGAAACCATAGTCGTAACACCCTACAACGGTATTATTTATGCTATAGTTAGCCCTTGAATTGGTCTTCTTATGAGACCAGTTTCAAATCTACTTGTTCCAGGTTAGCCCTACATGCATTAGCACTTGAAAGGGAGATTACAGATCTTGTATGGAGGATGTAAAACACTAAGAAATCTGATCTAAATTAAGCACCTGCAGCATTACTTTAATCTTCCAATAGGAAGAACCATAATAAGTGATAGCCTAGGCAGTACTTCATAGAAAGAAGAAGATCAACCTATTTGAGGAGATTAAAGGTGTTTAAAAGAAAAATGTCTAACCTACCTTACCCACTGATTTGAAAACCAGCAGGGGACAAATGGGTTCATGGTACAACGTTTATACACATTATTTATGCTAATTAAGGGCGCCTATTTTAGCATTTGCATTTGGCACATTGTATTTAGTTACAAAATGATATGGTCCATCATATATTGTATACTTTTCAGTAGACAAGGATTATTTGCACATGATCCATTGCATTCACTTGAAGAGTGTCCATTTGGGGGGTTGAGTGACTGACATATCCATGCATGTGAAGGAGGGTTGACTTGCACATCTTCTCATGGAGTGAGTTGTCGACATATTTCTTGTCTATTTCGATTGAGTAACTCTTGTAGAGGGGCACAATTGAAGATATATATGAGAAATCATAAACCAAAATTAAATGTCTTATGAGTAATATTACGCAAAAGTACATCTTATACATTTCAACAATTTAGTTAGTTATTCTCCATATTACAATACCCATATTACAATGTGCTTAAAGATTACATAGATGACAAATAATGCAAGATGCCTTGAATTTAAATACACACAGATGGAACCATACATATCACCTCAATCTTTGCCTTCACCCACTATGCTTATATAAGCATGGTTGTTAGGACCTACTGTAATTTCCCACACAGTGTACCAAGTAGACACATAGATATATTATGACAAATCATAAACCAAAACAAAATGTCTTATGAGTAATATTATGCAAAAGTGCATCTTATGTAATGACCAAAAATCATAATTCCTCAAGAAGGAAGGGGGAAGGAAAACCATTGTAATGAAACAGGAAGATATTCGTGTCAAAACCAAAAGAAAATGCATTTTTTGAAGGAGAACCATTGAATTAAATGTTAGTTTTTGGTAGCATCGGATATGTTCAAGAGTTCTAGCCTTGAAACTTGGTGGAGAGGCTAAGACACATGAGTTCTAAAGAATTCAAAAACTGCTTGGTGAAATTCCACCCGGATTGTATTTTATTAAAATAAATAATATTTTTAATGGAGGTCCTAAGTCTAAACTTAGGGAAATTAAAATATTCATGGGTATTAATCAAAATATGGGTGAGAATGATCTAGAAGGCAGATTGTTATGAAATCAGCTCACAAAAAGATAGAAAAGAAAGATCAACGCCTTAGAATTCAGCCTCTTCGAGGGGGCAACCTCCTTTACATTACACAAATGAACAATTCTTGGATGATACAAATGACAAGACCTCCTTTATATATATACGAGTCTAAGGGGACATAATATAATCAGAGTTGACATAACAATAATAATGTAAGGGCACAATAATAACAATAATGGACTTTTATGGGGTAGAATAATAACAATATGGGAGCTACATGGGCACAACAATATAATAAGGGGGTTGTACTAATAACAATAAGGGGTTAAACTAATAGTATAAGGACCTAACATGCCCCTCTCTTTCAAAAAGCGTTGTCCTCAACGCTTAAGTAGTTTTGGATGCTTCAGTATAAAATTATTGTCCTCCCATGTGGAATCTTCAGCGGGTAAGTTATTCCACATAATGAGATACTCTGAAATTGATCTATTTCGTAGTTGTTGATTTCTTGGTTCTATTACTGCTTCAGGTTCCAATATGATTTTTCCTTCCTTGTCAAGTTTTGCCAATATTGTTTGAATTGGGATCTTCTGCAACTTTTGAATGAGTTCCCACCCTGCCTCATCATTCCTCCATTCATCCCTTGCTTTGTTTATCGAATTTGGTTGGATAATTATACCAACCTCTAGCATTTCGGCAACCATACGTTCAATTTCACTCCTTTGGGCATATGGATATCTGTAAGGCCTAATGTTTGGAGGAACACTTCCTGGAATCAAATGAATAGCATGATCATGATCACGAATAGGTGGGAGGCCTTTGGGAGTCTCAAATACCTTGGAATGATTGTCGAAGACTTTTTGGAGATCTGGAGAAATAGATGATTTCGATGTGGGAACCTCTAGCGAACATAATTGTGCAATTACGCCTCATTGTTCTTTCTTTAGAAGCTTTGTCATTCCATTAGAGATGATTATCTTTCTCAGTTTCCTTGTGACACCCCTCAATTCAACTTCATTTCCTTCTTAAGAAAATTTCATGAAAAGTTCTTGAAAATTAAAAGCTATTTTACCTAAGGATTGTAGCCATTGAACTCCTAGTACAACATCAACACCACGCATTGGAATGGAAAGCATTGGGCTATTCAATACATATTCTCCCATGGATAGCTTGATATTATGGCACTTTCCAAAGCAATTTATGGTTCCTCCATTTGCAAACATCACTTGACACTCTAGTGCTGGATATAGGAAGCAATTCAATTCCTTGGCTATCTTACAATGAATAAAATTATGGGTACTGCCCAAATCAATCAACACTATTACCTTTTTCTTCTTGATATGTCCTTCTATCTTGATAGTTTGAGGAGTGGTAATTCCAGCAAATGCATTACAAGATATTTTCGGATTCATTTCTTCTTTCTCTGGGGTTGGTTCCTGGTGAGTATTATTTTCTTTTGATGTTTCTTGATACTTTTCTTCCTGATATTTCACCGCTTGAACCTTCTTCTTCTTGATATGTCCTTCTATCTTGAGAGTTTGAGGAGTGGTAATTCCCGCCATTGTAATACAAGATATGGTCGGATTTATTTGTTCTTTCTCTAGGGTTGGTTCTCGGTGTATATCCTCTTCTTTTGACGTTTCTTGATCCTTTTTGTCATTAGGAAGCCTTTCTTGTAGCAGCTCTGTCCCACCTTCCTTCAAACCTTCCATGTATTTCTTCAAATCTTCCATGCCTTTCTTCCAATATGCTTTCATACCATTGATACCAGCTTCCATGGCATACATAAAACTATTTATCTTTTAGTTCTCTAGAATATCATTTACCCTTATATTCAATTTTTGAAAGTCTTCAATGTGCTCTTTCATTGAACCCTTTTGTTTGAGATTTATCAATTGGCTAAAGAAGGTGTTGCTCTTGGTATCCTCATAATGTGCTATCATTTCCTCCGTGAAAATTGACCACATGACAAGTGGTTTATGAGAACAAAGCCCTTTATACCATAAAATTGATTTGGTTCTAAATAATTAGATGCAATATGTACCTTTTGTAACAATGGTACACCATGTAGATCAAAATATTTCTCCATCTGTAGTATCCAATTTACCGGATCCTTGCCATCAAACTTCCTCATCTCGCTTTTTCTTGATTTTAGGAGCTCGATCTTGAAACGACTATAACTCTGTAATTTCGGATCTTTAAGTTCTAAAATTTTGACCTGTAATAGCCCTCTGAGTCCTCTTTCTAACTCCGCAAGTCTGATCGCAATTGGATTCCCGAAGAAAGATTTATTCTCAATCTCCCGCAATGACCTAATTATAGACTAGTTCAGTAGAGTGAACTTGTACGACATTCCGCGTGTCACTGTTTCAACCTTAGGTTCTGAAAATTATACCCAAACAAAATACAGTCCGTCCTCTTTCTGTACCTTCTTACGAAATTTCAATTTGATGCTCAGAGAGAAAGTTATGACGATTTTCCCAAGGTCACCTGTTTAAGATGTAATTCAAGAGTCTGCAAAAACCCTAACTTCCTTAAATCATATATCCGAAAATATAGCGAGCCAAGATCTGAAATTCAAACCCGAGATGCAAACCGATTTCCTCTCAAATGGGTGTTTTTTTTAGCTTCTAAAACTTCGTAGTGAAAACGTTATAGCGACAATTCCACAATAACCTGCTTGCAAAAACCCTAACTTCCTCAAATCATATCTCCGAAAACATAGCGAGACAAGATCTGAAATTCAGACCTGAGGTTCAGCGCGATTTCATATTAAATGGGTTTTTTTTCTCTTCTGAAACATCGCAGAAAAAGAGTTATAGGGAAAATTCCACGATGACCTATTTGGAGCAGTGAAACCCTAGAATCCAAAGCTCTAATACCAAATTTTATGAAACCAGTTTGCAAAAAGATAAAAAAGATAGATCAACGCCTTAGAAATAAGCCTCTTCAAAGGGAAAACCTCCTTTGCATTACAAAAATGAACAATTCTTGTATGATACAAATGACAAGACCTCCTTTCCATATATAGGAGTCTAAGGGGACATAATATAATCAGAGCCGACATAGCAATAATAATGTAAGGGCACAATAAAACAATAGTGGGCTTCTATGGGCAAAATAATAACAATATGGGGACTGCATGGGCACAACAATATAATAAGGGGTTTGTACTAATAACAATAAAGGGTTAAACTAGTAGTATAGGGACTTAACATGGATCAAGTCATGTTTTAATCTTAGTTATTGATTAGAGACTTAATCTCGATCGTTGAAGATTCAACAAGAAAAGTATAAAATGGAGGCTTGGGGTTCATTTAGAAACACATAGAGAGAGAGAGAGAATTGATCTAGAGTTCGATTTCTAGGGCTAGGAAGCTGAGAAATTCGAACTTAGTGATCATTCAACAGCAGAGGGGAAGTGAGAATACGGAAGGACTTTCCGAAGAATACTGACAGAGAGGCGGAGAGAGCTTGCAGAGGCAGTGCAATAGCCGAGTGAGTTGATGCAGAAAAGTTGTCTGTCACACAGAATCCAAAACTGTCGGAACAATCAAAACTGTCGGGAACTGACGGAACAGCCGAAACTACCGGGAAATGCCGGAACAACCTGGAGAGTTGACGCAAAGGCAACGCAGTAGCTGGGAGAGCTGACACAAAAAAGTTGTCTGTCACGCAGAATCCAGAACTGCCGGAACTGTCAAGAACTATCGGGAGAGCTAATGCAGAGGGCAGAGAAGGTGACACAGAGCCAGTGTAGAAATAGCCAGGGGTAGCCAGTGTTGTACCAGATCAGCCGAAATTCTGCTGGGTGAAGTGAGGTAAAACTCACTCAAATTTTCCGCCAGTGTTTTCTCTGTAAAGGATTGCTAGATGAGCATCCTAGATTTGTATTCAGATATTTCTCCTACATAATAATAAACCCTCAGAACTGTTGCATCGGTTTTTCCGCACTGGATTTTTCCAGGGACTATTGTGTCCAAAAATAAGTGTCATATGTAATTTATTCTTTGTGTTGTTTTCTGTTTCATGAGATCAAATATTTAATTAGTGTAGGCTGCAAAAGTAATTTGCTTCAGTATTCAGAAGAATAACTTGATAAATGTAATTTAAAAATCAAGTAGATGAAGTAGATTCAGATTTGCTGCAGTAGGGGTTCCTAGAGTCTAGGAATTTTCACATTGAAACGGGAAGATATCCATGTCAAAACCAAAAGAAAACACATTTTTTTCCCTTGTTCTCCTACACATTACCAAGTCTCTCCCAGACAAAAACATTTCTGTAGTTTTCTCAATACTCCACCACGTTCATGTACCCACATTTGCAAACCACACTATATAAATAAATCACAAATAATATAATATGCGTATATTTAAACATGAGTCTTGCAACAAAATATAACTCACCCCCTATCTTTGCTTATACTTTTGATATGGTGCCTCACATCTCTCTCACACAAAGAAAATAGTAATTTCATCAGTGTTTCTTCACATTCTTCACCTTTCTTAATCTACACTGCATCTACATTTCAATAAATACACATGATATAAGGATGAAGATACAAATGAGTTAAATAAAAATGGACGTCGAACCATATAATTATGTAGTAACAAACAAGTGAAGTCCCCATACATACCTTCATTGTATGTATGCATAAACAAGCAAATTCCCCATACATACCTCTTTCGCCTTTGCCCGTTAAACTTGTGGACTCTGAATGCACATCTTGGACATACACCATCATGCTCTACTTTGAATTCGGGCATACCTGTCACCGTTCCTTTTTCCCTTGCCATTGGACCTGTCGTTCCTTTGATCGTTGTTGTTGAAGTTGCCCCTGGAATGATTGTGATTATAATCATGTGATGTGTCCCTTCTATATGGACACTCCTTTACATAGTGGCCAAAATTATTGCAAACAAAGCACCTACCCTTCCTTCCTCCCCTAGGTCCAGGGTTTCCACGTAAATGACCTTTAGACCCTGCATTATTTCTCCTTTTGGCATGAGCAGAGAATGAAGTGGGGTTGCTTCTAATAGAAGGAATTTCTTGCTCCACCATTCTTGTTTCTTCTTGAATGCATCTCAACATCAATTCTTCAAACCTTGGAATTCAATCATTGATGAGTATAGTGGTTCTAAATACATACCACTCAGGTGGGAGTCCTCCAAGGGTGGTGAGAGTAAGTTCCCTATCAGGAATGACTTCTCTAATCGAAAGTAGATCATTCTTGATCTCAGTGATCCTTAAGAAGTAGGACTGAATATCCTCGCCCTTGCCCTTTGTAGTGTCCTATCTAGGGTACTAGACTAGACCATATTTATTATCGACCATGATGCGTAAGCTTAGAGGCATGCGTCTAAAGTATATAGACATAAAGGATTATTAGCTAAGTGGTTATGATGTAGGTCACAGGACTTCTTTACGGAAGATTGGGGTATGTTACCTATCATCCAAACACTTAGGTCACCCTGCTAATCTACCTGATTACAACACTGTCATTCAATTCATTTACCAAATTAAAACACTGTGTATCACTGCAAACCAAGATTTCAATCTCCTTACAGAGACATTATACATAAAACCCTTGTTTAGCAAATACTCAGCATTCGCTAATATTCATACAAGATAAAAATATACAGAGATCATAAACATACTTTGAAATACTAACAGAGCTCATGACATTGCTTTAAAAGACAGCAAAGGGATCGAATCCCTTACAGGATACGATTCACAATCCCGGTGATGAATTGTTCAAGCATTACCATAAACACAAACCATATGCATTCTATTGAAATCAACAACTAATTATAATCACTGTGCATATCATTTAATACCCTAGTTGCGAATAAAAAGGAAATGACAGTATACCAAGTGAACGCAGGGCCCGTCCGCGTTCCAGAGGTATACTGGACTGTGATCAACCGCTTATCAAATCAACGCAACAAGGAAAAGATCGTGACTGTAACTATGTCTTTGATATTAAGTTCAAACTCTGTTTTAAAACGATACAACGATAACCAACACTGAATACTCAGAACTATGTTTACATATGTTTTTACAAGCCTTACATTTCGAAAACGAATGTACATTCATGATGTGGCTGTTGCCGCTTTTATCATGTCGTGATTTTTAAACTGTTTCTATCCTAAACTGATTTCAAAAAGGAACAAAACTAAATCAATTTAGAATGCTTTGTTGTTGCTGCCTTTGTCGCCAGTATGCCATACTTTGACCTGTGTTGACCGCGCATGTAGGAGGGTCGATTCTGCTGTAGGATAGGTATTCGTCCATGCTTGGACATTCTACTTTTCATCCCTACCTTTCGCTCTAGCCTAGCTGTTGTGCCACATGTCAAACAATGAGCCAATTACAGGATGTTGGAACTTCCTGTAACCATTTTACCAAAAACTTCTAATTCTTTAACATAAAACTCCTAAATCAATTTCAATGCATTTTAATAACTATAGGACTATTAACTAATCAATTTTCAAGGAATTTAAGAGATATATGATGAAAAGAAGTAGGCAAATGATATGTTTTAGGGGAAGAAAAGGAGGTCATGGGATGGTACCAACATCTCTCCCCGACTGAATGAATTAGCATGTCCTCATGCTAACCCCGAAGTGCTTCCCTTGAACTCTGTCCCTGCCTGAGCCTCTGCTGCCTTTAGCAGTGTGTCCACATTCTTTTTCACCTGGGCTTCCTTCTGACCATGGAGCTCCTGCTTCAATCTTTTGTATTTTTCTTTGAGGGTCTTCTTCTGATTGTACCACTTAGTGGCCCAATTACAAATATCTGTTTGCTCAGCCTCCAGTTCACTGATTCTCTCCCTTAACTTTTCATTCTTCTTTTGAGTTTCTTTACTCTGCGCTCGGAGCATTTCATTTTCTTTCTTGATAACTTTTTCTAGCATATTAGCCTCCATGAGCTCTTCCTTTAATTTTTCAATTTGTTTCTCCAATTTCTTTTGTCTCTTAATGGGAGGTGGTGAACCCTTTTCTTGCCTGTTATTGCTTTCTACCTCTATATCAGCTCCTGGCCCTGGTGGTGAGTGGTCACCACTCTCAACATCCATTGGTATAGGTGCATTGGATTCAAGTTGGTCTTCTTGTAACTGGGCTTTTGGTGTCCTCCTTGTTCTTCTTGAGTAAGTGGTGAAAATTTGATCTTGTTCTGCCCTCTTAGCATCTTCCTTTCTCATTTTCCTAGTCCTTATGCTGCTCACAGGTAGAGGTGCCTTGCTGGCTTTGGATACTGGGATTTCTTCATCAATATCCTTCATGAACCCTGAGTCCTCCTGCAATTCTTCTTTGTCTTCCTCATCTCTAATTTGGTTAGCAGCTAAGAACTCCTTCCACATTTTCCCTCTTCTCTGCAATTCATGCTCAATAAGAATTTTAATTAAGCCAAAGTGGTATAGGCTCTTGTCTTCATTTCCCTTCTACTTTTGAATGGTCTTCGACATCTTAGTTAGGCTTTGTAATAGAAAATATGGTAGACTGATAACACATTGTCTTTTCAAGTGAAGCTGTAATTTAATATGGTATAGATAGACAATACTGTAACGGCCTTTGCAGGTTATGAATTTTTGAAGGATATAGACCATCTCATCCCAGGGATGCATCAACCAACTCCTTGGGACACCTTTCTTCCAGTTAACTGATGAGACTCTGGATCTAGACATAAATTGAGTCCATGACTTCTCTTTAAATTGCTTGGTCTTAAAATACTTCTCCCCTTCTGGGCTGATCCCTATTGACTGGGCTATAGTGTCCTCTGAAACCCTGAATGAGAAGTTACCTATCAGGGCTTTCTCTCCATTGAATGTGAAAGCAAATTGTTTGGTAACCTCTTCATTACTTCCATGAAATTTTTCTAAAAAGGGTAACCACTGTATCTCTCTGAGAATTGAAATGCAATCTTCATGATATTGAGAGCTGTCGAACATGCTCGGTTCGACCCTATTAGTCATCTTGGCAGAGGGTCGTGCTCTAACTCTTCTCTGTTTATGTCTGGCAATTTCAACAAAAAAATTTCAATTTGTTACCTGGTGGTGTCGCTCCAGTATGATGCTCGGTTGACTGTCTTGTGACTTTGGTGGGAGTCGAAACCGAATGGTTATATTTCCCTTTTTGTGGCGCTCACTGCTTTCAATCCTCACTGTGGAAGTCACGGGAGTTAACTGCCAGCGTGAAATAACTGAGAATGATGGTGGAATAACCACTGCACTTACTTCATAGCGTACTCATTCTTTTAGAACAGAGGAGTGTTGTACCGCTTGTATAGATGTCATCATAGGAGCGTTGGAGGCGTATATGCAATACTGGGGTATGATTTCAGGGAGTCCTCTGAATCACTTGGCTACGTCGGGTGGTAGAGTCATAATACGGCCGTGTGGAATACAATGAATAAGCCGCTTTACATTTGTTTCTTTCCCTTTATTTTTTAAAAAAACACAATCCACCACGTGTCCTGTTTCGATTGGCATTCGGCCAAATGGGAGATGTTGGTATGGCTGTAGGATGCGTTTAGCATAACAAGGTTGATATGTTGGTAATGGGTGTAGGATGTGTTTAGCATAATAAGGTTGATATGAAAAATGATAAGAATCAGTGGGATAAGGGATGATGGAAAGTGTAGGTGTCCTTGAAATCGATCATAATAGTCACAGTCATTAATTTTACATTAAAAATTAATCTAAGAAATTAAATGTTAAGAATAAGAAACATATTACTCTTTTGTTGGTTGTTGTTGTATTGACATGCTGAGTAGGACTAGTCTCTTTTGACTATTCTTTTGCTTGTTGTAACAGGTCCCCTGAGAAAGATTGAATGCAGCAGGTCCTTGAATGCAACAGGTCCCTTGAGAAAGATTTGAAGATGTTCATGCAGCTCCTTATATGTATACAGGTTCCTTGAGCCTGGGTATTTGATGGAGTCTTAGTGCCCAGCAACCTGTGAATCCTTGTAGAAACTTGATGAAGCTTTGTTGAAGTAACCCTGAAGTAACAGTTTCTTAACAGGTCCCTTTGATGTGTCTTAAACAGGTCCCATTACTGCTGGTGTTGATAGCATGGTCTTCTGGACAGAAGAGGTCCCCCTGCATAATGTTTATAACCAGGTCCCTCTAAGATAAAACAATGACAAAACAACTTATTTATTGAAGTCTGGAATGCTCGAACAAGCTGCTTTGGAAATTTACAGTGAAGAGATAGGATAAGAAATCTTTAAGAATTTACAATGGAGAGATAAAAGAACAAAATGTTGATGCTTCTCTCCCCCACTAAAGTTTTGACTTGTCCTCAAGTCATTATTGAGTTGATAAATCAAACAGTGAACAAAAGAAAGAGAATTCTTACCCGCCAATGAATTGGTTTTCAAGTAAGAATTCGGGGTTAGAGTGTGCCAGAGGCTAGTTTTCACATCTAACCCATTATTTTTTATATTTTTTTTTTTTTTTTTTATATATATTATTTATTTATTTTTTAGTTTTTGTTTTTTATATATATATATATATATATATATATATATTTCTTTTTGAATCTCGAAATTGAAAGGAAATGAAATAAGGCAGTGATACTGCAGCTGAGGGCTGCAGTATCTCAACCTCTCTTTGTTGAGATATTGTTTGGAGAAAATCTTGCTTGCTGATGGGCTTAGTGTATAGTTTCAGGCGATGACCATTGACAGTAAAGGAATGGCCTTCTCCATCAATAGTTTTGAGCTTGACTGAACCATTGTCGTAAGCCTGAACAATTTGGTATGGGCCCATCCAATGGGTGGTAAACTTGGCTTTATGATCTCTGAATTTAGAGTCAAAAAGTAAAGCCCAGTCACCTTCCTTGAACTGCTTCTTCTTGATATGTGCATCATGCCACTGCTTCCTTTGTTTTTGCATGAGGATTGTGGTTTCCTCTGCTTGCTGCCTCATTTCATCCAGCTGGTTCAACTGCTGAATTCTTTCTTGTTGTGCTTGGTCCAAGTCAATTTGTAAATCTGCAGCCAGTTTAAAAGTATGTATTTGAAACTCAATAGGAAGCATTACCTCTTTGCCGTACACCAACTGATATGGTGTAAATCCTGTAGTATCTTTCCACGTAATTCTGTAAGCCCAGAGTGCATCTTTGAGCTTCTCTTCCCAATTCTTCCTGTTCATTGCAACAGTTTTAGTAATGATCCCTTCCAAGGTTTTGTTTGTGGATTCCACCTGCCCATTGGCCTGTGAATGGTAAGGTGTGCTTCTCCTATGCTTGATTTGGTATTTGTCTGTGATGTCCTTCACTAACTTTGAGGTGAATTGAGTACCTTGATCAGTCACTATCTCCCTTGGTACTCCATACCTTACAAAAATCTCTTCAAAAAGGAAATTTACCACTGTGTGTTCGGTGGCTCTAACCAGTGCTTTTGCTTCAGCCCACTTTGTGACGTAATCAGTACATACTAAGATGTACTTTTTACCATTGGAGGTTGGGTTAATGGGTCCTATAAAGTCTAGAGCCCATTTGTCAAATGGCTCTAGGTGAACTTGGGGCTGAAGGGGCATCTCGTCTGTAGCTGTTGGCCTGCCCATTCTTTGGCAGCTATCACAACTCTTTACATACTTCTTGGCATCCTTGAAAATGGATGGCCAGTAGTATCCAAGAGTAAGAACTTTGAATGTTGTCCGCTTAGCTGCAAAATGCCCACCACACGGTTCATCATGGCAAGATTTTAAAATATCAATTACCTCATCATTTCTTACACATCTTCTAATGATCATATCATAACCAGTGTAAAATAAATCGCCATTAAGCCATGAATATCTAGCACTTTGTTTGACTAGTCTCTTCCTTTCCTTTGCAGTAAAGTGTGGAGGTGTCCTTCCTGTAGACAAATAATTGGCCAAATCAGCATACCAAGGATTTACTATAGAAATTGCAAATAAATTTTCATCTGGAAAAGAATCTTCAACCGGAACAACCTCGCCTGGATTTTGCAGTCTAGAAAGAAAATCTACCACCTGATTCTCTTTTCCTGGTCTATCTAACACTGTGATGTTAAATTCCTGTAACAATAATAACCATCTGGTAACTCTGCCACTAGTTATTGGTTTATTCATTAAATGTCTAATGGCAGAATGATCAGTATGTACAAAGACTTCATAACCAGTTATGTAATGTCAGAATTTATTCACAACATATATGATAGCAAGTGTTTCCTTTTCTGTGACTGTGTAGTTTGACTCTGCAGGTGTTAGATTTTTGCTAATGAAATAAATGGCATAATGACAAGAGTCCTCTTTTTGGCCTAATGATGCACCCACTGCAGTGTCAAATGCATCTGTAAAGATATGAAATGGTAGGCTCCAATTAGGCCCTCTCAAGACTGGTGCGGTTGATAACTTCTTTTTGAGTTGTTCGAATGCTTGTTGACAGTTCTCATTCCAGTTGAAAAGTACATCTTTGGTTAGAAGTTTAAACAAAGGTAAAGCTATTTTACTAAAATGCTCAATAAATCTTCTGTAATAGCTTGCATACCCAAGGAAACTTCTTACCTCTCTCTGATTCTGTGGAATTGGCAAATCAACAATGATCTGGATCTTTGCCGGGTCAACTTTGATACCTTGAAAAGAAATATAGTGGCCTAACACTATCCCTTCGTTTAACATCATAAAGCACTTTTCATTGTTGAGGGACAGATTAGCTTCAATACATCTTTTCAAAACTCTCTCAAGGTTCTCTAATGCATGTTCAAATGAGTTGTCGTACACTGAAAAATCATCCATATAAACTTCAACACAATCATGAACTAAATCAGCGAAAATAGCTAATACAGCTCTCTGAAATGTAGCTGGAGCATTGCAAAGTCCGAACGGCAAAACATTGTAAGCATA
The DNA here is from genome assembly GCA_031772625.1 of Pinus tabuliformis. Classification (NCBI taxonomy): domain Eukaryota; kingdom Viridiplantae; phylum Streptophyta; class Pinopsida; order Pinales; family Pinaceae; genus Pinus; species Pinus tabuliformis. Next base: position 703,397,076 of record CM062810.1, on the reverse strand, counting down.
AGTGCCCCAAGGACAGGTGAATGTGGTTTTGTCCTGGTCTTCTGAGGCTATCCTGATCTGGTTGTAGTCACTGAAACCATCAAGAAAAGAAAATGATGATTTCCCAGCTAGGGTGTCTAACACTTGATCAATAAATGGTAGTGGGAAATAATCTTTGAGCGTTGCTTTGTTCAGTTGTCTGTAATCAACACAAATGCGCCACTTACCATTTTTCTTGGGCACTATAACCAATGGGGATACCCACTGACTGTCAGAAATAGGATATATAAAATTAACTCTCAACAGTTTTTGCAATTCTTCTCTGACAATATCTTGGAGCATGGGGTTCATCCTTCTCTGTGGTTGCCTCACTGGTTTGATAGTACTATCTGTGTAAATATGGTGAGTGCATGTATCAGGGTGAATTCCATGCATATCGGTGTAGTCCCAAGCAAAAGCTTTCTGGTATTTTCTCAAGAGTCGAATCAACTTCTCTTGCTGAGATGAGTCTAGGTGATTGCCTATGTTCAGAGTTTTCCCTGGACTAATCTCTATGATCTGACTCTGTGTGTTGGTGATGGATTGAACTGGAAAAATGTCGTGAAATGTGGTTTGCAAAGATTGAATGGTGCATGTTTCCTGAAAGTTTTGGGCTAAAAGTACATCTGCAGCATGATATTGATCGTTTCTCGAATTTTCGGAAATATCAGGTTGAGAAAGGAATAATTCTACCAAATCATTATTGTTTTGTTCTTGGAAATCATAGATTTGGTCAATGCTAAAAACAGATTGTACTTCTTCTTTATCATTGAATTTATCATCAAGCCACAAATTGTGTGTTACTGCTGGTGATTGTGCCGATGGATAAAGGGTGAGTTGTTTTCTTTCAGTCCCTCTTGAAATGATCATGTTGCCCGATCGACATCCTATGAATGCATCAGCAGTCGCTAACCATGGTCTACCAAGGATGATAGGGTGCCCTCCTAAATTGGATTTGGGTTGAAGAACTAAGAAATCCACTGGATACTCCCAAGAGTCCAGTGAGACTATTATGTCCTCCAAAATCCCTTCAGGAATCACTTTAGACCTATCAGCTAGTTCTAGAACAATCGTTGTATGTTGCAAATTTGTAAGCTGGAGTGTTCTCATGGTTTCAAGAGTCATGACATTGATTGCGGCCCCAAGATCTATCAAGTGTTTGGAATTTGTATGTTGTTAATGATGGTGGTCACTTTGGGAATGCCAGAATCAACATACTTTTCCATGGAGATGGTATTGGTCATAAGGCCTGCTAAATGTCCTATAACATGAATGGTTTGAGGATCAATCCTTTTTCTAGCAGGCTTCTTGAGGCACAAGTCTTTGATGACTTTAGTATATATGGGAATGTCTTTTATAGCTTGCAGCAGCGGAATCTTTATGTAGACATTCTTGAGTTCATCTAAGACATCAAACTGTGGTATAGATAGTGGAGGTTTTATTTGGACCAATCGGTCTGGAAAAGGTGGATGCAATGGTTGCATCTGCCTATCTTTGGTATCATCGTTTGGTTTTCTTTGATTTGTCATTTCATTCTCATTTTCTGTGTTTTCTTCTTGCTTATCTGTTATTGGAGAAGCTTTTGGGAGTACCCTACCAGACCTCAAGTTGATATTTTGCAAGGGTAGCGTGGGATATGAGGTTCCCTCTTCTACATTGTAGGCTGGCCTCTCTGCTCGATTATTTGGATTTGGGACAGTTTGAGCAGGAATTTGAGTAGGTCTGGGAGGTTGTGAGTTAGCTGAAAATTGTAGTTGTGGTGGATTTATTGGTGGAGGAGCAGGCAGTGCTTGTTGAGTAGGTTGAGGCTGATAAACAACTTGCTGAGGGTACTGCTGATATGGTTGAGAATGTGATGAATATGGCTGATGGTATTGTTGATATGATTGTGAATATGGTGGGTATGATTGAGGATATGTATGATAAGATTGAGATTACTGTTGAGATGGTCTCCATTGTTGCTGTGGGTGGTTTTGGTGCTGCCATGGCATGGGTACATTCCATGAATTCTGTGCATACATTTGATCATTTACAGGAAATTGCAAATTTTGATTTGGAAACATACCTTGAGGTGTTGGCCTTGGCTGCCATGGTCTCTTTGTGCCCATGTAATACACATTTTCCATCTCTGCATTGGCTGCCATATTACAGTTCTGCAAAACCTTAACTTTAGGACAGTTAAACATATCATGATGTTCAGTACAGAAAGCACAAACTTGGATATTTTCTAGTGGGCAGTCTTTTAATGCAAGTTTCTTCCGACACTTTGGGCAGAAAATAGCCATTATCTGATCTTCAGCTTCTTGTTTCTTTTTAGCTTTTAAAGTGTCAATTTGGTTCCCTAGGGTGCTTAACAGATCTGTTTTAAACTCTTCTAACAGATTCCCTATTTCAGCCCTTGTGACACTTGTTGAGGCAGATTTTGTGACTTTGGATGACAGGGTTCTTTTTCCCATTTTAGCTTTGCTCCTTGAATACTTTTCGCATAACTCAGCGATTTCTTCAAAGGGTAAAGCAGAAATGTCACCTTTGCCCATCAAGTTAAGATCATCCATGTATTCCTCTCGGATACCTTATATTGTGCGGATCAGATCAAGAGGCATAGTTCGGTGTTTGGATTTTTGTAAGTTGTAGACAAACCGTTCTAAGTATTCCTCTAAGGTTTCATCCTCTTGCTGGCTCATTCTAAAGATATCATCTTTAGAATCTTTGGATCTACAGTAAGGTTGATACTTCCTTAGAAATATCCTTCTCATGCCATCCCAATCAACTATAGCATGCTCACCAAGCCTCATGAACCATCTTAAGGCTGATGCCTTTAATGTCGTTGGGAAGAGTCTAAGCCTATGGGCATCATCTGTATAGCCATATGTTCGACATACAATGTCAAACTCGAACAAGAATGAGTCTGGGTCTTCCGAAGCCATACCATAAAAGTTTGGTAGCACGGATGGAGGTATGTTCTTCATTTTGATCTCATCATCATCTTGTGTTTCGTGGATAGGAAACTTAAAAGTTGACTCTTCTTCATCTCTATGTCCTTGATTTGGTGCTGATCCATCTCCTTCCTCAGCCATTCTAGCAGGTTTCTCTGTGTCAGTGTCACTTGTTTTAAAGAGGAGATTGAAGAAAGATTGTTCGGTCACTGTGCTACTTTCTCCTTGTGTGGAAGATCTAGGAAAGTACTTCTTCTGCGATTTATGTGTTAATAAAGTTTGCCTTTCGATAAGAGTAAGTCTTTGTCCTGAATTTTGTTTTTCTTCTAATGCTTGGATGACTTCCTCAGCTGATGTTGAATTCCCTAAAGAGTCTGCTCCTGATGATGATGGGTTAGTTTTTGAATGGTGGGGGGTTTTTATGAATCTACCCTGACTGTCTCTAAATCTAGGCATAAATGAACATGATTTCTAACTGTGTTTTTGCTTATTTTTGTTTATTGAATTTTTTCTTTTTGAATCCTTTAAGTACGCCTCCCCGGCAACGGCGCCAAAATGTAGTGTCCTATCTAGGGTACTAGACTAGACCATATTTATTATCGACCAGGATGCGTAAGCTTAGAGGCATGCGTCTAAAGTATATAGACATAAAGGATTATTAGCTAAGTGGTTATGATGTAGGTCACAGGACTTCTTTACGGAAGATTGGGGTATGTTACCTATCATCCAAACACTTAGGTCACCCTGCTAATCTACCTGATTACAACACTGTCATTCAATTCATTTACCAAATTAAAACACTGTGTATCACTGCAAACCAAGATTTCAATCTCCTTACAGAGACATTATACATAAAACCCTTGTTCAGCATATACTCAGCATTCACTAATATTCATACAAGATAAAAATATACAGAGATCATAAACATACTTTGAAATACTAACAGAGCTCATGACATTGCTTTAAAAGACAGCAAAGGGATCGAATCCCTTACAGGATACGATTCACAATCCCGGTGATGAATTGTTCAAGCATTACCATAAACACAAACCATACGCATTCTATTGAAATCAACAACTAATTCTAATCACTGTGCATATCATTTAATACCCTAGTTGCGAATAAAAGGAAATGACAGTATACCAAGTGAACGCAGGGCCCGTCCGCGTTCCAGAGGTATACTGGACTGTGCTCAACCGCTTATCAAATCAACGCAACAAGGAAAAGATCATGACTGTAACTGTGTCTTTGGTATTAAGTTCAAACTCTGTTTCAAAACGATACAATGATAACCAACATTGAATACTCAGAACTATGTTTACATATGTTTTTACAAGCCTTACATTTCGAAAACGAATGTACATTCATGATGTGGCTGTTGCCACTTTTATCATGTCGTGATTTTTAAACTGTTTCTATCCTAAATTGATTTCAAAAAGCTACAAAACTAAATCAATTTAGAATGCTTTGTTGTTGCTGCCTTTGTCGCCAGTATGCCATACTTTGACCTGTGTTGACCGCGCATGTAGGAGGGTCGATTCTGCTGTAGGATAGGTATTCATCCATGCTTGGACATTCTACTTTTCATCCCTACCTTTCGCTCTAGCCTAGCTGTTGTGCCACATGTCAAACAATGAGCCAATTACAGGATGTTGGAACTTCCTGTAACCATTTTACCAAAAACTTCTAATTCTTTAACATAAAACTCCTAAATCAATTTCAATGCATTTTAATAACTATTAACTAATCAATTTTCAAGGAATCTAAGAGATATATGATGAAAAGAAGTAGGCAAATGATATGTTTTAGGGGGAAAAAGGAGGTCATGGGATGGTACCAACACCCTTCTTAATATCTTTCAACTTATTCTTGAGAAATAGAATTTGATTAGCATGACTAACCTTGAACATGTTGATCAACCTATCATAGCTCTCCTTAGAGGTCTTGAATTCAGAGATGTAGGCCACCAGACGCTTGTCAATGGAATCCTTGATAATCTTCTTTGCTTGGTCTTCACAACAGCCGGTGCGTTTGAAGTAGGCTCGGGGATTTTACCCTGCACATAATCCATCACTTCTTGTTCTTCCAAAGGTCAAATCAAGAGACATCTTCCATCCATGATAGTCAGAGTTATCATGGAGCTTGTCTACTCCATAGACGCTACTTGATAATGACAAATAACCAAAATATCTGGTTGGTGGTCTACTCTGCCTGAAAGTGTTGCTAGGGACCTGCACATGCTGCTTTGCATCTCAATCTTTGTTCATCCCGTCTAGGCCTCCTCCTGGTACTCAAAGGAATATGTTGGTTATGTCCCTGTTGGTGTTGTTGGTCCCTGCTCAGTCTTAGGATCCACTTGCTCCTTCTCCTCTACCATTGTTGGCTCTCGCTCATGAGATCTCCTGAGGATCCTGTCCTCATCAAATCTGACATCCCGACTCAAGATCACCTTTCTATATCCAAGAATGTAGACTTTGTAGGCCTTCGAAACCTCACTATAACCAATAAACACACCCCACTTAGACAAAGGCTCCAACTTAGTCCTCTTCTCTATAAGAACGTAGACATAAACTGGGCTACCGAATATGGGAAAATGACTTCGTATCGGGTTTCACTCCTGTAAACAACACCTCAAGAGTCACATCCTCCAACACCTTATGGACTCTTATTCTACACACACACAATTGTATTGCAGGCCCTACCCATAAAAACATAAACAACTCTTGATCATAGATCATTGCCCTTGTTGCCTCCATGATGGCCCTATTTTTCCTCTCAGCAAACCCATTATGTTGAGGATTGGAAGGCACTATGAGCTCCTTAATTCCTGCTTGCCTATAAGAGCCCAATAACTCATTAGAGGTGTAACTCATTGGAGGTGTACTAGCCCAGATTATCTGATCTCATCACCTTAATCTTCCTTCATATTTGGTTCTCCAAAAGAGCCTTGAACTCCTTAAACCAATTAAAGACCTCATTCTTAGTCTTTTGAAAGTAGATCCAAGTCTTCCTAGAATAATCACCTATGAACATCACAAAGTATAAAGATCCCGTGATCGATGTCACAAACATAGGACCACAAAGATCCTGTGATCGATGTCACAAACATAGGACCACAAAGATCCTGTGATCAATGTCACAAACATAAGACCACAAATAGTCTAACTATGAGGATATGCATTCTTGGCTTTCTTTCAAAGCACACACCCTTTACACAATCCATGCCCCTCCACTCGAATCTTTGGAAAACATAACCATCATCTGCGCCATCAAAAGAGCTCTGTAGTGTAGGTGCTCTGTAGTGTAGGTGTCTCTTCCTCCTATGCCAAATCTCGCCCTTGTTGTCACTCTCATGGATGGGAGCCTTCATCAGTTGTCCTAGCAACAAATAGAGATCTCTCTCCCTCCTACCGATCACTCACTTCTTGCTGAGATCAGTCCCTTTCTGCCCAACAACCACTTCATCTCCTGTAAAGTTGACCTCCAGTATTTTGTCCTCCATGGTCGAAACTAAAAGGAGATTCTTCTCCAAACCCGATACAAATAGCACTTCATTCACCTCCATGATGCCACTTGAGTCCATCTGCAACTCAATACTCCCAGTGCCCTCAACTGCATACTTTCTCTTGTCATCAAGCTCCACATTTACATCTCTGGGCCCACTGGTCATGTTGGTGAAGAAGTCTAGCGATCCCGTCATATGACGAGATGCTCCACTATCCACGAACCAGATAGCTCTTGTGACGATCCCAGAAAGGCAAGATACTAGGGCAAAGATTTTATTGAACTTCTCCGCCATTTCCTCCATCTACACAATAGTTGTAGTAGCAATCTTACCCTTTCCCTTCTTTTTGTTAGCAGATGAACTGGAAAAATGCCCGAACTCATAACAAGCAAAGCATTTAACTTTGCTCATGTCCTTTTCCTTCTTGATCTGTGAAGATGATCCCCCACCCTATTTCTGCTTGGCCTTTGCTTTGCCCTTTTTCGCTTGTGCAGCAAGAACAACTTCATCCTTCTCCTCACCGCCCTTTCATTGTCCTCTGGCCAATGAATTTCCCAAATCTCCATCTGGGTGAAATCGTCCCATAGTTGGCTCCAATTAGGAAGTTGTTTGAGTAAGAATCCCATCCACAAAAGTGGACCACTGCTTCACGCACCACTTCAAAGTGACTTTGATGAGCGCTAAATCATGCATAGTTTCCACCACAACTGCAAGCTCATCACGAGCCTGTTGGACCCTCATGAGATAGGAGGTCATGGTTTCAAATCTTCCCATTTTATTGTTGTTTAGCTTTTCCCGGTGTACCATTTTTTTGTTCTAGTTGTACACTAATAAAGACTAGGCAAAGCTACTCACATATGTCTAACAGTGTCTTTTCTCCCATAAAAACATAGACAACTCCTAATCATAGATCATTGCCCTCATTGCCTCCATTATGGTCCTATTTTTCCTCTCGGCGAACCCATTATGCTGAGGGTTGTAAGGTATTGAGCTCCTCCTTGATTCCTACTTGCCTACAAAAGTCCAAGAACTCGATGGAAGTGTACTCGCCCGCAAAATTTGATCTCATCACCTTAATCTTCCTTCCTACTTGGTTCTCCAAAAAGCCTTGAACTCCTGAAATCGATTAAAGACCTCATCCTTGGTCTTATGGAAGTAGATCCAAGTCTTCCTAGAATAATCATCTATGAACATCACAAAATATAAAGATCTTGTGATTGATGTCACAAACATAGGACCACAAATATCAGAATGCACCAAGTCTAGCACACCCTTAGACCTAGTCTCACTATGAGGATATGCATTCTTGGCTTGCTTGCCAAATACACACCCTTTACACACTCCATCCTGCTCCACCTAAATCTTTGGAAAACCATTGACCATCCTTTGCACCATCAGAAGAACTTCGTAGGGTAGGTGTCCCATCCTCCTATGCCAAATCTCGCCCTAGTTGTCACTCTCATAGATTAGAGCCGTCATTAGTTGTCCTAGCAACAAATAGAGATCTCTCTCCCTCCTACCGATCACTCACTTCTTGCTGAGATCGGTCCCTTTTGGCCCAACAACCACTTCATCTCCCGTAAAGTTGACCTCCAGTCCTCTGTCTTTCATGGTCGAAACTGAAAGGAGATTCTTCTCCAAACCTAGTACCTATAACACTTCGTTCACCTCCATGATGCCACTTGAGTCCATCTGGAACTCAATACTCTGAGTGCCCTCGATTGCATACTTTCCCTTGTCACCAAGCTCCACATTTACATCTTTGGGCCCCCTAGTCATGTTGGTGAATAAGTCTCGTGATCTTGTCATATGAAGAGATGCTCCACAGTCCACGAACCAGATAGCTCTTATTACGGTCCCAAAAAGGCAAGATACTAGGGCAAAGTTTTTATCGAACTTCTCCACCATTTCCTCCATCTGCAAAATAGTTGTCATAGCAGTCTTACCCTTGCCCTTACTTTTGTTAGGAGTGTTGAATTTCCACGATCTTGGGTCTAGGATAGAATCTTAAAAACTCTGACGCTAGCAAATCAAGAATCTAAACGATACTACATTGCACATTGGAATATAAACAACAGTAAATCACACATGCACAAAATATGGACAACTTTTTACAATTTTCAACCCAACTTCGTTATATTAAACAACATATAATACAACAGTCTAGGGCTACCGTACTAGCAATAATGGCCCTCATACATCCACTAGTACAAGATACAAAACTGGGGGTTGGTGTCAGTACATCGACGACCAATCTGCCCTCAACAAGATACTTTGGTCATCTGGCTAATGAAGTCGACTCTCTCAGCTCCCTCGGTTGTACCCTGTACCTGCCCGGTCCTTTGGCTCCTTATCAGCAGCTCCTACCTCTATCAATGCTCCAAGTCCATCTGGCCATTGATCCTCGGCTACCAATCTGCTCACTAGTTGATCATTCGTACATCAACACATCGATACTACTATCGAGTTGTTCACAGTTCCACTTATGAACAACTCTCAATCTACCTATTGTTGCTCCTCAACTACTTAGAGACTTCAGCCCACTATGGTCTTCCTACATTGCTTTGATGAAGACCAACATAGGGCACAGAATGCTACCACCTATCACTGCAAGATGTCCATCTCCCAAAATGAACACAGGCTAGGAGGACTACCCATCATCTATTGTAGAAGTCCTCCACACACAAGTCTTGAGCTCCACAAACTGCTCCTGGTTGATCAAACCCTTGACCTCAACAACAACCTCTCTCGCAACTACCTTTGTCAATCAAGGTGTTGCTCACTAGGCTCCAACTTGGACACTAAAACATTGTCCTCTAGCAGACCATAAGTGCCCAAACACGTCCACACTTGGTCCACTCTCACGCTGCCCTCCAACAGTCCACAAGTGGCCAATCCATGTTGTAGCATATGCACCTAGCTAGGGCATCCTTACACCTAGGAGACCCTTTTATTGGCTGCCAACAGAGTTCTCCACATCTGCCCTTTGCTCTGCAATAGAGGAGTTATTGCACAAATCTAGGCTCCAATGTACTACTGCAACATATGCCCATTGATTAGGGCATCAGACAGTCCATGTCAACCCAATCACTTGGCTGCTACAGTGTTCATCAACATGACATCCATTCACCATGAGATTTGCTCCTTGTTGGGGTATTCAACACTCCATGTTGACCCCAGCACGTGGCACCCACAAGAAGCTTGTCAACAGATCCAAAACAGGTCACAAACTATGACCCAACACACACAAGATGCACCACAATTCATGCTCCAGCTCACTAATTGTGGTCTCTTTGACTGCTACAATTCTGGACTCGTTAGGGCACCCAAGCACAGTCCCTAACAACACTTTATTTTGCCTAAAATTGCCTCTCCTAGCTATAGCATACCCTTGGAGAAGTCCCCTCACTTGTTGTTGTTGTTCTGGGCATGAACAGACCCCAAATGTCCCTACGCTACCCTCCAAACAACTGGTAGGGCTTGCGGCCTACCCACAGGAGCCCTTAGAGGCTGCAACTGCCTCTCACAAGGGTCCTCCACCCATCAAACAGCCCTAAAAAACTCTAGATTTACCTTCCTTTGCTGCGGCCTACAAGATCAGTCCCTCGACCTCTTTCCTACACTTCGGCCTCCTTAAAAAGTGCCCTAAAAACAGACTTCAGCCTCCTATTCACTTGTTGCGTCTAAGGGAGAGAAATCCAAGCTTTTCTTGTGTTTATGCGTTACACAAAATGGATGAGGATTAGTCCTCCATATCACCTTGTATATATACACATAAACAAGTGCTCCAAAACGCCAAGGGGTTGTCCAGCTATCATAGACCTAAAATAACCCTAGGTCGACCTTGACTCTTATGGTGTCAACCCCAAAATTTTAGATAGAGGAGGAATGACCTGTTGACGAGTTTTTTGAACCCAACGTTTCGGACTACGAAGTGAGTCCATCATCAGGGGATGCGACAATAGATAATCTTTAAAACTAATGATGAATCACAGAGCTACGATTAATTATATATATATAAGAGGGTTATTAAGAAATGAAGTGAGAAAATAGGTCGGCTTATTTTATTTAAAATTTATTTGATTATTATTATTATTATTATTTTTTTATTTATTATTTATTTATTTTTATTTTTTTATTTTTAATAATAATTATTATTATTATTCTTATTAATTTTTACTTTTTATTAATTAATTTATTAATTTGTTATTATTATTATAAATTAATGTGTTAATATTATTATTATTATTAATATTTATTTCGTTATTATTTATTCACTATATTTATTTATTTATTTATTTTTATAATAATATCATTTTATTATTATTATTATTTTTATTAAAATATTATTTATTTATTTAATTATTATTGTTATTATTATTGGTTTATTATTTTTGATAATCTAATTATATAAAGTTAAATATTTTTTACTTACCTTATTCATGTGTTTAAACTACTTATTGAATTATTAGTTTATTTACTTGTTTAATTTATTATTATGTATTTATTTGTTATTATCATAGAATTATTATTTGTTTATTAATTATTATTATTATTATATATTTATTTCAAAAGTTTGGAATATATAAATGCTTTGATTAACTTTATAAATAATAATATTTATTATTATTATTATTATTATTTTTATTATTATTATTATTATTTATATTTTTATTTTATTTAATTATTTGTTTATATATTATTATTATTATTATTATTTTATTTTATTTTATTTAATTTGTGTCTTCAAATTATTAATTTTCAATTCATTAATTAGACTTATGATAGGTGAGATAATTTATTAGTTTGTTATTATTATTATAAATCAATGTGTTATTATTATTATTATTATTAATATTTATTTCGCTATTATTTATTCACTATATTTATTTATTTATTTATTTTTATAATAATATCTTCTTCTTCTTTTCTCTTTTTTTTTTTTTCTTTTTTTTTTTTTTATTATTATTATTTTTATTAGAATATTATTTATTTATTTAATTATTATTATTATTATTGGTTTATTATTTTTGATAATTTAATTATCTAAAGTTGGATATTTTTTACTTACTTTATTCATGTGTTTAAACTAATTATTGAATTATTAGTTTATTTACTTATTTAATTTATTATTATGTATTTATTTGTTATTATCATAAATTTATTGTTTGTTTATTAAATATTATTATTATTATTATTATTATATATTTATTTCAAAAGTTTGGAATATATAAATACTTTGATTAATTTGTTAAATAATAATATATATTATTATTATTTATATATTTATTTTATTTAATTATTTGTTTATGTATTATTATTATTATTATTATTATTTAATTTGTATCTTCCAGTTATTAATTTCAATTAATTAATTAGACTTATGATAGGTGAGATAATATTATAGTATTATCTATGATCATAGAGGAGATTTTTATTGAAATAAGAAGAGCTTTTTAATGTCATGTGTTATTGATATAGAACAAATTTTTAAGAATGATTAGGTCAATGATTTGAGGTTTTAAGGAGGATGGTTAAGATTAATATTCACTGTTTTTTTAATTTTTCTAATAAAGGTTTCCAAGTGTTAATGCTTCACATGTCAGGAGCCGTGGGCACCGGGACATAGATGTGCTGCTGGCAAAGCACATTTTATTGAGGTCTTCTCCGAGAGCAGTAGAGAAGAGGATGACGAGGATGATGTGGAGGCAAGAGATAGCCATGCCATACAGGGACCTTTGCCACCTCCACTTCCAGCAGTAGGTGGTGCATCTTTTGCACCTACTGGAGGGGCCCTTGCAGCATTGCGAGGAGTACCCAAGTATCTGACGCTACGCGTACGAGGGATAGTACATGGCCAGCGGGTATCAGTTTTGGCTGACAGTGGGGTGACCCACAACTTCATCGATGCACATATGGTTGAGCGGAGAGGTATTCAAACAGAGAGCTTCGATGGGTTTTCAGTCTTGGTCCCAGGAGATCAGACCATGCGTGTGCTCGTTATGTTCCAGAGCTTTTAGTGACGATTGGCACTTACACATTGACTGACCACTTTTTAGTGGTCAATATCCCGGACACCAACATGATACTGGGTGTTCAGTGGCTTATCACTCTAGGGAAGGTCACGACGGATTGGAAGACCCTAGAGATGGAGTGGGATGATGAGAAGACAGGGAGGCATGAGAAGATACAGGGACAGCACACATATCCGCCTCAAACTGTGTCAGCTCATCGGATGGAGACAGTCTTCTGGAAGGGAGACACAGAGTGGGCAGTGGAACTGCATGCATCAGAGGCAGGGACTATAGGGCAGACGGTACATCCAGAGATACAGTCCATCCTTGATCGGTATGCCATAGCATTTGGGGAGATTCCACCAAGACAGCCACCGAATCGGGGGCTTGAGCACACCATCGAGATTGAGTAGGGCATACAGGCAATGATCACCACCCCCTATAGGCACCCCAAGGCCTATCGGGATGAGATTGAGCGGGCTATCCAGGAGTTGCTGGCACTTGGGCACATTCGACCGAGCATGAGTCCTTTCACTTCTTTTGTGGTGTTGCTGAAGAAGAAGGACGGTACATTGAGGATGTGCATTGACTACAGGGCCCTAAACAAGAAGACACTGAAGAACCAGTACCCCATACCCAGGATCGATGAGTTGATGGACGAGTTGAGGGGAGCACGATTCTTCTCAAAAATTGATTTGAGATCTGGGTACCATCAGATTCACGTGAGGGAGCAGGACATTCCCAAGACCGCCTTCAGGCGTCACTATGGGCACTCTAAGTTCTTGGTGATGCCTTTTAGGCTAACCAACGCCCCCGCTACATTTCAGTCCTGCATGAATCACATCTTCCGTAGTCACTTGAGGAAGTTTGTGTTGGTATTCTTTGATGACATTCTCATTTACAGCAGGACTTGGGAGGAGCATCTTCAGCACATTGAGATGGTATTGCATATCTCACAGGAGCAATAGTTCTATGCCAAACTCTCCAAGTGTGAGTTTGGGTTGACAAAGATGTTGTATCTGGGACACATCATAGGAGTGGACGGAGTGAGAGTCCACGAGGAGAATATCAGGGCCATCAGAGAATGGCCGGAGCCAAGAAATGTGACAGAACTTCGAGGGTTCATTGGCATTTGTACTTACTACCAGAAGTTCGTCAAAGGTTTCTCACAGCTTGTTGCACCCCTGACAGATTTGATGAGGAAGGGGGCATTCAATTGGTCAGATACAGCGCAGTAAGCCTTTGACAGGCTCAAGGAGGTTATGAGCAGCTGCCCAGTGCTTGCGTTCCCAGATTTTATGCAGCTTTTTGTTTTGGAGTGTGATGCGTCGGGAGAGGGGATCGGCACAGTGTTGATGCAGGGAGGTCACCCTATAGCCTTTGAGAGTCGGAAGCTCCTTCTACACAAGAGGTTGTATTCTATATACGACAAGGAGATGCTAGCCATCATGCATGCATTGGCTAAGTACCGGCAGTATCTGGTGGGTAACAGGTTCAGGGTGAGGACTGATCACAACAGCCTCAAGTTCTTTTTGGAGCAGAAGCAGCTATAGGAGAGGCAGCAGAAGTGGATCAGCAAGATCCAAGCATATGACTTTGACATTGAGTATGTCAAGGGTAAGAACAACGTGGTAGCAGATGCCCTTTCATGTAGACCAGCCATGTTGTCTCTTATGAGCTTGGATACAGACTGGAGGGCTCGACTCTTAGTAGAGTACTCCAAGGACAGGTTTGCATGTGAGGTTCTGGATGGGCAGGTGGCAGATGACAGGTACAGGGTGGTCGATGAGATCATCTATTACAGGGATTAGATCTTCTTGACTGAGGGGTCTCAGCTCAAGAAGAAGATACTCCAGGCATCACATGATTCACCGTTGGCAGGACATCAAGGGTTTACCAAAACCTACAGAGCCATTAGCGAGAGGTTCTCATGGAAGGGCCTCGAGGAGGACGTACTCCAGCACATCCAGGAGTGCGATATTTGCCGGAGGAACAAGGGAGAGATGAGCCATCCCACGGGATTATTGCAGCCTCTTCCCATTCCGGAGGGGAAATGGAGAGTATTTCGATGGACTTCATCACAAAGTTGCCCATGGTACAGGGCAAGGATTGTATCTTTGTCGTCGTTGATCGACTGATGAAGTACGCACACTTTTTTGCCGTATCCACACACTATACAGTAGCACAGGTGGCCGAGCTGTTCTTCAGAGAGATCTTCAGGCTACATGGTCTTCCTAAGACCATCGTCAGTGATAGGGACAGCCGTTTCATGGGCGGGTTTTGGCAGGAGCTTTTCCGATTGGTAGTACCAATTATCACCCACAGACGAATGGGCAGACAAAGATAGTTAACAAGTGGCTGGAGGGCTACTTGCATAACTATGTCAGTGGGCAGCAGCGAGCACGGCTAAAGTGGCTGCACCTGGGGGAGTACTGCTACAATACTTCACATCACATGTCAATTGGTATGTCACCATTCTATGCCTTATATGGGTATCATCCTTTATCTTTTGTTGACGTGATGTTTGATGATAGCAGGGCTCCTAGAGCCAAGATTTGGATCCAAGAGAGTCAGGATATCCTCCGAGCTCTCAAGGATAACATGGCTACAACGCAGAACCAGCAGAAGTTGTATGCCGATAGGGGTCGAGTGGAGAGACAGTTCGAGGTAGGGGACATCGTCTACTTACGATTACAGCCATACCGACAGTCGTCACTGAAGCAAAAGGGGGCTGAGAAGCTCAAGCCCCGCTTTTATGGGCCATACAGGGTGATACACAGGATTGGACAGGTTTCATATGAGTTGGAGCTGCCCCAAGGCAGCAAGATTCATAACATTTTCCATGTATCATGCCTGAAGAAGGCATTGGGGCAGCAGGTGACAGTGACAGATGAGCTACCACCCATGGATGATGATGGGCATTTGGTATTGTAGCCGAAGGCTATCATTAATACCACGGAGAGGCAGCTGCAGAGCAGGACGGTCCGAGAATTCTTGGTGAGGTGGAAGAATTTGCCAGATAAGGATGCCACTTGGGAGAGTGAGAAGATCTTACAGCATCTATCGCTTCAGTTGCTTGAGGACAAGCAACATTTTGCCGGGGGAGACTGTAATATTCCTAATTAGCCATGACTAATTGGAATATTTGATTTTGTTCAATTTTTGCCTTCTATAGTTATTTGTAAATAAAAAAGTGAGGAAGGGGGACATAACTCACTTTTAGAATAAAAAATCACTTCCTAGTAGCACAACGTTGTGACTTAAAGGGGAGCCAAGGGGGCCAAGGGGGGACGCAGAAATGGAGTCCACGCACACACATGGAGGGACTGTGCAAGATGGTAGAAACACGTGGCAAGAGGAGAATCACGCAGGAGGAGGTGAGCCTTGGGATTGAGAGAGGCAAAGGCTATAAAAGAAAGAGGAGCCCCCTCATTTTGATCATTCTGGTTATGATCATTTGTGATAGTCATTTCGACTTAGCGCACGCTCGCTGTTTAGCTAGTCTGCAGCACTGTTTAGTGCATTGAGTGTCTCCATTCGGAGATCTCACCCTTAGTCCCGGGGGACTTCGAGTGCCTGCTCAGGCAAGGTATTTCCATTGGCATTCCAGGAGTAGTTTCATCAGCATTTCAGCAGCAGTTTCATCAGCGTTTTGGAGGACTGTGCAACACTGTGAGGAGGACGCAGTTCTTTCTAGCAGGAGTTTGGGTTGAGGGTTTGCAGGAGGATTTGTGCTGCGAGGCAGAGCAGGATTTCAGCGCTTGCATATCGGAGAGTTTTGGCAGAAGTTTTAGGTAGATTTCTGGAGGGTTTCATTTGGTATCAGCGCAGAGCCTTAAGAGACTGCGCAGAACCCCAAGGGGGTGATTTTAGAGGCCAGCCATTCCGAGAAAGCTTTCTAGGTTTTTCTGGGTTTTTTGAGTAGAGTCCAATTCTAGAGTTTCAACCTTTTCTGAGGAGGGGATCAACCCCAAATCCTCATTTGATTTCTAACAGCAGCAGCAACACTACAGATCTCCAGCAGCTTGGACGCAGTTCAGAGAAGAGCCATTTCTTTGCTATTCTGGGTATATTTCTCCACTTGCCTTGAGCAAGTCGAGGTGTCGTCTTTCTGATCACCTCTATACTCATTCCTTTACTCAGATTATTGCAGGTAATATGGATCACTACTTCTATCTTGAGAAGCATGATCAAGGGAAAAGGATCTCCTCCTCAAGGATGCAGGAAGACATAGACCACACTAAATGAAATCAACATAATATGTCCTCATATGAAGTATGAGGTGGTTGACTACAATTAAGGAACTCTGATTAGAAGCTCCTGCGAATGGAATGTGTGAAGAAAGAAAGGAAGAGATCATGAGATATGCAACCATGGTAAAGGAAATCAACATCCAAAAAACCAAGAAGATTTGACTAGGAAATCTCCTAGAAAGATATGAAGACTCTGATAGAAGTCTGAAAAAGATGGAGAATCTTGACAATGGATATCTTTGGGAGATGTGTCAACATGTATGCAGGATGTTGATACCTACAGGAAGATGTCGTGATGAAAGACCATCACAAAGGTAATTCTGATTTAAGTATTGATTTCGTATTTTTGAACTAATATCTGGATGGGCTTATGTAGGACTGCCAAAGGGAAGATCTGTGGATGACTTCCAGAAAAAACCATATAGAAGGATGTAAGAGACTTCCGGAAAATATGGCATGAAGAAAGCAGCATGACATGAAGCAAAGCCAGATGGAAAAACTAATGAATCACTTTCAGATGAAAGGATTGAGAACATGAATGACTCATCAATGAAAGTGATGGATGGTCTGTGCCCTATGAAGAAGTCCCAAAAGATGAAGACTCCATGACGAAGAATAAATTCATGACATCAAAGGAAGGAGCTCTTCAAGCAGTTGGTTGTTCCATGATATCCACATGAGGAGATGTTGTAGGTTCCTAGTTAAGAGGAAGCCTGAAAAGAAGTTTCTTACTTGGAAATTCTTAAGCCAAGAGGGAGCTTAGGTACATTCCATTTGTAGGAATGATTACATTCCTTTATTGAAATATATCCTCCCTATCTGAGAGGGAGAGATAGACACATCATTCTGGTCTTCACCTGGGAAGACAAAATGGAGGATTTGGTAACTATTTGGCATCCGATACTCTTTGAGAATGAGATAGGGAATCCAGTAGAAGAGTAGTCGTGGAGGACTGATATTCTTTGAGGGCTAGGGAGTCCAAGATAAGAATCATCCTCATGGAACACACCCTAAATACCCGGATAGGGGATGTTCCGAGAGAGACAATGATGAGAGAGTCTATAAATCATTGGTCTTGCCATCATTGAGCTCAAATCTTGTGGAGAGATGGATTTGTTAGTCAAGGCCTTGCTATGTAACAATGTTGGTTGATATGATGCTATACAAATGAGTTACTAATCCAAAATTCTTCTTATGAGAAATTCTTCAGATTGAGAATGACCAAGTACCATTATGAATACCTCCCTAGTTAAGAGGGAGTGTTGAAAAGTGTAACTAGGTTCAGTCTTCATAATGACATGTAATTGTGACTTTTGTAAATGATGTAATGAAGAAAATAAAAATATTAGTGTAAGCCTTGCTTCATGGGTTTCATGAGCAAGTCATTTTATCTATTTTAGATGGATCCCATTGAGAGCCTTAGAATTTGTCATTAAGGTCAAAGAATTACGGTCATGTATGAAGAGCTCTTCTTGAGCATGTGTAAAATGTATATAAGTCAATTAAGTGTCTAGAAAGCCCTCCAAAGACTAGCACTGTCCTCTTCTCTTGATGTTGGCCTGCAAAATGAAGTAATAACTCATGTCAACTCACCCAAAGTGACACACCCATTCGGATGCTAACATCCACTCATTATATGGACGAATGACTATATATGCAAGGCTAGGGTCATCGCAGAAGACATAATTCAAAAGCTCGGATATCTGAGATTTTTGTTGGCAACAATAAGTTCGGATGTCTGGTTTTTGGAGAAAGAATTGTGCACATATCTCTATAGTCTCGAATGGGTAACAGTAGTTCAAATGTATCTCTCGTTTCAGATGGGTGAGACAGAGATTACAGTTTGGATCAAACTCTGAATTTCAGGTAGTCAATTACAATGGCAACTTTAGAATGAAGTGTTAAAGAGACAACAAAGATACTTTTATGGCCAACTACAGAAATAGAAGCTCGATCTCTGAATGAATGATCTTTGTGCTACAATTCGGACAAGAGAATATAGTTCATAGTTCGATGCTCTAAAATAGTCACAGGGTCGCATCATAAAGGACCTACAGTTTGACATTACACCACAGTGATTCAATCTCACAACAAAGTGAAAGGAGCATTCAATGCCATTGTTTGAAGAAGGTCTCAAATATTAGTGACCATGGTATTACTTCAAGATTCGGTGCTACTGTTGAAGAAGAGGTTCTTACTGTTGAAGAAGAGGTTCTTATCATTACAGTGATCACAGTGACTACAGTGATCTCATATAATGCAAAGTAGAACAAACCGAGAGAAAGTAATCGATAAGGTGGAAGAGAACTTGTGTCTTGATCTTGGAGAGGCTACTAGGTCAAGGGTCAGGGTCTTGGTCTTGGTATTCGTTAATTGGAATCTCTATAAGAAGAATTTGTGTGGGTTTTCCTCTCAAAGAGAGAGGTTTTGGCGCTAGCTCATAGCCTACATGTTGCGTCTCTTGTGTATTTACGTTCATGCATTGTTATTGTTTGATGAAGAAGAACACTAATAATCTAACATGAAGAAGGTCCTAATCTAAACAAGAAAAAAGAATTCACAAGAAGTCGCTAATAGAAGAGAAATCACCTAATGCTAATGCCCTAGATTTCTCAATAGGCATTAGGGCCTAAATAGCAAAGAGTAGTTTGGATCTGTGGATGGAGGCTTCAAGGATTATTAAGTTACGACAGTGCTCCTGCAAGTAGTGGTCCCAAAGGAGTACATGGCTTAGGGGGAGTAATGGATCTGTTTGGGCTTGTATGGAGACATGTAGACACACCACATACGTCTTGGGGCCCTTATTGTGCACATCACCTTGGAGCATCACATATGTACTCTTGGAGTGAAGCACTTTACTTGTGTTGGACTACAAAGCATTTATTATAGGGTGTTTGTAAGGGCTTGGGCCCAAATATTATTGTTGGTCTCCATTACTCCTATATATATAGAGAGAGAGAAGAAGGAGAAAGTCCCTTAATCACCATCATTATCATACTCTTCTATTTGTACTTGAATTCTTGGAGTGGTTTGCTAGGGTTCACAAGGAAACCCTAAGACAAGTTATACAGTGTTCCACGGGGACGCGTCCCCCAAGGTCGAGTGCGCGCACCCTCGCACCCCACGCACTTGGGACGAGGGGACGTCTGGGGAAATGTTTCCCCACGTCCCCCTTTTGGGGAGACGTGGGGAGATACAAGGGGGGACATTTCCCCAGTGTGGGGGATGCGACTCCCCAAAAGGGGGACACTTGGGCGTCCCCCCTCAAAATGGGTTATGCGCCCCCCCTTAAATTTGCTTGTAAACAATGATTTATGACAGGGAAAACTTAGTGTTTTACCATATTTCCCTACTAATGTTATGCAATTCATGGTGATGTTAAATTCTTAAAGTAAAAGTGACATTCTTCTTTATCTTTCATTTTCATCCTTTTACTTAAATTTTTAACATTACCATGAAATGACTCCGGATGTTTGAGAGTGGTTCCGACCTCATTGGATTTCATATGGAGAAATTAGAATTTTAGATCTCACTCAAAATCCAGGAGACTTAACAGTTTTTCAGGAATTCAAGATTTGATGGATTGCAATGTTTCCATTGCATTTTGTCATGTACAAGGGTATTGAATTAGTATTTAATCAAGAGCACAAGGCCCTCTGCGTATTTTAGAGTGACTTTTAGACTCATCACTCCATTGTTTTTGAGTTTTAGCTATCATATCAATTTACTATTCCAGACTTTAGATTTCAGTATCTATTATAGTCTATTTTTCTTAGTACTAATTAGATTCTAGAATGATGAATAATGAATTTAAATTTTAAATCAATTTAGAATCTAGAATGATGAATTTAATTCTTAAATCAATGTAGATTCTAGAATGGTGAATAATGAATAATGAATATGGATCAGAGTATTTCACTATTGAATCTCGTGGTCTATGGATGAATCATGTATGTATTAGTGAGGATGATGAGTATGGATCAATGTATTTTATTATTTAAAAAAAATATGTATGTATTATTGTATTTATGCTTTCATTATAGAACATGAATTTTATATATATATATATATATATATATATATATATATATATATATATATATATATTAAAAAGGAAAAAAATTATATACTCTGACGTCCCCCCTAAATTTCCCTAAAATTTGAGGGTACTCCCACACAGCGCCTTTGTGCATCTCCCCGTCCCGGAGTCTTGGTGGAACATTGAAGTTATACATGGGAGAACATATTTGTTGGAGACTGCTCTCTCTTACCTATTCATTTGTACTTGGTTTCTCTCTCACTTGGAGTCGCAAGGATCTTATGATTTTCTTTGAGCATCTTGAAGTCTAAGATTAAGGTTTCATCCCTTTTCTTCCAGTGAATTGTCATGCAATTTAAAGGGGAGTTTAGGTAGATAAACCCTTATAAAACAAGGGCAATGTTATCCAAAGTGGGTTAATCCAGCAACCTAAAGCAATGGAGATGTGAAAAATGAAAGTAACGAGAGACAACAACAATAGGAAAGTTACCATGATTTAGAGGTTGCAAGATTTAAGGGAATGAGTTATATACAATGGTTCTCTCAACTACCACATACAAACCTACACTAGACACTCTCTTTGGACTTAGGGTTACTGATCAAATGGACTCATTTGTATCGAATCATGTTTCTAGAATACATAACTTGTGGTAGAGATGTTGTATATAAAAACTCAGACCAAGCCCCAACGTATTAAACAGTAAGGAAAATAAAAGGCACAACAACTAAAGAAGAAAGTTGCCATTTGAATATATATATATATATCAAGGTATAAAAAGTTGAGACAAAATTTGTAGGGCTGAACTAACCTAGCACATCCAAGCTGACCTTAGATGTCTAATCCAAATATTAAGTTAACCTTACAAAAACTCCTATTTTAATAAGAATGGAAGGTGTGCTGACTTGTGTTGAAGGGGAAAAAGTCGACTTATTGTTGGGTTTGCAATGAGTAGGGGTGTTGGTGTTAAAATTGGCAACTAGGGCCAAACTCCACGTTGGTCATCTTATTTATGGCAGCTGATATTTTTCTTGGATCCATCTCATCGAGAGGTGTAGGATTGATCTAAAGATCATCCGATTCCGATAAGTATTCATGGAGTTATGAATTTATTTGTGTTATAAGACAATTTATCAAGGTCGGCCAGCAACCAAATAAACCCCACATGTGCTCAACGTTTTAGTATAAAAGGAGATGACTTGAGAGTCATTTCTCACACACACTTCTATCTTGATTTCTCTCCATTTGTCTTGGGTTTTAGTGGAAGATAAATCTAGGAGTGGAAGCCCTAGACATTGGAGGAAAGAAGACTAAGGGAGCTGCCCTAGAGGAGATGCCCTAGCCCTAGACGCCGTCAAAGAAGAAGTCTAAAACGTTGTCAAGGAAGCATGCCCTAGCCGCAGTCTTGGAGGAATCTTATCAAAGCTAAGAGAGGCCCTAATGCTATCCAAAAGGCAGCCCTAAACATTGTCTAAAGGCAACCCTAAATGCAGTCTAAGGGCAGCCTAAACGTTGTCCAAGAGGCAGCCCTAAACATTGTCCAAGAGCAGCCCTAAACGCTATCCAAAAGGCAGCCCTAAATGCAGTCTAAGGGCAACCTAAATGTTGTCTAAAGGCAGCCCTAAATGTAGTCTAAAGGGAGCCCTAACGCTAACCTACGGTGCCCTAGATGCATGCCTAATACGGTTAAAAAGTGGGTTGTAGGTGACCCTCAAAACAAGGGCATCATGAGAGTTTGAGGACTCATACATGCCCAGGACAGCAATGCTAATAAATGGGACAGCTAGGCTACATGGTGCTGCTAAGACACATGGGACGGCAGCAAGGAATGGCAAGGCAAAGGGGACAGCAGGAAGGGGACAGCAACAAGCTATAGTATGACTGTTAGGGACAACAGCTACAGCATATATCTAGGCAACAGTGGAAAGGGACCTCTGCATAATAAATGGGACAGCTAGGCATGATGCTTGGTGCAGCAAACAGTGGGACAGCAAGCACTCATAGGAGCAGCAATGGATGGCTAGCATGGTACAGCAAGGCTGCAAATGGGACAGCAGCCAAGTATGGTGCTGCAAACTCATTAGACAGCAACAAGGTACAGTGTGCTAGTAAATGGGACAACAAAGGGATATTAAAGCAAAGTGGGATAGCAACTGTGACATGACAGCAACAAGAATGGACAACAGCAAGCATGGCAAGCGTGGACAGCATGGATAGTAGTGGCAAGCATGGCAAGCATGGACAGCATGGATAGCAGTGGCAAGCATGGTGCTGTAAGCACATGTTGTATGAAAACATGGTTCAACAATGGCACATGGGACAACAGTGCAGCATAAGGTGCAGCAGTCATGAGGTCCAACATTGTGATGATGGGTGCAGCACGGTGAGGTGCGGCATGATGACGAGATGCAACACAATGATAGGTGAAGGAGTCACCTTGGAGAATCAGTTGAAGCATCATGTCTTCATCTGATCTCATGTATCATCTTCTTAGAGATGATCTATGCTCTTATCTAGATAAGTCAAAGTGTTGACTTCTGTTGTAAATGTACTATCTCTCTCTCTCTGTTGAACTATTGAAGAACATATAAGAAGAATTGATCAAGGGCTTCCCCACATTGGGGTTTGTCCCTGGCTAGCGCCAGATCTTGTGTCCTCTTGTCTTGGCTTGTCTTCTGTGATTTATGTTTATGTTCTATCTGCAGTTTACTTTAATGCTAATGTGATTGCTAATCTAAAAAAGATGTTGAGCTAACTGTGAAAATTGAAATAAATTGCTCTAAGCATAGAACATACCTAAAATTGACATGGTATCATAGGTGAGGTGAAGACAAAGCCCAAGCAAGAGTGAAAGAGCAATCACCAAAGACAGTTGGGAAAGAAAAAAAGGATCAATGGATTCCTCATCCCTCTTCTAATTCACCGAGGGTGAAGTCGAAGCAGAGAATATTATCAGAATGGCGCAGCGGAAGTTTTTGATGGCCTACCTAAAGATCACTTCAATGGGAAGTCCGAATCTAAGGGTGGAAGAAAAGGCAGATGCCTTGGTTGTAATAAATTCGTCCATTATGTGAAGGAAGTGTCTGAATGGCACGGACACATCACTTGATGATGATAACAATCATTCCAAGGACATCTTCAATGATCAGAGGAATGACAGGTAATGCAGGACATCAAGGAAATGGTCGACTCTTCAAAGAAAGCAAGGAACCCTAGGTATGAAGAATCAAATGTTGTTTCTGATAAGATAAAGAAGCGTTATCTTGTATTGGCCCTCTACTTCAAATTCTGTGGAAATCTGGCTTATTGATTATAGTGCTTCAAGGCACTTCATCAGATAGAAGGGTGATCTCTCTAATTTAGTAGAGATGGAACCAATTGTGGGATTATACTTGGAGCCGATGCCACCTATCCCGGAAAGGGTGTAGGGAATATTACAACTCAATTGAATGAGGGTAACTCGATTCATTTAGAGAATCTCTTTTATGTACCTAATCGCAAGAAGAACCTGGTTTCCATTTCGGCAATGGAAGTCAAAGTTTTTAGGGTGGCATTCATCTATGGAAAGGTACGTGTTTGAAAATAGAATTTTCTAAGATGATTTTACTCATAAAAGCGGGATGGTCCATTGGGAACCATGTCAGTTATCACATCTCATCTATAGCATTAGAGGTCTACTTATTATGGGGCCCTATCCGATATGAGTCAGATGGTGAAAGGGATGCCTAAATTCAAGAAGACCATGAATGTACATGTCTGAGATGTACCGAAGTAAAATCTTACAAGGGGACCATTCCCCTCATATAACAAGTCCACAGGTTTGGAACAACCCGAGGAGTTTGAGATTCATGATCGGGAATCTCATGTATACAGGTGGAAGAAAGCCCTTTATGGCTTGAAGCAAAACACCCCATGCTTAATATGAGACGATTGATAGTTATCTGATGAAGTTGTGATTCATTAGGAGTGAAGCCGATCCAAGCCTTTACTTGAAGGTTGTGGATGATAGACCTCTCATACCGGCACCTTCTGAGGACGACCAATTTCTGACAGGTGCAGACCCTCTCATTTGTAGAAGTAAGAGGGAATTGAATTCCAGATATGGAATGGTAAACTACAATCCCATGACTACCTCGAGGATCTTAACTTTCAGAAGTTATAGGTAGTGATGCCGGACCAGATTTGGGAAATGCCTCTGAGCTTCATAAACTCATTCACATTAATGTTATTGGTGAACTTCCATCCCGATATATGATTTGCAGTTAGTATGATGAGCTCATATATGTTTGAGCCTCGCTGGATTGGTGCCAAGAATCTTCTGGGATATCTTCAGGGCACAATCTCTCATGAATTGAGATACATTGTTGAAAATGTGAAGTTGCATGATTATTCGAATGTTGACTAGGCATGCATTGTGGAGGATCACAAGAGCACTTCTGAGTGCTGGTTCTCTTTGGGTTCTACTTCGATATCCAGGATAAGCAGGAAGCAGAAGACGGTTGCTTTGAGCACTATTGAAACCGAATACATAGCTACGAGAATGATCTTGTGTGAAGCTGCCTGGTTGTGGAAGCTCTTCAGTGAGCTATTTGTACACATGATGGATGCCACCATGATCCTCTGTATCAACCAGGGGGGGATTCGATTCTTGAGGAATCCCGTATTATATGATTGCTCCAGCAGATAGACATCAGATACTACCTTATCAAGGACATGTTACATTGATGAGCGAGGAGGCTCCATCGAATTGAGACTGATGTACAAGTCACAGACATTTTGTCAAAGCCACGGGGAAAAGTCAAATTTGTGACTTTCCCGAGCGACTTGGAGTCATTGAGAGACCCTCTTATGAGGGTCCTGCATGTTGCATGCATTGAGGCTTTGAGGCTTTGAGCTCTAGGAGCTCCGGGGGGCTTGGGGTACTTACAGGAGCAACAAGCGACCATAGGGCGACTCACCCTACCCTAATGGTGCGCTGTGTACAGGGTGAATGGCTCAGTCTTCCCCTATGATACCTTGAGGCAACTTAGGGATAGGATGAATGGTTCTCCTGTCGAGGCATCCTACCCATGCAGTCTAGGACTCATGGGAAGTACCTCTCATCTAGCCAATGAGCAGGGAAATGGGGTTAGGGACCATAGTAGTACTATCGATGGATGCATCGTTGTATCTACCGTACTCCCTATGCTAGGATGACCTCCATTGATCTAGGATCAATGAAATTGATCTAGGATCAGTATGAGTGGTTTGAGACACTCTCTTGTGATATTGATCTGGGATCAATAAAACTGACTTCGGGTCAGTAGGGGATGGTATGAGACATTCTCGATCAATTCTTCTTCTTCATGGTTCAGCAGAACAAAGCAAAGCAAAGCTCAGCAGAGCAGTGCAGGGCACTGATGGCAGAGATAGTACAGTCGGACATATGGATCTGCAGATGGAGTTCTCCCTAGTTGAGAAGAAGTGTTAAAATTGGCAACTAGGGCCAAACTCCACTTGAGTCATCTTATTTATGGCAGCTGATATTTTTCTTGGATCCCTCTCATCGAGAGGTGTAGGATTGATCTAAAGATCATCCGATTTCGATAAGTATTCATGGAGTTATAAATTTATTTGTGTTATAAGGCAATTTGTCAAGGTCGGCCAACAACCAAATAAACCCCACATGTGCTCAACGTTTTAGTATAAAAGGAGACGACTTGAGAGTCATTTCTCACACACACTTCTATCTTGATTTATCTCCACTTGTCTTGGATTTTAGTGGAAGAGAAATCTAGGAGTGGAAGCCCTAAACGTTGGAGGAAAGAAGATTAAGGGAGCTGCCCTAGAGAAGATACCCTAGCCCTAGACATTGGCAAAGAAGAATTCTAAAACGCTGTCAAGGAAGCATTCCCTAGCCGCAGTCTTGAAGGAATCTTATCAATGCTAAGAGAGGCCCTAACGCTGTACAAAAGGCAGCCCTAAACACAGTCTAAGGGAAACCCTAAACGCTGTCTAAAGCCAGCCCTAAACACAGTGTAAGGGCAGCCCTAAACGTTGTCCAAGAGGCATCCCTAAACATTGTCTAAGAGCAACCCTAAACGTTGTCCAAAAGGCAGCCCTAAACACAGTCTAAGGGCAGCCCTAAATGCAGTCTATAGGGAGCCCTAACGCTAACCTACAGTGCCCTAAATGCAGGCCTAATACGGTTGAAAAGGTGGGTCATAGGTGACCTTCAAAACAGGGGCAGCATGAGAGTTTGAGGACTCAAACATGCCCAGGACAGCAATGCTAATAAATGGGACAGTTGGGCTACATGGTGCTGCTAAGACACATGGGACAGCAGCAAGGGATGGCAAGTCAAAGGGGACAACAGCAAGGTATAGTATGACTGTTAGGGACAGCAGCTACAACATATATCTAGGCAGCAGTGGCAAGGGACAGCTGCATAATAAATGGGACAGCAAGATATGCTAAGATAAATGGGACAGCTAGGCATGATGCTTGGTGCAGCAAATAGTGGGACAGCAGGCACTCATACGAGCAGCAATGGATGGCTAACATGGTACAGCAAGGCTGAAAATGGGACAGCAGCCAAGTATGGTGTTGCAAACTCATTAGACAGCAGCATGGTACAGCAAGGCTGAAAATGGGACAGCAGCCAAGTATGGTGTTGCAAACTCATTAGACAGCAGCAAGGTACAGTGTGCTAATAAATGGGACAACAAAGGGATGCTAAAGCAAAGTGGGATAACAGCTGTGACATGACAGCAGCAAGCATGGCAAGCGTGGACAACATGGATAGCAGTGGCAAGCATGGTGTTGCAAGCACATGAAACATGCTGTATGACAACATGGTTCAACAATGGCACATGGGACAGCAGTGCAGCATAAGGTGCAGCAATCATGAGGTCCAGCATTGTGATGATGGGGGCGGCATGGTCCAACACGGTGAGGTGCAGCATGATGACAAGATGCAACACAATGATAGGTGAAGGAGTCACCTTGGAGAATCAACTGAAACGACATGTCTTCAACTGATGTCATGTATCATCTTCTTAGAGATGATTTATGCTCTTATCTAGATTAGTCAAAGTGTTGACTTTGTTGTAAATGTACTATCTCTCTCTCTGCTGAACTATTGAAGAACATATAAGAAGAATTGATCAGGGGTTCCCCACATTGGGGTTTGTCCGTGGCTGACGCCACATCTTGTGTCCTCTTGTCTTGGCTTGTCTTCTGCGATTTATGTTTATGTTCTATCTACAGTTTACTTTAATGTTGATGTGATTGCTAATCTAGAAAAGATATTGCGCTAACTGTGAAAATTGAAATAAAATGACCCCTATTGAGATCGTTTACTTAATTTGCAAGGGAGATATTGTCATTGGTGAGTTTTCTTAATTTGCAAGGGAAGTATTGTCATTGTTGATTTTTCTTGTTGCATGTGGGGTGACATTATAATTTTAAAGGCATCCACTTGGAGCCCTCCCATCAAATGCTAAAGGAAAATTTAGTATTGTCATTGTTGATTTTTCTTGTTGCATGTGGGGTGACATTATAATTTTAAAGGCACCCACTTGGAGCCCTCCCATCAAATGCTAAAGGAAAATTTTATAGTTCTATTGGAATGATTGCAAAGGAAGGGGATTTTGGGAATTGAGCACCGACTTGGATGCCATGTTATCACTATAGAAGAATGCCACCATGCATTGGAGGACCATTCGAGGTTGGATGCTACGAGTAGAAAACCCTTTTTGGATGATGTGTTTCAACTTTGAGGGCTTTTGTACATGTGGCTTGAATGCCCCTACAATGTATAATTTTAGAAGATACCTATCAGTCCTTATTGGCAACCCTACAAGAGGAGGGCCTTCTTGGTGGTGTTGAAGATAAGAAAGGTATTGATGAAGAAGAATGTACTACAGCCCTACGACAAGAGCAACCTCCTCATCTGCCTCAAATATCTTGTTATAGTAAAAATAAAGCATTAATGGAAGGTCCTAGCCTTGCCCTTGAAAATAATGATCTAGAAGTCTCTGCCTCAAATATCTTGTTATAGTAAAAATAAAGCATTAATGGAAGGTCCTAGCCTTGCCCTTGAAGATAATGATCTAGAAGTCTGGAATCACACACTCTTGATCAAGTGTTTGTTAAGAACTATGTTGCACGAAACTTCAAAGAACCCGGCGTTTCGGGTCGTACCCGTACCCGAAACTCTGAAACTTGGCGGAAACTCGGCGGAAACTCGACCATCATGTAATCATATATTAGAGTTAATATAGACTTCTTTTTCCTTTTAAATTGTCATATATCGGTCTTATTCCCTTTTTTCTGGCAAGATAATGTGTTATTCACTTATTTCTTTATATATATATTTTTAGATATACATATATGACGTTTCCGCTGACGTTTCGGCCCACGTTTCCATTTTTGGGAGGTGACGTTTCTAAACGTACCCGTTTCGGAAACTTTGAAACGTTTCGGCGTTTCGTGCAACTTAGGTTAAGAAGGACAATGGGAAAACTGTTGAAGGTAATATATTTCAAAGCAAAAGAATAGATTTGACAATTTTCATACCAGTGATTTAAGGACTAAAGATGTATTTCCAAATCAGATTTGTGACCAAAATTTGCTGCCCCCAGTGATTTAAGGATTGAAGATGTATTTCCAAATCAGATTTGTGACCAAAATTTGAAGATGGCAGCATCATTGATGAAGCACCATTGAGGAAGGGGACTAAAATATGGATAAACATTTTGAAGAATGAAATTTTTTTATGCAGCTGAATCCAAAATCATATGTTGTGAGCTTTGAGGGGAGCCCTACTTATGACAGTGATGATTACAAAGGTGAAAGGACAGAATTGTTGTCATTCATGATGACAAGAATACCACTGCTTTGGCGACAAAAGGGCGTCATTTTTTATGACAATTTTGTTGCTTGTTTTGTTGAAGGAAATAATGCAAATATAAACTATTATACACACAAACATTTTGATGGCCTTAAAGGGAAAACAAATGCCACCCTCATTGGATTTGATTTACAATATGGAGATAACATTGCTTCCCTGATTGAGGGTCACTTGAATTCCAAAAATAGAGAAGGTACCAAATTAATACAACAGCCCTGAATTCCACCTTGATCTGGATTTATGTTCTAGAAGATCTTATATAATGTACTTTGATGGGCCACCAAAATTTGATGATGAAGAACCGCACTATGATGAAAGTTGAGAACATATTTTCAAGGACGAAAGGGAAGGACATGTTCCAGATCTAAAAAGGGATGAAGAGTTTCAAGGCTTTATAGATATTACTCCAAATTATGTTCATGCTAAAAGCAAGCTAGAATGTGAAAAGCTTATTATCCTTTATGACTCTACAGTGGGTTCAATCACTATGAACAGATATATCATGAATTTGCAGAGAATTGGCATGTAAAATATGATACAAACCTAGAATGCAATAATGAAAAATAGCGCAAAGTCTCTTGGCAAGATGATGGGTAAAAATTCCCACATAATAAAGAGATTATCTTTGAGGAGAATGCAGTTGATGGATTTGTCTTGATTAATTTAAAGCAGGTTAATGTTGATGAAACAAGTTCCATGTTGTTTTCTAAAATTAAAAGGGGTGGATGTTCATATATTCAATTATGAAAGCAGCAACTCAGAATCAGCCCACTAAAGTCATAAACCAAATTTAATGTACTTCAAGGAAGCTCCAAATTGCGGAACTAGAAACAACAATCTTGTTTATGTGTACAAGGAAATCCAAGGAAAGAGAACAGGGATTGATGAAGTTGATCTAGATTGTTTACATCTTGTTACAAAAAGGTCGAAATATGTCCAATCTAAATTTCCAAAGGGTAAACGACAACAGAAAAAATCGATTGTGATAGTGTAGGGCTCGCAGCAACATGTATTAAGCTTTGAGGTAATCTCAAGTGCTTGGCTTATCCAATTCAGTTCAAATGCTTCATCCTTGTGTAAGGATTTCGTTGTCTTCCCCAGCTGTGTTTGCTATAATTCCAGGGCTTCCCTACCTGATCCACTCTATGTAACTACAGATTTCTAGGTGTCAGTTCTTTTCTTGCCCTGGATTTCTGTTAATATCCCTTCCTCAACCTTAGTTCTTTCGGGGTAGGGACTCTAGTGGGTAACAAGGCTCTGCCCCACCTCTTCAATTGTCCAGGGTGAATAATTCTAGTTGAGGGTAGTCATCCTTGTTGGAGAATGTAACTAGTTTCAGTCTTCATAATTGTCATTTGACTCACGTAATGATGTAAATCTTATTTCGAGAAGAAAATGATGTAAACAATAGAAAAAAATTATTTTTGGAGCATCAGTTTCACGCTCAAGTTATTTGTCATTAGGTCTCCAAGGGTGTACATGAGTCAAAGATTCATTATTATATTGTAAAAGACCCTTTCGGGCACTTGTATCAAAGAAAGAAAAATTATTTTTATATGGAAATGTCTAGAAGGCTCCTAAGAACCAAGTCGGCCAACCAAGAACAAATCGGAGGGCTATTCGAGCCCTAGGAAAGGCTATATAAAGGAAGGCATTCGACCTATTGACACACACATCAATCAAGTATCTTCTTGGGTTCGATTTGTAATGGAGAAGGAATGTGAGAGTCCTAGAAGACAAGAGAGAAGGCTAGCAAAGGAGAAGGAAGCCCTAGAGGGAATGTGAAGGTCTGAAACCTTGCTATTTGTTGCTCACACGTGCGAGTACCCTAAGAGTATAGGGTTATCTCAGGTCCACAATTGTAGTAAGTGCTACAAGATGTCTTGGGGAGGACGAAAGGCTAGAAGAGCCCTAACTCGCTTGGATATCTTGTCTTGGAAGATTGACTGGTTGGCTTGGTTCTTGGTGGCAACCTTGGTCTAGGGTTTGGTCTTGTAAGTCTCCTTTGAAGTTGACTCTATGAGAAGAGAATTTCTTTATGGGTTATCCCCTTGGAAGGGTTTTTCCCTGGCTTGGAGCCTATATCTTGTGTTCATTATGTGTGGTTGTGATCTTCTTGTTTTGGCACATTATGTGTGGTTGTGATCTTGTTTTAGCATTTATTTGAAGATAAAAACATAAGCATATTAAAGAAGAAGAAGAACTTAACATCACAAGTAAATGTCATGTATGGAAAAGAGAATTAAATGTTGCCCTCATCGATTTTCCAATTTTCCAACATGATATCAGAGCTAAGGACAAGAGTACAAGCAGCTAGAAGACCAATGGAAGAAGTCTTACATTGCTCCAAAAGCCAAAAGAAAACAAACTGTTTGCATAATCCCAAAGACCGAACTGATTAGAAGTGAAGCTAATCCAAGAAAGACAACTTTCTATGCATACTAGTGATAGTACAGACCTCTCAAATCAGATCGAAGTTTTGTGCATAAGATCGAAATTTCTGTAATCTCCTTGAAGGCCTAATAGGGCTACAAGGAGGCCTAATCTGAAGTGCGAGAAATCATTAAAACTCCTCTAAGGCAGCTGCAGCTCCTAGAGGCCTAGAAAAGGAGAGAAGAGTAGTCTTTTTGGGACAGTTTCTCATAAATTTCTAAGCAGAATTAGAACAAAAGAAACCAATGTGGAAGAGAGATTGTTCTAAGGCATAATTCATGATGAGTTTCTCTATTGGTAGGGCCAAAAATTCTTGTAAGGGTTACAGGTGAATGGATCTCTGTCTAGGAGGGCCTAGAAAGCCTAAAAGGAGTCCCCTTTAGGCTACATTCACGCACTATATCAGACAAGGATTGGCTACCTAAAGAAAGGATAACCGTAGGTTTGGTTAGGACTAGTTTGAGCAAATAAGCCAGCAAATTGGGGGAGCACAAAGAACTGGTTGGAGTATCTTTTGAGGGTCGAGCTAATTTATGGAACGACTAAGAATTGAAAGACAAATCTGGATGAATTTTGGGACTGTCTTTGCATGGTGCAGCAGCATATGGAGTGGGAGGCTAAGGAAGGAAAGTTGCAGCTATAGGAGGCCCATTTGGAACCTATAATAAGCGCTGACGTGGACTGTAATAAGTGCAGCTATATGAGGCCTATTTGGAACCTATAATAAGGGCTGACGTGGACTGTAATAAGCCCTAACCAGAGGGTCGATGTTGCACTATGATAGTGTGAGCTTGATTCCATCAACAAGGGCATTGAAGAAAGAAAGGATTGATGAATGTCATTCAACAATTTGTTTAAACTTTAAAGCAAGGAACTATGGTAGACATCCAATTTGAGGATCTGTAGCAACATCTACAACATGCCCTTACCAGAAGTCAAGAGAAGCAGGAGGTTAGAGAAGAGCATTCTGTCTTGACATCTTTGAAAACCTCTCTTGAAGTAGTTCTAAAGGAAAAACAACTTCAACCATGAGATCAAATCCTTAGGAAGCAGTCCCCTTCAAATAAATTGAAGACAAATCCTTGACAGGAAAGGATGAGGTAAGGCTGCAAGAAGGTATGTGTGATCTCAAGGCAATAAATACGCATTTACATTGTTCTAGCTTAAGGGTCTATATAACGTACGCATTAGGGTTTTGTTGCATCTAGGGTTTGTAGACCTCGTCTTGTTGAACGTTTTTGGTATCTAGGGATTGTAAACCCTAGAGGAAACTTGAATAGAAAACCCTAGTAACAAATCCTAACCCTAATTTGGTTTGTTCCCTCATAGAAGCCCTAGTTTTTTTGTTATCTAGGGTTTGTAAAAAAATCTGGGACATGGTAAACCCTAGCGAGGGTGGAATTGGATGATATCTAGAGTTTAACTTCCAAACCCTAGGGCTGATATTTCCAAAGCAAAAATCAAAGAGTTTAGGGTTTGTACTTAAGAATCCTTGGAATTCACCCTCTAAGAAAACCATGGAAACCCTAGATTGACAAAATTGACTTCATGCTCTTGTATTTGTATATTTTTCTTGGTTGCAAATGTTGATGACCTAAAATGACCTCATCAACATATGGGAAGGCTATCTAGTAAGAGTCACAAATCAAACTCTTATCTGTTTAAATGATTGCTCCGACTAGTTCTATTTTGTCCACTTACCCCTCCTCTCTCCTCGTTGACTTATGATGTCTCAAAATGAGACTCAACAAGAAGAGAGAAATCAGATTAACTCTCTTGCAATGCACTACAAGAAAGAAATCCTCATGTTGAATTGCGGGCTCAACCAAGCCTCACCTAAAGTTTGCCCCTTTTATGATGAATATCAGAGTGTGAAAAGTTTTAATAGCTGATATAATGAGTGCATGGCATGCTTTGTGTGGAGATTTTAAAATGAGAAGGCAATGCAGTCCTTGGACTTGTTAATAATGAGCATGGTGGAAGGAGTCCTTGGACTTGTTAATAATGAGCATGATGGAAGGAGGGAACTGTAAGGACCCTAATGCTAACAAGGTCATTAGAGTAAGCATGTATCATTGTATTTTATAGAAGAATCTTGATTTAGTATGGCATCATAGATAGAAGCATGTGATAGTAGCATAGTTAAAGTCTACTTGTTTGAATTGCTTGAAATCGTCTACTCTTTCAAGAATGAAAAGCTTGAGGACCATTATGCATAAGTGTTCAACCATACATTGTCTAAAATTATGTTAGAGGAAGTAATTTCGCTAAGGTGGATCGAGTAAGCATGTATCATTGTATTTTTTAGAAGAATCTTGATTTAGTATGGCATCATAGATAGAAGCATCCGATAGTATTGTTGTCGCGCGGATTGACACGACAACGCTCAGACCGGGGGCTGTCACTCTGATCCCCGATCCCTCCGTTTAAGCCTGTCTCCCGCGGCTAAGGGGGGTAGACCCTGTGAGATGATGAAGACCAACTGTCGACCAGTTGGTTGGGAGACACGAGATACGATATAAAAAGCACTCGATGGATTTGATTAATTTAGCAGACCAGTGCCTTAAGAGATTATGGTTAAGATGATTACTTGTTAGATGATATAAAAAACGTGAACCATGAACAGCGATTATCTATCATCAGCTAAATCACAATGCTCTTAGAATGACCAAAACGATATCCAGTGACTGAAAATTTTTGAAAAGATGAATGCCTTAAACCAAGAAACTGAAAACCCTAATGAAAATTGCATAGAACAAAATTTAAAACCAGTGTTCCACGGGGACTCGCCCCCCTCCCTAGGAGTCTAGTTTCCTCGCACCCCCGCGCTCCGGGGACTTGGGGACGAGTAGGGGACGTTTCCCCACGCTCCCAAAATGGAGGAAACTCGGGGGGACGTGCCAGGGAAACGTTTCCCTTCCCTGAGGGGGCGTTTCCAAAAAGGGGGACGTGGGGGGACGAGAGGGGACGTGGGGGGACGTGGGGGGGCGTGGGGGTACGAGAGGGGACGTGGGGGGACGAGGGGGGACGTGGCACACCTTTAATGCATTAAAAACCATTTTAATTAACTAAATGCTGAACTTAATCTTTAATTAAGAGTTAATTAACGTTTAGGGTTTTGGAAATCGTTGTTTCATGTTATAAAAATGGCACCTTGAACCATGAACAACACACTCACAGCCTTTGCAAGTTCGTTGAGCACTCCACTCACAACGTTGGATTTCATTGTTCGGATTTTAATAAACAGTGCATGTATCATTATTGATTGTATTAGGAATTGTATACAAAAGGTAAATTACCTAAAAAAGTCAGTGAATTAATACAATTAGTTGAAAGTGCAAGCTAGGAAAACCAAGACCTTGAATCGGTTCAATATGGGCTCTCCCTGTTCATGGTGATAGTAGGTTTAGGAAAAGAGCCTATTGTCACATGTTCTGAAAAATGGATCTGACTATTTTGTTTCCAGGAACCAATTAACCACAAGTATGGGTGAAAAATCCGACTTGTAAAAACTTAAAAGACTGCCTCCTTGACTACCATGCGTTGTGTTGATGAGACCTGACTGAAATATAATATTGTTGATATAATAAGACCTGATTAAAATACAGAATGTTAATATTCCACCAGCCACCCAACTACTTTCCTATATGATTTCTCAAAATTCTGCCTTGACATCTAATTTTGATCCCATGAGAACTTAAAGGGTTCAAAATAAACATTTACTCAAAGAAAGAAACCAGCAGGATCTGTAAAATGGAAACTAACTAAGCAGTCTAACAACATGAAAAGAAGAAAGTAACTTCCACTTACGTGTCTATCATTTTTTGCATGAGATTGCTGATGGAAAAATCTATGGCACAAGGTTATGGCTGTCGCAATGGTTACCTGGGAACTGAATAAACAATAGACAGTCAGCCTATTACTATATTAGGCCTATGGTCTTTACCTGTGGAAAAAGCATCCAAGTTCCGTTTAGTCCAAGTTCCAAAAATGATTTCTTTTAGACTTTTTCTCTAGGTTAGCAGTATCTAAAACAGAATTGTGAAGGTATATCAGACCTATGGGCTAGTCCTATGGAAGCATTGCCAAATAGGCTATTCATATATTAATATTATCAGTTGAAAATCTACGCCCTGCCTAACTAATATGTCAAGAACTTAGAAGTCCAGTTTCTCAAAATCATTATACATAATCCACTATAGTTCTGAGTTCTCTCTATGTTTAAGTTTTCTTCTAAGAAGGATAGTTCTCTCTTTGTTTAAGTTTTCTTCTAAGAAGGATTGTGCAAATTTTCAAATTCATTGCTTTCTTGCTCCAGGAATTCATATCAATGATCATGCTTTGCAGCTTTTCAATTCAACCCAAATTGTCATAGTGGACTCAATTAATAAATTATATTTTATATTTCTAAATTTTTAAGACCCTGACGCTCCCCCATGTTTCCTAAAAAACGGTAGGGAGCTTTTGCATAGGCCGCTCCCGCGCCCCCTCGCTCCCTCGCCCCCTCGTCCCGGAACCTTGGTGGAACATTGTTTAAAACCCTAATGAAGAAAATATTAAAACCCTAGATCAGCCTAATAATTTACAGATTTAGGCCCTTAGCAGCCAGATTTAACAATAAGAACAGGAAAATTTTCAAAAAAAAAAAAAAAAATTAAATGTAAAATGCTTCAGAAGACCCTGCATGTATTCATAAAAAAAAATTTCGAATGATAAGCCCGGGATCAAGAACTGGCTGGGCTCTTTCAGAAAACACAACCCGGGAGTTGGCTGGTTCAGCCGAGAACTTCCCCTAACGCCCGGCTATCTGAAAAAAGGATTTCCTGCACAGCTTAAA
Source organism: Pinus tabuliformis (assembly GCA_031772625.1). Taxonomy (NCBI): domain Eukaryota; kingdom Viridiplantae; phylum Streptophyta; class Pinopsida; order Pinales; family Pinaceae; genus Pinus; species Pinus tabuliformis. The sequence continues at coordinate 703,360,150 of CM062810.1, read as the reverse complement.
ATCAACCATCAACGTAGAAGGAGAAAACAATAGTGAAACCCTGATCAAATGGAGATACCTGCCAATATATTTCAAAATCTAAACTATCATTCAAACCCCAAAGATCAGACAAGATACCTGTGCCTAGATCAATCTTCATTAAGCTATCATTAATGGCTGAAAATAAAATTATGCAGAACAAATAGAACAATCTTACAGCATTTTCAGAAGAGTAACACCAGCAAGATTTTTAACCCCAAAGTCTTCTTTATTGCACAAAAAAATGAACTACAAGAGAGCTTCTTCAGCCCCAGACTCAGATCAGATTCCATCTGAAAATGACTCCTAGCACCCTATTTAAAGGCAATGATCCAACGGCTAGTTCGATTGATCCATGTAGAAATGATCTCGACCGTTGATGAGGATCAAGATATCTCTTGATCTCATCCGTCGATTTATTCCCTTAAATTTTTTAATTTTTTATTATTTATTATTTTATTTTATTTTTTAAAATTTTTTATTATTATTTTTTAAATTTTTAAATTTTTTATTATTATTTTTTAAATTTTTAAATTTTTTATTATTTATTATTTTATTTTATAATTTTTTTTTTAATTTTTTAAATTTCTTAATTTTTATTTATTTTATTATTTTATTATTATTTTTTAAATTTTTAAATTTTTTATTATTATTTTTTAAATTTTTAAATTTTTTATTATTATTTTTTTTTTAATTTTTAAATTTTTTAAATTTTTTATTATTTTTTTTTTTTTTAATTTTTAAATTTTTTATTATTTTTTATTTATTTCATTTTTTAAATGGATCATCGAACTAAGCCTTTGGAAACATCACCTAGGACCTAGGACTTAGGACTCACGAGGGGATTTAAACCATTTTCAACCCTCAAGACACATTTCAAGATGACTTTTTACAATTTTCATCTCAAGGGGACAAACCCACTTAATACAGACCCTCACAAAACACCCAGCTCTGCGACACAACGATAATCTAGCAGATTAACACACTAGGATTCTCCTAAAGTTCCAATGACAAAATCCATCCCGGCTTTGGGGTCAGGTTTGAAGGAAAACTCTGCCGATCCGTGGATCGGTGAGACGAAAAACCTTCCGGGACATAGATTATCATAGAAAGTTAGGTCCACCTAGGCAATTTTACATACATGACTCTGATCTGCTTAGATTATTTACAATTCATACATGCAGACTGGGTTTACAAGCAAGAAGATCAAGCTGCTGATGACTGCTGGATGGCACGGACACGCTGATCAGGTGCTGCCCCTTTTTGCAAAGAAAAAGGGGGTGTACTGCATGGGTAGTTGACCGGTAGAGGTCAACATCTGGCTCTACTTGGGGACACGTTGCTGCTTGCAGGAATGTGAGAATCCAGAATCTGCATCCATACAACACAAAAATAAGTAGCGTCCATCCAAAAATCATCATATACATTAAGCACAAGAAAGATAAAAGCTCTTCATTTATTAACTATCTAAAGCAAAAATAAGAATGTGGGAAAAACAAGTAGGGTTAGAAATACGATACAAAAGATGCCCTACGGCATCAGATGTGTTCAATATAGTGCATACTGAGCATTTGCCTGCTTTCAGGCAAATCTGTCGGCTGCTTGTCGGATGTGCCATGTCCAATTCTGCATATGGTAGGACTCTTTCCTATCCGAAAATCAAGCTGCTCGCGGCCGTCTGATGCGTCAAATCTTCTTCTCATTTTCTTTCTCTTGCGCTTTTTCTTTCTGGCAGGTTGAATTACTGATGACTTGGAACTTTCTGTTTCAAAACTATCAGATGAAGTATGCGTGATATGTCTTTCTTTAGCCCGCATCTGATCTTTATCATTCTTAAGTCTATCCGAATCACCTTCAATTAACCATCTTTCAATTGAATCAATAACCTCCTCATAATAAGATGGAGCTTGTTGCAACAAATGAGAAGGCTCATGATCTGTTGATGTTCCCTGGTTTCTCTCATTTTCCAATTGCTGAAACCTTTGAACCTGTATTTTAAATGCATCTATCTGACTAGAGTGTTCAACCTTTATAGCATTGATTTGTCTGGCATGGTTTTCTTGCATGTCTTTTATTACTTTAACATTCTCTTCCTTTATGTCCATCAAGCAATGCTGTATGGAATTTATTTCTTCTCTGTGATTCGCTTGCATGTCAGCCAACTGATTATTATGATTGAATGTCATGATAGTCATTTCCTCATCCATAGTGAATAACTTATTTTGCATAGAGTCAATTTCCCTATCATGATCAGTTTTCATGGTCACCATATTTTCCTCTAAGACTGACATCTTGCTTTGCATGATTCTAATTTCTGTTTCATAATTAGTTTTTATGGCCTCAATTTCTTTAGCATGGTGACTTTGCGTGACCTCAATCTCCCTGTTACGTTTTTCCAGATGGGTGCATAAAGTTTTCACATCATTGACATAATTAGTTTGATTGATTTCCATATTTCTGACCAGCATCATTAGGTCTCGTATAATTTGCTTTTGCTCTTCTTTTTCATTGTCATTTGTCCCTGATTTTTCACTATCATGAACTTGATTTGCAATATTTCCAGTGGATGACACATTCTGACATGATGAATCGTCTTGGGATCTTTCAGCTGGACCTCTTATCAAATTACTTTCATTCTGTTGCACAATTTTAGAGGCAGAAGGCAAGTTGTTTGGATAACCATATCTATTTTTAAAAGCATCGACAATGTCTTCTAAAGAAGTGAAAGATTCCTTTGGAAAATTGTTAAACCAATTCAAAGCATCATCTTTTAAAGAAAGGACAAATAGACGCATTTTGATATCTTCATGATTAAACTGAGGGGATCTACAGTATATGGTCATAATGCGAGTAAACAAGACTATATGCCTTCTAACATCGATTGGATCACCATCCGAGAAAATAGGTAACTTAGGAATGGCATCTTCCGGAAAATCATGGAGACGTTCAGTAAAACGACATGGCTTAAATGAATAATCCATGATGAATGATAAGGGATTAAAAGGATGATAGAACTAGATACCTGCTCAAGAAAATCAAGAGATGAAAACAGTGGAGTCGCCACTTGAACAATGAATCTGATTCTAGGATCCAAAAGGTAACCACAAGCAAATATGAGGAAAGCTTCTTGTCTGGAAAAAATGAGAAAGTGGAGTCGCCACCCAAACAAGAAACAAATCCAAGAGATGCTACTGATATGGCGAAAAATAAAGCAATAAAAGATCCAATTGATAACCCAAAAGGTTGAATTTGCCAGCTCAAAATAAGAGATGAGAAAGATGAGAAGATGAATGTCGATGAAACTTCCAGGAACAGAAAAACTCTATCCCCGACAACAGCGCCAAAAAATGTTGGCGTTGCCGGCTCAAACGAATGATAGAAAGATGAACGATGAATGATGTAAAGATGTTGAAACACCAAGGACAGAAAAACTCTATCCCCGGCAACGACGCCAAAAAATGTTGGCGTTGCCGAGCCAGATGAAAAGATAAAAATGAGAAGGATGATTGTCGATAAAACCCCAGGGACAAAAAAACTCTATCCCCGGCAACGGCGCCAAAAAATGTTGGCGTTGCCGGGCCAGATGAAAAGATAAAAGATGAGAAGGATGATTGTCGTTGAAACACCGAGAAAACAATGTCCCCGGCAACGGCGCCAAAAATGTTGTCGCGCGGATTGACACGACAACGCTCAGACCGGGGGCTGTCACTCTGATCCCCGATCCCTCCGTTTAAGCCTGTCTCCCGCGGCTAAGGGGGGTAGACCCTGTGAGATGATGAAGACCAACTGTCGACCAGTTGGTTGGGAGACACGAGATACGATATAAAAAGCACTCGATGGATTTGATTAATTTAGCAGACCAGTGCCTTAAGAGATTATGGTTAAGATGATTACTTGTTAGATGATATAAAAAACGTGAACCATGAACAGCAATTATCTATCATCAGCTAAATCACAATGCTCTTAGAATGACCAAAACGATATCCAGTGACTAAAAATTTTTGAAAAGATGAATGCCTTAAACCAAGAAACTGAAAACCCTAATGAAAACTGCATAGAACAAAATTTAAAACCCTAATGAAGAAAATATTAAAACCCTAGATCAGCCTAATAATTTACAGATTTAGGCCCTTAGCAGCCAGATTTAGCAATAAGAACAGGAAAATTTTCAAAAAAAAAAAAAAAAAAAAAAAATTAAATGTAAAATGCTTCAGAAGACCCTGCATGTATTCATAAAAAAAAATTTTGAATGATAAGCCCGGGATCAAGAACTGGCTGGGCTCTTTCAGAAAACACAACCCGGGAGTTGGCTGGTTCAGCCGAGAACTTCCCCTAACGCCCGGTTATCTGAAAAAAGGATTTCCTGCACAGCTTAAAATCAACCATCAACGTAGAAGGAGAAAACAATAGTGAAACCCTGATCAAATGGAGATACCTGCCAATATATTTCAAAATCTAAACTATCATTCAAACCCCAAAGGTCAGACAAGATACCTGTGCCTAGATCAATCTTCATTAAGCTATCATTAATGGCTGAAAATAAAATTATGCAGAACAAATAGAACAATCTTACAGCATTTTCAGAAGAGTAACACCAGCAAGATTTTTAACCCCAAAGTCTTCTTTATTGCACAAAAAAATGAAATACAAGAGAGCTTCTTCAGCCACAGACTCACAGATCCGAATCTATCGACAATGACTCCTAGCACCCTATTTAAAGGAAATGACTCCAACGGCTAGTTCGATTGATCCATGTAGAAATGATCTCGACCGTTGATGAGGATCAAGACATCTCTTGATCTCATCCGTCGATTTATTCCCTTAAATTTTTTAAATTTTTATTATTTATTATTTTATTTTATTTTTTAAATTTTTAAATTTTTTTAAAATTTTTTATTATTATTTTTTAAATTTTTAAATTTTTTATTATTATTTTTTAAATTTTTTTATTTTTTATTATTTATTATTTTATTTTATTATTTTTTTTTTTATTTTTTAAATTTCTTAATTTTTATTTATTTTATTATTTTATTATTATTTTTTAAATTTTTAAATTTTTTATTATTATTTTTTAAATTTTTAAATTTTTTGTTATTATTTTTTTAATTTTTAAATTTTTAAACTTTTTTATTATTATTTTTTTTTTAATTTTTAAATTTTTTAAATTTTTTATTATTTTTTTTTTTTAATTTTTAAATTTTTTATTATTTTTTATTTATTTCATTTTTTAAATGGATCATCGAACTAAGCCTTTGGAAACATCACCTAGGACCTAGGACTTAGGACTCACGAAGGGATTTAAACCATTTTCAACCCTCAAGACACATTTCATGATGACTTTTTACAATTTACATCTCAAGGGGACAAACCCACAAACATCACCTAGGACCTAGGACTTAGGACTCACGAGGGGATTTAAACCATTTTCAACCCTCAAGACACATTTCATGATGACTTTTTACAATTTACATCTCAAGGGGACAAACCCACTTAATACAGACCCTCACAAAACACCCAGCTCTGTGACACAACGATAATCTAGCAGATTAACACACTAGGATTCTCCTAAAGTTCCAATGACAAAATCCATCCCGGCTTTGGGGTCAGATTTGAAGGAAAACTCTACCGATCCGTGGATCGGTGAGACGAAAAACCTTCCGGGACATAGATTATCATAGAAAGTTAGGTCCACCTAGGCAATTTTACATACATGACTTTGATCTGCTTAGATTATTTACAATTCATACATGCAGACTGGGTTTACAAGCAAGAAGATCAAGCTGCTGATGACTGCTGGATGGCATGGACACGCTGATCAGGTGCTGCCCCTTTTCGCAAAGAAAAAGAGGGTGTACTGCATGGGTAGTTGACCGGTAGAGGTCAACAAGTATCATAGTTAAAGTCTACTTGTTTGAATTGCTTGAAATCATCTACTCTTTCAAGAATGAAAAGCTTGAGGACCATTCTGCATAAGTATTCAACCATACATTGTCTAACATTATGTTAGAGGAAGTCATTTTGCTAAGGGGGATCATCATGCCCTAATGCTAACAAGGTCATTAGAGTAAGCATGTATCATTGTATTTTATAGAAGAATCTTGATTTAGTATGGCATCATGGATAGAAACATGTGATAGTAGCATAGTTAAAGTCTACTTGTTTGAATTGCTTGAGGACCATTATGCATAAGTGTTCAACCATACATTGTCTAAAATTATGTTAGTCGAAGTAATTTCGCTAAGGTGGATCGAGTAAGCATGTATCATTGTATTTTTTAGAAGAATCTTGATTTAGTATGGAATCATAGATAGAAGCATGCGATAGTATCATAGTTAAAGTCTACTTGTTTGAATTGCTTGAAATCATCTACTCTTTCAAGAATGAAAAGCTTGAGGACCATTCTGCATAAGTGTTCAACCATACATTGTCTAACATTATGTTAGAGGAAGTCATTTTGCTAAGGGGAATCATCATGATCCTGTAAGAATCGTCATCTTGGAAGGCTCATGAAAGAAGTATTATGACAAGATTACTATATATTTCATATTGCACGGAAACAATACTCTAAAAGGGATGAAGGAATGCAGTTGGTCAAGTTGCGGGCTCATTGTTGAATACATTTAGCTAGATGATTGTGTGAAAGATTAAGAATGCATGTTTGAAGTAATTTTTGGGTAGGATTCATATAATCCTAGAAGAAAAGTTAAGTTATGCATAGTGAATCTTTCATTTGGTTATATGATGCATAAGAAGATGAATTTGACTTACTCTAAATGATATGAATATTAAAGACTTCCTCAGTAGAATATATGCATATATATTAGTGATCAACATCTAGTATAATCTCTGGAAGAGAAAAGTGACATGGTAATCAAGTTAGATCCTTGGACACTTTGATGCATGAAGGAAGAACCATATGGAATGGACCTTGAAGATGTTGATGATGAGAAAGTTGTCGCAATGAGGTAAGCCTGATGTTAATATTTATTGTCAATTATCTGGTTAACATATTGTTTTGCTACCTGGAAGAATGTTGGAAGATGATAGTTGAGGCAAGTTCAACTGTATGGAATGTATGAAGAATGTTGAAGAAAGCTCAATATCTGGTACCTGGCAACTGTAAAGTCAAGATGTGCTCATCTTGGGATTGAAAGATAGCAATGCAAGAAGATAACCTGAAGGTCAAAGGAGAACACTTTCTTGAGGAAGCTATAATCTGTTAGAAACTTGGGAAAAGCTCAATGTAATGCTTTCATTGAAATTGACAAGTTGAAAGTGATGTGCAAGATTAATGACCTGGAACCTATCACAAGATTAAAGAAGATGGCTCCATGATACCTCGAAAGGAAGTAGGCTCAAAATGATGAGATGCAGAGAAAAGAGGGAGCCAGGCAACTATGAAGAACTAGCAGTTGATACTCTTATGAAGACAAGCTAGAAAGCTTGTGGATATGACTTCCCAATTAGAAAGGAAGTCAAGAATCACCTCTAGATTTGAGGGGGAGTAAAGGAGTCTCCTTGAATAGGAGCAAGGATCTATTCTCAAGTTAAAAGTAGAATAGGGATATCCTCTCTAGTTGAGAGGGAGTGATGTTGGACATCACATGTGCATTCTACTTCATGTGTCAAGCACTTGACCAAGACTATCAGTCGTAAGTCTAAGTGAAGGCCTTGGAGAGAGATGTTGATTTGGAGTAGCATTGGATGTGCTCTAGCCACGAAATTTGGTGGAGAGGTCGAGGCATATGAGATCTCCAATTCCCAGAAAGGGTTTGGGCAGATTCTAAACAGATCAGGAGATATTAAAATAATTAATATTTTTAATGGAGTCCGTAAGTCTAAACTTAGGGAAAATAAAATATTAATGTGTATTAATATGAATCTGTGTTAGAATGGTCCAAAAGACATGGATCAAGCCAAATCTAATCTTAGCCGTTGATTAGGGACTTAATCTCGGTCATTGAGATGTCAACGGGAAAAGTATAAGAGGAGGCTTGAGGGTCACTTGGAGAGTACACCACAGTGACCAGTCATTCTATTCTCTAGAGCGGGGTTTGCTAAGACAAATAGAATCAGTGATCAAGAGAGCAGTTGAGGGGCAATGAGTACAGAGAAATACAGAAGGCAGAGAGTGTTGGCATTATGATACAGATATGATACAAATGTTGTCCTTGATGGCAACTCAAACAGATGTCAGATCATAGTGCAGCAGGTCAATAGCAAAGAATTGATGATCAGGCTACAAAGAATGAAGGAAGAGAAGTATATACGCAAGTTCACTATATACCAAGTCGCGTACATACGCAGGTTCACTATATACCAAGTCATGTACACACGCAGGTTCACTATATACCAAGTCGCGTATATACGCAGGTTCGTTATATACCAAGTAGTGTATACGCGCAAGTTCACTATATACAAAGACGCGTATACCGTACACACGCACTTTCACGGAAGGAAAGGCGCGTACATGTCAGAAAACTAAGTTTTGGGTCTGTGGTATTTGGTCCATGGTATTTTGGTATTTGGTCCATGGTATTTGGTCTGAGGTATTGACCCCAGGTATTGGGTCCAAGGTATTGGTCCTACATGGTTTTGGACCATGGTATTGAGAGAGGCCTAAACCTATATAAGGAGAAGAAGATCATTAGGCCAGGGTGCAAGTGTGCAAGTGATGAATATCTGATGAAGTGTGAGATCTAGCTTGCTAGTTATGGGTTTGTGATGCTTTGCTTGACCTGAATCAAGGAAGCACCTATGCGGTAGATGAAGGTTGATGGACCGGGATCATGAAGACTAAAATGCATTATCATTATATGGTATGATCGTGAATAGTTCAGATCTGAATACTGACGCATGTCTTATCCTTTATATCTTATGTTCTGGTTATATCTAAAGTTGAAAACTATAGTGAAGGTATAAGTAATTATTTTCAGATATGTACGCAGGTTCCCTTCGGTGAAAGCGTGTATACACGCAGGGTCGACACATCGAAGTAGCGTATACCTTGTGAACTATGATGTTTGAAATTACAATTGGTTTTGGTTGTTGATACAGAGTTCTGGGTGTTGCTTTATGTTATGGTGATTGCATTCTGCTAACAATGTTCAAATTGATTGATTGAGATTTGCTTTAGTGATGATGGATGAGATCTAATAATGGATCAAGATCATAATGACTTATCATTATGTGATCTGATGGGCTAGATCTGGTTGCTAACACATGTATTATCCTTTATATGTGATGATCTGGGTATGTCTGAAGTCGGGAAGTGCAGCGAAGTTATAAGTAAGTATTTGCAGATCTATACGCTGGTTCGCTTTGATGAAGTTGCGTATACACGTTGGTTCGGCTCTTCCAAGTTGCGTATACACTCTGATGCATGGTTTTGAGGTTACAGTAGGTTCTGAATGATGATGCAGTGTTCTGGGTACAAATCTGTGTACTGGCTACAATGATCTCTTTGTTCCAGTTGATTTGTTGAAGTTGATTAAAGTATGAATGAATGGTTGATTCAATTGTGTCAGAGGTTCAGAGGTTGTCAATGATTGATTGAGTTTGGTTGATTCAGAAAGTAATGATTGAGTTTCAGTGATTGGTTGATGCAGATATAGTTGATGGTTGTATTGCAGTGGTGATTGATTTTGTGCTTCAATGTTGTTGATGGGTCCAGTATGAAAATTGGATGAAACGTGGCCTTCAGATTATGATGTTGTGTTCCATGAGTATCCAGTCTGAAAATTTATGAAACGTGGTACCTGGAGGAAGAAAGAGAAGGTTGAAGCCTTCTGTAGGTCAACACCTACGTACTAGTACAAGAGCTAAGGGGTTGTAGCTCCGTTCCAGGAGAAGCTGGAGAACGAGAGAAGGTTGTAGCCTTCCGCAGGTAGAAGCCTGCGTATTGGTATAAGACTGCACCAGTACAGAAATATTGTAAAAAGAAGTTTCTTATTAAAAAGATAGAGACGAATTGCAGCAGGCGGTTTTCACCCACATTGGGTTTCCACTTTACATCTCGGTGTTCATGTGTGTTGCTTATGTGTGATGATCTGTTTTGTTTTACTACTCCTGTTTACTGTTCATATGGTTAATAATGTTCTGATCCACTCATTAAGGATCAACTAACTGAATCATAAGTTTACTAGATATACGCTTGTTGCATGACATACAGTTGCATATACACGCGGTTTGCCTTAACTGAAGTAGCGTATATGAATTTGAATATGGAAATGAAAAAGTTATATTGATTTGATAATACTGATTCACCCCCCAGCATTATTTCCAACAATTGGTATCAGAGCAGGTCCTTCGATATAAGCTTGATCGCTTGAAGGAGATCCATAGAACAATGGGAAGGAAGCTAAAGAAGAAAGTGCCTCAAAAGAAGAAGACATCTCAAAGGAACTATGACAGTGGGAGAATTGATTGGGGAATATGTGGAAGAAACACTTCAAATTCAGAATCACTTCAGAATGAGGATGAACAAGCAAAGGAACTATCAGGTATGAATTTGTTATCCTTTGGTGATACATTTCTCCATCCATTTGAAGATGATGAAAGAAAGATATCAAATAGAGGCAGAATTTAAAAGGCTTACAGACAAAATTAGAGACCAACAAGATCTATTGCACAAAAGGGAATGTGTCTCCAAAGAAGAAGTTACCAATCTAAAAGCTCAACTAGAGGAAGGAAACAAGGTAAGGAAGTTATTCAAGGAAAAGGAAGATCAATGTCAAAAGTTGTAGGATGAAGTAACTTCATTAAGAAATGAAGTAAATGAAAGGAGAACAACATTCAAGAAACTCAGAGAAAGATCCAGTTACTATGAAAGTCTTGAAGCTACGATCCTCTCGCTAAAAGAAGATCTTGAAGAATCAAATAAGCAAAATAAAGAACTACTCCAAGCTCTTGAAAAACAAGAAAACGAAGTTCTTGAATTAAGACATCAGTTGGAAGAAGGAAGAAAAGTTGAAGAAAACATGAAGAAGCAGTATCGTGAAAAAGAAGAGCAACATCAGGTTGAGGTAAATATTCTAAAAGATAACTTAGAAGAAAAGGATAAGCTCTTACGATTTCAAGATAGTACTAAGATCTTGGATGATATTCTTAGTAGTCAAAGGTCTCCTGCTATCAAAACTGGTCTTGGTTTTCATGAATCTGTTGAAGGTGAATCTAGTTCACAAAATAAGACAAGGAACTCTAATACACAATTTGAAATACTCAACAAGGAGATGAGAGGTCAATCCCATCAACAACCAAGGAAAGAAATTCTTCAAAGAAAATCTTTTACTCCTCCGATGAATAATGTTGAATGTTATGTATGTCATAATCTTGGACATGTTGCAGCCAGATGCAAAAGTAGAATGGTTCAAGACCATCACACAGAAAGATCATCACGTTCCAGGTACTTTAAGGGATATTGTTTTTCTTGCAATATGTTTGGTCACAAAGCTGTTGATTGCTACAGAAGGAATATGAAACATGTAAGATGTTATGCATGTAACAAGCTTGGACATATAGCAAAGGAATGCAAGAACAAAGTACTAGCACCATACCAAAAGGAGAAAACATCATCATACTTGAAGATATGAAAGAAGAAGGAAGTACAGTGAGAAATATGTGGCACAGCACAATATACAGACATAACAGACTCAGAGGGAGCTGAAAGTGTGAAACTTCAGTGTTCTAAATCTCATACGCAAGTTTCATGAAGAGAAGTCACGTATATACGCGAGTTAGTCACTGCACAGTCGCGTATATGTTAGTTTGAGGAAAAGCAGTGGGACATGCTCAGGAAAAAGGGTCTGATATGATTCAGTCCATTATTTGCTCTGTTTGATAATGGTTACAATCTGCTAATGATGTGTGGAAATGTCTTGATACTCATAAGATGTTTAGAAGTGTTTTTTATCCTAACTTGATGATGATGATGTCTTGATACTTCTTGCTGATATATGCATGATCAGATCTGACAGTAAACAGATGGCACAGGTTCAGGGGGAGTTTATGTTTTGAATAATGCATTGTTGGCATTATGGTTAGAAGTCTTTGGTAATGATGCTTATATATCTTGCTATGATATGGTTATGAGTTGTCCATGACAAAATCTCATATGATTCTTGGGGTTACATAGTTGGTGTTCAGATCAGATTTGTGGTTGATTCTCTGATGATGCATATATGGTGCTTACATGGTGATCTTCATAAGGATAAGGAGAAGTACAAAGCTTGAACAACTTCATTACTTGATGATGAGTCACTCATATGCTGTTGTCGTCAGATGCATAAAGATCATATAATACAGTTATGATGCAGGATTCCTATAGTTCTTGGCGCTCATGTGGATGAGGATTGTTGTTGTTGATGATATCAAGAAGTCTTGACAAAAGATCTTGAGCTCAAGATACATAGTGCTATATACAATATGCTAGATACATGGATGATTACTCAAAGTTGCATTGTTGGAGACATGATGATGATGAGTTCTTACCTATATGATGATAGGATATGTTGATTGATGCAGATGAGGTATGTTCCCGAGTAATGATACATGGATGGTATATAAGATCGTGCAGATCTTGATGATGATGAGATGACTACGATGTTTTTCACATATAATATAATGTGAATGATTTTGTTGTCATATGCAAAATTCATTCATGGAAGGCTATGATAATGTTCAAGAGGATGAGTTGATATCTATATGCAGACATACCTTGATTACAGGTTGATGACTTCTACACTAATGGACATATACAGGTTGCTAATCTGGATGTTGTTGACAGATGCCTATGGAGCAGATCATACATTGTGTATGATAGTTGCTGATGACTATCATGGTCTTGTTTAGATATTTGGTCTCTGTTATAAATGTCATGTATATCATTCAATGTAAAGGTCATATCAAGACCCATGATGTAATAGTTTGTCTCTGTCTATTGTAGTCGTGTGATGAATCCCTTTTGGTCATATGATGTAATTTGTTACCCCACTATGCATGGGATGGATGATGTAATGATTTCTATTTTCAGTCATGTATAAACATTTGGTATATCCCCACTTGGTTGGGTGGATGAGTCAAAATGGTGTATCCCCACTTGGTTGGGAGATTGATGTATGTATGAGTCATTGGTGATAGGAAGGTCATACTCACTTAGTTGAGTTGTAGAGTCATGTCATTCTATTGAAAAAATATTCTTGCAGACTCGGCATGTGCTCAGGGGGAGCATGGACAGATTGGTACATCTTGGCATGTACAAAGGGGGAGTTTGATCAGAGAACTCAACATGTGCTCAGGGGGAGCATGAACGGCTTGGTACATCTCAGCATGTAGAGATTTCAGCATGTACTCAGGGGGAGTATGGACAGCATAATGAACATCAAAGGGAGAGAATATCTTGGTTCACCCTTTGCCCTTGATGTCAAAGGGGGAGAGTGACTTGGTGTGGTTGTTGCCATCAAGTCCAAAGGGGGAGATTGTTGGCATTATGATACAGATATGATACAAGTGTTGTCCTTGATGGCAACTCACACAGATGACAGATCATAGTGCAGCAGGTCAGTAGCAAAGAATTGATGATCAGACTACAAAGAATGAAGGAAGAGAAGTATATACGCAGGTTCACTATATACCAAGTCACGTACATACGCAGGTTCACTATATACCAAGTCGTGTACACATGCAGGTTCACTATATACCAAGTCGCATATATATGTAGGTTTGCTATAGACCAAGTAGCGTATACACGCAAGTTCACAATATACAAAGACGCGTATACCGTACACATGCACTTTCACGAAAGGAAAGGCACGTACATGTTGGAAAAATAAGTTTTGGGTCCGTGGTATTTGGTCCATGGTATTTTGGTATTTGGTCTGAGGTATTGACCCCAAGTATTAGGCCCAAGGTATTGGTCCTACATGGTTTTGGACCATGGTATTGAGAAAGGCCTAAACTTATATAAGGAGAAGAAGATCATCAGGCCAGGGGGCAAGTGTGCAAATGATGAATATCTGATGAAGTGTGAGATCTAGCTTGCTGGTTATGGGTTTGTGATGCTTTGCTTGACCTGAATCAAGGAAGCACCTATGCGGTAGATGAAGGTTGATGGATCGGGATCATGAAGACTAAAATGCATTATCATTATATGGTATGATCGTGAATAGTTCAGATCTGAATACTAATGCATGTCTTATCCTTTATATCTTATGTTCTGGGTATATCTAAAGTTGAAAACTGTAGTGAAGGTATAAGTAATTATTTTCAGATCTGTACGCAGGTTCCCTTCGGTGAAAGCGCGTATACACGCAGGTTCAACACATCGAAGTAGCATATACCTTGTGAACTATGATGTTTGAAATTACAATTGGTTCTGGTTGTTGATGCAGAGTTTTGGGTGTTGCTTTATGTTATGGTGACTGCATTCTGGTAACAATGTTCAGATTGATTGATTGAGATTTGCTTCAGTGATGATGGATGAGATCTAATAATGGATCAGGATCATAATGACTTATCATTATGTCATCTGATGGGCTAGATCTGGTTGCTAACACATGTATTATCCTTTATATGTGATGATCTGGGTATGTCTGAAGTCGGGAAGTGCAGCGAAGTTATAAGTAAGTATTTGCAGATCTATACGCTGGTTTGCTTTGATGAAGTTGTGTATACACGCTGGTTCGGCTCTTCCAAGTTGCGTATACACTCTGATGCATGGTTTTGAGGTTACAGCTGGTTCTGAATGATGATGCAATGTTCTGGGTACAAATCTGTGTACTGGTTACAGTGATCTCTTTGTTCCAGTTGATTTGTTGAAGTTGATTAAAGTATGAATGAATGGTTGATTCAGTTGTGTCAGAGGTTCAGAGGTTGTCAATGATTGATTGAGTTTGGTTGATTCAGAAAGTAATGATTGAGTTTCAGTGATTGGTTGATGCAGATATAGTTGATGGTTGTATTGCAGTGGTGATTGATTTTGTGCTTCAATGTTGTTGATGGGTCCAGTATGAAAATTGGATGAAACGTGGCCTTCAGATTATGATGTTGTGTTCCATGGGTATCCAGTCTGAAAATTTATGAAACGTGGTACCTGGAGGAAGAAAGAGAAGGTTGAAGCCTTCTGTAGGTCAGCACCTACGTACTAGTACATCAGCTAGTACAAGAGGTAAGGGGTTGTAGCTCCCTTCCAGGAGAAGCTGGAGAACGAGAGAAGGTTGTATCCTTCCGCCGGTAGAAGCCTGCGTACTAGTATAAGACTGCACCAATACAGAAATATTGTAAAAAGAAGTTTCCTATCAAAAGAAGATAGAGACGAATTGCAACAGGTGGTTTTCACCCACATTGGGTTTTCACCTTACATCTCGATGTTCATGTGTGTTGCTTATGTGTGATGATCTGTTTTGTTTTATTGCTCCTGTTTACTGTTCATATGGTTAATAATGTTCTGATACACTCATTAAGGATCAACTAACTGAATCATAAGTTTACTGGATATTTGCTTGTTGCATGACACGCAGTTGCGTATACACGCGATTTGCCTTAACTGAAGTAGCGTATATGAATCTGAATATGGAAATGAAAAAGTTATATTGATTTAATAATACTAATTCACCCCCCCCCTCTCAGTATTATTTCCAACAGAGAGTGTGTCGGGAGAGCAGCGCAGCAACCAAGGACAGTGACGCAGAGCCAGCAAGGGCTCACGCAGGACCACGCAAAGGCAGCCAAGTGTTGCGCAGAGCACCAGAGGGGCCAGCATAGCTGACGCAAAGGCTCCCAGAGCTAACGCAGGGCCTCTTGGGGCTAATGCAAGTCAAGGAAGGCTGACGGAGGGCCAGCACTGGGCTAGGAGAGGCTGATGTAGTCTAGATTGGGCAGACACTAGGGTTGCAGAGCAATTTTGTGCTAAGGAATTGTCAGAAGGATTTTATGGGGTTTCAGCCAGGAGTATTCTCTCAAAGTATGAGGTATAGCTGTTGTCAGGCCAGGGTAACTCCAGAATGGGCAGAAGAGATTGATTGACTATTTCATTAGATAACAATTGTTTATATACATAAAATGGACGGATCAGTTCATCTTCTTGATGATTGTTCACGTTCCTGTTTACCCAACCGTTGAAGATTAGGTGTGAACATTCCCCCCCTGAATCTGAAGGGATGTTGGTGAGTCCAAGCATCGTTCTGAATCTTTCAAGCTTTTCTCTTCCAAGCGCTTTGGTGAAGATGTCTGCAATTTGCTCATTTGTGGAACAATGACGGAGATGGATTGTTTTGGCCTCAACATGATGTCGGATCAGATGATATTTAGTATTGATGTGCTTAGTACGATCATGGAACTTTGGATTCTTGGCCAACTTTATTGCAGAGGTGTTATCAATCATGAGTGGAGTTGATTGTACTTGTTTTACCTGCAAATCTTCAAGAATTTTCCTGAGCCACACAATTTCTTTCGTTGCTTCAGATGCTGCCACGTATTCTGCTTCTGTTGTGGAATCTGCTAGAACTGATTGTTTGCGTGATCTCCAGGAGACAGCTCCTGATCCAAGACTCATAGCATATCCTGAAGTAGATACCCATGTTTCTTTGTCTCCATCAAAGTCTGAATCAGAGTATCCAATCAAGTTGAAGTCGTCCACCTGTGTATACTTGATTCCAAGGTCTTAAGTTCCCTTCAAGTACCTTAGAACTCTTTTTGCAGCAGACCAATGTCCCTCACAAGGCTTTTGCATAAACCTGGAGAGGATTCCAACAGCAAATGAAATGTCTGGTCTGGTAGTAGTGAGGTAGATGAGACTCCCTACAAGCTGTCTATACTTTGTTGCATCCTCAAATTCCTTTCCTTCAATAGATGTGAGCTTCAAGTTTTGTTCCATTGGAGTAGAAAGAGGATTGCACTCTGTCATGCCAAATCTGTTTAACAAATCTCCAATGTATTTCTTTTGAGAAAGAAATATGGATTTTGGATGTTGGGTTACTTCAATGCCAAGATAGTAATGAACATAGCCCAAATCAGTCATTTCAAAACTTTTTCCTAATTCTTTCTTTATGGATGCAATATAGCTTTCATTGTTCCCTGTCATTAAAAGATCATCTACATATACCACAAGATATACAACTGTTTTGCCAACTTTCTTGACAAATAATGTTGCATCATCAAGATCAAAATGTTTGAAGTTGAGTTTCAGAAGATGCTCAGTTAGTTTTTCATACCAGGCTCGTGGTGCTTGTTTGAGGCCATACAAGGACTTCACAAGTTTGCATACTTTATGTTCATGTCCTTTCACAGCAAATCCTTCAGGCTGGGACATAAAAACATTTTCTTTTAGATCTCCATTCAAGAATGCAGTTTTTACATCCATTTGATGGACTTTCCAACCGTTCTGAGCAGCTAGTGCAAAGAGTGTCCGGATGGTGGCCCATTTTGCTGGGGGGGAAAAAGTTTCCTCGTAATCGACCCCTTCCTTCTGTGCAAAACCTTTTGCCACAAGCCTAGCTTTGTGCTTGTCAAGTGAGCCATCAGCTTTGTACTTGTTCTTGTAGACCCACTTGCAGCCAATTGGTTTGGTTCCAAATGGGGGATCAACCAGCTTCCAAGTGCCATTCTTTATGAGGGCATCATACTCCTTCTGCATCGCTTCTTTCCATTCATCATGAGAAGCAGCTTCTTTGAAGGAAGTTGGTTCAAAATCTGTAGACAAGTTCAATTAACAATCATAAGTAACATCCATATCAACAGGTGAATTAGAGTTATCTACATCACCTCCATCTTGTCGGTTTGTATTTCTGGTTCCTGTTTTTCCAATTTCATCAGGATGAACACTTTCAAGTGTCTTTGTCAGCCACTTTGGGGGACCTTTCTGAGATGGTCCAGGCTGCTCTGTTGATTGAGTTGGGACTGAATCAAGATTGAGTCTCCCAATTCTATCAATTACATCACTTAAAGGATCATCCGGTGTTGGAGTTTCATGCAAGGGAGATTCCACATGTTGATCTAGTATAGGAATCCCCCCTTCAAGATGTGGAATCTGATTATCAAACTCTTGAAATGATTTCTTTTTTGTGAATCTATCCAAGCGATCAAGTTGCAGCTCAACAACACTGTCAGATTTGGATGATTCAAGAAAAATGACATCTCTAGATACAACAAACTTTTTATTTACTTCATCATAGAGACGGTATGCTTTAGAGGTGTTTGAATACCCCAGGAAGATACACTTACGACTTCTAGCACCAAGTTTGTTTCTATGTACCTTTGGTATTAAAGCATAACAGGTGGAACCAAAAATCCTGAGATGTTTTACCGAAGGAACATGTCCATACCACAATTCATAAGGAGTCTTGTTTCTTATAGCACTAGATGGACATCTATTCTTTATATATGCAGCACATAGAACAGCATCAGCCCAAAACATTATCTTTACATTTTTGAAGAAAAGCATGGATCGTACCATATTCAAAATTGTTCTATTCATTCTTTTTGCTACACCATTCTGTTGGGGATTATAAGGTACAGTTGTTTGATGTTTGATCCCATGTTGGCGAAGATAGTTTTCAAATTCATTTGATGTATATTCTTTTCCATTATCAGTGCGAATAGACCCAATATGAGATTGTGCATCATTTTCAATCCACTTATGAAAATTCTTGAATGTTTGAAAAGCATCAGATTTGTTCTTCAATAAATAAACCCAACACATTCTGGTGTAATCATCAATAAATGTCATGATATATTTATTTCCATTTGCAGAAGGAACAGGCATTGGACCACATAAATCTGAATGAACGAGTTCAAGCTTCCTATGTGCTCTTGAATGTGAATCATGAAAAGACTGTTTGCTATGCTTTCCTAGAATGCAAGCATCACATTGCTTATGTTTTCTAGGAATTGTAGGCAAACCAGCAACACCATTTTTCTTCAACAAGCGGAGACTATCATAGTTTAAATGTCCAAATCTAGCATGCCATAATAAACTTGACGGAAGTGTACCTTCTTCATGATGAGAAATATAAGAGAAATGTTGTGCATGAGCAGAGGTTCCTTGCAGTTTAAGAAGTCTTTCTTCTTCTATACCCCTCATGACAAGTGAGTGGTCAGATGCCTTTCTTACCTCAAGCTTTCCATCAAACATATGAATGGAGTGACCTTGCTGGCAGATGTGGACCAAGGACAGCAAGTTTCTCTTGAGCTGTGGGAGATATAGAACATGATCCAGAAGAAAGTCTGGAAGACCAGGCAGTTTAAGCCTGATTGTGCCAAGCCCTGATGGCTTGATTTTTGATTGATCTGCAAAGTATACTGCTCCATCAACATTGTCAGTGAAATCTTCAAAAAAATCTTTCCTATGAGTCATATGACAGGTTGCTCCTGAATCAAGCAACCAATCATTTTTCGAAGAAGCAAGTGAAGCATTAAACAAATCTTCATTTACTCCAATGTTACATTGTGCCTCAATATAGTGAGCGGATTCAGGTGCTTTACCTTTCTCTGTGTCATCAGTTTTACCTTTCTGCTGATTTCTTCTCTGCTCAATTTTGTCCCATGGTAGCTTGCATGTAGAAGCATCATGTGATCCATTTCGTTTGCAGCAAAGCAATGCAGATCTGCTTTTTCTGCTCGAGAATGTCTGCCCCCCCTGCCTTTGAAGTATCTTCCTCTTCCTCTTCGTCCACCTCTTCCTCTTGTAGAATCTTGAGCAGGATGCTTTTCTTTATGAGCAAGGCAAACAGTCTCTTCAGAAGATTCAGGGACTGTCTTCTTTCCAAAGGCTTTCTCTCTTTCAGCAAACTTTTTCACAAGAGAGTCAAAGGTTATATCTTTAAGATTTCCATTTGCTTGTAATGACTCAAGATAATTGGAGTAGGTAGGATAGAGTGCTTTGAGAAAGGCAATAAGAGGGATATCCAGCTCAACCTTAGTGGATTTAATATCATGCATTATAGACTTTACTTCAGATGCAAGAGCAAGAGGATCATTATTTTTCAGTTCAAGAGTGAAGAGTTTAATCATGAGCTGAACAACTTCAAGTGCAGAATGTGAATCATAGAGTTCTTTCAGCTTTTGTAAAGCTTCAAAGGTAGTGGAATAAGATGAAATATGACGACTTACTTCTTCATTTACAGATGCTGCGATCAATGCATAGGCTTTGTTGTTCTTGTTTTCCCAAATGACAAGTTCTTTATCTGATGTAGGCTGCACAGGGTCTTTGTCTTCTTCTCCGACACACACTCCTTTCCACAACTCATTGTAGATGAGGGTGTGTTTTACCATCCGAGACCATTCAGAATAGTTCTCCTTGCCAGTGAGAACTATTCCGACCATAGAGATGATTGAATGCATTCTGTAAAAAATTACTTCTGCTAAAAAAATCCTTACGTTACAGCCTTCAAATCCCTCTAATTTTTGCTAAAAGCATCAGCATTTCATTGTACATATCACTGCAATACTACTATGTTTTGAAAAGAATGCGCAAGGGATCACTTCACTTCATTGTATTAATATATCACTTCAATATATCAATATATTATGCAATACTACAAATGCTTTGGTATATAAGACATTCTGGAAACACCGCATTATTTTGAATGATATACAAACGCTTTAAACTGTGTAATATCATGAATTCAACAAACTGCTCAACGCTATACCAAAACTGCTATCATAAATATACACTGAAGAACTGCTCAGCACTATACCAAAACTGCTATCATAAATATACACAGAAGATAAAATCATCTGCGCAACACTATATCAGAACTGCCATACTGAAGTTAAAATTGTCATATATCGGCATTCTCAAACGTAAGGGACATGTTATACCTCCTCGCAGAAGACAAATGCAACGCCTTTTCATGCGGAGTCTCTGCGTTGTCGAGTGCTACAGTCCAGGGGAAATTGGTATGGCATCGGTCTCACATCTCAGTCTTGGGATACCACAGTTCAGCAGCGCACCACGGTCTCACATCTCAGTCGTATGCCAGCGTTCAATGTCATTGCTCAAAGAGGATCGCAAAGCCACACGATCAGCGAAGAACGGTTCGTGTGAGGGAGAGAACCCGGAGGGGGCGTACTGGAGTGTATTGGCACCGAAAGTGGAAGACTATAACAGTGTGGTGGCCAAGGCCATTACTTTTCATCGTTCGTCGTTTCAACATAAAACTCAACTCTGCAATCTCAATCTCAATCTCGTAGGGCCTACTCTTCTCTTCAGCGTTCGTTTCAACATAAAACTCTGCAATAATCTCTCTCGTGGGGCGTGATGGCATCAAAAGATGCAGAGACGAGGATGCAAGAGTCTACAGGAGAGGGCTCCACCAACAATAAGAGATTCGAAATCAAGAAATGGAATGTTGTTGCACTCTGGGCATGGGACATCGAGGTCGATAATTGTGCATCATCATTTCTGGGTAGGCAAACGTTCAGGCGCCAGGCAAACGTTCATAAAAACAATGCGCAATCTCTGTATAGTTATACAAAAAAATGGGACAGAAAAATATCAAATAACGCAGGCGTTCAAACCAGGCAGTGCGCAGTCTCAGGCGTTCATGTTAGTCAGAGAGCGCAGAGAATCAACATCATTGAGACGCAGGACAGATGCGCTCAAGATAGAGGAGCGCTCAGGACAGAGCAGCGCTCAGGACAGAGATAAGGGAGTTACAACGAATCTGGGACCTGCGCTCTGATACCATGTCAGGCCAGGGTAACTCCAGAATGGGCAGAAGAAATTGATTGACTATTTCATTAGATAACTATTGTTTATATACATAAAATGGACGGATCAGTTCATCTTCTTGATGACTGTTCACGTTCCTGTTTACCCAACCGTTGAAGATTAGGTGTGAACAGCTGCTAAGGAAATTCTCTGTTGGGTAGGCCAGTTTCGGCACCCAGATTGTACTCTAATATTGCTTAATAAGAAAACCCTCAGATAGTTGCACCAGTTTTCCTGCATTGGGTTTTTCCGGGGACATTGGTCCAAAAATAATGGTGTTATGTGGTGTGTTTGTTCTTGTTTCTTTTAGTTTCTGATCTGTAATATGTTGAGCATGCACTGGTGTTTATTTTCAATATTTACTTTGTAAATAACTTGTTAAAGAAAAATAACAAGTAGGTAGGAATAAATCAGAAAAAGTGCATGAAGGGTTTCTAACTAAGGAAAATTAGAAACTTCAACAAGCGAATGGCAGAGGATTGGATAAGCATATGTGGTTTCCTTGAGGATTGAACATCCAAGGAAGGAAAGGGGTCGACACTCTTTGAGGGCGTACATGTTTCCAAGAAAAGAGTGGGTGAAGAGGACCGATATTCTTTGAGGATTTGGGGCCAATAATCCAAGAAAAGAATAGTCTTAAAAGGGCATACTTTGTGAACATCTAGATGGGGTATGTGCCTTGTAGAGGTAGTGCAATATCACACGTAAAGTTCCCAACATAATGCTCTTGAATGAAGTAGAGTTTGTCTGGTTAGGCCTCAAAGACAGTGTTGGTTGATCATAATGTTGATGCTTACCATTGGCTTATCAATTTGACTCTTCTTATGAGAACTTTTCAAAGGGAGTATTGTCCTTGTACCGATTGGACAATTATGAATGCCTCCCTAATTAAGAGGGAGTGTTGAAGAGTGTAACTAGTTTCGTTTTGCATAATTGTCATTTGACTCATGTATTGATGTAAATCTTATTTGGAAAAAGAAAATGATGTAAAGAATAAAAGAAAAATATTTTGGAGCATGGGTTCCATGCTCAAGTTATTGTTCATTAGGTACCCTAGGTTTTACATGAGTCAAAGAGTCATTATTATATTGTAAAAGACTATTTTGGGCACTTGTATCAAAGAAAGAAGAATTATTTTTATATGCAAATGTCTAGAAGGCTCCTAAGAACCAAGTCATCATTGTGAGGGCTATTCAAGCCATCGGAAAGGCTATATAAAGGAAGGCATTTGACCTATTGACACACATCAATCAAGTATCTTCTTGGGTTCGATCTGTAATGGAGAAGGAATACAAGAGTCCTAGAAGACAAGAGAGAAGGCTAGAAAAGGAGAAGGAATCCCTAGAAGGAATGTGAAGGTCTGAAATCTTGCTACCTGCTGCTCACACATGCGAGAACCCTAAGAAGTCTAGGGTTACCTCAAGTCTAAAATTGCAGCAAGTGCTACAGGATATCTTGGGGAGGACGAAAGCCTAGAAGAGCCCTAATTTGCTTGGAGATCTTGTCTTGGAAGATTGGCTGGTTGGCTTGGTTCTTGGTGGCAGGCTTGGTCTAGGGTTTGCTCTTGGAAGTCTCCTTTGAAGTTGATCCTATAAGAACAGAAGTCTTTTTTGGGTTTTCCCCTTGGAGAGGTTTTGCCCTAGCTTGGAGCCTATATCTTGTGTTCATTGTGTGGTTGTGATCTTATTTTGGCATTTATTTGATGATAAGAACATAAGCATATTAAAGAAGAAGAAGAACTTAACATCACAAGTAAATGTCATGTATGGAAAAATGAATTAAATGTGGCCCTAATCGATTTTCCAACAATCCTTGGGTAGCTCCTACGGAGCTCGAGTGGTGGGACAGTCTGAGTTAGTAGCGCGAGGACCTCCCGGATAATTATCAAGTTGGGTCAACTACATGGCTCAAAATGTCTAGGCAACGAGGCCATAGTCGCCAAGGGAGGGGGAAATATGGGAAATTTAGTCACATTCAGCCCAAAAGTAACGAATTTAGATTCAAGCCCAGGAGGCCGCGACTGCATATAGGAACATAACCTCACTGAGCACTCAATCTTACATTAGAAAGTTGGAGAGGAATGTGCACCAGCAGCACCAGTATTTTTCAAATTATGATTTTATCGAGGAAGTCTCTCAATAGCTCCCTAATCTAGAAAACGCCAAGGGGAGGAGAATCCAATATATGTTGAATTTCCACGACCTTGGGTCTAGGTTAGAGTCTTAAAATCACTGACCCTACCAAACCAAGAATCTCAACCATAAACTACTTTGAACAGCAGAAATATAAAGCAGTAAATCACATATGCACAATATACACAGTTTTAAACAAAATTGTACAATATGTACAATCCCAATCTTCGTTATATTAAACAAATTGAGTAATACAACAGTCTATGGTTTACAAGATACAATGACAAACTTCGTTGGGCAACTTCTATGTCATATCTTGTCTTGTCGGTCCTTTGCTCCCATACTACTCACCAGTAGTGCCTTAGTCCATCAAGACATCTACACATTGAGACTCCAAGAGGGTTGCCTTTTATCACTACTACAAGTCATGTCTGCTACAATGAACAAGGACTCATCAACTGCTCTCTGGGTAGGCCTAATTCCCGAGCTCCAATCTGCCACACTAGCAACAACTTTAGTCCATCAAAGTGTTGCACTTTGGCACAGTCCTTCACCCAACCTTCAGTTTCTCTTCATCCTTCAAGATAGCTCATCTAGGGCTACTTTGGGTAGCCAACATGCTGCCCTCCAAAAGTCCTATGGCACCCAATCTCGTCACTTCCAGATCTGCACCTAATATGACTTTTCCTCACCTCACAATGTCATACAATTGGCTCCAACATGATATAACAAGTCTGATCCAATTCTGGTCACCAAATTGTGACCCAATACACCTCACAAATGTTGCTACTACACCATGTTGCACTAGTTAGTGCAAACTTTCCAGCCCTCAACCCTTTACGCAAATCAGCAAGCAACCTCCAAATGATTGCGGTCTAGGCTGGGGAGACTCTCCTCCTTTACGCTGTGAGAAAGGGCTTAAGACCATCCCTTAGAAGGCTTCCACGCAATTTGTTGTTGTGGTATGGCTTGCGGCCTACCACACAGCCCTTTTCTCCTCCTTGAAATGACCCACAGACCACCCTAAACCATCCGCAATCCTTGTTGCAACAGCGTCCTTTTCTGCACTTCGGCCTCCACTACAACTTGTTTGTGCCCTAACACAGTCACCAACTTCATTGTTCTTTACCCTTAGTGTTGCGGCTTAATATGCCCAGCTTCCAGCCTTTAACATAAGCCAAAGGGCCCTTCAAATGTGCCATGTTGTCCCTATAGCTACTGCGGCCCAATCACATAAATACGTTGTTCTTTTTGCCCTCTTCCATGTTGCCCTTAGGTTCTCCTGGCTACGACTTAGACTTCCTATAATTTCAAAGGTATATTGCCCAATCTTGGATGATATAATGACTCCAATACGTCCTCAATATATGGCCTTTAAGGCCTCCAACGAATCACATGAAGAGACACGTCTACTTGGAATTTTCTTCAAGTCGGCCTATTTGAAAATCCAATATTAACTATGTCAACTTCAAAAATTCATCTCTCTCTAACGACAACTCGGATTCGGACAATTTTCAATGCATTGGAATCGTCTTTTTGAGCACTATCATCCTCATCCTTCACATGCCGTGAATCTATCATGGTTTTGCCCCAAAACATGATGGGTGCCAAAACCCCATACTTGGGTTTCAAGCCCACAAGCTGCCCTTGTGGCGCTTTTTCCTCCAAACCATGAATCCTGGGACTTGGAGTACCTCCCAAGCTACACAAATCAACAATATATCCATTCAGTTACCCTACATTGGCAAGTTAAAACATTGTTGGGGGATGTCGTCAAGGCAAAATAAGATGATCACAACAAGATGTTCCTTCCTCAATGATTTACAAGGGAACCAATGGAGGATGCAGGACCGCTTGGCACGATTGGAGGCTCGTCTAACCCGTCTAGACGCCCACTTGGAACACATGGAGAAGCACATTCAATGTAAATTTCTGAAGCTACCACCCCCAGGTTCTAGTCCGACAAACCTTGCGTTGGTCACTTCTTTGGATTCCTAATGGTTAGACGTTGTGTGAATATTTTGATGGTTTTCTGGTTCCTTGGTACTTGCTTGTTTTGGCTTTCTTAGTCTTTTTTTGGCTACTCTAAAAATCCTGGCAACTCAACTGCCAGCCAATAAATCCAGTAGGAGGCTAGCCAAATTTTGAAAAGTTGTAAACCACAATGGAACTTTTTGCCATAATTAAAATATTTTCAATTTACAAAAAATAAACAGTGTTCTTTGGATATGTTGTGAGTATTTTTCTTGAATATATTTTATGGTTATGCATGTAATGGAATATTGCTGGGGTTTCTATTTTCCTTCTCTAAATGCATATGTTTACATGAAATTCTTGGTAATTATTGCAAGCTTAATCTTGTATCATTGAGCTCCCTCGAAAACCTACTAGAGAGCCTTTTTCTAGTGAATTTCTCCCATCATAAAATGATAGCTAGGGTTAGGAAGTGAAAACTAGGGTTTTCTCCCTTACTCCCTTCAAAAATTTGATATCATGGTTAAAGTCCCTAAGACTCCATCACACAAGTAGGGATAAGGCACTTGCAACCCTGTTGATGATCAAAAACTCTAAAACCTTATCTTTTCCCTCTTTTTCTCAATTTTTGGACCTTGAAGGCAAGCCTCTAGGGTTAGGGTTCAAGACAAATTCAACTAGGGTTTGAAGTATTGAAATGTTGGAGTTGATTTAGCACTCTCCTACCTTGTTATACCTAACAAACTCAAAATCCAACATATTGCATGGTAAATATACAGTTGACATCATCAACCCTAAGTTATTTAAGGCCTTATAAAACCCAAATCCTACACAAAGGCTTCAACTTAGGGCGATTTGAAGGTTTGTCACTCCATTGGTTGATCATATGTCCTAAAGAAAACCTTTTCCCTATGCTTGTATGGTTAAATGTACCATTTTTTAGCTACATCATGAAACCATACGCTACAAGACCTCCTAGGCTTCTTCATAGGTACGTTGTTCCTTATTATAAGTATGCCTTGTTCCAAGTGAGAAGTATGTTGATCAAGCCTCCTATGATCATATCAACCTAGAATACCTTTCATTGATATATATGATCATATCAACCTAGAATACCCTTTGTTGATCTATATGATCATATCAACCTAGAATACCCTTCATTGATCTATACTGGTAAGCCTCTCATGTGGTGAAATTCCACAAAAGAGCAAGAGATGGAGTGCTAAAGTCACAGTGGCATCCACCTCATTGTTGTGTCCTAATCTGACTCTTGCCTTGTGAGGCCTCTCAGAAGGTGTTAAAGAGTGCAACTAGGGGCTAATTCCACATCCTAAAGCCCCTCCTTTAATGGATCATCCCTCCATTGGATCACCCTTGATGGCATTCTTCTTCAGCTCAAAATTCAGAATTTTTGTTCACCTATAAGTGCCTCATTTTCAAGTCGGTCCAAGTGTGCCCCTCTTCAAGTCGGCTCTGTGATGAATAAACATGTATTTTCACCCCACGTCAACCACTATAAATATAACATATGTCCTCATTTTGGTACCTCAACACACATGTAATGACCCCGGTTATCAGGTGTACCCCTCTTCAAGTTGGCCCTGTGATGAATAAACATGTATTTTCACCCCACGTCAACACACATGTAATGACCCCGGTTATCAGGTGTACCCCTCTTCAAGTCAGCCCTGTGATGAATAAACATGTATTTTCACCCCACGTCAACCACTATAAATATAACATATGTCCTCATTTTTGCACCTCAACACACATGTAATGACCCCGGTTGTCTTCCCAAGTAGGTAGACATTGTGCTAATGATCTCGGTTTTGGTACATGCATGTATATAGTGTGAATGAGGTCTTGGTCACCTTGTATTTGTATGGATATTATAAATACCTTTATTATCCTAGTATACACGTGGAAGGTTACATTCGTACGGTTATTGTGAACACCTTATTAGTTGTCATGGTATACATGACCCTGAAAAATATTCTTAACAACTAAACCTAAGTTGCACGAAATGGGGAAACAGGTACCTAATGAGGTCTTGGTCACCTTTTATTTGTATGGATATTATAAATACCTTTATTATCCTAGTATACACGTGGAAGGTTACATTCGTATGGTTATTGCGAACACCTTATTAGTTGTCATGGTATACATGACGCTGAAAAATATTCCTAACAACTAAACCTAAGTTGCACGAAACGGAGAAACGGGTACGAGTTTCCGAAACGGGCATGGGTACAAAACGTGACCCCCCAAAATTTTGGAAACGGGGAAACACAATATATATATATATATATATTAGGACATTTAAGAAATGTGTGCAATCATAAAG
Organism: Pinus tabuliformis; assembly: GCA_031772625.1. Lineage (NCBI taxonomy): Eukaryota > Viridiplantae > Streptophyta > Pinopsida > Pinales > Pinaceae > Pinus > Pinus tabuliformis. The sequence goes on along the minus strand of CM062810.1, from coordinate 703,331,976 downwards.
CATATATGACACATTCTAATTTATTAGACTATGATTAAATTGTCAATTTTCAATGCATAAACTATAAGTCTCTAAATTTACATCACATTTACTCATGAATGATCACATAATGAAAATAACAATATCCAAAATCAGCCACGAGAAATTTCTAATTTCTTGTCTCATGCTTGATTGGGAGTCTCCTCCTACATAGTCGAACGACCTTAGTGCTATTGATTAAATACAAGTTCCATACCCTAGTACCCTACGTGCTCTTGATTATTGGGAGTCTCCCTTGCATAGAGGGCTTGGTTCTCTTGATTAAATACAAGTTCCATACCCTAGTACATGACAAAATCCAATGGAAACATTGCAATCCCCCCAATCCTGAAATCCTAAAAAACAGATAGTTCTACTGGATTTTGAGTGAGATCTAAAATTCTACTTTCTCCGATGAAATCCAATGAGGGCGAAACCACTCTCAAACATCCGGAGTCATTTCATGGTAATGTTAAAAATTTAAGTAAAAGGATGAAAATGAAAAATAAAAGGAGAATGTCACTTTTACTTTAAGAATTTAAAGTTACCATGAACTACATATCAACACTAGGGCCATAGGCTTGAACATTAGGCTGCCCCACTCAAAAAAAATCCTCTTTTTTATAACTTGAGAGGCATCTAGAAGCATCGAGAAGATATTTTAGTCGCCCAATAAAAAATTAGAAGCGAAAAAATAAAACGAAAATACAAGAAAAAGTCAAGTTAGAAGAGAAAACTCCGTACGGCCTAGAAACTCATTTCCGGTCGTAGTGGCCACGTTTTCTCCTCGAGAAATGGACTAGTACGGCCGGAAACGCGTTTCCAAGCTGTACAATATGAGTTTCCTCGTTTCCGTTGCGTTTCTGACCGAAAACAGACCCTTCTCCAACGTTTCCTGCAACTTAGAACTAAACTAACCCAATTCAAGACACCAATTAGGGAAAGGAACAATGGTAGAGTGTGACACTATTTATCAATAAACAATTCTCTATATGAGGTGCACATTAAGGTTATAAGCCTAATTTTATTATTAGGATTGGATATAGCACATATGGTTCAACACCAACTAGATATAGTGCATATAATTCAACAAGCGAGACTAAATAAATTTTGATACGCTCGCAGGCATGAGGTTCACTATGCAGTTAAAGATGATTCTCCAACCACCGACAAATATTACAGAATTGTTAGCAACTGGTGGAGGAGATTTTCCTTCACATATTGCCGAGCCGAGAACGAGCCTGGAGAAAAGGGAAAATGGCAAGCAAGGAAAGGGAGGGAGGCCAAATGGCAGAAAATTTACTAGCCTGCAAACCCATCAACAGTGACAGGGCTAAGCGGGGGCAGGGGGAAACCTCTGCCTGGTCCAACAAGGCTGGGTCCTAACTACTGGGAGTAGGAGTTGAATAGTAGAAAAGGAAGGAATCGAGAGGAGGAGGAACAAATAACCAGAAGCAAAGGTGGGCAATGAAAAAGAGGTAGAAGGCAGTACAGAAGGAGGGGAAGGGGTTCGCAACATAAGGTAAAACATGCTACAATAGAAGGCATGTGATGGAATATGCAGTTTACAACAAAAGGTTAAACGCACAAGCTACTTAATTGTGTAGTCATCTCACCCTTCTGCCCAATAGTTGCGACCAGGGTTTGTACTCTAGATGTCACTCCATCCTTACTGCAACCACGGTATGCTCTTGATTCCTAGATTGTGGTCACCTAGCTTCATCGTGTTATTCCTCTGTCTTCTTATTGAAATGTTGTCATACTGAAAAGGGTGTGACTCATTTCTCTTAGCTGCTTCTTTTGCGCAATTCTTGTGGAATGTTCAGTTCATGCTACTAACAAGTAAAGGGTTCATTGAATTGATAGCTGGTCGAGCTAAAACAACTGAACTTAATACCTGGATTTATTAAAACCATCAGAAATGCCTATTCCCTAATTTATACAATGCTTTGTGTACTTTTGAACTTGTGTAATATATGGACTTATTACAAACATATAGAATGCCTGAGACTTTAATAGTATTATGGAAACGATTGTGAAAGTTGCAAGAGACTTCAAACCAGAGATGAGGCTTAAACCTCATGGAATACTTGGTCTTCGATCGCAATAGGTGTAGATGCATCATTGGAAGAGCATTACTTGAAGGGCATTAGAAAGCAGTTGTTAGTCATTGTTGCAGAAGTGGGTGGAGGATTTTTCCTTTGAAATCCCTTAATGACTAGTGGGTGGAGATTGCAGACCTCTGGCTACACTGGACTAGTCTCCTCGATAGGTACTCAAACTGCAGTAGACTATGGATTCCCTACATTGGGTGGAGCTACTAAAGTAGCAAACACAGGGTGGAGGTAAGCCTCTGGAATCCCAAAACTGAGTGAGGGTGGAGTTTCTCACCTCTGGAGCCCCTCACTAGTTGTTGGGTGGAGGTGTATTACTTCGAGATTCCTTGAATCTGAGTGAGGGTGGAGATTTTCACCTCTGGAACTCCTCACTGGCTGGTGAGTGGAGGTGGTTACCTCCAGAGTCCCTGGACCAACCTGCAATAGAGTACATTTTTCCATAAGGGGGGAGGTCGAATTAAACCTATGAAACCCCTGGAGGTTTGGACATGGGGGCAAGTTTCACATGCTAGGGGGTGGTAGATGCATTATTAGCAGCCTGCCAATGGTTGGGAGGAAAATCATGAATCTGATCCCAATGCCTGGTCCAAGTCACACCTTGCTAAGTGTTTTTATTTTTTGGGTTGCCCCAAGCGCTCCTGTGTTATTCCTAATATACCTAATTGTTCCAGGACACAAGATTACATTGTTGTATAGACACTCATGTTAATCAAGAATGTCTGATCAAACCAAATGTGGTATGTTATAAATTTTGGAGGGCATACATGCCTTAACAAATAACATGTAGACCTCCTTGAGACTGGATCTCCAGGTGTCTAGCACTTTGAAAGACCTCACAATGTCAGGGTGAAGCTTCCCTAGTTGCTTCAAACCAAATGTGGTATGTTATAAATGTTGGAGGGCATACATGCCTTAACAAATAACATGCAGACCTCCTTAAGACTGGATCTCCATGTATCTAGCACTTTTAAAGACCTAACAATGTGAGGGTGAAGCTTCCCTAGTTGCTTCAGACATAACTTATTGCTTCCAAGCCATCTAAAGTGACATCGCTTGTTGTTATGCACAAATTGATATATAGTAATAATTGTGGTCTATTATAGCCTAGTTCCTGGCATTTCCCTATATTAGCTATGTTGTCATATGATATGTCTGCGACTTAGCATAAATTTGTTCCAGGAGATTCCTTGCATTACCAAGCCCCCCTTGTGCAACTGTCATTTGTGGGTCAACATATGAATAAAGAAGCTAGTTCTGAGTAGGGGGTGGATGGTAACTATACCTAACCTTCTTACAAGGATAAGAGAGACATTGCACAATTCCCGTAATTATCAAATTGCATGGCCATGTCCTAGGTATGATGACCCAAAATTCTAACAGATGTTGTCCCTCTATAATATTTGGGGCTAGTTGTTTGTCATGGAATACTGCTGCAATCTAAGAGTATAATACTCCATACGTTGACATTGCATGACTTGGGCATTATAGTTACCTTAACCTTGGACAGGACACGGTGTTTAAGGCCGGTTGGGTATGATTGCATATGGGGGCTGAATTGTTGTTACATAGATTGTGTAAGACCTTTTAGAACCAACCCTTCTATCTTAGATAAGGACTAGCTTTCCGCCACTATTAGCATTTACACAATACCATTCAATGCAGAATATTGATGGAAATCCAACTTCACTTTCAAACTGAATACACTTGCTAGTACCAACTGTATACTGTTGATATTGCCACCTACCGATGTTGAACAATAAACAAATATTAACTTAAATAAAGAGTAGTGAGCTCTGAACGAATAATTCCTAATGCACAACACTTGCTACCATTTTTGCAAGTGGGATTGGGACAGAATACCAAGTAGGCTTGAACATGGATTAAAACAAAATAAAAAAATAAAAACCTGCATGGTTAAGTGTGCCTTGAGCCAAGAAGCCTTAAAAGGGTTACTAGGTATAAGTCTCATAGGTGACAATTGATACCAAGTGATTTTATTTCACTGTATGCAATGCCACTTCTTCACCTCTCGCCTCATGCAATGAGCACATAAGCAGTTGGTCATTATGACCAATGCTCATGAGAGAGGAGTCACATCCAACAGCTTTATATTCTAGACAATTTCCTTGTTGCAATGAGCGAGAAATTGATTATTATGGCTAATTTTCGTGGGGAATGGATCGAGAGACACTTTCCGTGATACATTGAGTACATGAGGAATTGGTTATTACGAGTTATGATTAATGCTCATGGGTCCTTGTAACCCTAATCTGAACACATTAAGCTTAATAGTGGTATCTGAATATTGTGCATTGTATGTCTGGAATGGGCATATGAGAGGCTTAGTTGGGTATAAATCAAATAATGTAACATGTATTGCACCACCGATCCTGGCCTCCAGTTAAGTTCTACTTCTCTATGCCCTCAGTTACATTTAAATGTTTATATTTGACTATCCGTGGGATGCATTATGTTTACATAATGATAATGAGTGAATCTGAAGTACATATGAACTGCCTGCAACACTTGTTTGGTTATATGAATTTCAGACGTCATTACAGTCCTAGTACAATAATGAAGGCTATGTGTGAGCTGTCTGCAAGGCCTTGGGTGCATGAGATTCTAGATTTTGGATACGGTTAAAGGTAGAATTAGCCCAGCAAATTAATTATGACAGGAGGAATTTTCACGTGGTGCACTGGAGCCCAAAGGAGACGATTGGCTATTACATTCAACAGTCTAAAGACCACAGATATCTCGTGAAGTCCAGAATCTGATGCACTAATATTGTGTATGCAGTTTCTAAGAACGAGGTAAGCAATTGACTAACGATGTCTGCATCAATCCGGAGCTTATATCAGTAATGTATTTAAAGTAAAATCTGAAGCATACAATCTTCAGATAAAGGAAGTGGGTTGATCATTAGTCAAGCCACAATGTGGTTGTTAGAAACTTATGAACAAACTAACTCCACTACCATCCTAATCGATCTTCTAAAGCCAGGCGACCACAAGAAGGATTCTGCTCTTAGCAAATAGAGCCATCACCACAGAATGGGGGTAGTCTCCATGAGATCTTATAATATGAATTGCAAGTATAATGACTAGAACCTTCTCATATCAAAACAATCTCCTCTTATCAACATGGTCTGTCAGTACCATGGAATTGACCCATTAGCTCGGTCTCCACAGACATAGAATTGGTAACGTACCTAAATCCCTCAAGGAATGGTGGTACCAGATGAGCACCCCAGGTATAGAAGAGTACCTACCTGAAGGAGGGAATTAAGCCATTTAATACACTCAGAATAAGAGAAAAAACAAAAACAATATATATATATATACACCAAAAAATTAGAACGAAAGATGAAAATTTTCCAAGGAGGCATGTTACACCTCAAGGGGGTATGTTACAAGTGGTATCATAGCTCCCAAGTTCAAAACTTGGACCTAATGGGCTCTATTGCGAAAGAAATGACAACTAAAGGTGTAACCCTAGAATTAAGAGAATGACCATCTTTGACCAACTCTCAGAGATGGAGAAACATGGAATACAATTAGGTGAATAATCATCGTGGTCTGAGTCACCAACGATAAATTACAAATTACAAACTGAATAAAGATATGTAAAGGAGGTTCAGGGATGTATCCAAGTTGCAGTCACTACGTATGACATCCTTAGCCCTACATTGACATGTATAATGAATTTCATGTTTGTTCTATTGGAGTTGAATTGGTGCTAATGAGGTATGAGGTATGATATGTGATGGGATTGCTCCTACAGTTGAGACATGGCCATCAGTATTATGCTTTTGTAATGCCTAGATGATGTCATGTAAAATTATGTGTGTGACAAAATCCATGTGAGGAACTAGTCACAAAACTAACATTCAGCCCTGCATGTGAAACACTGCCAAGATTTGTTGGTTTGGATTCTTTATGCATTTCTGTTAAAGAGAGAAATATTTCTCAACGGCAGTGATATAAGCTGAGAAATAACTTCTGTAGAAAAGGTGTGGAACCGAAAGGAAAAGATAGTACTACGGGTAGAACTCTAAGAACACCCAAACACATCTGTCCATATGACTGGGTGTTTTTATGTAGTTTATGTATTCAATAGAATAGGACTGCAATCAGAAGGTGATAACTCAGGAAGGCAGGAAATGAGAGGGAGACATATGTCAACCCTTTGGTGCAGAGGAATTGTAAATCCTTTAAAGACTGGGTGGCATAAGTCTTCAATGCACGCTGGAATGCAATACAGACTTGACATGTCCTCTTGGTGGCTAAACCAACCAGTGTATAAGAAGCCACAACCTTGTATTTCAAAGGATCCATACCATTGGCTTTGGATAGTGCAGCTTGATCATTACAATTTTCCCTGTTTGGTAGCATGAAATGCCAATACCAAGATACATCCTATTCCAGTTTTGACAAGCTATGGAGAAATAGGTCCAATGCGTTATCAAAATATTGCATATGCAAATAGCAGTTGTAGGTTGAGTCAGAAATAAGGTTAAAGTCCCTTATCTCCATGAATCTTGAGAACCTAGTACGTGTTTAAAATAGATTCATTAAGGAAACACAAAAATTTCCAATGTCATTACACTCTGCAATGACTTCACCTTAAAGAGTTGTTTGAGTTAAGTTAATCTAAACTGATTGTTCATATTGTTTCATGGACACAAAATCATGTGGCATCTTCTGTAAATACTCAATATTCATAGCTTCTTGAAAGACAACATGTACATTATGGTGGCATTAATTGTTATTTGAGCAAGCTTTCTTTCTGAGCTTGTGCTAACTACTATGCTTCTTCACGTTGACTTCCAGATCCACAATTTGCACAAGGTAAAACAATAAAATATACCACTCCTCAATCTCCTCAACTAATTTTCCCAGAAATTCGATGCACTTTCTCCTCCAACTAATAATAATAAAATATGCCTGGCAATTTAAAAATCCAAAATTTGAGGAAGGATCAAATCAATGAAAATTGGGAGTCCTCGTCTTGGACTAGTGACCCTCTGACATCCTTAAATATCTCCAACAAAAAAGGCTCATGAAATATGTGTTGGCTGCCATGCTTCTTCATGTTGAACAAAGCCTCTAATTGTGGGATGCCTCCTTTGAAAACTAAAAGTTCTCCAAGTTATAGTGTTCCTTCATCTGCACCCAGAAATAGGTCATTAATAGATGAAGCTGTAATACATATGAGGCAACAATAGTGGTTGTAGAGTTCATCCATAAAGGTAATAAACCTTCTTGCCAGAAGACCACAAAGTTGAGTTAATGTGAAGAGTGCTGCCCCATTGCAGCTCTCTGGAAACTCAAATAACCGTCCAAACATAAAGGTAAAATCATTGGAGTAATTAGATGACCACACTGGCTTCTGAGGTTCAGCCATCTTCTCTCAAATCTGGAACGTGACTTCGACATCAAAGACCAAAAGGGTCTAGTACACCTCAACAACAGAAGTAGGGTCTACCTTAGAGACCTACAAATGATCTCCAAATATGTCCCTATGGACGTTACATGGATTATGGTTTGGGTGGATAGAAACTGGTGAGGTGACGCTGGAGAATGTCAAGTAACCCTCAAAAGGTTAGACATTAAAGGAGGAAGCAGTCCTAGACTCCAAGATCAAAGAACTCTTGTGAAACAGAGACAGTTTGGACCATGAAGATCTCACGGTAATACTCCACGTTGCACCAGTTTTTGGAGTGTGAGAGTGTAGGTACGAGCACCCAGAACGGTTAGAGGCTTTGACTCAGATTTGCAGGAAACAACAGGTTGGAAGTATAGCCACTGGATCTCTCACAGTGAGTGCAAGTTCTCCACTAGGTAAAATGCCAAGTGGAATTAGGAAGAATCACCAATGCTGCTCAGGTACTTCTTCCTTCACTTTAAGATGGCAAAGTACCAACCCTAGCATAGTTTCCCCAACTTTCTTAAGCCCGCAAATATATGATGGTAAGTGCAAGGCTGTGAAGTTAATATCAATCTGTACCAATATTGTTTTCTCGTTGATTAGGACAGATTAATATGACAGATCAATTAACCTGATTTTAAAATGCTTAAAATGGTCAACGCTTTAGAAGCTTCCCTTTCCTCAAGGGTGATGTAGGTGCTGTCGTGCTTTAATATTACCATAGGATATTGGCATAATAGTTCCTGAGCCAGGTATGACTGTCATGAACCACTCATAACATTAATCAAAAGTTGCTACAAGCTACTGCCTTTTCAACAGGCAGGCTAGATATCTAACAGTCAAATTAATACATAAAGTTCAATCAAAGGGACTGACATCAGATGGTGTAATTGAGTGTATCCATCCATCAGTAGAACATATGCAAAGGTGTACTTTAATGGCTTCATAGCTCGCAGGGCAAACTGGACAGATACTAGACATATTTGTCTATACCTACAGACAACTGGAGTCAAATGACCAAACATAGAAAATGTGTGACGCTTGCCCAATTGGAGATACATTGCAAGTTTCCATCTAACAGTATACGGTGATGTCAAGAAGCTCTAAGCATTCCCTTCCAATTCAAATATGCCTGTTATGGTCCAGTCCTTTACAGTCTACGCAGGTCACAATAACCATGCATGATCATCTCACCTTGTGTCTTGAAGACCAATTTAAACATTGCCTTCTTGACAAGCCCAATAATGAGTGCATTTTAACTAAGTGTAATGCCATATCATATGGTTATGGAACCTGCTTGAGGCGAATTTTTATATTACCAGAATCATCTCGACAAGATGAATCTAATGGTGAGATTTGTTTTTATCATATTTTGTTTATGGTCATAGAACACAGAGGACGGTGTTCCCCTAAGGGGGAGGGGTTGTAAAGACCCCAATTATCTTGCCAAATAGGTAGACATTGTGCTAATGATCCCGATTTTTGGTACATGCATGTATAATGTGAATGAGGTCTTGGTCACCTTGTATTTGTATGGATATTATAAATACCTTTATTTTTCGGATATATACATGGAAGGTTACATTTGTATGGCTATTGTGAACACCTTATTAGTTATCTTGGTATACATGACCCTGAAAAATATTCTTAACAACTAAACTAACCCAATTCAAGACACCAATTAGGGAAAAGGAACAACAGTAGAGTATGACACTATTTATGAATAAACAACTCTTCGTATAAGGTGCACATTAAGGTTATAAGCCTGACACTATTTAAGAATAAACAATTCTTTGTATGAGGTGCACATTAAGGTCATAAGCCTAATATTATTATTAGGACTGGATATAGCACATATGATTGAATACCAACAGGATATAATGCATATAATTCAATAAGCGAGACCGAATAAACTTTGATACGCTCGAAGGCAGAGGTCCACTATGCAATTAAGGATTCTCCAACCATAATTCGACAAGCGATACCGGATAAACTTTGATACGCTCGAAGGCATGAGGTCCACATGCAATTAAGGATTCCCCTAAGGGGGAGGGGTTGTAAAGACCCCAATTATCTTGCCAAATAGGTAGACATTGTGCTAATGATCCCGATTTTTGGTACATGCATGTATAATGTGAATGAGGTCTTGGTCACCTTGTATTTGTATGGATATTATAAATACCTTTATTTTTCGGATATATACATGGAAGGTTACATTTGTATGGCTATTGTGAACACCTTATTAGTTATCTTGGTATACATGACCCTGAAAAATATTCTTAACAACTAAACTAACCCAATTCAAGACACCAATTAGGGAAAAGGAACAACAGTAGAGTATGACACTATTTATGAATAAACAACTCTTCGTATAAGGTGCACATTAAGGTTATAAGCCTGACACTATTTAAGAATAAACAATTCTTTGTATGAGGTGCACATTAAGGTCATAAGCCTAATATTATTATTAGGACTGGATATAGCACATATGATTGAATACCAACAGGATATAATGCATATAATTCAATAAGCGAGACCGAATAAACTTTGATACGCTCGAAGGCAGAGGTCCACTATGCAATTAAGGATTCTCCAACCATAATTCGACAAGCGATACCGGATAAACTTTGATACGCTCGAAGGCATGAGGTCCACATGCAATTAAGGATTCTCCAACCACTGGTAGATATTATAGGATTTTTAGCAACTAGTGGAGGAGATTTCCCTTCACATATTGTCGAGCCGAGAACGAGCTTGGAGAAAAGGGAAAATGGAAACCAAGGAAAGGGAGGGAGGCCAAATGGCATAAAATTTACTGGCCTCCAAACCCATCAACAATGACAAGGTTAAGCAGGGGCAGGGGGAAACCTCTGGCTAGTCCAGCAAGGTTGGGCCCTAACCAACAGGAGTAGGAGTTGAATAGTAGAAAAGGAGGGAATCAGGAGGAGGAGACACGAATAACCAAAAGCAAAGGTGGGCAGTGAGTGAGGTAGAAGGCAATAGAGAAGGGGAAGGGGTTCGCAGCAAAAGGTAAATTGTGCCACAACAGAAGGCATGCGATGGAATGTGCAATTTGCAACAAAAGGTTAAACGCACAGGCTACTTAATTGTGCAACCATCTCACCATTCCGTCGAATAGTTGCGGCCATGGTTTATACTCTAGATGTCACTCCATCCTTATTGCAACCATTGTATGCTCTCGATTCCTAGATAGTGGTCGCCTGGCTTTATCGTGTTATTCCTCTAACCTCTTATTGAAATGTTGTGATACTGAAAAGGGTGTGACTCGTTTCTCTTAGCTTGTTGTTTTGCACGATTCTTGTGGAATGTTCAATTCCTATTGCTAACAAGATAAGAATTTCATTGAATTGATAGTTGGTTGAGCTAAAACAACTGAACTTCTTAATACCTAGATTTATTAAAACCATCAAGAATGCCTATGCCCTAATTTATATGATGCTCCGTGTACTTCTAAACTTGTGTAATATCTGGACTTATTACAAACATATAGAATCCCTGAGACTTTAACAGTATTCTAGAAACAATTGTGAAAGTTGCAAGAGACTTCAAACGAGGGATGAGACTTAAACCTCATGGAATATTTGGTCTCTAATCACAATAGGTGTAGATGCATAATTGTAAGAGCATTACTTAAAGGGAATTAGAAAGTAATTGTTGGTCATTGTTGCAGAAGTGGGTGGTGGCTTTTGCCTTTGAAATCCCTTAATGACTAGTGGGTGGAGATTGTGGACCTTTGGCTACTCTAGACTAGTCTCCTCACTAGGTACTCAAACTACAGTAGACTCTGGATTCCCTACATTGGGTGGAGCTACTGAAGAACCAAGCTACTGAGGCTGCAAACATGGGGTGGAGGTAAGCCTCTAGAATCCCAAAACTGGGTGAGGGTGCAAGTTCTCACCTTTGGATCCCCTCACTAGCTGTTGGGTGGAGGTGGATTACTTTTGGAGTCCCTAAACTGAGCGAGGCCGGAGATTCTCACCTCTGGAACCCCTCATTGGTTGGTTGGTGGAGGTGTTTGCCTATGGAGTCCCTCGACCAGCCTACAATAGAGTACCTTTTTCCAGAAGGGGGAGGTCGAATTAGACCTCTGAAACCCCTTGAGGTTTGGACATGGGGACAAGTTTCATATGCTAGGGGGTGGCAACTGCATTATTAACAGTTTGTCAATGGTTGGGAGGAAAATCATGAACCTGATCCCAATGCCCAGTCCAAGTCACACCTTGCTGAGTGTTTTTATTAATTAGGTTGCCCCAAGTGCTCCTATGTTGTTCCTACTATACCTAATTGTTCTAGGACACAAGATTACATTGTTGTATAAGCACTCATGTTAATCAGAAATGTCTGATCAAACCAGATGTGGTATGTTATAAATGTTGGATGGCGTACATACATTAACAAACAACAGACAGGCCTCCTTAAGACTAGATCTCCAGGTGTCTACCACTTTGAAAGACCTCACAATGTCAGGGTCAAGCTTCCCTAGTTGCTTTAGACATAACTTATTGCTTCCAAGCCATCTAAATTGACATTGCTTGCTTTATGCACAAATTGATATATACTAATTAGTAATTACTAATAATTGTGGTCTGTTATAGTCAATTCCTGGTATTTCCATGTATTAGCTATGTTTTCATATGATATGTTCGCGACTTAGCATAAATTTAAAATTTGTTTCTGGAGGTTCCTTGCATTACCAAGCCTCCCTTGTGCATCTACATTTGTGGGTCTACATATGAATAAAGAAGCTAGTTCCAAGTAGGGGGTGGATGGTAACTATACCTAACCTTCTTACAAGGATAACAAATACATTGCACAATTCCCGTCATTATCAAATTGGATGGCCTTGTCCTAGGTATGAGGGCCCAAAATTCTAATAGATGTTGTCCCTCTATAATCCTTGGGGCCAGTTGTTTGTCACGGAATACTATTGCAAACTAATAGTATATTACACCATATGTTGACATCGCATGACTTGGGCATTATAGTTACTTTAACCTTGGACAGGACACAATGTTTAAGGTTGGTTGGGTATGATGTCATATGGGGGTTGAATTGTTGTTACATAGATTGTGTAAGACCTTTAAGAACCAACCCTTCTATCTTAGATCTGGACCAGCTTTCCACCACTCTTAGCATGTACACAATAACATTCAATGTAGAACTATTTGATGGAATTCCAACTTCACTTTCAGACTGAATACACTTGCCAATACCTAATGGATATTGTTGTTATTGCCACCTATTGATGTTGAGCAATAAATAAATATTAACTTAAATAAAGAGGGAGTTTTGAATGAATAGTTCCTGATGCACAACACTTGCTACCATTTTTGCAAGTGGGATTGGGACAGAATACCAAGTATGCTTAACTATGGGAAAAAAAACTGCATGGTTAAGCGTCATTTGAGCTAAGAAACCTTGAAAGGGTGGCGTGACCTTGCTGTGAAATCCTGGTTACTAGGTATAAGTCTCATAGGTGAGAATTGATACCATGTGATTTTATTTCACGATATACAATGCCACTTCTTCACCTATCACCTCATGCAATGAGCACATAAGTAGTTGGTCTCCTGTGAAATCCTAGTTACTGGGTATAGGTCTCATAGGTGACAATTTATACCATGTGATTTTATTTCACTATATACAATGCCACTTCTTCACCTTTCACCTCATGCCATGAGCACATAAGTAGGTATAAGTCTCATAGGTGAGAACTGATACCATGTGATTTTATTTCATAGTATACAATGCCATTTCTTCACCTCTCACCTCATGCCATGAGCACATAAGTAGTTGGTCATTATGACCTGTTATCACAATAAAATTTTCGCATTTTAAAATCTTTTTTGGAAAATGCTGACAGTTATAGTGTGAGTTTTTCAAATTGTAATAAACAGGGAAAATTTCTTGATAGCAGGTTTGTCAACATTTTTTGGAAATCTGAGTAAATAAGCAGAGAAGTTTGCAGTCATTTTCCAAGCATCAGAAGGACTCAAAGCCTACATCAGACCCTCTCCATTGGAAAGTGCCCTGAACAAGTTTTCCAATGATATGTGGAAGTCCAAAAATGGATTTCTAGATCAAAAATATGGCTTGTTAAAGTTTAAGGGTTTGAAGTCTTTGAAAGGACGCAAGGAGCATATTAGCGATCGGCGATCGGTAGTCCGAGGCACATTGGTGATCGGTGATCGGAGGTCCGAGAGATATCGCAATTGCATGTCGGCAGGTCTTGCACATCAGTAATCGCAACAGCGGAGGACTATGCCAATCGGCGAGGTCCAGGGCATATCGTATATTGGCAATCGGCGACTCAAAGAATGTGACCACATTTAAAAAGTGCGATATGCAAAGTTGCGATATAAAAAAGCGTCGAGTGTTAAACTGCCGAGAAAAGCATCAATAGTGTTAAACCACTATATTACAGGGCATAAAAGCTCTGATAGTATAACACGGAAGTGTTAAGAGATGAATGGGTCGGCAGCTGCAAGGAGCAAAGAATAAAGGGCTGAGGAATATTGGTGAAACAATAAAGCAGAGACTTCCCCGATAAGGCAATATAGAGAATTGAAGGCGTATGAGTCGGCAACTATTGAATCGTAGGAAAAGAGGAATGGCAGTTTGGAATGGACAGTCAACAAGCTTGTGCGAAAACAACTACAGCCACTCCAGATTTAAAAGGCAAAGGATCAGCATTAATAAACAAATTTCTAGATTTGAAGGCTAAAGATTTTCTACCAGAGTTGAAAAAGAACAACGAAGAAGCAGTTTTGATGGATTTTGCAGAGCGACCTATTATGTTAGCAGAAAAGCTAAAACTACAGTTTTGGGACCTGTTCTACTTTCAAGGGAGGCAGTTGAGAGATATTTCTTTCGCCTGAATGTGAGCATATTTTCCTATAGTTATTTTAGAACATACAGGATATTTTTAAGTTTATCTTTTTCATACATGAATTTGATAGATATTTAAAATATCTTTGTTTCTGTAATTATGTGAGGACTATTATTTTGTAAAATTGTTATGTAAAGCACTATATAAACAGTTTATGAATATGTAAACAAGGTTGGCTTTTATTTGAGAAACACCTGTAGTCCAAATATATTTGAGCAATCTTGAATGTATTCACAGTATTTAATGAGAAGTTAGTAGGAAATTCATGTGTTGCTTCTCCCTATCAGTGTTTTCTCTGTGATATAATTTTCTTCTTCCATGTCTGAGAATGTTAGTTTATGAGATTGGATTTCATTGATGCTCCTCTCTTAAATTATCAATCATTAATATTTGTTATTCTGGTCATCTATAAACTCTGTTTTCTTTCAGTCCTCCTTTCTTCCAAATCTCCCAAACAGTCAAAGGACTTGTAACTTTCATGGTTTGTACAACCTGCTCATTGGAGCTATGATCTCATTTGTTTAATAGCTGGACTCCATGCCCAATGGTTTTGAAGATCATCCAACCAATTTATCCATAGATCTAAATCTGGCCACCTGAACTCAATTGCACAAAACCTTCTACTACAGTGACCATAGGGTAGTTGAATTTGACCATAGGGTAGTCGAATTTTATGGAGAGATCCCTCTCCGGGTTGAAGGGCCAGCTTCAACCTAAAGGAGGTTTGAGGTTACCTTAGTAACCTAAAGGAGGTTTGAGGTTACCTTAGTTATTTCCTTCCACAGCCAAGGGAATTTCTAAGTGATATCATGACCAATGCTCATGAGAGATGAGTCACATTCAATACCTTTATATTCTAGACAATTCCCTTGTTGCAATGAGCAAGAAATTGATCATTATGGCTAATTTTCGT
Organism: Pinus tabuliformis; assembly: GCA_031772625.1. Classification (NCBI taxonomy): domain Eukaryota; kingdom Viridiplantae; phylum Streptophyta; class Pinopsida; order Pinales; family Pinaceae; genus Pinus; species Pinus tabuliformis. The sequence goes on along the minus strand of CM062810.1, from coordinate 703,316,588 downwards.
GGGGAATGGATCAAGAAACACTTTCCCTGATACAATGTGTACATGAGGAATTGGTCGTTACGAGTTATGATTAATGCTCATGGGTCCTTGTAATGCTAATCTGAACACATTAAGCTTAATAGTGGTATTATGTGCATTGTATGTCTAGAATGGACATATGAGAGGCTTAGTTGGGTAGAAATAAAATAATGTAACATGTATTGCACCACCGATCCTAGCCTCCAGTTAAGTTCTACTTATCTATGCCCTCAGTTACATTTAAATGTTTATATTTGCCTATCCGTGGGATGCATTATGTTTACACAATCATAATGAGTGAATCTGAAGTACATATGGACTGCCTGCAACTCTTGTTTGGTTATAGGAATTTCAGACCTTGTTACAGTCCTAGTCCAATTATGAAGGTTGTAACTACATCTTGAAATGAAACTGATATATGTGTGAGTTGTCTGCAACCCCTTGGGTGCATGAGATTCTAGATTTTGGATACAGTTAAAGGTAAAATTAGCCTAGCAAATTAATTATGACGGGAGGAATTTGCACGGGATGCATTGGAGCCCAAAGGAGACAATTGGATACTACATTCAACAGTGTAAAGACCACAAAAATCTTGTGAAGTCCAAAATCTGGTGCACTAATATTGTGTATGTAGTTTCTAAGAACGAGGTAAGGCAGTTGACTAATGATGTCTACATCAATCCAGAGCTTATATCAGTAATTTATTTAAAGTAAAATCTGAAGCATACTCTCTTTAGATAAAGGAAGTGGGTTGATCATTAGTCAAGACACAATGTGGATGTTAGAAACTTACAAACAAACTAACTCCACTACCGCCCTAACTGAGTTTCTAAAGCCAAGCTGCCACAAAAAGGATTATGCTCTTAGCAAATAGAGCCGTCACCACAAAATGGGGGCAGTCTCAATGAGATCTTATAAAACGAAATGTAGGTATAATGACTAGAACCTTCTCATATCAAAACAATCTCCCCTTATCAACATGGTCTATCAGTACCATGAAATTGACCCATTAGCTTGGTCTCCACAGACCTAAAATGGGTAATGTACCTAGTCCCTCAAGGAATGGTGATACCAGATGAGCACCCGAAGTATAGAAAGGCACCTACCTGAAGGAGGGAATTAAGCCATTTAATACACTCAGAAAATAAAAATAAAAATAAAATATATATATACATACCAAAAAAATTAGAACAAAAAAACGAAAATTTTTCAAGGAGGCATGTTACACCTCAAGGATGTATGTTACAAGTGGTATCAAAGCTCCCAGGTTTGTTACATGGTACATATCAAGGGGGTATGTTACAAGTGGTACCAGAGCTCCCTAGTTCAACACTTGGATCTAATGGGCTCTATTGCGAAAGGAATGACAACTAAAAGTGTAACCCTAGAATCAAGAGAATGGCCATCTTTGACCAACTCTCAGAGATGGAGAAACATGGAATACAATTAGGTGAATAATCATTGTGGTCTGAGTCACCAATGATAAATTACAAATTACAAACTGAATAAAGAGATGTAAAGGAGGTTTAGGGATTTATCCAAGTTGCAGTCACTACGTATGGCATCCTTAGCCCTACATTGACATGAATTGATGCTAATGAGGTATGAGGGATGATATGTGATGGGGTTGCTCCTACAGTTAAGACACAGCTGTCAGTATTATGCTTTTGTAATGCCTAGATGATGTCATGTAAAATGATGTGTGTGTGACAAAATCCATGTGAGGAACTAGCCACAAAACTAATATTCAGCCCTGAATGTGAAACACTGCCAAGATTTGCTGGTTTGGCTTCTTTATGCATTTCTGTTAAAGAGAGAAATAATTCTCAAGGGCAGTGATATAAGCTGAGAAATAACTTTTGTAGGAAAGGTGTGGAACCGAAAAGATAGTACTACGAGTAGAACTCTAAGAACACCCAAACACATATGTTCATATGACTGAGTGTGTTTATGTATCATCAATAAAATAGGACTGCAATCAGAAAGTGATAACTCAAGAAGGCCGGACCTGGCACTTCTACGCTGACCTTAGATGTCTAATCCAAATACTAAGTTGACCTTACAAAAACTCATATTTAAATAAGAATGGATGGTGGCCTGACTTGTGTTAAAGGTGCTGAAATCGACTTGTAGTTGGGCTTGCACTAGATAGGGGTGTTGGAAAGCATGGAGTTAATCTATATTGAGGACTAAAGCTGACCCTTGTTGAGATAGTTCACTTAAATTGCAAGGGACATATTGTCCTTGCTGAGTTTTCTTGTTGCATGTGGGGTGACATTATGATTTCAAAGGCATAAGCAACCACTTGGAGCCCTCGCATCCATTGTTAAAGGGAAAATTTGCAGTTCTATTGGCATGATTGCAAAGGATGTGGATTTTGGGAACTCAGCACTGACTTGGATTCCATATTGTCACCATTGAAAAAAGCCACCATTCATTGAAGGAGCTTTGGAGGTTGGATGCTATGAGTGGAAAACCCTTTTTGTATGGATGATGTGTTTCAACTTTGAAGGCCTTTTCCCCTAGATTATTGTACATGTGGCTTAAAACCTACATCGTAAATTTTTAAAAGACACCTATCAGTCCTTATTGGAAACCCTACAAGAGGAGGGCCTTCTTGGTCTTGTTGAAGATAAGAAGGGTATTGATGAAGAAGAAAGTACCACGGACCTGCAACAAAAGCAACCTCCTCATTTGCCTCAAAAATCTTGTTATAATAAAAACGGAGCATTAATGGGAAGTCCTGGCCTTTCCCTTGAAGATAATGATCTAGAAGTCAAGTTGGATCATAATCTTGATCAAGTGTTTGTTAAGAAGGAAAATGGAAATACTGTTGAAGGTAAAATTTCAGAGCAAAGGGATAGATTTGACAGTTTTCATACCAATCCTTTAAGGAGTGAAGATGTATTTCCAAATAGGATTTGTGACCAAAATTTGAAGAGGACAGTATCATTGATGAAGCACTATTTAGGAAGGGGACTAAAATATGGATAAATAAGTTGAAGAATGAAAAACCTTTATGCAGTTGAATCCAAAATCATATGTTGTGAGCTTTGAGGGGAGCCCTACCTGTGACAATGATGATCACAAAGGTGAAAGAGACAGAATTGTTATTGTTCATGATGACAAGAATACCATTGCTTTGGTGAATGAAGGGCATCATTTTGATGACAGTTTTGTTGCTCGTTTTGTTTAATGAAATAATGCAAATATAAACTATTGGGCACGAAACCAATAACTGAAAATGCAAACAAATGCTGTCGTCCTCATTGGATTTTATTTACAACATGGAGATAACATTGCTTACATGGAGATAACATTGCTTCCCCGGTTGAGGGACACACATGTATTGCAAACATAGAGAAGGTACCAAAAAAATACAACAACCCTGATTTCCACCTTGATCTGGATTTATGCTCTAGAAGATCTTATATAATGTACTTTGATGGGCCACCAAAATTTGATGATGAAGAACCGCACTATGATGAAAGTTGCGAACAGGTATTCAAGGACGAATGGGAAGGACATGTTCCAGATCTAAAAAGGGATGAAGAGTTTCAAGGCTTTATAGATAACATGCCAAATTCTGTTGATGCTAAAAACAAGCTAGAATGTGAAAAGCTTCTTAGCCTTGATGACTCTACAGTAGGTTTAATCACTGTGAACAGATATGTAATGAATTTTCAAAGAATTGGCATGGCAAATACGATACAAACCTAGAATGCAATATATGTAATGAATTTTCAAAGAATTGGCATGGAAAATACGATACAAACCTAGAATGCAATATATGTAATGAATTTTTAAAGAATTGGCATGGAAAATCCGATACAAACCTAGAATGCAATATATGTAATGAATTTTTAAAGAATCGGCGTGGAAAATACGATACAAACCTAGTGGGCAAGATGATGGGCAACAATTCCCACATATATGATGGGAATAAAGCAGTGTTATCAGAACCGGACCGGACTACAGTGTCTGGATCTTTTACCGCAGCAGAGATATTGAGATTGGATCTCTTACCGCCAACTCAGTTTGCTGGACAAATTCAATAGGGCACTTCTCACAGGCAAACCACTAACCCAGGCCCGGAAAACAAACCGTTGGGTCATCTGAACACTATCCTGTGGCTGGGAAACAAACAACCAGGTCATCTGGTCATCTGTTCTATGTACAAGTTGGGTCTCTATTTCTAGATGGAATGTAGTTATGGAAGTGCACTGAAAAGATTTTGAAATTAGAGTAAAGAGAATATTTCAGAATTTAGTTCTTAAATATCTAAATTGAAGTCGAATTTCCTATAAAACTCTAAACACAAAGAAGTTTGTTTTTCATTCAATCTAACTTCCTTATAGTAGAAGACCAAAAAGGAAATCAGTATGTATATACCTTGCTGCCGAACGTATGGAAAGTCCTAGCTGCTGCAGCCCTGAAATTCATTGGATGATAGCTCCCGGGGCGGTAGAGTTGTCAGTTCCTTCCTGTTTATAAAAATTTAAGCCATCAAAAAATATTACAAAAAGGGGATGAATTAAAAAATAATGGAAGACATGACTCCTTTCGGTGTTTCACACTCTCTCTGTGAAGAGGCATCATTTAACCATCAACAGTCACTCGATATTCACCACTGCCACAGTCTGCTCTCTCTCTCAGACTCACAGACATGAACATCACAATCACATTCACAAACACATCACATTGACACACTGCGCTACACAAACACATCACATTAACAAACACAAATACATCACAGAGCGCGCTCCACAAACACATCACAATGACAGAGTAGAGAAAGAGAGAGCTTCTCTGGTAGCTTTCTCTGCTAGAATCTAATAGTTGAACTTCTGAATACTCTTAACTGTGTTAAGCTCTGCCACCCCAAATCGTCTTAGCATACTCTTAATTGTGTTAAGCTCTGCCATCCCCAAATCATCCTCATACTGCAATTCGAAACAAGTGGAAAACTTCAACATAACATACATGATGGGTACCATTTATAACAATAATGTGGTTATAAATACATCTGGAGCTGCAAGTTGTGATGGGGAAGCCGTGATTCTGAGTATCTGATTTGCCTAGTTAAACATCTGTTCTGACCGAGGTTCTATTCCCGCGCGTGTCTCTGCAACATCCCTTGCATTTTATAACTGGAAAACAAAAGCGCCACTTGTCATAAATGTGCCAGATTACACTGTTAGAAAATTCAAATTTAATTCCATACGTTTCAGTAATCATTTATAAATCTGTTAAGTAAGGATTAATATTATGATCTCATCTTTAAAGTAAAGATTAATCTAATTTAAGAAATAATATTTTAATCTAATTTTCAAAGTAAAAATTAATCTTATTTTTAAGAAAATAGTAATATTTTAATCTGATCTTTTAAGTAAAGATGAGTATTTTAATCTAATCTTTTAAGTAAAGATGAATATTTTAATTTGATCTTTTAAGCAAAGATTAATATTTCAATCTAATTTTCTAAGTAATATTAATATTTTGAGTTTATGGTATCATTGTTTTGATAGAGAAATATAGACATTGGTAGGATTTATAATGGCTAAAAGTCACTTTTAAGGCAAGTGTGTGATAACAAGTGCATATAATGGATGTGAGGATTGTAGTTGTTTTAGTATGTAATGAATTGATAATAGCATTTTGTATAATGTATTAATGAATATAACGATATGTTATTGTGTGTGATGAATTCACAATGGGGTGATGGCTAGGGTTTGAAGCAAAGATTTTCTTCAAACAGTACATTTTTTCCCTTGAAGCAATTAGGCGATGTGGGTCTACCAGCGATTGATCTAATAGTGTTTATAAAGGACTTATCATGGATGAGGAAGAAGAGGTTGACTATGATACAGTATCATTGAAGGCAGCCATATTTTCGGCAATATTCTTGCACTCATAGATTCTAAGGCTGGTAGGGATCAAACTCATGGGGGATTGTATTGGCACTTTGTATCTTCTAAAGACGTTGCCACGGTGGAGGCATGGTCCATGGGTTTGTGGTCAGTCGAGTTAGTTTCCCCTTTATCATGGCCTTTGGAAGTCGTTTTTAGTCCTCCACCTTGTTAGGTAAGTGATGGAGGTTTTCCAAATAGTCTTTGGGGGTTTTCCCCTATTGTTTCACCGCTTTCTGTTGACTTGCAAACTTCTCTAGGGTCGAGTCAACTTGATTTACCCAAGGTAAATGTCCCTTTCCTGCATAACGGCCAAGGTTTAACTAGAGTTGGGTCTTCAGGTTTATTGGAGAACTTTTTCTACCCTCACATTTTGTGCCTTATCAAATTGGTTCTAGTCAGGTGGAGTCTGGTGGTTTTCAGTACGTTTTAAGTCCCTTTCCTAACCCTCTCCCAAAATGCTACCAGTATCAAAGCACAAGAAGTTGGAGGTTCAAGTGTTGGAGGCCAAGGACAGGAAGAACCAATTGTTGAGGATTCAAACACCCCACAGACTAGGGATCCAAATTGGGGGGCATGAAAAAAGAAGGATAGGGTTATAAAAAGGAAAGAACCCTATGCAAAGTTAAAGTTGGGTTTAGGGGTGGATGTGAGGATGCACCAGGTAGCGACAATGGCGTACAGGACTCTCGTTAGAAGGACACGAGGTAGGAAATTCAACATAAAGATATTGGAGGACTCGACGGCTATGGAAGTAAGTCCCCTAGTTTCAAATTCACTTAACATTTTCCTTCTTTCAAAGGGTTGGATCCAAATTGATTTTCACTCCCATGAGGAAGCTCTCACAATCTCACAGCGTGTCTGGAATATAAACTTCACACAAGTTATTTTTATGTTTTGGTCCCCTCTTTTCGATGTTAATTAGGAAAAGCAAGATGTGGTCCCTATATGGGTTCGTCTACTTTGTTTTCCCCCAAACTTGTGGAAGCCAGAGATTTTCCAGGATGTGGGCAACAATCTGGGCTCATATTTGGATGCAGATTTTTCTTATTTGCAAATTGTTATAGCGGCTACAACCACCCTCCAAAATTTTGCCTTAACTTCGTTTTGGAGCCTCCCTTCCAACTTTTCACAGCAGCTTTCCTTGCTTCGTCAATTCTTAAGCTTCAGTGTTTTGCTTGCACAAATGCAGCTTATCGATCACACCTCGATGCATTCCCCTCATAGGTTGATCACCCGGACTTGGTTCAGCTACAGGCTAAGCAACTCCCCAAGAAATTGTGCAATTCTCACAGTCAACACTCACAATGAAAATTGCGCAATTTTCCCCAGCAGGACTTCTTAGCCCAAAATTTGCGCAAATCTGGGCAGTGATAGTGTCAGTCTTTGAAACCTTCCTCCAGTGATCAAATGCTCTTACAAAGTGATTTTAAGGTGTCAAGGTTAAATTTTGTCATTTCAGTGAGTCTTCAAGCAAAATTTGGTCACTAGGTATTAGGTCTAGGGTTTCTTTTCACTCCTTTGAAAGTTGTCCAAATGTCAGTCCATGTCACCATTCAACTGAGTGTACCATCATTAAGAGGGTTGTCATCATCATGTCAGGTTCCAATGGGTCATTTTACACCTTGTTCATGCTTCAGTTATGCCTAGGTAAGGTTCATTTCCCTCTACTAGGGTTTTGAAGGTAATGTCTCTTGGATGGTCAAATCATCAACAAAACTTGTATCCTAATGTTCATGCACCTTCCCCTATCCTTAATGTACCTTATTAAACACTTCCCATCATTGATATCCCTCAAATTCCTCATTTTCCCACAAACCCTAGTTTCTTGCTACAATTTGACAATTTTCTGGGTTAGGCCTGTGTTTTGCCCTTTTGGACCCCTTCCCCTCACTCAATCCTTGAAATTCCACTTTCCCCTATTTTCTAACATCCCTCCCTACTTCCCAAAATTTTCTCAAGAATTTAGAAGCCCCTTATCCCCTTCATTTCACTTCATTTCGACAAATCCCCTGTTCCACACATCGGGATAGGTTTTACTCAAATGATGTTTTTGAGCAAGAAAACATGAATGTGGGAAAACTGAGAGAGGTTTTTGTCCACAATAATCCAAGGAATAAAAACCTCCTTCACTTTTTACACAAGTGTCATAGTTTTAGAGAAATGTCAAAAACGCATTTGCCTTAGGAGAATTGATGCACTCTAAAGTGACCTTCGGAAAATCAATATTTCTTCTAGCTTGGTTGGCCAAATGACTTTCTTGATGAGTCAGATGATAACTAGATACAAATATATTTCCAATGAGCTATCATGAGCTCAATTTGGAGTTGAGGAAGACCTTAAAAAGTTGACTGCAACAGCGTTCTACCTTTAGGCAGCCTCATTTTTCACATTTTGACCAGTCTTGGGAGACTTGACTTTTGATAGGGCAAATGAATGCCAAATTGAAAAATTCAAGTTGTGCTGGAAATTAGACTCAATAAGCTTTCCAACGAGCTATCCCACGCTCAATTTGGACACTGGGAAGGCCTCCAAAAGTGTCCTGCAAAAAGCGATATGCACATATTAGCTGGCGCGGCGCACTTGTTGAGCGCGGCGCACCTGGTGCAGGTTTTACACTACAATTTGAACGGGATCGGCGCACCTGCTTGCTTAGCCCAAATTTAACTCAAATCAGCTTGTCAAGCTCCAAATTTGTGCAATCTTCATTCTTCCAAGTAAGTAAACATTCCTAAGTGCCACTGCAAGAGATTTGATCCTCCTTCATGGTGTTCTAATAGGTGAAAGATAAAACCCTAATTTGCTGCACAGTTTCACTACAAAAACTGTCCAGGGTTTCAAAAGTTGTCATTGTTGCTGCTTTTCTCCCCTACATCATTTTCATTCCCCTCCACTACACTTCCCAAATTTCATTTACCCTTCCCTCTCCCATTGACACTCACCTTACCCCCCTATCACCAAACCCTAAACCCTATACATATTTCCTACTATTTCCCAAACCCTAATTCCCTTTTCCTAAACCCTGTCATTCCCTAAAAACCCTGCAACCATCATCAAAACCCCTTTTCACTCTTTTATTACCCTAATACACTCCATTTATCCTATTTTCCCATATCCCACTCCCCTAAAGTAACTAATTCCCTCATAAAACCCTAAATCCCTCACTAAACCTTAATCTCCCAAAACTATTCCCTTCTTTCCCTAATTTCATTTCCCAAGAGTAAAATCTCTTCATACTCATCACCATTCTTCTTTCCTCCCTCTTTCATCATCATTTTTTCCACCATACCTTCATCTCATCATTTTCCTAAGACAAGCATTATGGAAAGAGACAGTGAATATGACTATGATAAGCAGTAAAGCAAAGGCGAAGAGAAGATGCACGAGGATGATATAGATGACAAACAAGAAAGAAAACAAACAGTTGGAGGATAAGCAAAGCCTAATCGAGCTAGAAATGTTGAAACTGAAGAAGCAAAATGACGAAGAGGACCAAGTCAAGTTGACACCACTTGAACAAGAAATTGAAGTTGATCGTGAATCTTAGCTTAAGAGGGCAAACATGCACTTGGAGAAGATGCCGGAGAAAGCCAACAAAGAGAAAAAGATGTTGAGGCACATGGCCTATCACTATTTGGCAAGAAACAAAGTTTGCAAAGCGAGAATTAGGACTTTGAAGGCCAAGTTGAGGAAAGCTTTGAGGAAGAGGAAAGAGCAAGATAAGCTCAAGATTTTGGCTGAGGCTTCCTTAGCCCAACATAGCACTTGATGCATGACACTCAAATTTTTGGAGCAAAACACAGGTTTTTTTGCCTAGTGCCTGGCGCCACCTGGTGCGCGCTTTTGCTAGGGACCTCCTTTGGAGGAAAATTCAGCATTTTTGGATTCCTCATGCAAAAATATGAATGCTCACAAATGGCCAAGAAATTTTGTCAAGTTTTGAGCTTCCAAAAGGGTCAAAAATGCCCTTTTTGCCCCTTTTTGGCCACACATGAAGCAGTGTTGGGAGAACTCACTTTTGGAGGGGCAAATGGACACCAAATTCAGAAATTCCACTTGTTCTAGAAAGTAGATAGACAAACCTTTCCAAAAACCCCACTTGGAGCAAATTTTGTGCACGGGAAGGCCTCCAAAATCAGCTGCAAAAAGGTGTTATGCACAGGGAAAGTGGCGTGGTGCACAGGGTGGAAAATTGCTATTTTTGCCCAAAAACTTTGTTTTTCGCCTAGTTTTTTTCTTAGTTTGACTTTTTTCTCTCTCATGGTCAAACTCATGATGTAAATTGATGTAACTTGATGGACTTTGATGTAAAAATGATAAAAATTCACTCATGGAGGTAGATACATCATGAATAGGTGGCTTTCAACTGAATGAATTAGTTTCCTAGGTTTTAGAGGCAAGTTGTTCCACTGCCTATTTTTCAGTTCTTAGTTTAGATCTTGTTGAAACAGCTCCTAAACTCATGAGTTCGACCCCTAAAGCCTAGCATGAGTTTTTTGTGGCCTATATCTAGTAGTTTTTCAGTGATTTGTAAAGATTAGACTCTTGTGAATGCTTTGAGCATTATTGTACATTCATCTCTGCTGTTTGGCAAAGGAATAGACCAAGTTTTGCAGCATTTTGTGGGATTCTTGTGGCAACTTGATTTGGTATTGTTTTTCCTTTTGTAATGCAAGTTTACATGTGTTTATGTATGCCATCACCTCTTTCTGTTCAACTTAACTAAATGAATCAAGGATAAAGGTAGAATTCATTGATGTTGCAGTGCTCTACCTAAGGTTTGTTTAGTTATTTATGTTTTCAACTGTTTGAAGAGGATCCCTGAGACTTTCATGCCCTCTTCAACTCCTCAGCAGTCTTAAGACTCTCCATATCACTTATTTCAAAGTACTAAACCATTTGCCTACCTCACCCCACAGAAATCTCTGCAAGACTGTGTCCATTCCCCGGACCCAAATCTACCTTTCACATTTGAGCTAGTAAACCAAAATTAAATTCAATCAAACTCCTCTGAGCATATACCTAGCCTATAATTAGTTTTTACATCAGTCATCTCAAACCTCATTGATCATATTTTCCTGAGATTGACAAGGAAAGAGCCCTCTCCCAACTTGGTAGGGCTAGCTACCAGGTTAAGCGTGGTTTGATGTTACCCTAGATCTTGCCTTTCTTAGCCTGAGGTAGATTTAGGCCCTAACAGGTAGCAGTCAGCTGCTCTTCCCAGAAATTGCACAAATCTCTTAGGCAGTCAACCTAGCTCCCAGCGAGAAATGTGCATTTCCTTCAAGCAATCGAACAACCTCTTGCATGTGCAGTTGAGTTGACCAGTTCCCTCCGGGACAGAGCAAAACAAACATGCATGCATGGGGCACTTCTCCCAAAGCAACATGCAAAGGCATCCCTTGTTTCAGGGGTCTATGTTTAGCAGTTGGAGGTTACATGCAAGGATCATTTCATAAACCTCCCACCAAGTGTCGCCTTCCCTATATTTGTGGCATGCATGTCACAACCTTGATGTTATCAAAACTCATCAATCGGATGTTGCAGAGCTCATTCCTCACATCAACCTTGCAACTCTGACATCCCACATCACATCTAGGAGCGGTCGGCACATTCAGCTCAGTTGTTTTGGGGTAAGCCAGCTTACCATGCCTTATGTTGCATTTCTATCGATTTTTTTGTTTGCGCTTGAGTGAGTACTGTTTGCTTGATTTTAGTGAGCGTTTGTTATCATTTACTTGTATACTAGGTTGTCCTAACATAGTTTCAATTTTCGTTGTTGTCTCACTGTTGTTGCATGCATGAAATTGTTTTGCACGAACGTCGTCGATTTGGCAATTCACCTCACCCACATGCATGTTGTTCCGTTTTCTGAATCTAACATTCGTCGTTTGCATGCATGATCATTCACTTATGCTTACACTCGGTATCATCATGCATTCACACTCACATTCACTTTCAGTTGCCCATCGGCGAGTCCGGCCAACCTTGGCCCAGACTTTGCCTCACTAGACAACATTACACAATCCTGAGAGGGAAGGCTTTGCCTTCCTCTCCAGAAATTCACATTTCTGCCCAGGCACTGTCCTCCAAGATTGTTTTGCGCATTTCTGAGGGACAGTGACTGTTGGCCCAGAAAATTGCGCAATGCAGTCACTGAGCCTGCAGCCACTGCCAGCGGAGATTGTACATTGCTCAATTTTAGCAGCCAGCATCCATAATGGACTATGAAATGCATAGTTCCAGCAATCAGCCAACCTCCCAGCAGCCCAAACTGTGCCTTACACAGTCTTGGCAGTCAGTCTCCCAACCTCCCGGCCAAAATTGCACAACCTTCATGATCAATCACACAGGTATGTTGCAAGTCAATTCTCAAGTTCATTTTGGTTTTCGACTAACAAATTGCTTGCCATGAGTGTTGCCATGTCTCCAAGTATTGTAAGTGTTCATCTTCCTCTCAATAGTGCAGGTACAATGTTTTCCAAGAGAGCAGAGTTGAAGACACCGTTCAGAGCACACTTGGAGATGCAGTCGATCAAATGTCTATGAGCTTGCCTACTCATGAAGATATCAAGTTTTTCGTAGACAAGGACATCAAGATATGACAGCAGCAGCATCATAGCAAGCAGCATCATGAACAGCAGCAGAAGGCAGCATACCAAATGCAACGAATACAATGAATGCAATGAATGCAAGAGGAAGGTTGTTGACAACACAGAGGCAGAACAAAGTTTCAAACTCAAGCAAATCCACTAATTATGAAAGCAACTTTGGAGACTCAGGATAGGAGGTGATGACGCAACATGAAGATCACACGAAGACAGAAAATGGAACAAAGAAGGAGTTGCATGTGTTGAAGCAGCAACCCAATGAAGAACAGGAAGTTGCACAAACAGACGAATGAGTTGCAGTAAGAACAAGAACAACAGTAGGCACAACATGCACTCACAGATGAAACTGCGCCCGCACAAGTTAAAGATCCATCCCAGCAGCTGGCTCGGAGCAGACATGGTGAGAAGTCTTGTTGATCACATGCAAGGGATTCAGCAGCATGCATGTCATTGTGTGCACGCATGCGATCCAACCCTTTCAGCACACTCAACAAGGCGAAGACAAGAAGCAATTTCAACTGGAGTTGAACATGTACTTCGACAAGTTGATGCACATGACCACTAGCACCACTAGCACACACTTGAAGATCAACACGGACACTATGCATCAGTGTGTTGTTGGTTCAGCTGCACACAAGAAGACCATGCGCATGTTATCAGACGAGTTGGATGAAGGAGCCGAAGCAATGCACCGGTTGCAACGGAGGCAAGAGTTCGCTTCAACAAGATGTCACCATGAGGTGCATGCACACCATTGTGGACGACCAAGCTTCGCAATAGCTCACCACATTCACCATCACAAGGATGCCAAAGAGTTGGTCTCATCACAATGGACCAAGTGCCAGTGATGTCTTGCATGGCTGGCTCAAACCATGTTGTCAAACATGAGTACATGTGCATTGTAATGTAACGTCATGTCAAGTATAAGTCAAGTGTCAATAGTTGGATGTAATGGTCATAGAGTAGATGAAGAGTCATGAGGGTAGATGAACTGTCACAAAGGGGAATGTCAAGGGTCACCCCACCCTTTCCTATAAATAGTCCCTCATAATTCATTGTATAGGCTTTTGGTGAGCCAAGCTTTTGATAAGACTATCTTGGAGAAAGCTTGGACAATATTGTAATGCACCTTGGCTTCTCCAATACATGGAGCTAGTTCATCTCTTTGGAGGAGCAGGTGGATGTGATTGTAACGTTCCACTGTTGGGGCTAGCAGGTTTACGTGGATGTATTGTATGATTGGGACTTACACTTCTTTATATAATAAGAGCCAGCACATTTTCATGCATATGTTGTTATTGTAGTTGGACTGTTCCGATTGCTCAGCAATGTATGTTATTTAACTTATGTAGTTGTGTATGAACTGCTTCATATGTGATTATATGAATCTTGTTGCAGATGTTCTGTTGGTTTAACCATCACTTTGGATTGCCGACTAATCTACTTTCCATCTTGTGATGCATCTTCACTCGTGTGTTCCCTTCCCAGCTGTGTACTGCTACAGTTTTCCAAGGGGCGCACTCATCTCACCCCCCATGTGTTAGAACCTCTCATTCACCTTCCTTAACTCACTGTAGCGGTCACACCCCTGCTACTGACAGAGTTATCTTACTTGCCTCTGTGCAACATCGCGGTCAAGGCATTACCTTACGACCCACTACTGGGACTCCTACATCGGTCTGAGGTCTAATTGGGACTTCTTACCAGGGAGATCCCCTTGACATGTTTGTGGGTCTAGCACCGTCAACATTTTGGCGCTAGAAGGAGGGCCAGATGACAAGCTGGGTCCTCACATCTGTTTTGAATCTCTACACATCTATCATGTCTCACTACTGATTTGCTCTTCTGCAATGTATGTCTTATGGAAATGATTTCATCATCTCGAAAAAGCTCTCAGATAACTTGTCTCATAAAACATTTGATGGTGGAGGCTACGTAGCCTTGGTAAGGCACGCGGTCAGCATTGTAGGCTCATGCGAAAGACATGGATTCTTTGAAGAATACATGAGCTGCGCGTTGTTCATCTACACGCTTTGAGGGCACCCAATGCACTAGTGTGCCATGCTGCCCGAAAAATCTATTCATTCTCTTGCTCATCTGGTCGCAAAGATAGACTGTGCTTTCAATCACTTTAACTATAAAGCACTCAACAAAGAAATTATGGAATTACGAAAAGCACCCGATGAATCCGTTGAACAGTTTCACACACGCTTTTGTAATCTTGCATATCGATTCCCCGAAGATGATATTGATTGGGAATTTCTTGATGGAAGATTTGAGTATCTTCTTTACATATTTGAACCCCGCTGAGCACACTTCGGTGATGGAGCTGCATAATCACAGGCAGGCACAGTCATTTTCACAAGTGACTAACCGCCTTCACCTCATCAAACAGCTCCACCACTATGGAGTGATGTGGGAGATCATGCACATGCCTCTGTTGAACTGTCACACTCTCCTACCCCACCTGCTCTTGAGATTTGCACAGATTTGGCTTGCAAGCATGTTGGTTGTCACGTGGACTCGTTCCCTCAACCTCTATCCTCACGTTTTGTTGATCCTCTGGATTATACTGTCTTGTGTTCTCCCATTCCAGACTCCTCACCTGTTGTGAACAAGGATCAAGTTGTCAATGGAGTTGGTGTTATGCAGCCAACCTGCGCCATCATTCATGATGAGTGTGTGTGGGAATCTAAAGAAGAACTTGCGGTGAAGGGTGACTCCTTTTCAGCCGCGCCTCATCTACTTCATCTTGACATCCCCTGTGAGTCTGCCACTGTTGATTTGCCCTGTGAAAACCCATTTCCGAATGTTTCTACTTCCGATCATTCATAGGACACGTCAGATGTCAGTATGTCATTACAGTGTGGAGAGGACACATCTTCCTCGGAAAATCCATCCAATATGTCATCTATATTTCTTGAAATCACAGAGGGTGAACATCTTTACTTCTCATCTACCCCTCTACCCGATTCATCAAATCATGGGGATGCCGACGAACATCCTGAATTTTCCGATCTTGCTTATCGTGATCTATTCACTTCCTCATCCAATCACGATGTTGATTCTGTAGAAATTTCACCGTAGATTAAACTGATTATGCAATGTACTAAAGCAAAATACTTGATCTACTTCTATAATCAAACTTGCAGAAGCTTAATCGATTTTGAGCAAGATCAAATAGAACACATATAATAGAGAAGAAGAGTCAATCACACATGAAACACAGAAAAATACTCTGGGGAAAGCCTCAGCTAAAAACCCCGCTTTCTGTATTATCATACGAGTGGAAATATCTCAGGATTACACAAAGCTTTAGCTCTCGAGCTATCAAGCTCTTAGTACAATCCCTTGTTGCTGCTCATAGACAGAATAAACAACACATATGCCTTCCTTCAGTTCTCCAAGCCTCCTATTTCCTTGTGCAGTTTCTCCTGGGTCCTCCAACTGCAACCCGTGTGATTCTCACCTCACACACAACACTGGCCTTTGAAATAACTGTGTAATCCTGAAGGAGTGAATTCCTTCTGCATGGATGAGTTCCCTTGCTCAAAATCGATTAAGCTTCCACAAGTTTGTTGTAGAAGTAGATCTTATATTTTGCTTTAGTATGTTGCATAATCTGTTGATCTATAGTGGGAAATTCTACATGGTATCAGAGCTCATGGGTTCACTGATGTATCTAGTGAACACATGACCAGACTTATGCTTTGCAGTGAACCAGCTGAGTCAAGCTATGGTTCAGCCTACCAAGCTATTTTGGAAGGCAACGAAGCATGTGCTAAGATACCTCAGAGGCACATCTTAGTATGGATTGTGGTACAGACAGACAAAGGGAGTGAAGCTTCAGGGCTTCACAGATGCAGATTGGGTAGGAAGTCCATCAGACTGGAAGAGCACTTATGGAGGAATCTTCAACCTTGGTTCAGCTGCAGTTTCCTGGTACAGTAGGAAACAGAGGTCAGTTTCACTTAGCTCAACAGAGGCATAATACATGGTTGCTAGTCAGGTAGCATGCGAGGCCATTTGGATGCGGAAGATTCTAGTGGGATTGTTTGGTCAGAGGATGGATCCAACTGTGACCTACTGTAATAATCAGAATTGTATCAAACTCTTTGAGAATCTAGTTTTTCATGATAGGTGCAAGCACATCGATATCCGGTACCATCATCTTCGAGACTGTGTCATGAAGAGGATCATGTCATTGCTGTATGTTTTGACGAAGGAACAGGATGCAGATATTTTGACTAAGGCATTGTCAAAATGCAAGTTCGAGTTCCACAGAGACAGGATTGGGGTGACTGATAATCCCTTTCTTGTTGAGAGGGAGTGTTGAAAATAGCAACAAGAAATGCTAAAAATAGCACTGTTATAAATAGCATTTCGGGATAGATTCCAATTTTAGCTAGTCCCTGAACTAAAATTGAGAATTAAAATTCGAATTTGATCTTAGCAGCTATTTGTAAAATAATTAATTAATTCATCTTGACTTAATTAGTTGTAGAAAATCAAACATGAAGTCTATGTGAAGACATGCAACAGTTTCTCCATTGATTGAGGAAGTTATCCCTTGATTAAGGAGATCAGGATGAGTTGTAATTAGTTAGCTCAGTTATCTGAGTTAAGTCCAATTAGATTAGTTCCAACAATTCGTGGAACTGATTGTGAGTTCAGTTAGTTAATGCATGCATGCATGTAATTGCTGCACTTCAGATAACTGAATATTCTCTCATAAATAACTCATGCACGTCAGTTCAGTCAGTGACCTAGTTGAGTTCAGATGATGGGACAGTGTACTATCAGTTGCAGGAATATTCCATGGAGGATATCTCTTACATGTAGAAGGAATTCATCCCTTGGAGATTGCATAGTTACTTTTGAGTTTGATGAGTGTGTGATGAGGCGAATTCACACAAGTGGCAGCATTGGACCCCAAGAGAAATTGCACAAGGAAATAGGAGGCTTGGAGGACTGGAGGATGGCATATGTTGCGTCTATTTAGTCTATGAGCAGCATTGTAGGATTGTACTAAGAGCTGGATAGCTTGTGAGCTAAAGCTTTGTGTAATCTGGACATATTTCCACTTGTATGATATTACGGAGATCGAGGTTTTTAGCTGACACTTTCCCCAAAGTATTCTTTTGTGTTCATGTGTGATTGCTTTCTCGTTCTTAGTTATATGTGTTCTATTTGATCTTACACAAAATCGATTAAGCTTCTGCAAGTTTGTTGTAGAAGTAGATCTTGTATTTTGCTTTAGTATATTGCATAATCTGTTGATCTACAGTGGGAAATTTCCTGAGAATATTAATTTGCCACAATAATCTGTTGATCAAAAGAAATTTCCATTTTTAGCTAAGGCTTTCCTCAGAGTATTCTTCTGTGTTTCATGTGTATGATTTCTTCTTCTTTGTTATATGTGTTCTATTTGATCTTGCTCAAAATCGATTAAGCTTATGCAAGTTTGATTGTAGAAGTAGATTAAGTATTTTGCTTTAGTACATCGCATAATCAGTTTAATCTACGGTGAAATGTCTACATGGTATCAGTGAAAAGGTGATCAAAGCGGAGAACAATATATGAAGAAGAAAATTCGAAGTAAAAAAAAAAAAAAAAGGGCCGTGAGTTTTCAGAGAAGATCTAAAAAATTTTGTGCAAAATTTTCAAAAACAAATAGCAGATCTGGATTCCTTGCGGAAAAAGACCCAAATTCAAAAAAAATAAATTGGTTGAATCGGAGTTCGAATGAGGGAGATATCACTGATTTAAAATTAGCTCTTTTTCCAGAAAATTTCGTGACGGTAGGAAAGATGAAATAGATTGGTGTGCTAGCCAAGAACTTGTATGCTCTTGAGGTTCAAGATGCATGCAAAGCCTTGAGGATCAAGGCAAAGGTTAGAGACTTGGTGGTTGAGAGGGAGAGTAAATTACCTCTCAACATGCGGTCCGAGAAAAAGTAACAAAAAATTGTGGAGGAGCCACAATTAGAGATGTTGAGAGGATACTGAGTGGAGACATCCACTCATGCAGAGACCTCCAGTAGGGGGAAATTTCGAGCCAAGTGGGCAGAGGGATCACGTGCAGCCATACAATCTAGGTGTGAGGTGGGGCGATGTGAAGTGATAGTCCCAAGAAGGCTGAAATAGGGGCAGGATCCTTGAGGTACCCAGCCTCTTTGATTAGACCTTGCTACGGGAGCCCCGACGAGGAGTAGCAGGACTAGCTAAGTGGGTAGAGACAGATGTAGATGGAGCGGTAGAGGGAGCTTCAGCATCAAAGGGTGTTTCTAGCCCAACTGGGAGATCAGTTACTTACTTCTCAGTAACTGAGTTGCAGTGCAGCAGTGGGCAGCACGATGCAACATGATGAGAGGAGATGTAGTGCAGATGCAGTGCTGGGAGGTAGGACCAGCAGCAACATGGATACAACAGGAGGAATTAGTGTGATTGATGCAGTCAGAGATCAAAGTGACAGAGGCTAGAGCACTCAGATACTAAAGAACGCAGAGAAGGACTGACTAGGCAAAGTCAGTAGAAGCACAAAGTTTTCAGTCGACAAAGGCAATAGCAGTCGAAGACTTTGATGACAGAGGCATCATTCTGATTCAGGTTGGATATTTTTTGTGTTTCTGGAGTTGTTGGAGCAACAACACTTGAGAGAAGTGTTGCGTGCAGAACATTCCAAAGGTTCAAGATCGGGTTTGAGTTGAATGTCTTTCTTGTTGAGAGGGAGTGTTGAAATAGCAACAAGAAATGCTAAAAATAGCATTGCTATAAATAGCATTTCAGGATATACTCCAACTCTGTTGGAAATAGCAAAAAATAGAAATGCTAAAATAACATTGTTATAAATAGCATTTCGGGATAGATTCCAATTTTAATTAGTCCCTGAATTAAAATTGAGAATTAAAATTCGAATTTGGTCTCAGCAGTTGTTTGCAAAATAATTAATCAATTAATCTTGAGTTAATTAGTTGGAGAAAATCAAACACAAAGTCTTTGTGAAGACATGCAACAATTATCCCTTTGATTGAGGAAGTTATCCCTTAATTAAGGAGATAAGGATGAGTTGTATTTGAGTTGTAATTAGTTAGCTCAGTTAACTAAGTTAAGTCTAGTTAAATTAGTTCCAAATAGTTGGAGGAGCTAATTGTGAGTTCAGTCAATTAATGCATGCATGCATGCAACTAGTGTTCTCTAGATAACTGAATATTCTCTCATAATTAACTCATGCATGTCAGTTCAGGGAAAGACCCAATTGAGATTAAAGGAAGGGACAATGTACTATCAGTTGGAGGAATTTTCCTATAAAGGAAACTCATCCATGTAGAAGGAATTCACTCCTTCAGGATTGCACAGTTATTTCAGAGGTCAATGTTGAGTGTGAGGTGAGAATCACACAGGTTGCAGCTAGAGGACCCAGGAGAAACTGCGCAAGGAAATAGGAGGCTTGGAGGACTAAAGGAAGGCTTATGTGTTGTCTATTATGTCTACGAGCAGTAGTGAGGGATTGTACTGAGAGCTAGATAGCTTGAGAGCTAAAACTTTATGTAATCCTGAGATATTTACACTTGTATGAGAATACAAATAGCGGGGTTTTTAGCTGAGGCTTTCCCCATAGTATTTTTTTGTGTTTCATGTGTGATTGAATCTTCTTCTCAGTTATATGTGTTCTATTTGATCTTGCTCAAAATCGATTAAGCTTCCTCAAGTTTGAGTGTAGAAGTGAATTAAGTATTTTGCTTTAGTACATTTCATAATCAATTTAATCTACAGTGAAATTTCTACAGATTCAAGAGTTATTAATCTATCCAAGACATTGGTCTACAATGATCTATCTTTCAACGAAGTCAAAACCCCATAGATTTTCAAGGCACTTCAGCCTGAGCTGATGGTTATGTCAGGCCCTCGTTGTCCTGAGGTTGGTTTCACTTCCGATAAGGAAATTGTTGAAACACTCAAGGCTCCTCATCACACTCTACTTTGCATTGAAGATCAAACAAACACCCAGATTTCACTTCCTCCACTCGAACTACAAGATTTGATCGCTCATGCGTTGGAGGAATCTTACATAGCAAGCACACATGCACAACATAAGTGGTATTCCTTTCTCATGTTTGCTTGCATGTCATAGTCAAGAGAATGCATACACTCAACATATGCACGCAGTGTAGCACAACATCATGGTAGCACCACAAAATGCATGTCATGCACGTTCACTCATCTTTGTTTTGTGGTCAATTGTAAGCTCGGAGTGTGTTTGTCTTCACTGTTACATCTTTCTTGCTTACTGGTTCTCGCAGCTATCTTGTTCGCGAACCATGCCTTCACCAACATGGATCAACCAATGCGCCGGTGGCTGCATTGGAAGTACGTGAGATGACCCATGCACTGTTAGCCTAGGAGTAGGAGTAGTGTTTGATTTTGAGTTGTTTGCTTGCATGCGTGTTTACTTACTTGCTTTGTTTGTTTGTTTGTCTGCTTTCTTGATTTCTTACTTGCTTTGCTTTCGCTTTTTCTTCTGCTCTTGCTTTGCTTTGTAGTTTGTTAGTTCGCTTGTTTCGTTTTGTAGGATAGTTTGCATGAAACCATGTATGACTCTTGAAACAAGTTGGGTAATGTACAAGAGGCCTTGTGCAACTATCACTACTTGGTTATCTGTCATCCTGCCTCTGTATGAAGAACTTGTTATTTTAGTCCATGATATGTCGATGGAAAATACATATTGTTCAAAGTGAACCTTGGTGAAAACACAATGCTTGCACACTAACTAGTGTCACCTACTATAGTCGGATGTTTTTGGGTTAACCCTTGTCAGCTTAGTCAAGTAGAGTAAGGTGAGGGGGAAAACCTTAATAGACACATCAGAGATATAATAAACTACTCCTCTGCTGGAACAACCTTTTCTGCTCCCAATAAGTTGGGATCCCTCTTCTGCCTCTAAAATGAATAAGTGTTATGCACGATTGAAAAAATGAGAAAATGAAAAGTGAAAAATTCAAATGAAAAATGAGTAAGGCGAAAGAAGAGAAAGGCTTCCTGCATAGAGAGGTGATGCAAGTAACTCCACCAGGGAACTGACCAGGCTTGCTGGTAGCGAAGCTATGCATGTGTTCCTATTTGACTTCGTCGGGGTATTGTCCAGGCCTATTGGCAGCGAAGCAACACTAGAGATGAAACTAAGACTCTGACGACTATACTGCTTCTGCACCAATATACCCCTCAACCCCAATCAAAACAACTTAGTTTCTTTGGCTTAGAATGTGTGTCAATCGACCAAGACCTTGGAAAATGCTACCTCTTACAATCAAGCTAGTATGGAAACCAAGAGGAGTTGAGAACTGAACAATACTTCTGGAGGTGTTAGACTTGCTTTTCACGAATAAGGTCCATTCAGAGAGCTAAAGTTCTACCAGTGTGTTGCCAAGTGTTGTAGCCACTACAACCACCCTCCAAAATTTTGCCTTAACTTTGTTTTGGAGCCTCCCTTCTAAATTTTCATAGCAACTTGCCTTGCTTCGTCAAGTTCACAAGCTTCAGTGTTTTGCTTGCACAAAAGCAACCTATCGATCATAGCTCGATGCATTCCCCTCATAGATTGATCACCTGGACTTAGTCCAGTTGCATGCTGAGCAGCTATCCCAAGAAATTGTGCAATTCTAGAGGGCAACTCACCTTCCCTCCAGAAATTGCACAATCTTGACTGGCAGCTTGCTGGGCTCCAGAATTGTACAATTTTGACAGTCAACACTTATAGTGAAAATTGCGTAATTTTTCCCAGCGGGACTGCTCAGCCCAGAATTTGCGCAAATCTGGGCAACAATCAACTGCTCTGCCCAAAAATTGCGCAAATCTCCTGGGCAATCAGCCTAGCTCCCAACCATAAATGCGCATTTCCTTCAAGCAGTCGAATAGTCTCTTACATGTGCAGCTGAGTTGAGTGGTTCCCTCCGGGACAAATCAAAACAGACTTGCAAGCATGGGTTTCTTCTCCCAAGGAACCATGCAAAGGAATCCATTGTTTTAAGGGTCCATGTTTAGCAGTTAGAGGTTACATGCAAGGATCATTTTAGAAACCTCCCACCAAGTGTTTCCTTCCCTAGATTTGTGGCATGCACGCCACAACCTTGATGTTATCACAACTCATCAACTGGGCATTGCAGAGCTCATTCCTCACATCAACCTCGCAGCTTTGACATCCCACATCACATCTAGGAGCAGTCAGCACATTCAACTCAGTTGTTTTGGGGTAAGCCCGCTTCCCATGCTTTCTGTTGCATTTCTATCGCTTTTTGTGTTTTCACTTGTGTGAGTATTGTTTTCTTGATTTCAGTGAACGCTTGTTGTTGTTTACATGTATACTAGCTTTTCCTAGCATTGTTTCAGTTTTCGTTGCTATCTCACTTATGTCGCATGCATGAAATTGTTTTGCAGGAACGGTCGTTGATTTAACGATTTGCCTCACCCACATGCATGTTGTTCCATTTTCTGAATCTATCATTCATCGTTTGCATGCATGATCATTCACTTATGCTTACTCTCAGTATCACCATGCATTCACACTCACATTCACTTTCAGTTGCCCGTCAGCGAGTCTGGCTAACCTTGGCCTGGACTTTGCCTCACCAGACAACATTGCGCAATTCTGAGAGTGAAGGTTCTGCCTTCCTCTCCAGAAATATGCATTTCTGCCCAGGCACTGTCCTTCAAGAATTTTTTGTGCATTTCTGAGGGACAGTGACTGTTGGCCCAGAAATTTGTGCAATGCAGTCACTGAGCCTACAGCCATTGCCAGCTAAGATTGCACATTGCACAATTCCAACAGTTAGCAACCAGACTAGACTGTGAATTGCGCAGTTCTAGCAGTTAGCCAATCTCCTAGTAGCCCAAACTGTGTCTTGTTTAGTCTTGGCAGTCAGTCTCCTAACCTCGCGGCTGAAATTGCACAACCTTCATGATCAGTCATAGAGGTATGTTGCAAGTCAGTTCTCAAGTTCATTTTGGTTTTCGACTGACAAATTACTTGCCATGAGTGTTTCCATGTCTCTAGGTGTTGTAGGTGTTCATCTGCCTCTTAACAGTGCAGGTATAATGGTTTCCAAGAGAGCGGAGTCGAAGACATTGTTCAAAGCACACCTGGAGATGTAGTCAATCAAATGTCTATGAGCTTGCCTAGTCACGAAGATATCAAGTTGTTCATAGACAAGGACATCAAGATATGACAACAACAACATCACAACAAGCAGCATCATGAACAGCAGCTGAAGGCAGCATACTGAATGCAATGAATGCAACAAATGTAAGAGGAAGGTTGTTGACAACACAGAGGCAGAACAAAGTTGCAAGCTCAAGCAGATCCACTAATGATGAAAGCAACTTTGCAGACTCAGGATATGAGGTGATGGCACGTCATGAAGATCGCCCGAAGACAGAGAATGGAACAAAGAAGGAGTTGCATGTGATGAAGTAGCAACTCAATGAAGAACAGGAAGCTGTATATATAGACGAATGAGTTGCAGCAGGAACAGGAACAACAACGAGCGCAACATGCAATCATGGATGAAACTGCACCCCTACAAGTTAAAGATCCATCCTAGCAGCTGACCCAGAGCAGACATGATGAGCAGTGTTGTTGATCACGTGCAAGGGATTCAACATCATGCATGTCATTGTGTGCATGCATGCAATCCAACCCTTTCAGCACACTCACCAAGGAAAAGACAAGAAACAAGTCCAACTGGAGTTGAACATGTACCTTGGCAAGTTGATGCGCATGACCACCAACACACACTTGAAGATCAGCACAGACACTACGCATCAGTGTGTTTCTGGTTCAGTCGTACCCAAGAAGACCATGCGCACGTTATCAAATGAGTTGGATGAAGGCGTCGAACCAACGCACTAGTTGCAACGGAGGTAAGAGTTCGCTTCAGCAAGATGTCACCATGAGGTGCATGCACACCATAACGAACGACCAATCTTGGCATCAGCTCACCACCTTCACCATCGCAAGCATGCCAAAGAGTTGGTCTCATCACAACGGACCAAGTGTCTGTGATGTCTTGCATGGCTGGCTCAAGCCATGTTGTCAAACATGAGTACATATGCATTGTAATGTAATGTCATGTCAAGTGTCAATAGTTGGATGTAATGGTCATAAAGTAGATGAAGAGTCATGAGGGTAGATGAACTATCACAAAGGGGAATGTCATGGGTCACCCCACCCTTGCTATAAATAGTCCCTCATAACTCATTGTATGGGCTTTTGGTCAGCCAAGCTTCTGATAAGACTATCTTGGGGAAAGCTTAGACAATATTGTAACGTGCCTTGCTTCTCCACTGCATAGAGCTAGTCCATCTCTTTGGAGGAGCAGGCAGATGTCGTTATAACGTTCCAATGTTAGGGCTAGCAGGTTTACGTGGATGTATTATATGATTGGGACTTACACTTCTTTATATAATAAGAGCCAACACATTTTCATGCATATGTTGTTATTATAGTTTGTCTATTATGATTGCTTAGCAATGTATGTTGTTTAACTTATGTAGTTGTGTATGAACTGCTTCATGTGCGATTATATGAATATTGTTGCAAATGTGCTTTTGGTTTAACCATCACTTTGGATTTCCGACTGATCTGCTTTCCATCTTGTGATACATCTTCACTTGTGTGTTCCCTTCTCAGCTGAGTACTACTACAGGTTGCCAAGGGGCGCACTCATCTCACCCCCCATGTGTTAGAACCTCTTATTCACCTTCCTTGACTCACTGCAGCGGTCACGCCCTTGCTACTGATAGAGTTATCTTACTTGCCTCTATGTGACATCATGGTCAAGGCATTACCTTACGACCCACCGCTGGGACTCATACACTAAACGTTCTGAGGTCTAATTGGGACTTCTTACCAGGGAGATCCCCTTGACATGTTGGTGGGTCCAGCAACGTTAACGCAGACAAAAGACAAATCAATAGATAAGGTGTTGGTAAATATTGAATTAAGGGAAGGGTTATCTGAATATGTTGATATGGAAGAAGGCAAAATTAGTCTTCAACCATTGGAATATGACGGGGTTACTTTTTGTTGTCGAATCTGTCGCAAATATGGCCATACTACAAAATTTTGCAATTTTCTTAAGAAGAAGGCCTTAAAAGACTCCTCTCATAATCAATCTTTAGCTACTCAACATCCTTTTGTTCCTCAGTTTTCTCAGTTGAAATCCTCTCCTCCCCATCTTCCTAAGGACCATCTTACTAGAGCGACAGCTCTCGTCAAGGTCCATATAAGCACGTAAAGGGAATTATGCGTGGGAATGAAGAGAGCAACCCACTTCAAGTAGATGCTCTAGGAAATATTGTGTTCTCTTTCCTTGACATGTCTTTCTCTTGTCCCCCCTATATCTTCTCTTGTCGATTCTTTTTCTAAACTTGGAAAAGATTGGGTTTCACTTTCTTGTTCATGTGGCCTATCTCTGGAATCTTGTTCTTCGATCACATCCCTTAGTTTGCCTCAAGTTTCCTGTGTATTTCCTATGCAAGCTGGCAATCCCTCGTCTCCTTTAGTCTCGGTTTCTAGAGCCCTCTCTGAGAATTTATCTAAAAGTCTTATCCTCCATAATCTCCACAACAAACAAATCTTAACTCAACCAAGGGGATTTTTGGGGGATCCTGGGAAGGTTGATTTAAACTACGGGGTTCAAAATGGTAGAGGCTGAAAATATCACCTCTCTAAGGGCAAAGAGAAGGCTTAATTTGACTGGTAGTTGGGAGACAACAATCTCTTAATGGGGTGCTTAGAGTAGTGGCTACGTAGGGAAGAGTTTCCCAGTGAAATTTCTTTCTTTTAAGTACAGAGAATTGGCAAGCCCCTCTAAAAAAATTGCCATTGAGAGACTAGTTCTCAATTACAATCCATAAATTATGACATTGCAAGAAATGTTGGGTGAATATATAGATGTTGTCTGTCTACTAAAATCTTTATTCAGGTCCTAAATTCTCATCAGCGTTCAGGTGGCTTGGTTATTGGGTGGCATTCACATCAATTAAAACCTCTTAATTGCTGGAGTATTCGCTATGGTCTAGGGCTGAAGTTATTTTCCTCTCAGTTGGATATTTCTTTCTTTGTAGTAAATGTGTATGCACAAAATTTGATCATAAGCTATTATGGGACTCTTTCTTTGCAAATCCCTTCATCTTCAGAGATTCTTTGATTATTTTGGGGGGGGGGGAGACTTAAATTTTTCTTTGGGAGAGTTAGAGTCGTGGGGACCTAGGGTTATGCCTGACCACCTTTCTAGCTATTCTATTCATAGCTTGACTGCAAAGAAGTCACTTGATATTGAACCTGTAAAGATCAAACCTACTTAGAGAAATCATTGGATTGGATTAAAACGAGTGGCCAAAAGACTAGATTGGTTCCATATGGCAAACTCTCTGGTGGATAGGCTCAATCCAGTTCATTAATGGATTGGAGACGAAGGTCAATCGTATCACTCAGCTATACTTATGGACATAAAAGGAGGAGTCAAAAAGCCCATAAGTCCTTTCAATTGAACTCATCCTAACTGAAGGAAGAAGAGTTTTTCTCTCTAGTAAAAGAACACTAGGAATCCTTTGATCCTTCAGCCGTTCTTTCTATGGCTTCTCAACTTGAATATAATTTAAGGAACATAAAAGAACACCTTAAGGTTTCGGCTCATCATAAGAGGGAGAAAGAGGCAGAATATATTCTGAAAGTGGAACATGAACTCTGAGTTCTATCTAAGGAGGGGTAGGAGGGTTTTAACATGAATGATTCAAAGGAATCTTTTCTCTCTCTTAAGAAAAGGAGGAGGGATATTGGAGTCTAGGGAAGAAACTTAGCGACTTAAAAGTAGAGCAATATGGTTGGAATGCAAGGATGAAAACACAAAGCTTTTTCATGCCTATGCCAAAGGGTGAAAATTGGAAAATTCCATTTGGAGCATGAAGGATCAAGAAGGCAGAGAGATCTCCTCATTTGAAGGATTTTCATATATGGGGAAGACACATTTTCAAAGCTTGTTTAGGGAGGTTGATGAAAATCCAATAATGGAAATGTTGCAAGTAGTTAAGTTATTCCCTGGATATGTAAATGAGGAGAATCAAGATTCTTTATTAGTTGAGGTCTCTTTGGATGAACTAAAAGAGGTTCTTACCACTTTTTAAAAGGAAAAAAGTCTCGATCCAGATGGGTGGGTGGTCGAAGCTTTTACGGCTCTATTTGAGTTGATAGGAATAATATTCTCCAAGTGGTAAATGAGTTCAAAGAAAATGGAAGAATTTTGGTCACCTTCAACTCCACTTTTATTACACTTATCCCTAAGGCGGATAATCCTCAATATTTTGAATATTTTCAACCCATTTCTTTGTGTAACAACATTTATAAGGTTGTAGCAAAAGTTATTGCCTGAAGAATCAAGCCATTCCTTACAAGGTCTATCTCAAAGGAACAATTTGGTTTTTTGGAAGGGAGGTAGATACATGAAGCTATTAGGGTAGCTCAAAAAGAATTTCACAGTATAAAAAATCACAAATTGAAAGCGAAAGTTCTTAAAATTGACCTTTATAAAGAATTTGACATGGTCAACTGGTTTTATCTTAGACTTATTATCACTGAGATTGGGTTTCTGCCTACTTTTTTCAATTGGATCATGGCATGCATTCAATCTGATTTTTTCGTAGTGTTGATCAATGGTTCAACATCACCATTTTTTCATGCCCAGAGGGGAGTGAGACATGGTTGTCCCTTATCTCCACTCTTATTTCTTCTCGTTGTAGAAGGCCTTAGTCAATTACTATTTGTTGCCAAAGATCGAGGTGAGTTCCATGGAGTAAGTATCTTTCAAGGTCTTGCAAAAACTCACTTACTTTTTGTAGATGATATAATCATATTTCGTGATGGGTCTCTTCTAGATGCTGACAATTTGTTTGAAGTTTTAGCAATTTTTGGGAATTTAAAGCAAGTGGCATGAAAATCAATGACAAAAAATGTACTTTTTCCAACCAAAATCTAGGGTACGAGGAGATTATGCATCTTAGAAGATCATTCCCTTTTGAAATGAGAGGGTTTGAAAAAGGCCTAAAATTCTTGAGTTTCCATTTGAAGCCCAATGATTACACAAATGTAGATTGGATCTAGATCTTGGTGAAACTAGACAAAAGGTTTAAAATTTGGATCTTCACATGGCTTTCTAGGGTAGAGCATTTAGTCCTTCTGAAATCTATGCTGCAAGAAATTCTAGTATATTGGATGTCTCTAGCATGGATTTCTAGTTTTTTGTGGGCTAGCCAAAAGGATCATTATGAGGTTTTTTGGGTCAAATGGCAGTGTATTTCTTGGCCAAAGCTTCTAAGTGGTTAGGGACTGAAAATTATTTTCTCTTTCTAATCAGCTTTGGCAGCGAGCTTGTAACCACCCCTCCCACATTTGCCCACTTTCTCTAGGCTGCTAGAGTAAACATGAGTTGAGGGCTACTATGACATGACTTAACTCCTTAAGTACAATTAAGGAAGTCGAATCGACAATCTGAAACTTTATTGACCTTCCTCAAGAGCTACAAGACCCTTAGGAGCCAAAAAACCACTCCAGATGCCATAAACCTGAGTTAACTTGCCATTTTAGTGATCTGGACTCCCAGTCACTTCATAACAAGGCAAGTCAGTGATTGTAACCCTCCAGTTGCATGGATAACCCTGTCTCCCAATGACTGCAGTCTAGATTTCCCAGTTTTGAGCATGCAACCCCAAAATCTGAGCCAATTTTTTAGGGCGAGGATCCAAACCTTTACCCAAAACTTGATAGAACTTTCCAGAATGATGAATGACACAAGGACAAGGCCATTAACACAAAACTTAGTTAAGAACTTGACCTAACCAAGCCTAACCATGACAAACATTTTGTCAAACACATTGTGAACATATAATCTATAGGTTATAAATGCATATCTAAACATAGGGGTCTCATACTTATCTGATAATCATCAAGAAGGTTTGATGCCCTCTCATAATAGTTTCAATAACATCTATTAGGTCACACATTTTATAACCATTCATTTACCAATCAAAACATGATAAGAGCCATAACTAGACTCTGCCATGAAACCATGCTTATAACCAACATATAACCAGAATAATAACAATGATAGAACAAGCACTAAAGCCACATAATAACTAGTACATTTACTCATGAAATACAAGAGGAAAAGAGCTCTTATTAACATATGCAAAAGACAACGAAGTCAAGGACTTCTATGTACTACCCAACCATAGAATGGGCTAAACCAAATATTTCTTTCATGCAATCACCCTCTTGCCATATGCCAAGCACAAATGTGGGACTCACAACAAAACAACTAGGGCTTCCTCAGGCTTCACTACAATCCCGCCAAAACCAGTCAAGGGACTCCTAGGCCTGAAACCCTCACCTATACAACCAGGCCTTACCACAATCCTGCCATTACTGGTCAAGGGATTCCTAGGCCCAAACAAGGAAAACATACACTATCGGGATTTACCGCAATCCCACCAAAGCTGGTCAAGGGATTACTAGGCCCTAAACAAGCTTGGATGTCTTCAGGTTTCTTCACCAATACCTTGAGGAATTTTGCTCGTCTCCACTCTCGGGCTTTACCACAATCCTGCCATTACTAGTCAAGGGATTCCTAGGCCATTAGGAATTTTCCTGAGACCACCTCACCCAGTTCCAAAACCATCCAACAATCCAAAGCTCAACCACATGAAAGAACCCCATCACACCATGGCTATCTGGAAATGACGAGGCAAATTTGAAACCTAATTTTCACACCTAGAAAAACCCATGCCAATGACAACAAGAAAACTAAATACACACATGCATGTAACATGCATGCTAAAACTATGAAGGAAATAACACATGCAACTTAATACCTGCAAGCAATCTCATTGTAGCCACTTGATCCAACTTTTCCTTGCTTCCCTTTGCGTTATTGTCCTTCCTTTGCCTTCCTTTCTCCAATGCTAGAGTGCTCCAAGAATGCTCTAAGTGTGCAAGAGGATGAGAGAGAAAGAGAGAGCTCCAAAAATGAACTGACAAAAGCTTAAATTGACAAAAGTTGTGAATTGATCCTCATAAGCCTTTTTATTATTGAGGCCTTTATTTTCTTCACTTTCCTCTATTTTCCTTCAATTTCCTCCTCACATGCAACATGTGACCTTTCACCTTCCTTTTATCCTATTTTCCATTATTTTCATAAATAAATTGCCAATTAATGCCTCTTTGCCTTTTCAAAGCCTTTGCCATTGCCTTTGCCAATTTCCTTAGCCATAATAAACCAAATGAACACCCACTAGGATGTTTTGACCAACATTCAACTTGGAATATGTGTCCCATGACCTTAGTCTTATTTTGCCTTTATTAACTTTATTACATGAACTTTTGACCTGGGGTTGTTACACAACTGCGATTGGCGATAAATCTCCTCAGACAATTTATGGACTCAAGTGGTCATTCAAAAATACATAGGCCCTTTTACTCTAGAGGAATGGATCTGCCTTAAGGTGAAACCTTGACTGAATATTTCTATAGTGTGGAGTGTTGTTTTAAATTGATTTGAGCTCATTAACTCAATTTTGGCTTGGAAAGTTGGAGATGGGCAGAAAGTTTGAATTGGTGTAGACCCTTGGACTCGCTGCAAAGATTCATTCAGACTATCTCAGTCACACGTTAACTTGCTTCAGTATATAGGTTTCTCTAGGCTCAACCAAATTTCCCACCCCCACACTACAACTTTATGGCAGTAGGGCTAGATGTCAATAAGGGCCTTGGGGCTGGAAGGAGAATAGAAAGTAGAATGGAAAAGATTCTTGATAACACTTTAGCTATCTCATGTTCATATAACTAAAGTTGATGATGAATTAGTATTCTTACATTCTCCCTCTGGAACTTGCATGCAAAAGCTTGGGTACCTTCATCTTAGCTTAGAGATCCAACAACATGAACCTGCTTGGTCTTGGAAAAGCATATGGAAAATAAAATTTCCATTAAAGGCAAGAATGTTTATGTGGTGTATTATGCGTAATAAGGTACCCATATGGGACACAATGCAAAAGGGATTTAAGATTGGACATGTTTGGTGTTATTTATGTAGATATAATGAGGAAAACATTCAACTTCTTTTATGGAATGTGCATATACGGTACATGTATGGAATATCTATAAAACTTCTTTGGGGACTGCTTGTTCTTGGGAAGGCACAAATCTGGAAGAGTGTTGGAGGTATTGGTTTCAAAATCCTGACACTATTTCATATAAAGCTTTACCTTTGATTTTTTATTGGGGTATTTGGTTGACCTGTAACAAATGCATCTTTAAAGATGTCCTCCCTCCTTTGGAAAAAAGTTGTTGTAGAAGTTTTATCAATACTCTCTATTTTCCCATGACCACAAATTTAAAAACAACCTCTTTAAGTTGTTGAGAATCCCGATCAATCTTTTCCTTGGGCATATTTCGATGGGGCATCCCAAGGGGACACTCTTAAAAGTGGAGGGGGTTTTTTCCTTTTTCTTCCCTAACCCACTTCTTTCATGCCAAGATGGGTTTTCGTAGGGGAACCAACAATTATGCATATCTCTTGACACTCAAAGAATTGATGGTTTTTGCAAAAGATAAGGGACGTTACTAGATTCAAGTCTTTGAGGATTCTTTGTTAGTATCAAATGGGTCAAAGAACAACATTTGTGTCAAAACTTACTTCTTATTCCTATTTTAAATGATATTTGGAGGATCAAAAACTATTTTTCCTATTTCATTTGCAACCACATCTTTAGGGAGTGGAATGTTGTGGCAGATATCTATCTAGAGAATGTTTGGACATGGTTCGGGGGCCCTGGCACATCACTGAGTTGATAATGGAGGAACACTTTTAGTTTTATTATCGTCAATTTATGGATGAGGATGTTGCTGAAATTTTTGTTTAAAACCCGTTTCTAATTTTTTGGAACTCTACTACATAATTTTTTTGTAAGAATGATAGGTTGTTTTGGATATTCAAAATATCCCAAGGCTGTTTCTTTTATGGTTTTGTTTGGGAGCTAATTACCTCAAATAATGTATGTAAAAAATCAGACATGTACTTAGCACTTATTGGAAAAGGCAGATATGTTTTTCTTCTGATGCTATAGCCTATATGGGCATATCCTCACGAATATGCACTTGATAGTGTATATGTTGAATGCAATTTTATTATGAATGAATAAAATTACGGTTTTTTAAGGAAAAAAATGTAATGAATTCACAATAATATTTTAATGTAATTCATTATTATAGATTTATTTAATGCAATATAATTTAAAATAAGTTATTCATTTAGAGGTAAGTATAGCCATAAAATTACATAAGTGAGAATGCAATATATTCTAAAAGTCATTCTTTCTTTCATTATATTTAATAATAGTTTTACTATTACTTGTATATTAAATTGCATACTATGATGAGAGGAGAGGAAGGGAATTCCAATTCCACTAGGAATACAAAATGAAAGTACTCAAACGAATCAAAATCCCTTGACCTTCCAATACCCTTCAATGCCAATGCCACATTTGGCATTTGATAAGTATTCCAGTTAAAATAAGGTAACTCAAAGGGGAAAGCATAACTGGCTACAAGACGAACAACCTCGAAATGTAACCTTTTAGTCTGTTATGCATGAAGCCACACTACATCATCAACCAACCCCATGTCAAAGCTCGCAAGGTCATTTGTTTCCCCATAAATAATCTGTAATTAGTTGGCTACAGGGCATAAGTACCATAAGCATGGTAAAAGTAGGGAAGAAGCAACATATGCTCGTGCCAATAACTACTATGCACCTGCGATGAATCGTTGATGCTCCTTTATCTTTATTGAACCCTATGGAAAACCAGGTCTTATAAAAAGTGAAGGCGAGGTATAAACAACCTAGTTTGCTATGTTTATACTAGACTAGGAATAATTTCTAATTGAAAGAGTAGTAGGTGATTGATGAGGTTTGATTTAGGAGCATAGGTTTACTCGTGTGTCTTCCTCTACATCTTTTTGATTAAATATTTGTCCCACAACCAAAGCTCTAGTTATTTCTTTCGTCAAAGTATAGTGAATAAACAACACTAGTCACGGTCCCGCTAACGAAACCATAATCAGGAGCTATTGCTTGCTAAAATCACTTCAAGCAAGTAAGAGCTACCATGAATAAACAACATCATTCAAGTTAGGTTCACCATAAATAACTTTGATTTACATACAAGGAAATGAAAGAGAATCCAAACTAAACAGAAAAAAGAAGGATTAGACATTGCTTTACATAGAAAAAAAGAAGAAGAAAAGAAAGTTGAACTAAACAAAAAAATAAGGTTGGTGGGGTATCTGTACTTCTCTGAAATAAATAATACCTTGTCCTCAATAATAAACAAAAGGATATTGATTCATGTGAGGGTCTTTATGAAACATTAATGCTTAGATACCCATTGGCATAGTAAGCCCATAGAATATATGAATTGCGCAAAGGCCATAAAATAGAGGATATTAACATGGAAGACCTGAAAGAATGATAATTTAGATAAAAAGGAGTGGTATCATGCCATGAGTCTAAGTCCAATATATTAATGGCATAAACACTGTTAATAAGAGTAGGTTAGCGAAATAAATGAGAAAAGGCCAACGGATCCATCCTCCTGGTTTCAAGATGTACCACATGGTATTTCCCCATGTCAGTTGAATCAAATGCAAGGTTAAGAGAAATGTTTTCCCATGACCATGAAGATCACAATTTAAACCATAAGAAAATGGAAAACCATTAGACTTCGAAGGAACACTCTCATCTATGGCAAGATAGAGACACTCTACTATAGAGGCTCAAATGTGTTAATATTTATGGGCTTACTTTATTGCTACTTTAGGTGGGATACACAATTGCATGAATGGATATGAGTAATGTTCATATTAAGATTCACTAAATAAAGGATAATGCTATATTTATCATTCGTAGGGGCTTAAACCATATAATGTGCATACGGATCCAAATTTCGAGGAACAACATAAACATGCCCTTAAAATCAAAACTTGACACAGAAAGCATGTACCTCACTTAAATGCATTTGAGTCCTTACGCTTCTCTACTAATTTGAAAATTGAAGTGCACACATGCACACAACCTCTTAGAGTGCACATGCATACCAAACTGAGTATCTACAAGAATTCCTAACTCCACCTCTCCTAGCACACATGCACACCAAACAAATGATATATACAAGTAAACAAATATAAACAGAACAACATAAACTAGACCAGAACCAACTCATACAAACATAACATGGAGCTCCAAATACACGAACGAAACAAGACTAAAAACACCACAACTCAACAACCCTAAGAGGAGAGGAAGAGATACAAGGGAATTCTAATGCCATTAGGAATTCAAAAATGAAAGTAATCAAAAGAATCAAGATCCATTTATTGTTACAATACCCTTTAATGTCGGTGCCACCTTGGCATTTGATAAGTACTACCAGCTATCTCTCTGGAATTACTAATTGATCTATCAGAGATTTCACTTTTTGTTTCCAATAGATGGATGGGATTGTAGTGTGTGAAAATATTCCTGTTCCAATGGAGGGTGATGTAGTCAAAGTGTAACACCATCCTCCCACATTTACCCAAGCTAACTGGCCAACCGGGGTAAACATATGATGAAGAGTTATTATGATATGATTCAACTCTCCATGTACAGTTAAGGAACTCAATCTGACAAGACAAGAACAATCTAACCTTCCTTGGGAGCTACAAAACCTTTAGGAGACAACCAACCCTTCCAGGTACCCAACCCCTGAGACAACTTGATGTTTTGCTGAAATAGACCCCCAATCGCTCATTGACAAGAAATCCAAGTGACTAAGAGCCTCTAATTACTCCCACAACAAGGCATCCATGCAACTACAAACCTTTTCAGGTAGTTTTGTGCCAACAACCCTGAATTCTAAGCCACTTTTTCAGGGCTAGGACTCAGGTCTCTACCCAGAACCTCACGAAACTTCTAGAATTGATAAATAACAATGAAATAAGGCTACTAATGCAAACAATTGAACAAGGACTTGACCTAACCCCTACTAGCCATGACAGGAATTTCGTCAAACATACTTATCTGAGAATCATCAAGGAGGATGGATGTCTCCTCCCATTAGCTGTTTTTTTTATTATCTATTAGGTCATTCATTACTAACCAAAACATGATGAGAGGCATACATCAATATTGTCATAAAACATACTTATAACCAACAAATAACTATAGATATCAATGATGAAACAATCATTAGAGCCACATAATGACAAACACATTTACTCATGAAATTGGTCCAGGTGGATATTCGTGGCCACCCACCAAGTCCACTTGGACCCCCACTATTGTTTCTTTCAACTTTTTAGTTTCCTTAATTGTAGCATAGTTTACTATTTTTAGCAGCTTTTTGGGTCCTAAACTTACGGAGCTGTTTTTAGGTCCTAAACGACGTTTTTTGGGAAAACTAGGAGCAACATGGGTCCATGGACTAATGTTGTTCTTCCCAAAGTTGCAGTTCTCGGATAGATATTTCTAACGAGATATTGTGCGCGTCAAACGAAGATTGTATGCCAAAGTTACGATCGCGGGAAGTTGATGTACCAATTTACCCAAACAGTGCCCACAATTTGGCGTTTCATCTTCTAGGGTTAGGTTTTTGGATGTTTAGGGTTTTCAATTGCTTCTCAAAAATAAATAGGCCTTCGAGCCTCATTACAAGACAGTTCAGAGGCATGTAGCCGCCACATCTCTTCTCGAAGATAAGCTACCATCACCCTAGCTGGTTTATTTCCATTTCTGTTTGTAAGCATATTTCAGTATTTTACAGTAATGAAATGAAGTATTATTTCCGTTGCATCTTTATATTTATGGTTGTCTCTGTAATTTATCACATTGTTGTTTAAATCTGGATCAGTGGTATCAGAGTGGTCTACCTTTTCTCTGTTTTTCTTTGCGTGTCCCCAACGAGGTCAGGATATAAGGAGCTAGGTCTTGAACTAGTTGAACCTTTGCAAGACCAGCCTTGCAAATCCTGATGGCTTCCCATGGCGGATGAAAAGAAAGACGAGGGGGTAGGAGATCCTATCAAAATATTGCTCGAAGAAGCCCTCGAGCGGCAAAGGAACGTGATGATGGACAACTTTGCCCAGATCCTTCAACGGCGACACATCGGCTTCCAACAGCTACTCTGGAAATGCGACACCCTTTGAGGTACAAGTTAATTTTGAAATCCCCATATTCAAGGATCGAATAGACATAGATGCCATAGATAAATGGTTAAATATGCTAGAAGGGTACTTTTCTATTCATGAATTTTCAAGTCGGGAAAAGATTATTTTCGCTTTTCTCAAAGCAGCCCCCCACGTCAAGGACTGGTGGGAAACCTACTGCGAGTAGAAGGATGAAAGTACGAGTTCACTATTTTTAGCCGCACCCACTTGGAATTCACTCTGGACTGCCATTAAGGAGCAGTACTACCCTGTCGGAAGCTATGAGGATCAATACATAAAGTGGACCACGTTGCGGCAGGGAAGGGACCAAGACATGCCAGAGTTTACCAATATTTTCCATACCCTTTGCACAAAGTTGGGTATCAAGGATTCAGAGCAGCATTTGGTACTCAAATACCGTGGCTACTTGTACAAGTACAATAGGAAGAAATAGAATTCTTGAACAGCTCCTCGCTTGGCACGACATATCGATATGCCGTCAAGGTCAAGTTTAAACAGAAGAAGCAAGAATTTGTATCTGCGAATCCGAAGCAATAGAAAGGTGCCCCCAAACTGCAGAACAAAGGAAAAAGCTAAGGCAGGGCAGCCCAAGACAACCCGCCAAAGCTGCAAGCAAAGAACAATGCCGTGAAGCCGAAAAAGGACACGGGAAAGTGGTGTGAGTTCCATAAGAGCTCCACTCACAACACAAGTGAGTGTCGGGCCAAGCAGTCACTGGTGGTCGATTTAAGGGTTTCAGAATCAGATGCATGCTCCAACTTTGAGTTAGAACCTGACAAGGGGAATGACAAAGGGAAGAAAATTATCGATGCAGAGCCCAACGCCACCGTTGCCACCATGAAGATCCAAAAGGAGGAACCCAAAGATCAAGAGGAGGAGGAGCATCTCTTCGACTCCTAGATGTGGGTAAAGGGATCCCTGCTATAGTTCATTGTCGACAGCGGGAGCCAAAAGAACTGCATTTCAGCAGAGGTCATGAGGTGGCTGGGCTTATGACCACAACACATCCACTACTGTACACCATTGGGTGGCTTCACCAAGGACGGGATCTTCGCGTAAGCCAGCAGTGTCGCCTTCCATACAACATCAAGCCCTTCATAGATGAGGTATTGTGTGACATTGCTCCCCTTGATGTTTGTGATGTATTATTAGGACAACCATATTTGTGGAAGCGACATGCTGTGTATGAATTAAAGCCCCGCGTTGTTATTGTTACTTTGGGAAATAAGTTTTACAGGATATCAGAGGTAGCACCACCTACCGCCATCTCTTTGGTTATTGCAAAACAATGCAATAAGCTCATTTAGAAAACTGGGAAATTTGTTTTCTTGATGATACACCCTCAAGGAAAGAAGAAGACAGTGGCCACGACCTCAAGATAGGTCCCCTTCGCACGACAAATACAGATGGACAAGGTCGTGGAGGAGTACAAGGACATCTTCACCTCCCTCGCAAGGCTTCCTCTGCACTGTCAAGTCAAGCACTCCATCGATTTGACCCCAAAAGCGTCGCTTACCAATGGACCAACCTATCAACGCTTCGTTCTGGAGAACGATGAAATCAAGAGGCAGATTCAAGAGTTGTTGCAAAAAGGTCACATCCTTCCGAGTTCATCGCCTTGTGGGAGCTCGATCGTGTTGGTACAGAAGAAGGAGGGTGTTAGCGTCAGTCAGTTCAGCCTATCACCAGTGATAAAATATGCTCTTACAAGGTGTTGTTAGGGTGTCAAGTCAAATTTTTGTCATTTCAGTGAGTCTTCAAATAAAAATTTGGTCACTGGTTGTTGTGTCTAGGTCACTGCTGCTCCCTTCACTTACTCATGGTCTTCATCACTCATCATGGTCATTGTATTCTTTGAGGTATCATATCTTCATTTAAGTGTCTTGGGTCATGAAATGGTTAAATTCCTCATTTTAGGTCATGGTCTAGGGTTTCACTCCATGTGTCGTCATGATACCATATGTCAAAACAAAACATGTCCATCATGTGATTAAGTGGGTAAATGGAGTTAGCAGCTTAGTGAAATCAAAATAAAGGTAAAGGTAATATTTAATTTCAAATAAGACAATGTTGCAGTACACTACCTCGCCTCATCATTCCTCATAGGGACATGTTTGATTCAAAATATGTTTCTGACCCAATGGAGAATAATTTTACAAAATTGAAAGAGATTTTTGTCCACTATAGTCCAAGGAACAAAAACCTCCTTCAGTTTATGCACAGGTGTTATTATTTGAAAGAAATTCCCAAAATACACTTGCTACGAGAGAGTTAATGCACTTCTAGACAACTTGACTTCAAGACAGTTTTTTAGGGGTTTAGAGCAGGTGTTGGTAGTTATTAAGGACTCTATTGTGTAGCATACATCCTAAGCTTTCTAATGGTAACTTTATATCATGATTTGGATTAGTGAAAGGCATCCAAAAGTGCTATGCAAGTTGGAGCTTCTCTTTTGTCAGAGAAACCCTGATTTTTTGGAGTGACCTTGGGAAAATCAATTTTTCTCCCCCATGGAGTGTCCACATTACATGCTTGAGGTGTCCATATTATATCAGACTTCACGAGATTTCCAATGAGCTATCAAGATCTCAATTTGGAGCAGTTTAAGGCCTCCAAAATTGGTTTGGAAGATGGTGCTGCGCTTCTGTGAACTGCCTGCATGCAGGACAGAGTGCCCAGAAATCCTTCAAAACTCTCCCAAATCTCAAATTTTCACTTGCAAGCTTGATTTTATTGACTTCTAAGCCAAGGGACAAATCACTCTTCCATTTTTTCTTCACTCATTTTCATCAGCTTCCAAAGTTCATATCCACCTTTTTCAAACCTCCTCTATCATTTTGTCGAAATCCACCTTCACATCACTTCATTTCCATTCAGACCTCACAGTTTATTTTTCATTCAAATACAGGTGGGGTCATCTAGCAAAAAAATGGAGAAGACTAAACTGTCCAAACTTGAGGTGACTAAAGTGTATAAGAAAGGGCAGAGGCTTGTGTTTTCTTCTCACAAAGAGAAAGGGGCCAAGCCTTATTCATCAACAAAGCAAGAATCAACAGCAAAAGAGAAAGACACAGTTGAGCATGAGTTTGAACTGGTTGATTCAGAGGTTGAGGATTATACTTCAAACATGCGATAGACAAACAGGGATAAGGATTATCAAATCAAGGAGCTAGCAATCAATTTGGAAAGATAAAATATGTCATATCATTCCTTGAACAAGAAGACAGTCAACTCAAAGCAAAGGAGTTGATCCTAGAAAAGGAAAAAGCCAAGTTATTGCAGCAAGTCGGCAAAGGTAAGGAGATCATGACATCAAGTGAGCCTGAAGCATCAGAGGTGAGAGGAAAAAGGAAAAGACCAAGAACAAGAGGCCTCAAGAAATCTTTGCAAGAGGAACAAGAACAAATTCTGCTTAATGAGGATCTTGACCTAGAAGATAGGATCGCCCTAGAGGTTCATCAAGATAAGGAATATTGGCTTAATAGGGTGAATGAACACTTGGAGAAGCTCCTTGAGAAGGCAAACAGAGACAATCAATTTCTCAGACACATGGCGCATCACTATCAAGCTCAAAACATGATCGCCAATGTCAAAGTGAAACAACTTGAAAATAAGCTCAAGGAGGCCAAAAAACATCAAAAGGATGAGGGAAACTTGGAGATGCTTGCTGAAGCATCCATGAAGCTATAGAAAACCTATTTTTACAGCTTCCCTCCAATTTTGAGCAAATTCTGAGCATTTTGAGTTTTTTGACAAATTTTGGTCTAAGTTCATAAATTTAGCTGCTCTAGAAGCGCAGCGCCTTAGTGCTACGCTTTTTCCTCAGGCCTCCTTTTTAGGAAAGGTCTACATTTTTGGAAAGGTCTTGGCATCCTCTAAAAACCCATTTGCCCTGATTTTGCAGAGGTGGCTTAGTTTTGGAGAAAAGTACAAAAAATTGGCAAAAAACTAGCATTCTGGACCATTTTTTGACAGGTGTTGCGCTTCTAGAGTGACTTTGGGAGAATGGATGTTTGAAGGTCTTCCCATGCTCCAAATTCAGAAATTCAAGTTGTTCTGGAAACTAGACTTGAAGGGCTAGTTGACCGTTCTCTCAGAGTTGCATTTTGACCCATGGAAGGCACCTAAAAATCAGCTCAAAGTTGGTGCTGCGCTTCGGCACTTTCTATGTTTTTATTTGTAAAATTTCATTGTGTAAAATTTCTAGTTTCTAGTCTGACTAGGTCAAAGTCAATATTCTCTATGTAATGGCACAAGTTACGAGGCTAGGTGATGTAGGCATGAATAAATGTATATCATAGGTTGTTTTTGATGTTTATTAGGCCTCATAAAAGAAGCAAACTCCTAAACAAACTCTTCATGAGGTGTTTGAGTTGCACCTTCTCACTCTCACCTGTTGGTTGAGAGAAGTTTGGAGTCAGTTCCTCCACCAAGGAATTCGACTTTTGAAGGTGGGAAAGTGGTCTAGGAGAGTCTATAAGTATCATTTCACTTTAGGAGAAGAAGGTGGAACTTTTTGTGTGAAGGAGGCTTGCATTGTAATCATCTTTTAGCTAATACAGATACAGGTTGCAGCGATTTTCAAGGAACTCTAGACCAGTGAGTTCATGGTGCTTGTACTTCATTATTTTTGTTTTCTCATGGTCTAAAAATATCTCTTCTTTCTATGAATGCCTTGTCTCTTCTTTCTATGAATGCCTTGTGATCAAATACTCGGAATTCTTGTTTTTCAAGCTCTGTTATCTGGTTTTCATAGTTATGTGTTTTGTCTTCCTAAGCTAATGAAATCATGTTTATTTATGCTCATTAGTTTCTTCCACATTATATCTTCTATATTACACTGAAAAATACTCAAATTACACCATGACTTCTGATATCTAGCTCCTTCTTATGTTTGCTCCTGCATTCCCACAACCTAGACCTACTTGTGGCTCCAAACCCTAAGTTCAACAAATCCTTAAAAAACCAAATTTTCACAAACAAATACACATATCTAGCCTAAAATTCATTTGCTTTAAAGTCATATCACTGATAAGAGACTTAGAGAGATCCCTCTCATGCTCAATAGGGCTAGCTACTGAGCAGAAGTGGTTTGAGGTTACCCTTGTCGATTTCCTTTTCAGCCTAGGAGATTGTAAGGACTAACAGATGGGACTTGGAGACTATGTATTGACTATCGGGTGCTAAACAAGATCACTGTCCATAATAGGTACCCAATTCCACTGATTGATGACCTCCTGGACCAACTAAAGGGGGAAAAATATTTCAGCAAGATCGATTTGAAGTCAGGATATCACTAGGTACGAATCGAACCCTTTGATGTGTGGAAGACTGCCTTCAAAGCCAAGGAGCACCTTTTCAAATGGTTGGTTATGCCTTTTGGATTGATGAATGCTCTTGCAACCTTCATGAGGCTAATGGATGACATCTTGCGGCCATTCACCAACTCATTTTTAGTGGTATACTTGGATGACATCCTGATCTTCAACCAGAGTTGGTAAGAGCACCTCCACCACATCCGACAGGTTTTCTGAACACTGCAACAACATAAATTATGTGCCAATTTGGAGAAATGCACCTTTTGCATGACCCAGGTTCAGTATCTGTGATACATTATTGGTGAATGGGGGGTGCATGTGGATCCAGTCAAGATCCAAGTCATTTAGGATTGGCCATCTCCAACCACTCTAACAGAACTTCGCAACTTTCTAAGTCTTTCCAGCTTCTACTGCAGGTTCGTGTTGGGATTTTCTCATATCACTTGGCCCTTGAGTCAAGTCATCAAGGGAAGAGCAAAAGCAAAATTATTTTGGTTTGAGTCTCAACAAAAGGCATTCACAGAGTTGAAAGATCGCCTCTACTCAGCACCAGTGCTCACATTACCAGACTTGCAACAACCATTTGAGGTAGAGACAAATGCCTCTGAATATGCTATTGGGGCAGTCCTTACTCAACACGTAACGGGCATCCAGTGGCATAATCAAAATGAGCACTTTCAAATACAGTGCGGAAGTATCCCACTTATGACAAAGATATGTATTACATTGT